>CAWUFW010008144.1:142500-742500 GCA_963921515.1 Calotriton arnoldi
CCCCAGGGCATAAAAACAGGAAAAAGGAAGGGGGCCACACAGCCCCCTTCAGGGGACAAAAATATATATTTTTAAACGATCGGGCCCGCAGGCCCCGCCCCTTCCTTCACCACTTGCAAACGCGCCCTGGCGCGCTTGCAGAGGGGGAACGACTCCCTTGAATACTGGGGGTCCCTGGGGCCAACTAGCCCACCAGGAACCTCCAATATGCGCCAGGGGCTGCGTTGCAGAGACGTGTAGAGAGGCCACACCCTTTTACACCTCTCTGCAACGCAGCTCTGTGGCGCTTTTGGAGGTATATGGTGGGCTAGTTGGACTCCGGGGACCCTCAGGATTCAAGGGGACTTAATCCCCCAACTTAAAACGCGCCACGGGGCGCGTTTGCACAGTGGTGAAGGGAGGGGGCGGGGCTTCAGGTGACATGTGTGCAAACAGGCCCCGTGGCGCGTTTTAAGATGGGGAATTAAATCCCTTCAATCCTGAGGGTCCCTGGGGGCCAACTAGCCCAACAGGTACATCCAGAAAGCGCCACAGAGCTGCGTTGCAGAGAGGTGTAAAAGGGGTGTGGCCTCTCTACACGTCTCTGCAACGCAGCCCCTGGCGCATATTGGAGGTTCCTGGTGGGCTAGTTGGCCCCTAGGGACCCTCAGGATTCAAGGGGACTTAATCCCCAACTTAAAACGCGCAACGGGGCGCGTTTGCACAGATGTCACCTCAGGCCCCGCCCCTCCCTTCACCATTGTGCAAATATTCCTCTAAAATCAGCCGAAATACGAATTCCGATTTACTCACCTGTTATCAGGAGAGACCTCAGTGCTGTATCTTTCAGCCCAGTACTGGTCCTGAAAAGTAATTCTAACCATACTTACCAGTAACTTGAATTTCCTTCCATAGGCTAACATTGACTGGTTTCACTTGGAAATTCTTCTAAGTGTGGAGTTTTGGAACTTTAAAATATTCCTCTAAAATCAGCCGAAATACGAATTCCGATTTACTCACCTGTTATCAGGAGAGACCTCAGTGCTGCATCTTTCAGCCCAGTACTGGTCCTGAAAAGTAATTTTAACCGTACTTACCAGTAACTTGAATTTCCTTCATAGGCTAACATTGACTGGTTTCACTTGGAAATTCTTCTAAGTGTGGAGTTTTGGAACTTTAAAATATTCCTCTAAAATCAGCCGAAATACGAATTCCGATTTACTCACCTGTTATCAGGAGAGACCTCAGTGCTGCATCTTTCAGCCCAGTACTGGTCCTGAAAAGTAATTTTAACCGTACTTACCAGTAACTTGAATTTCCTTCCATAGGCTAACATTGACTGGTTTCACTTGGAAATTCTTCTAAGTGTGGAGTTTTGGAACTTTAAAATATTCCTCTAAAATCAGCCGAAATACGAATTCCGATTTACTCACCTGTTATCAGGAGAGACCTCAGTGCTGCATCTTTCAGCCCAGTACTGATCCTCAAAAGTAATTTTAACCGTACTTACCGGTAACTTGAATTTCCTTCATAGGCTAAGATTGACTGGTTTTCAGCAAAAAAGTTTCAAAGTGTTGATTTTCACAAACTACAAATATTCCTTAAAAATCGCCTGTATGACTTAAACGCATTCTTTCAACTGTTTACAGGAGATGCACCAGTGCTGGATCCAGGATCCAACACTGAGTAAGAAAAAGTAACGATAACAGTTTTTACCTGCTAAGTGAATTTCCTTCCATAGGATAACATTGGTGATTCTATGAGAAAAGTTTCTAAGTGTCAACTTTTAAAATACAATAATATTCCTTAAAAATCACGACTGTAACCAAAACGCTTTTACTCAACTGTTTACAGGAGATGTACCAGGACTGAATCTAGGATCCAGTCCTGTGGTTACAAAAAGTAATCCATAAAGTAACTAATTGCATTTAACTAGAAATTCACATTGAGCTGAATGTTGCATTGTGTTTGAAAATGTGTTGCCCATTGCAACAACTGTAACTACTGTACTTAAAAGTCTATTGCCTATCTGCAAAGTATTTAAACTAAAGTAATTCATTCTGAGAAAGTATTTTTTGTAATGTAATGTATAATGTAATTACAATGTAATTTAAAAAATAAAATATGTAAAAAAATTGTTTCTAAAAATGTAGTAAATCAGTATGAAAAAAATTAATATAACAATTAATACATTTAAAAATTGTCATTTACAAAACCTTTGAAATTCACTGAAAAACCGTAGGTTTCAGGCACGTTATAGTTAGAAATTAGCATTTAAAAAACCTTTGAAATTCACTGAAAAAACCATAGGTTTCAGACACGTTATAGTTACAAATTAGCATTTAAAAACCTTTGAAATTCACTGAAAAACCATAGGTTTCAGACACGTTATAGTTACAAATTAGCATTTAAAAACCTTTGAAATTCACTGAAAAAACCATAGGTTTTAGGGACAGTTATAGTTACTTGGACATTGCACTCGTACAAAACCCGTGAAATTCCCCGTTATAGTTAGTTCAGCTAACTATAACTCGCGCCCGCAATGCACTGCTGATGACGTCACATATTACATCACTCATGACATGGTCAGTGACATCACTGATGACATCACTGATGACATCTCAAATGACATCACTGATGACATCATCCACGTGATAATCTGATGCACCTCCTCACACCCTAATATAACCTTTGATACACCCACTCTAAATTACAGACTGCCATTCGCAAAACCATAGACACTCCAACACCAATAACTACATACCCACTCACTGATTCTTAGGTCTACACACACACATCCACTCACTCACCCGTACAGTCACTCATACTTACGGTCACTCAGTACAGGACTATCATATGCACTCTTACTCCTATATAGACACTCAAACAACGCCACTCATCCATAGAGATACTCACACACCTAGTCAGTCATGCAAATAATTAAACACACTGCCATTTACTCACCTATACAGTTATACACACACCAGCTCACTTACTCATACAAATAGTAGCACATTGTTACGCTCTTATACAATCACTGATACAAGCACACAATCATCCATACAGCCACTATCACAATCACTCACTCTTGCTTATAGCTATTTATATACTCCAACACACATATATACTGCCTTTCACATATGTAGTTACTCACACATGTACCACTGGGACATACATTCACTCACTAACACACTCTTACACACACTTACCCACCCATACAGTCTATCACAGATGCACTCTTGAAACCATCCACCCAGTGAATCACCCACTCACACATCTATGCACAGAGTTGCACACACCCCTCCCACACAAACACTCAGGCACCCATACAGATACTCAGACAAGCATTCAATAACTCATATAGACACTCATGTAGCTATTCACAAACACATGCAGCCACTTACACAGCAACAGACAGACGGATACAGACATTCATCCAGTTTAGTCACTAACCCATGCATTCAGTAAGATACGTTAAATCACTCACTTATAGAGTCAGTCACGCACCTACTAAATCATCCATACAGACACTTACACACCCACTCATTCTTCAATACGTCTTTTCCTATATATATTAAAAATATTTAAACTTTACAGAAACACACAGTCACTGGATGATGTCATCAGTGATGTCATCAGTGATGTCATCAGTGATGTCATTTGAGATGTCATCAGTGATGTCATCAGTGATGTCACTGACCATGTCATGAGTGATGTAATATGTGACGTCATCAGCAGTGCATTATGGGGCGCGAGTTATAGTTAGCTGAACTAACTATAACGGGGAATTTCACGGGTTTTGTACGAGTGCAATGTCCAAGTAACTATAACTGTCCCTAAAACCTATGGTTTTTTCAGTGAATATATATATATATATATATATATATATATATATATATATATATATATATATATATATATATATATATAAATATATATTATATTTATGTATATATATATATATATATATGTATATATATCTATATATATATAAGTGCCCCATAGAGTAGGCCCTAAACAGCACATAGGACAGAATGCATTGTATTTAAAAAGTTGGGCATGTACCTTTAAGCTTTATATGTACTGATAGTGAAAAACTCACAAATTCGTTTTTCACTACTGTGAGGCCTACCTCTCCCATAGGACAACATTGGGTTACCTTACTACATTTAATAAGTGTTAACTTTTGATTGGGAACAGGTAGAAATGTCATGTCTACACTCAAATTAATTGTAATTTAAAACCCCCTTTAATGGTAAAGTCAGATTTTAAGTCACAATTCTGAAAATGCCACTTTTAGAAAGTTAATGTCAGGTAAAGGTGCCCACAAGGGATTTTTTTACATACAACTCTGTTTGATTTCTAACAAAACAGTTCTGAGGACCCAAAACAGTGACCTCAATCAAATAAATTGTTAAACTTAATTTGAAAAAATTCTAGGAGACTAAATCAAAGCAAAACTAACTAACACATCAAAGTGATATTTACGGTCATCATCGATCAGCGTTCTGAGTAAAACGGTTCCTGTTTTACTCAGAACGCTGGTCGATGACGGCCTTACGGATTGCTAATATCTCAAGCATGGTCTCATATACGATCCATCAATACAGATAAATAGATTGTATCATTATTAACAATACTGGAGGAAAATTTATTTCATCCAGTTAAAACTAAGTTTGTCAATTTGAGCCAAGTTTGTAGGAGCTCATAATTATCCATACCCTAAGGGTCTTCAGTCTACACATGTATTTTTGGTCCTGAAGATGGTCTTCCTGATAGTTTACAAGATAAGACCAAAACGTCAACAACTATATCCCATTTTCACTATCATTGTTATAGAGGAGTTGATCATCATATGCCCAATGACAATTTCTTCAAATAAATGAAATGAGTTGTTACAAAATGACAATGAGATAAGATCATTGTAAAGACTAATTTTCTCATTCTTTTGTTTATATGTGAACTGTCTTTGTACCCTCATGTCATGCTATTTATTCATATAAATTTGTATAGAAAAAGAATACAGCCTTTTTTCCTATTTTGTTTTCTTTTACTTTGATGTGTTAGTTAGTTTTTCTTTGATTTAGTCTTCTAGAAATTTTTTGAATAAAGTTTAACAATTCATTTGATTGAGGTCACTGTTTTGTGTCCTCAGAACTGTTTTTTAGAAATTAAACAGAGTTGTATGTAAAAAAATTCCTTGTGGGCACCTTTATCTGAATACGGAATACGGCCGAATAGAGGTAAGTAGACATATAAATAAATAAAACGAATTTCGTTGCGCGCGCTGCATCGCATTTGGCGATGCCGCGCGCAATGTAAATTCGTTTTATTTATTTATATGTCTACTACCTCCATACAGCCGTATTCCGCACCTTACTACCCCCCACCCTGCCCCTCCCCCGCCCCACGTCACCGCCCGGGAGCACTCACACCACGGGCCGCTACTGGTATACACACGAACTCAACGAGCCAATGTTCACGTACCTTCAGTTTACTGGAGCACCGAACGGGACCACTGTTCTCCGTGCTGTCTGTTCCTTACGGTGCGTTAAATGCCGATATTTGGCTTGTTGTGTCCGGGGATTACTTTCGGGTCTCCCACTGGGAAAAGTGAAATCTCTTTGTTTATTTACAAGGACGGTCACTGATAAAAATTGAAACTCCAACCCAAACCTTGAAGCTCAGGGACATATGGGCCAGAGGGCCACCCTCTGTCAAATTTGAACGTTTACCTGTGTACTTCCTGGCTCTAAGTTGACTCATAGAATCATGGGAGTTAGAGCTCAAATCTCTGAAATCTTTATCATAGTGCTCGTGATAAGATGCAAGTTCAAATAACTCCTAAGAATAAGTATACACATGACATCATGAAAATTATCGGTCAAATATATGAACTGTAGTTCATAGGCATGTGATTAAGTCCAGAGTCATTTAGCTTCTCAGAATGACCTCAGGTCATCTTTCTGAGTTTATAAATTTTGCAGCTCTGTCATTTCATTCAATCCATCAACCGCAGAGTTGAATTTCACTATTAGTAACGCCTCTCTCTGAATCAATCGTCTCTCCAGGTCTCCTCCCCGGATGTCTGGTTTAATTACTATTATTACAGTCCACCGTAAATCACTCTTTACATGGTTCAAATTGGTCCAATGGCTCACCAAAGGGGCTGAAAGGTCCTTTTTCTGAATTCTAGATTTATGTTGGGTAATTCGTTGCCATAGTTCCTGATTAGTTTTCCCAATGTATAGCTTTGGGCAAGGACACAATATTCCATAAACTACATTTTTTGTCTTGCAGTTAGAAAAAGTGGTATGTTTTCAGTTGATGTTTTTGTGTGAAAATAATGATCCTTCAATAGTTTGGTTACAGCAGGTGCATGTGCCGCATCTATGGTGGCCCACAATCGGTGGTAAATTTAGCTGTTCACGTAATGTATTTTTGGCTGATGGCTTAGGAAGTGCTGCCCGAACCGCTTGATTTGCAATGCTTTTCTCTCTTTTAAGTGCAAACAGCGGTTTTGTGTAAATTTTCCAGCAGGTGCCAATTATGATTGATAACCTTCTTCAATTGGTTAGTCTTTGAGCAAAATGTGGTGACACAAACAAGACGATCTACATTCTGCTTTTCCTTTTTCTGTAACAGTTCTTCTCATGGTGTCCACCATGCCCTCTTCATGGAATGTTTAAGGAGTCTTTTGGGATAGCCTCGTGCTTTTAACTTGTCCACCAAATTTGTTACATAAAAGTTGTAATCTGTTTTGTGTGAACAATTCCTTCTAATCCTTAAAAATTGTCCGAATGGTAAATTATCTCGAAGGATACGGGGATGATGACTGGTATAATGTAGGGCTTTATTCCTATCTGTCAGTTTTGTATGGAGTGTGGTCATTAAAAATCCATCTGCAGCATATACCTCAACATTTTTGGATGTTTGCAGCTCATTGTGTGTTGCTTATACCTTTCAATGAGAGCATGCATTGCGAACGGAATGCATGCTCTCATTGAAAGAGCAGGGGTGCAGTTCATCCCTGCACCCGGTGGCAGGCACCTCAAGGATCCCCTGCAGGGATCAACAGGGGGACACCGTAGGTGCCCCCTAGGCCACCATTTGGCAGCCATGCACCCATGGGGGCCCTGCTGGGGGCCCTCAAAGACAGTTTCCCACTGCCTTTTTGTGCCAGAAAGACCAACACAAAAAGGCAGTGGGACACTGCCATCGTACTCCCTTGGCCGGAAAGAGCTGGCCGGGGGAGTACTGAAGGGATTCTGGATGGGCTCTCCGAGCCCGTTGTAAGCCATCCGGAAAACCGAGTCGGATTCCTTTACAACCGAGCCCATCAGAATGGCTCGGTCGTAAAGGAATCCGAACTGCACATTCTGATGCAGGGGTTGGTCGGAGCCCTTCCTGCCCGCAT
Source organism: Calotriton arnoldi (assembly GCA_963921515.1). Taxonomy (NCBI): domain Eukaryota; kingdom Metazoa; phylum Chordata; class Amphibia; order Caudata; family Salamandridae; genus Calotriton; species Calotriton arnoldi. The sequence continues at coordinate 149,897 of CAWUFW010008144.1, forward strand.
CGGAATCGGCCCCTATGTAGGCAGATGGACCACCTCAACTGTTTAGGATTCTTACCCTTCCTCTGCTTTAACCATCTGAGTGGCCTGTGGTCTGTCTGAACAAGGAATTGAATCCCAAACAAGTAGGGTCTTAGCTTCTTCAGCCACCAGACCACAGCAAAAGTTTCCCTTTATATTGCGCTCCACCTCTGTTCCCTGGTAAATAACCTCCTACTAATGAAGGCTATAGGTTGATTTAGGCCCTCTTTATTTAGCTGTAAAAGCATGGGGCCCATGCCATTCTCTAAGTCATTAATTAGTCTGCCCCACAAATTCTTGGGAGAAGTCAGGAGCCTTGAGCACGGGTGCCGTGTACATGACCTCCTTCAGGGTGTCAAAAGCGGTCTGGCACGCCTCTGTCTAGATCACCTGACGTGGCTTCTTCTTGGATGTCAGCTCATTCAAGGGGGCAACAATGGTGCCATATCCCTTGACAAATATTCTGTAGTAGCCAGTGGGACCGAAGAAGGCTCTCACTTCTGTCTGGGGCTTGGGTAGTGTTCAAGCCAGAATTGTGTCAATCTTTGGTTGTAGGGGCTGCACCTTGCCACCCCCTACTTGGTGTCCCAACTAAACCACAGAACCCTGCCCTATTTGGCACTTACTGGTCTTGATAGTGAGGCCTGCACTCTGCATGGCCCTCAGCACTTCTTCGAGGTGGTGCAAACGGTCCTATCTTTAGGGTACATGGCACTGAAGTTCTTCAACCCAACCAGGACCTGGTTGACCAACCTCTGGAAGGTCATAGGGGTGTTCTTCAACCCCAAAGGCATGACCGAGAACTGATAGTGCCCTTCTGGTGTTGAGAACACTGACCTCTCTTATGTCCCCTCGGTCAAGGCAATCTGCCAGTACCCAGATGTGAAATCAAACGTACTGAGGAACTTGGTAGCTCCAAGCTGATCAATAAGCTCATCAGCGCTGAGGAAAGGGTGTGCGTCATTCTTGGTGAGCGCATTGAGCTCAAGGTAGTCTACATAAAAACGGAGTTCAGGTGTGACACCCGGTGGAGCAGCCTTCGGGACCAAAACCACTGAGCTGGACCAAGGACTGTTGGATGGCTCAATAACTCCGAACCCCAGCATCTTAGAGACTTCCTCCTTGATGCTGGCCCTCACTCTATCAGACAATCTGTAAGTTTTATGCTTAAGAGTAAGGCTATCCTCAGTGTCCTGGGGTGAGTGAGAACAGAGACGCAAACTTTCCCAGCAACTGGCGAAGGTCACTCTGGTGCTCTAGAGTCAAAGTAGGGGAGAGGCTCACACCCTCTATTGACCTATCCTGCTCTTTGGAAGACATGAGGTCGAGGAGAGGCTCACTCTCCTCCTCCACCCCATCATCTGTGACCAAGAGTATGGTCAAGTCAGACCTCAAAGTGAGCCTTGAGGCTGTTCACTTGCAGGACAGTCCAGGGGTTCCTTGAAGTCTGAAAATCCACCAAGGAGGTGACGTCACTCTTGCTCTCCTTTACCGCAAATGGGCAGACCAGCATTTTTGCAGAGCATGGGCTCTACGAGCACAGTTACCCACACCTTTTGACCAGGCTGAAACTCAACCAGATTGGTATTCTGGTCATACCAGCACTTCATGTCCTTCTGGCTAGTTTCCAGATTCTCCTGGTCAAGTTTCCGGAAGCAGGCTGTCTGGTTGCAGAAGGCCACCATTTAACTGAATACACCATGGTGTGGCTTCCTGGGAACTTGCTCCCAGCCCTCCTTCACCAAACTGAAGGGTCCTCTCACAGGGTGTCCATACAGAAGTTTAAAAGTGATGAAGTTAACCCCCTTCTGCTGTACCTCCCTGTAAACAAATAAAAGCCAAGGCAGGAGGACGTCCCACTTATGCCTCTTGGGTTCAGGTAGACCCATTATCATGCCTTTGAGGATACGGTTGAATCTATTAACCGACCTATTAGTTTGGGGTGGTAAGGAGTAGGATACCCCACACTTCTTCCACATGGCCTTTATCTACAAGGACATGAAGTTGGTATTACGGTCAGATATCACCTCCTTGGGGAAACCCACGTGGGTAAAGATCCCCATCAGTGTCCTGGCCACAGCAGCTGCACTCACTGTCCTCATAGGGATAGTTTACAGGTACCAGGTGGCATGGTCCACCAAGACAAGGACGAACCTGTTGCCCATAGCTGTCTTGGGATCCAGAGGCCCCACAGTGTCAATGCCCATCCACTCAAAAGGGGTACTCACAACAAAAAAAGGTTGCAGGGGTTTTTTGCATTTTCCCCTGTCTTGCCACTCACCTGGCAGGTAGGACAGGACCTGCAGAACGCATCTGAGGCCTTCCTCATTTTAGGCCAATCAGTGGGTGACAAGCCTGTCAAAAGTCTTGCCTTGCACCAAATGATCTGCCAGTGGCACATCATGAGCCAGACCCAGTAGGAAGTTTCTGAAGCACTTGGTACCACCAGCACATGAGCTGCACCAGACTCAGTAACCTTAGGCTAACTATAAAGGAGACCATTCTCCCAATAAATCAGGTGTTGGCCAGAGCCATCACCAGCTGCCTGGACTTCAGCTTGCCACTGAAGGCCCACAAGAGTAAGGCACTCCTTCTGCACAGCGCAGACTTCCTCCCTGGAGGGATCTCCATCCTGTTGCCAATGGGTCAGATCAGGCAGGTTCTCGGTTCTGTCACATCTTCCCCTGTAGGTTCTGAGGCATCCCCCTCAGAATCAGCCTCCTCCCTGACCGTGGGATTTTCAGGACTGGGTTTCCCACACCCCTTGCCTCTCCTCTTCTTGGCTGCCACCTGGGCCACTCTTTCGGGCTCCAGGTCCTTATGATCACCCTCACATGCTGCCATGGACTGTATGGTCAGGCACACCCACTCAGGCAACCCCAACATCTCCAAGTGTGACCTGAGCTCCACCTCTTTCCAAGCGGTATGCTCCAGGTCATTGCCCAGCAGACAATCCACTAGCATGGATGGACTCACACCTACCATCAAGGAACTTGAAAGCTCACCTATTCAAAGGAAGCCTGAGCCAAAAAACATTGACTTTCACGGTTGTCTACAACAACAACTTGGTGAACCACATTAGGGACTACTTGGTCTGAAGACACAAGATGATAACGGACGGTTGTCATGCTGGCTCTTGTGTTTCTCAGAGCCTCCACCCTATGCCTGTTAATGGTAACCCACTGAAAGCCTACTGTCAATCAACTGCTTGCGCAGATCTGGAAAACAAAGACTAAAAATGTGCTCTTATGCAATCAAATTGTACAGCTCCTGATAATCTGTTCCACCTCATTGCCCTTCACACAACCATCCAGTGCCTTGCAGAAATAATCCACACACTTTACCCATGTCTGAGGGGCAAGCTTCATGCTGTCCCTGAACTTCTGCCTGTATCTATCTGGGGTCAGACCATATCTCCTGATCAGGCCCTCCTTCATGGTAGGATGCCGTGTCTTTTCATCTCCCTTTAGGGTCAGTAAGGTGTGCCACCCCTCGCTTCAGAAATGTTTCAACAAACCTGCCCCTAGCCCCCTTCACGAATCTTGCGCTTTTGTAAAGCTATCTCATAGGCCTCCAACCACAAATCTATGTTGTCTCCCACTCCAAAATCAGGCACCAGACTCTTGGGTATGTGTACCTTCCTCTCAGAGTACACTGAAGCCATGCTGCCACCATCTGTGCTGGACTTAGCCCTATTGGATTTCAAATCATCCAGTTCTCTAAAGCTCAGCTCTTGAACTAAAAGCATGTTCTTCTCCTCCATGGCCAATTTCTGTTTTTCCATATCCATATTGACTTTTGCCATCTCCAACTAGAGCCTCCTTTTTTCTCACCTATCCTTCAACTCTGCAGAGGACATACCTTTAGAGGAAACACTGCTGCCAGTTCTGGAGGGAGCACTTCCACCATTCAGGCTGCCCCCCCCCCACTCCACATGCAATGCTGGCTTCTCCAGCCATCCCAGATGTATACTTTATTCCTCCTCATCCACAACATCATTCCCATCTTCTGGGTGCACAGCTGCATCCCTGGCTGCTAACCAGGCCCTCAGGGCCTTTTGAAGCTCCTCATTTTTAGTGAGTCCCTTAAAAAAACATTTGAGCTCCCTGCAGAAACTTTTGAGCTGGGCCACTGTGTAGGTTTCCAACTTCTCCTGCTCAAACTCCAGTACTGCAGGTTAAGCTCTTGGCTCTCCAGATTGAGACATTGTTGTTGCAAACACTCAAAAGGTTGCCAAAGAGAAAAAAAGTGTATTGGTATGTGTGAAATATGGAAGTAGTGTACACCAATCACTGTATGCAATACACCAATACAAGTCGTATCCTCACAGCTGAACACCAATGTTAGAACTTGGGTTTCTGGTTGGCAGAGGTACCCTGTCTAAGCATTTCCACTTGTCTAGACACTCACCTGGCAGGTAGGACAGGACCTGCAGAATGCATCTGAGGCATTTCTCATTTGAGGCCAATAATAGTGGGTGACAAGCCTGTCAAAGGTTTTGCCTTGCCCCAAATGATCTGCCAGTGGCACATCATGAGCCAGACCCAGTGGGAAGGTTCTGAAGTGCTGGGGTACCACCAACACATGCACGCGGGGGACACATGTAGTGTATTTGCACCCATACTTCCTGCATGGTGTGGCATTCGTGCCACACCATGCAGGAAGGTGCAGTCAGTGGTCTGAATGCGGCAGTCTGCATTATAGGCTCTTCTATGAGCCTTGCAGACTGCCGCAGTCAGACCTCCGCAACACCACCCACAAGGCCAGGATTTAACTCCTGATCTGAAGGGCGGTTGCACCATGGGTTTGGTGGTCCTACAGTGGACGGTGGAGGACTGCCGCCACTGAAGGACCGCCAAACTCATAATCAGGCCCTAAAATTATACCTCTGCTCATCCTCTTGTTTCTTGGCACAGAACAGTCAGGCTAGACTAAAGAGGCAATGTGTAAAGTATTTGTGCACCCACACACACAGTAACACAGTGAAAACACCACAAAAGTACACAACATCAGTTTAGAAAAATAGGCAATATTTATCTGAGTAAAAAAAGATCAAAATGACAACAATCCAAGTTGAGATATGAATTTTGCAAGAGTAAATCAAAATGTAGTGCTTAAAAGTCAATAGCTCCAACTGGGCCTATCTACTCACACTTGACCGGGGCAAATCCAAAAGTTCAGTCTGACCGCAATGAAGCGCGGGCCGGATACAGAAGTCATGCAGACCCACTGGCAGTACCTTGGATGCGTCGATGCTCAGGGACAATGCGTTATAATACGGAGGTGATGCGTCGCTGTTGCAGGCGATGTGTTGATTCCGAAGTCGGGTAAAGTCATTGATGCGTTGATGTCAAGAGCGCTGTGCATCGGTTCCCAGGCATCGATGCCGATCCGCTGAGCTCAAGGCAATGCGTTGATTTGAAGCCACGTAGGGCCAGGAATGCATCTGAGACTGGGACGGGGTGTGCAGAAATCAGCGATGCATTGTCTGAGGTTCACGCGGCAGCTGTGATTTGGAGGCACTGCATCGGCAAAGTCGGGGTGTGTTGAAAGTCAAGGTTTTTGCATCGGCGAGGGGTGTCCACGGCTTCCGTGCAGGCAGCGGCAATGCATCGAATTCACAGGGAGTGCACCGGTTTGAACGATGCTTTGGTGTCAATGCATTAGTTTCTTGGGTTGCAGCACCTAACACTCACTTCCAAGGGCTCAGGACTGGGTTTGGCACCCCTTGGCAGAGCAGGACTCACAGCAGAGGAGCCCAGGTGCTGGTAGCAAGGTGCAGGAGAAGCCTTTGATATCCCTGATACTTCAGTAACAGGAGGTAAGCCCATACAAGCCCTTGGAGAACCTTTAGAGATGCAGGATGTAGAGAGTAAAGTCCAGTCCTCTCACTACCAGGCAAGAAGCAGCAGGCTAACACAGCAAAGCAAGCAGCAAAGTGGCAGTCCCTCCTGGCATCACAACAGCTCTTCTTCCTGGCAGAATGCCCTCAGTCCAGAAGTGTTCTGAGTATATGGTGTCAGAGGTCCAGTACTTATACCCATTGTAGCCTTTGAAGTAGGGAGATTTCAAAGAAAGGGCTTTGTAGTGTGCAAGCCCCTGCTCTTCTTGGTCCTGTCTCCAGACACACTACAGGGGGTATGCAGCTCTTTGTGTGGGGACAGGCACAGCCAATTCAGGTGCAAGTGTCACTTTTTCCCTCTCACTCTAGCTCAGAAAGACCCATCAGCCTGGTGATGGGCCATCATGATATGTAGGGCACACCTCAGTTCCCTTTGTGTGTGACTTTCTAGAGGGAATGCACAAAGCCCAGCTGTCCCCAACCCAGATGTATATTCTAGGGACAGGCAGAGGCACATAATGGTGAAAGCTTTATAAAAGTAGCATTTTCACACCTGCAATTTAAAAACCAAATTCACTAAAAGAAGTGTTTTTAAATTGCGAGTCCCGAGCTCCAATGCTAACCTATGGGAGAGATAGGCCTTGCTGTAGTGAAAAATTAATTTAGCAGTTCTTCAATACCTGGACTTGTAAAACTCCAAAGTACATGTCCTACCTTTTAATTATACTGCAACCTGCCCATGGGGCTACCTTGGGCCTGCCATGGGGGTTACATATCTGTAATAAAAGGGAAGGCTTGGGGCTGGAAAAGTAGGTGAACTGTTCAGGTCGAAATGGCAGTTTAAAACTGCACACACAGGCTCTGCAGAGGCCGGCCTGAGATAGGTCTGAAGGGCTACTCATGTGGGTGGAACAATCAGTGCTGCAAGCCCACTAGTAGCATTCGATTTACAGGCCCTGGGCACATGTAATGCACAGTACTAGGGACTTATTAGTAAATCAAATATGTCAATCGTGGAGAAACCGAATGCCATTACATTTTATACACAGAGCACATGCGCTCTAGCACTGGTAAGCAGTGAAAAAGTGCCCAGAGTTCTAAAACAAGCAAAAATGAAGTTCAGCATACAGTCAAATCAGGTCAGAAGGGACAAAGTCAAAGGAACCCACGCCAAAAGATGCCAGGTCTAACAGCAGCTCATAGGAAAAACATGTATGTTGCTAAATGCAAATCATTTTCTTCTCTGAAACAAATTCAGTAGGTTTTTCAGGGTTCCTTATCACTTGTTTGTTTTTTGTCTCCTTTGTTATTCCCACCCACTACCAAAGCAATTATTTTGCTTTTTAAAAGGGCTTTACTCAGTCTCCGCCATCGATTTATGTTTATACTTGTATCCAGTGATCGAAGTGCATTAAAAAAAGTATGGGAACTTTGATGCTGCATGCAGTGGGAACAGGGTTAGTGAGCGTGGGGGCGGGGTCAAAGTTGTGGCTAGAAAAACTAAATATTCTGTACTTTTTTTGGTTTTTTATTGTCAGGTAGCTACATATAAAATAACGTTCAGCTTAAATGAAAAATGAATTTAAAAAGTTGTTACTCAGTGAGAAATGCATTTTAGTATGTTATGAAACCTCTATTAGTTAATGCACTGCAGAGGTCTGTGTGTAACCAGAGAGCGAATTGGCTGCATCCTCACTGATGTGGGGTATGTCCCCAGGGCACTGGTATGTTATCCTCTATGTGAGGTTAATCCATTCAATCTCCAAATGTACATAAAATCACAAGAACTGTTTCTCTTGATTTCAATTAATTCTTTCTTTAATGTCGTTCATTCTCAAATAAGTTCATTTGTATAAGTAGTTTAGACACTACATATCCCAACATGCATTTCACTGGTCCCAATGCATTTCGGCCTGACAGGCCTTCATCTGGGGACGATCTGAAAATAATAATAAGAGCCATCGCTCAATATACTGGAAGAAAACCACCTGTAAACATTGCTTATTACACATATTATAGCATAAACAATAATATTTCATTTTACTTCGTTGTCGTAACACAATGTAATTAAAAACATCGAACTATTGAGTATTATAACGTGCTCCACCACCCAAATGAAAAAATGTAATGAAAGCGTGTCTAACGCGTGAGATGTTGTAAAAAAGAAACTATTCTAACGTGTGCTGAATCGAAAGACGCTGTCTCGCTGTTCATTAATTCGTAAGCTTATCGGTGACACCGTATTTAAACAAGCTCTAACTCTTTTAGGGGGTACGCTGTTGGAAGTTAGCTCTTTTACTTACTAGTGGATTCGTGTAACCGCGTCTCGTGTTTCCGGTCGCGTATGGCGTCCCGTTAGTTGGTGTGTTCTATATATTTACACGTGAATCCGTTTTAACAAAAATAGATAACGGACTATTCCATGCTTCTCCCCTTCGGGGATGGGCATAAAGAAAATACTTTTTACACTTTTAGACAGTTCTAAAGCGTTGTATGTTTTATGAAGAGCTTAAAAGAGAACATATTTGTGCATGTGTTAAAAATAGGAATATTAATTCCGTTCAACTGGTGTATTTCACATGTTACTCATGACTTCCTATGATTATTAAAGGTAGTCAAAAACGAATAACGGACAGGCATAACAAAGGACTATTTACATATCACAAACTCTAAGCCTATTCAGATGTGAATCTAGATTAGTGCATGTGCTTACAACGTGAAAAAGAATTAAAAAGATAAAAAATAATGAAATGTTGATAAGGAACATTGCGGAGACCCTTAAATCGTTAAATCGGAAACTGCTAATTCAGCAACTTATGTAAGTCAGTCAGTGTCTATTTATAAGTAACACAGAAATTCCATACAATTATTGCAGTTCCAGCATGGGGTTGTTCCTTTGTGTAACCTCACACAAAAAGAGTATGGGATCTTAAGATCCATAGCCCAAAATCCAACCATAATATGCCAAAAGACCGACAAAGGTGGAGCACTGGTGGTATTAAATACTAGTCATTATAATGATCAAGTGGAGGAACACTTATCGGACCAAAACACATACATGAAATTACACACGAATCCCATAGACCAATTTGTGGAGGTTTTAAAAACTATTGCACAAAGGGCCTTTGAACAAGGCACAATCAATGAGAAAACCAAAGGATTCTTAATACTAACTAATCCCAAAAGTCCAGTAATATATATGGTACCAAAAATCCATAAAGACTCAGTCAATCCGCCTTTCCGCCCCATAGTGTCGACCAGAGGAAGCATACATGAGCCGATAGGAAAATTCTTGGACCGCTATTTACAACCCACAGTGACGAAAATGAGAACTTTCATAAAAGATACAACTGATTTTTTGAACAAAATCAACCAAGTAACTATAGCTGAGGATGAGAACATACTCATGTGCACAGTTGACGTAAAGTCTTTATACACCTCTATACCACACCAAATGAGAATTGATGCAATTGAACAAGCCTTGTTACACACTGACTATGATGAGGAGTTAAAAATATTTCTAATGGAATTGTTACAATTTACCCTCATGCACAGTTATTTCAAATGGAAAGACGAGTGGTACTTACAAAAGACTGGAACTTCTATGGGCAACTGCGCAGCCCCTTCGTACGCTAATATTTTTATGAATCAGTTTGAGGAAGAACATATTTTGTCAACACCAACATGGAAAAAGCATACAAAAATGTTTCTGAGATTTATAGATGACATCTTCATCCTTTGGAATGGTCCAGTAACGGTGCTTGAAAATGAACTCTACAAATTAAATCAAATTGATGGCAGAATTCAGTTCACCCATGAGGTGCAGACACAGTCAATAACATATTTAGATGTGAAAATCATCAAAAGTAATACAGGTTTTGTTACAGACCTGTTCAGAAAAGAAACTGACAGAAACAACATCTTACATTATGGAAGCTTTCATCAACCTGCATTAAAACAACATTTGCCCTTCACACAACTGTTGAGAGTAAAGAGGATCGTATCGGATCCCACGATAAGAATGGAAAGAACAGAAGAAATGCTACAACAATTTAGAAAAAGGGCATGTCCGGATGAAATATTGCAAAAAGCAAAAGATCGTAGCCAATCAATATCGAGGGAAGAGTCACTGATATGGAAAGGTAGACCAGCACAAGACCGCACGACCGTAGTGTCTAAATTCTCTACATTGAGCTGCACATACAGGAAGATCATTAAAAAACATTGGTCAATATTGACATTGGAACCAGATTTTAATCATATATTCGACCAGGAGCCCATTTTTGCATACACACGAGGAAAGAACGTGGGAGAAATAATTAAACAATCTAAGACACGACCTACTCCAAGAATACACAAAGGAACAACCCCATGCTGGAACTGCAATAATTGTAGCAATGTCATTACAGGATCAAATATACCACACCCCATGAAAGGTCACAATATCAAATTAAAAGTGAACGCCACATGTGATTCAGCAAACATCATTTATCTATTGAAATGTCCCTGTGGGAAGGTATACGTTGGCCAAACGGAAAGGAAACTCAAGATTCGAGTAAATGAACATAAAAGCAATATAAGAAAGAAGCAATTGAAGTCAACAGTAGCAAATCACTTTATTGAAGCAAAACATAATATTTGGCAATTAAAATGTTGTGTCTTGGAAACAATTGAAAAGGTTGAAGGCAGAGACAATCATACCTACCTCTTGCAACGTGAAAATTATTGGATACGATTTCTGAACTCGCTTAAACACAATGGGTTAAACGACCGTATGGAATTTCTGTGTTACTTATAAATAGACACTGACTGACTTACATAGGTTGCTGAATTAGCAGTTTCCGATTTAACGATTTAAGGGTCTCCGCAATGTTCCTTATCAACATTTCATTATTTTTTTATCTTTTTTTAATTCTTTTTCACGTTGTAAGCACATGCACTAGTCTAGATTCACATCTGAATAGGCTTAGAGTTTATGATATGTAAATAGTCCTTTGTTATGCCTGTCCGGTATTCGTTTTTGACTACCTTTAATAATCATAGGAAGTCATGAGTAACATGTGAAATACACCAGTTGAACGGAATTAATATTCCTATTTTTAACACATGCACAAATATGTTCTCTTTTAAGCTCTTCATAAAACATACAACGCTTTAGAACTGTCTAAAAGTGTAAAAAGTATTTTCTTTATGCCCATCCCCGAAGGGGAGAAGCATGGAATAGTCCGTTATCTATTTTTGTTAAAACGGATTCACGTGTAAATATATAGAACACACCAACTAACGGGACGCCATACGCGACCGGAAACACGAGACGCGGTTACACGAATCCACTAGTAAGTAAAAGAGCTAACTTCCAACAGCGTACCCCCTAAAAGAGTTAGAGCTTGTTTAAATACGGTGTCACCGATAAGCTTACGAATTAATGAACAGCGAGACAGCGTCTTTCGATTCAGCACACGTTAGAATAGTTTCTTTTTTACAACATCTCACGCGTTAGACACGCTTTCATTACATTTTTTCATTTGGGCAGTGGAGCACATTATAATACTCAATAGTTCGATGTTTTTAATTACATTGTGTTACGACAACGAAGTAAAATGAAATATTATTGTTTATGCTATACAGTATATTGAGCGATGGCTCTTATTATTATTTTCAGATCATCCCCAGATGAAGGCCTGACAGGCCGAAATGCATTGGGACCAGTGAAATGCATGTTGGGATATGTAGTGTCTAAACTACTTATACAAATGAACTTATTTGAGAATGAACGACATTAAAGAAAGAATTAATTGAAATCAAGAGAAACAGTTCTTGTGATTTTATGTACATTTGGAGATTGAATGGATGAACCTCACATAGAGGATAACATACCAGTGCCCTGGGGACATACCCCACATTAGTGAGGATGCAGCCAATTCACAATTTTGATTCACTCGGGTTCAGAGAGTGATTCCCAGGAGGCACGGAACATCTTAATTACATCAGAGAATAGACATAGGTTGTGCACGCACTAGCACCAATTGTAACCAGAGAGCCCCAGAATTAAATCTTGATTGTCCCAGTGGAGAGTAGTGACTTGTGTATTTTTAGTGCTACGAGGTCACAGCCTGTGACAGAAAGCACTGTGAATATGTAAGTCATAAATTTTAAACTTGTATTGCACACAGTATAAGATAGACTGCAACAAAATGTGCACAAAGGTTTAAGATAAAATGGTGCTTCCAAAATATAAATTTTCAATAATACCCAGCTGCACGTAATGCAATTTCTTTTACATTACTGTCCCTTCAACACCTCTAGGGGTAGTAAGTGCTATATAAATACAACTACAATTAAAAGCACCCACTTCACAGCTCAGTTGTTAACTCTTTACACTACCACTGAAAAGAATAAATCTTTGTCATCACAAAGCTTTGAGTGATTCGATCAATTAAAGCCAGTACCGGCTCCCAAGCAACCTTTACATTTGCAGATTACCCTTTACATTTGCAGCTTAACCCGTAGTGCACATTAGCATTTCTTTCAGGCAAGCAGGCACCCTGGCAGGAAGGCTTGTTTATCTGTCTGGCCAGCTTCGGTTTCACAGCACAGGAGACTCACTGAATGACACTTCAGCGGAAGCATTTAAAATATCAGAATTAACAGTCTTGGGTTGGTTGTCTTTTACAAAAAGTAGGGGAACGGTTATTCATGAATCAAAAAAGTATGGGCACGTCATGCCCCTCCAATCCCACCCACTTTGACCTATGCTTGTATCACACCTTCCTATTTCTTTCATTCCCCTCGCCCACCGTAGTCTGGCAGTGAAAACATTTTTTAGGTGTTTTTACTGACAAGTCAGACTCAGTTTTCTATAAAATATATTGTAACGATAAAGTAACCTTCAATGGGTTTTACTCATATGCTGTCTACATCTAAATCTACATGCAAACCTCTCTAATTAAAAAAAAAGCTGATCGCAATATCAGAGGTCTCTAAGTATTGAATGGATGGAATCTATGTAAAACACTGAGACTTAAAAATTGAGCATCCTGTCTTCCCTTTGAAGCAGGCAAAGCATAGCTTTTTGGCTTTCTGTTTAAATACAATACACATCTAATTCCTCTGTGCTTTTTCTATTATCAAGGCAGATAATGTTTATCTTTGGTAGAATTACCACACTATGCTTTTATCACTCAGTTGAAGACAAACCACCTTTAGATGGAGCCCTGGTCAATTCCACTTAAAATAACCCCAAGCCCTTCTTAGCCACATATTCAAAGAGGTATACGACTCGTTGACACTGTAGTATTAGGTGGAAAGAGAACTCCCACCCTAATCTCTTGGAATCCAGTATTCCTGACCACACAGCAGCTAGCTGGCCACAATGTTTCTAGATTTTTGGGGAAAATGCAGACTTTGTTTGGCACCAGACACCCAACGTCTGCCTTTCCCGAAGTGTTTATGCGTTTCTGCAAGTGGTGCTGCTCTTTCCTCTCTGATTCAGCAGTTACTTCAGGCACTTTCATGATTTCCCACTTCTGCATGACACATGACTTCATTGATATGCAGGAGAAATTAAATTCTCATTACCAATCTAGTTCAATTTACTTGTATGGCTTTCACAATACAAAATCCATTACTACACACCATAAATATATTGATTATAAATGAAAATTGGTTATCAAAACTTGCCATTTGATATTTTACTTTTAATCACTTCATCTTCTTAATGGCATCTCACCTCTCTAATCACCATTCTAACCTACAAAGACGACTGTCACAATAATCTATTTAAATTTCCTCTGGCAATTTTCAGAAATCACACAATAGTTTACTAACCATTTTGTTCCAACCACCCTCTAACACAGCTATGCCCTCAACACTGAGATAATGAGCAGGGGATGCTGAAATTAGGATTAAAAGGTAAGTATTGACAAAGCCATTAGGTCTGCCCATTTTATAAGTGAAATTACTTATTCATTGATTGGTGAGTTCGTTTGGGCAAGTGTGTGTGTGTGTGTTTGGGGTGTGTGTGTGTGTGTAGTCGATGCATGAATGGGTGAATGTGACAAGTCAACTGTTGGATGAATGAGTGCATATAATGACGAATGAGTGAGAGACTGTGGACATGGATAATTATAGTCATGTGTTTATGGATGGATTGGGGCGTACATGGAAGAATGGTTGAATATTTTAATGTATGGATGAATGGGTAATTGCATGAAAGGATACAAGCGAGAATGAGCACATGAATGGTTGCATACAGGTGACGCCAATCTTACTTGCAGGGACCCCAGAATGCAGTAATGATAACATTAATAAAATGCCAAAAATTGGAAATATTATTCCAGTGCAAGCATTACACCAAGCTGAGCACTACTGTGCCAGGAATGTCCACAATAAAATAATAATGTCACTGCAAAAAGTACTCCAGGGATGACCCCCATCGCACCTAGTGCACCTACCAAATATCAAGCATTACCATCATTATGACAGCGGAGCCACTGTACATGAGCTCAAGCATTACTGTTATCATGTCAGTGGAACCAATTTGCATGAGCAAACACCACCTTTCCAAGAATTCTGTCAATATGTCACCATTATGCATCTTCAGATTTGCCCCTTCACACAGTATTTCTTGGTCTATGTTCAGATTTGCACCATCACCCATTAATCCTAGATGAGTATTTCGTTTTTTCCCACACTCTCAGCAATCCTTAATGCATGTTTAAATTTGCCCTGTCACCAGTAATCCTAAATGCATGTTCAGATTTGCACAAGCACTTGTTAATCATGAATGCATGTGCAGATGTGTATACAGTAATCTTGAGTGCTGGCTTCATTACTTATATACCTTAGCTTCATGGTAACATTTGCAATATTACGCAATAATCATTAGTGTATATTTAGATTTTCACCACCACACACTAATCGTCAGTATGTAGCCAGATTTGCACCACTATTCACTAAGCCTTAGCGTATGTTAAATCTTGACCTACCACTCAGTAATTGCCTGATCAGATTTCTACCATCATTCATTAATTTTGAATTCATGGTCAGACTTGCACTCAGAAATCTTGAGTGCTGGCCCGGATTTGCTCCATCCCTTAGAAGCCCTGGTTTAAAGGCTCCATTGGCACCATCGTTCTTTAATGGAGGCCATCACTCAGCGATCCTATGGCATTTTCAAATTGGCAAAATCCAAGATGATGGGCATGTAGGATCTTCTGCTCGGAACTCTCCATCAGAGCTCATGTCGGGGTGAACGGGATCCCCACCTTGACTTCGGCAAAGGGTCTCTCTACAGGTCCTATTGCCGTTTGTGATTTCACACTCTCCCTGGGTCAGCATTCTGGTCTCTACTACTCAAGTGGGCCATTGAGCCACTGCTACCTGGGACACCATTCCAATCTCCTCTACTGAGCCGCTGCATCAGCAATCGCCTGGTTCCCGGTGCCGTATGGGCTCTGTTGTGTCAAGAATAATGGAAGCATTCATCCCTGGACCCTCGCCCGCAGGGTCACTCACCTGTTGAGCTGTGGACCCCATCTGTCCTTTTTGTGCCTTACCTGTGGCCCCGCAGAAGTCTCTGGAAGTCTTCTAGTGCCACAAGGGTACTGCAAGAGACATGAGTGGAAGGCTTGGTGCCTTACAGAGGGGTGAGGGCAGGGGCCCATGATCACTGCGGAGGCCCGTGATCCCATGATGACGGCCCATGATAATTCCTCTCCACACTGTCTCCAGCCCAACTTGCAGATGAACGACTGACTTCCTCCTGCTTGCAGGATGGGGATTGTGATTGATTATGCATGGCGGCAGCATATCTTGGTGCCATGATAGAAGGGGCTGGGCTGAACTGTTTTCGACTGCACAGCACATTGTCCTCTCTTTCCACCCCGTGGGAACTTTGGGCGGCCACCTTTGGTGAGGAGGGATTATCTCACATGAAAAATAACAAACAGGACATGATCTGCATTTTCATGATCTTATAATCTAAAGAAACTGCTTGTTACTAAGATTTTTTAAACAATTTGGGTGTCAACTGCTCATATGGGGGATTGATATTTTTCTCAAGCATAACCTTCTCACCTTAAACTGATTTAGCAGGATGTAACTGTTCTTATGTTTTTATGTGAACTTTTTTAGCTGGATCTAACTGTAACTATGGAAACTGCTCTAATGCGGTTGTGAAAAACCTATGAGAACGCTCATGCTAAACTGTCCTTGAATAAAATGCTGTTTACAGATTAAAACTGTTATGTAAAGCCCTCAGATACCCATTGGATCTAGTTTTCGCTATGTTAAACTGCAAATAAATAACACCCTCAATAATTTTCACTACATACCCGAATTTGCACCATTAGTTTTTGTTTTGTTTTCTTGGAGTTTTGACCCGAAGGTATCAGGTATCAGAGCGCTTTACATGAGCACCAGTTGCGTTACACATGGACACATTTATTTTTGTTAGGCCTAGGGAGATTAAGTGATTTGCCCAGAATCACAGGATGTTGAGCGTCATTGCCGAAACTCGAGCCCGGTTCCCCAGATTTGAGGTCGACTTTAGCCGTTAGACCACATCCTCTCCCCAAGAGAAATAATAGTGCATGCTGATGTTTGCACCAACACTCAGAAATCTTCATTGTATCCCCAGATTTACACCATCTCTCAGAAGTCTTGAGTGCATGCCATATTTGCAGTCACTCGTTAATCCTTGGTGCATGCTCAGATTTGCCTCATCACTTACTAAGCCTTGGT
This sequence comes from Calotriton arnoldi, assembly GCA_963921515.1. Lineage (NCBI taxonomy): Eukaryota > Metazoa > Chordata > Amphibia > Caudata > Salamandridae > Calotriton > Calotriton arnoldi. The sequence goes on from CAWUFW010008144.1 coordinate 166,500, forward strand.
GACTATTCTGGTTTGTACTCGAATTTTATGATCCTAGGTGTATGTCTTGATTTTCCCATTTGCTTATTAATCCTAAATGCGTGTTTTGATTTGCACCATGAAATGGTCATCTTTAGTGCACATTCACATTTCACAATTCAAAATAGAAAAAATATGCTCCCTGATGGCACAGGCAGAGGAGTTGTACGACACGGAACCCCAAGTGCCTCTAAATATTGAACTAGTGCCTTGTGCAGCAGCAGAAACACCACAGTGTCCCCTAAATAAGAAATGAGCAGTACATCAGCACAGGTACTGGATGTTCTAAATGTGCAATCCACGTAGAGCAGTGTCAGTAGAGGTGTTGTTGTGTGCTCACTGAAAGTGGAACGCCCATCTGTTTTGCAAATGGCGAGTTACTGTCTAGAGTGGGACAGTGGGCAAAAATGAATGATGGACTGGAATGCGACCCGAGAAATTACTAGTGGTTGAAGTTTTTTTAATACTTTATGTTTTTCTAAGTGAAATACCCTTCATTTGATGAGTGTGCCCAGATCTGGGTCCAGTACTCACTGTGCCACCGGACTCAAAGCCATACATACTTATGAGGCCCAAATAGACTGAATATGGATCTGAGGTTGATTGTTCCTGAGTGGGAGGCTCCTAGCTTGGTTGTCTGGCCAGGACTCTTCCCATTGAAGCATAACCAGGCATGATTTGCATATTGTTGCCGCCTAGAGTGCCATAGTGGGCAAAAATCTTTGATGGTCTAAAATGTTGTCCAAGTAAGACCAGTGCCTGCAAGTAATTCAAGCATTTTACCTGTCATATTTTGTTTTTGTTAATGTGGAATGGCCACACTTAAGCAGCAGTAGGGGAGCTGTCAGTTTGCTGAATGTGGAATTAGTGCTCAGTAGCATCAGGAGCGAGGCTTCTAGGCACTGTGAATGAAGCAAAGAAGCCACTGGGTGCTCTGGATATAGACAGTGTGGCCTATTGGGAGCAGCCGCGAGTATAATACCGGTGCTCAAGTGAGGACGCATCGGTGGGCGGTAGCTGAAGCTCTGAAAGTGCCTAGTGCCTATTGGTCACCGCTGAGCACTAGTCAGCACAGTGCAAGAGCCGCTCCTGATTATTACACAGCCCAGATGTTCCGATTTTAAAATAGTGCACGCAGGAGCCTTTGTTCCATGAAACTGTCGTATGCAATAAAATATGTACTGTCACACCATACCCAGTACGTTTGCACATCGTGCAACAGTACTCGTTTGGTGCTATGTAAAGCGCTCCGATACCTGCAATGAAAATTGTGTGCGCACGAGTCTTTGTGCCTTGGGTCTGACCAGACAAGATATTTTCACCCCACATTCGCACGCAGAGCACTCAGTCCATGGCATACAGATTCAGGTAACGGTTCCTGCAAACCACAGCCCCGCCCGACTCTTACTTTTACTTTATTTCATCAACGATGATGATCGTGACGTGACTGTACTGGATCGTGACGGATTCGGAACAAGACTGTTAGAGGCTCTACCACCCGACACTGGCACAAGGTCTGTGTGGTGTCGTGTGGCGCGCGGTGTGACGTGACTGCTGCGACGTAGGAAAGAGAAATGGCCAATCACCAGTGCATGGCTTCAAATAATAGCCACAGAGATTGGCCATACAAGTGCGGCTGCGGCAGTGCCACCACCCGCGCGCGGCACCCAATACAGTTAAGCCTGCCCTCAGGCTCAGGCTGCGCGGTGTCTCAGCCAATCCTGGCAAGCAGCGCCAGGATTGGCTAAGAGCGGGGTTACTCACCGCCCATTATGGGACCCGGGGGCTGCTGTATGAAGCACCCGTGGGTCCCTCCCTCGCCAGTCGCTCTGCGGTAAGGTAGTAGTGTGCAGCGGCGGTTTCTTCATTGGGGCAGGGGGGCGTTGCCCCCCTTCCCCCGTGACTCATTTTAAACTTTTTTATTAGCAGCAGCATTGCGCAGCGTCATGGCAAAGTTTGCTATTTTCAATCGGCTGGTGTGGGCGGAGTCAGACGTGGGTAGAGGGTGGAGCTGTGTTGAGAGTGACACTCACACAGCAGGGCTTCCGTGGGGTGAAGTGCGCATGTAGGGTTGGACGGGTGCCTTGCTTTGTCCAGCCCGACATGCGTACTTGAACCCTCGCCTATCTTCAATGATAGGAGCCCAGGGCGGATTGCATCCACAGCTCCCATGTCTCCAAAGGGGCGTCGGCAGCCCCTGACCCAGCCAATCCTCGCTCGCTCTCATGAAGGGAGCAGCGTGAAGATTGGCTCAGGAGTCCCGAGGAGATGGGTGGGCTGTTGGACCGTCGGTGAACTCCGGTGGAGGCAAAGTCACGAGGGTTCTGGTGCCGGATGGTGAGTTTGCCTGCTTAAGCATTTATTTTGATTTGGTATATAGCTCCCAGTGTGTTGGCTTGGCTTACTGTGTAAAGGATTCGGAGCGTCGATCGGACTGAAAGAGAGCAGCTGCAGACAGAGTCTAAACCGAGGCACAGCGCTCTCCTGTGAAAACGTCTCGCTTCTAGATGTGTGTAACTCGGGTGAAATTCATGCAGGCTGAAATAAACACCTTCACGGACAACGGGATCAGAATCCGATTTATACCATTTGAATACCTGCTCACATCTCACGGGGGGGCTGGGATCAATGGAGGTGAACAAATATCACTAAACACCTAGTTCTAGAATGTTCTCTCTGCAGACATAACCGTGACTAACTTTGTCTGGGCCCCTGCTGACTGGCGGATGGCCGACTCTGCCCCAACCCCCAACAGACATGTCACTAGCTCCGTCGAAGCCCTTGCTGCCTTTCAGATGACCAACTCTACCTCAGCCCTCTCTGGCTGGAAGCCATGATTTGAAAGGAACTCTAACTATTTTCAGTTTGTGTATTACAAGGTTTCCCATTCGCTCACAGATGGCAAAAACGTGTTTCCTTCTAATAAAACCAACTGCTGATTTACAGCCTTTTGGGTTCTTTCCAAATTACTTGGTTACACTGAGAGCCTGGTGCCTGCCCCGAACACAAGCTTGAAGCCTCCAGCATTCACCTTCTATCCTTTTCTTTCATTTGGGCACAGTAGCAATTACAGCTTACAGAACCTCTTATGTCATGGTCTGTACAGTACTGCTTTTTAGTCATAAGTGTGCACATCTACTGTATTAACGGGCAAAAGTGTGAAGTGGCTCTCACAACATTTTCTTCATAGCCGTGGTAAGCAGAAATGAAAACGAGTCCACACACGTGTAAATAACAAATGCAACAGTTCAAATATACACACTTGTGTGAGTATGTGTCTGTGAGGCTGATACTAATGTTTCCCTGCATTTATCACAGAATGTGTGAATAAGCGAGAGGAAAGCGTTGCAGTTTTATTATGAAGGTATTTGAGCAGTGTGTGCATCTGTGTTTGAAGTTGTAAATGTATTTGAGTATGCGTGATAGCAAGAAAGTATGTTTATGTGGGGTTTTACACCCGGCTTTCCCCTGACAGACTTTGTGCCCTTGGTATCCTTGCCCCTCCTTGTGAGACCAGCAGTAAAGTATCTACTTCTGGCCTCGTGCCTATCTGCTACAAAATATGGATGCATGTATATGTATTTGTGTGTGGCATGCCTACTTGTGTACATTTGCTTTTTACAAATCTGTTTATGCCCCAACATGTCCTCAATTATTGGTTTATCTGCACCCATCTGATTTTAAGGGAGACAGATTGAGAATGGGTGTACGAATGGGTCTAATTGTGTCAGTCTCAGTGACTAAATATGTGCGCACATTTAGCTAATAGTTTGTTAATAGTGTTCAACGAACACTTGGTGAGTTTTATAAAGGGTATGTAGAAAGAGTCTCACAAAGTGCGGTTTCTGACGTCAGTTAGGGCATCATTGTTTTCTTTCTTCAGTTATTCTCCAATCTGGGTTAATATTTTGCATTGTTCATTGGTGCAGGTGAATCTAATCCAAGGCGTTTAGGGAGGGTTTGCATTTTTTATTGCTCTACCTCACGATCTTCTGCCACCTTCCCTGATCAACATGTCCAAGTGAATGCCCAGTCACCTTAAGATAGGCGCTTTTCACTTTAGCTGGATATACTATTGCATGCCAAAGTTTGAGACAATCTATGGAGGGGCTTCTCTTTAAGACACATTCCCTACGACCCCCCCCCGCTCACCCCCAGACTCCCACTCCTAAGTGTTCAGTACTCTTTAATCCAACACTAATTCAGAGCTAGCCTTTAGTCTGGTGTCATCTAGCCCGTGATAGTGGGTGGACATAGTTTAAAAATCAAGTATAGTGTGGGTAAGGGGCTGAGGTTGTGGCGGGATAAGAAGATGCACCTTGAAAGTAAAATGCCCGCATGTGTTGGCAGCTGGGGTACCTGCCTTACTTGTTTAGACCTAAAATACTGGGCGATGATCTGTCTGGGTCTTCATGACAGACCTTTTTTAACACTCATTTTCAAAAACCTGGACAAGTGGTTACTTTAACAAGGTCACCTTCTATGGTATTTGCAAGGCACTGGAAATATGTGATTGCGTCGGTTTTCGCATAATTATAGATTTGCAGCATTTGCCACATAATCCATCATCTGCCGCATAATCTGCAGATGTTAACAAAAATAAATGTGTTTCTAGCTCACACGGTTCAAAAGTTACTAAAAATGCTGCAACGTGCAGCCGTGCAGTGGAAGGTCCTTTGCAAAGGTTGACTGGTCATCTTTCTGTTGCTTGTTGCTACATTTGGTTGTTAAACTGCTACTATTGAGGTGTAACCAAAGCCCAGCCAGTGTTAACAAGTGTATAAAATGACAAAAAATGAAGTAATGCTATCACAAAATCTTCTGCATTATGCTGCCTAATTTGCATTTTCTTGCCACATAATTGGCTCTCTCTTCTGCATAATTCCAGTGGCCCTCGGTATCCACCATCTCCAGATAATTGCTTTCACCCTGGTATTCAAGAAAAACTGAGAAAATTGTAGTTTTTAAAATATTCTCAATTGAGTTTAAATCTTGTATTTTCCTGGATATATAGGCAAGATTAATAATTAGTCAGCCGTTTAATTGAAAGTGTTTTACTCTGTTTTAATTTGTGATGTGTAGTTTTTAATATCGATAATGATTTTAACACACCTTTTTCTTTTTTTAATGTTTGTTTTTAGGTCTCGCCTAGCGACGCAGCGCGAAGCGCTGTCACTAGCGAGATGTATTGCTACCTACTTGCTTCGGAAGGGAGACAGGAGATGTGCATGCGAAGGACGGACTGCAATTGTGAACGCGCCCGTGAACGTGAACACGCACGTACAGACATGCGATGTGCACATCTCCTGTCCCCCTTCCGTCCTCACCAGCCGCAAAACATGAGGCTGCCCCGCTCCTTCTCCGTGCAGCTTCACCAGGAACCTAGTGTCCCGAAGACCGGAGGAGCCCCAGGCCGGTGCCAGCCTTGCCTCTTGAACCCCAGGTAACGCTCGCGGCTGTGTACGCGCTGGTTCCTCTTGTTATTCTTGTCATACATTCATAATCACTTTAAAGTGCGAAGCGATGTTTAAACTTATGTTAAATGTAAAACGATTGTTTTTCTTCCCAAGGCTTGCAAACCTGTATTAAATGCTTAGACTTTATACTGACACTTTCTGATATGTGGGGTGGAGTCTGGGACAGCGCAGGTGAACAGATGTGTAAGAGTGTGTGTGTGTAGGTGTGTGTGTAGGTGTGTATGTGTTTATCTAACTGGTAAATCGGTTTAACTAACAATTTCTAATATTGTCAGAGTGGAGAAACTTTCTAACTCGCTAGGTACTCCCATAGCAGACTGTGTTGTGCCAATCTACGATTATGTGGTATAGAACCCCGCACCTCTGTGTACATAGAATGTGTGTGTTCAGGCCTGCGCTTTTTGTGTGGTGAAGAGCGATACAGTCTCCGGGTCATCACCGGATGTCACATGTGAACTTGTTCTTTTTGTTCATTCTTAATGCAAAGGCATCCTCATTTTCCCCTCATGTTTTCCCCGCATATTTATTAAGGTACTGCAGTGCGTGTGAGTGTAAGCATTCTACCGGCTGATTCAAGGCACGATATGTATTCTACATGTCTCACTCACTGAGCGGGAGTCTCACTCGTATTAACGCAGCCAGACAGTCCCCATTCTTTTGTAGACTTTAGTAGAATTGTAAACTTTAAAATCACATTTGTTTGAATGTTTAAACCTTCAGATTGGGCTATTTTGTTCATGAGACCCTCGAGGAATCAGACACACCCGCTGGGTCATTGCCAGTGGGTTCCTTTATGGGTAGGTTGTGGGTCTGTGGTCCTTCGAGGGTTGTCAGCCTCCGCCCTCTGCATCGGTGTGTGGGTGTCTGTCAGTGGCAGACTCACAGTGCCCCCAGCAGCCCTGGCAAGACGCAGCTGCAGCCTAGCCTCATATAGAGTAAACCAATGCACCACTGTGGAGCCACTTCTCCCAGGTGGCCTCTAATTGCAACAAGCATGTGCAATGTAATAGGTCTCACATTTGTTAAAGTTAGAGCTGTTGGCGTTGAAAATAACAATGTTTTTTAATGTTGTTTTTTTTATTTGCAGTGGGGTTATTATATTTGCATAGCACTATTGCCAATAGTATGAAAAAGCAAAAGTAAACAAGCATTTACAATGCAATAGGTCTCGCATTTACGAGAGTTTGAGCTATTGGCATTGTAAATGACAATGCCTTTTATTTATGTTTTGGTTTTTAAAACATAAATAAAAGGCATTGTCATTTACAATGCTAATAGCTTAAGCTTGCATAAATGCGAGACCTATTGCATTGCAAATGCTTGTTAAATGACTTATGGGTCATGAACACACAAACTTTCTTTGAATGAATTACTTACTGATTAATTAACAGGAGGACTGATAAACAAGTAAATAGGCAAGTGAGTGAATGAATTGGAGAGTGTGTGAGAGGGATTGAGTGACCAAGCGAGGGAGTGAGCGACTTGGGGCTTCCATTGAGTTGATCAGGTCAATCATTAGTGATACAAAAACTAAGTAACTGCCAAATCCAATAAGAGGGTTTCAAGAAACCAGGTGAGGGTGTGAGTGCACCAATAACTAAGGTAAACAGTGAGTGAGTGTTTAACAAGGGGCTACAGCAAAAGCGCAAATGACAAGATATTAGACAAAATGACGGAGTTTGAATATCAGAGTGAGAATATCTGACTGAGTACATAAGTGAGTAAATTTGCTTGAAAATGCACCATTTGCCCACTCTTTTTTCAAAATGTTCATGGTGGGAGAACTCCCCGAACCCTCCCTTTAGCAGTTGGGCTTGCTCGCTACGCTACGCTCGCCACATGTCACCCATACCAAACTTTTACGCCCCACCACTTTCAAATGTCACCAGCCACCACTGGTAGTGTGCGCATGTTCGGGCTGGTCATAAAAATGACCAGCCCAAAAACGGACATGCGCACTACTGCTGCCGTGCTGCGTGCTGAGTCTGTCACTCAAGCTGCCGCAGCCCCACCCCCTTCAGCGCCGGCCGCTGCAGCTTGCCTCGAGTTGGGCGGGGTAGTAGCACGTAACTATTCACGACTTAGTAATTTATTTTAAAGGAAGTTGTTGTTGGTGGCAATTACATTTTATTGCGTGGCAGTCGGTGAGGCAACGCCCCAACGCCCCCATGGACGCACTGCCACTGGCAGTAAGGAAGCTGCAGGGGCCTCTGCATATGACGGCGGCACAAGCAGAGAAGCCATTGAGCCCAGAAATTCTTTCTTTGATCAGTCACCACGGCAAAATGTAGTGTTGGAGGCATGTTTTTTTACCAATCGGGTGGGGCGATTTACAGTTACGCCTCCCACCAGGCGGTCAGGCAGTCCCGTAGAGGGACACAGGAAACTCACTTAATGGGCCCAATTAACACTGATTAGCCCACTAATTAGTCACAGCTCTTTAGTATAAAAACCTTCTGAATCTCACCATTTACCATCAGCGGGGAGACAGAGAGGACGCCTCTGGGAAGAACGGCTGGAAGCACTGAAACTAGACAGTAAGAGTATGCCTGAAGGAATGCTGGTGTGAACTTGAATGAATAGGTGGTCCATTAGTTCTGGATTTCACCTTGTTATGTTTGCTTTAACTAGGAACCTTGGTCCTGGTTCTTTCTGAATACTGGTGACTAACCCTTAACTACCAGTAGTGATTTTATGTGTTTTTTTCCCTACAGAAAGTCTAAGTAGGTCCTTCCACCTCAGCCCTCCCATGGAGCATTTAGGGTAGAAATACAGGGTAAGAGTTGACTTACAACCACTTTTTAACGGTGTGAGTACACGTTGCACCTGCCACGTGTCTCATAAAGACCACTTCACACCACCACGCGCGCTATAGGTATGACGCGGGATGGATGATGTTTATAAACTATTTGTTTACATACTCACACGGTTTGGTTTGTATGTTTTGTTTTTGTTTTTCCTTTCTCTACAGAGTTACTCTCAGTGGTACTATACCAAGAGGGAAGTATCCACCTACATAGTGTTTTTTTAACCCCTCCCCTGATCTAGCGACAGGATTTTCCTTCCATTTTTCACTAGTTAAAAGGAAGTGAACACATAGGGTATATAACCCCCCCCTTCCCTCCCTTTTTAGGTCCTGAAGAATGCTACGTACCCCTCGGGGACACCTCAGCAGAAACATGTCGACCGCATTTCATACGGTGAAGGGAGAATAATATCCCATACCACCGTTCACTTAGTTTTTAACCACCATACATTTACCATTTGAATAAAGCATAGCACATGGACTAATGTAATGGTTTTTAAATCACTTATCACTCCCCCACGGCCATCACTTAGATTTAGAAGTGCATCCCTGTCTCCAGGTGTATGCCCGCCCTCTATCAAACCAAGTTTTTAGAGGGCGAGGACAGCCGATGATGAAGCATGACACCGGGCGGTGTGTGAGGCCAGTCCGTAACTCTTTATGAGATGCCCCCACTGGTAGTGCATCTCTATAGAACTCTGTAGATAAACATAGGAATTGATTCAAGGGGCAGCCCAATTTTGTGTATTCATGAGATAGTGGAGGCTGGCTCGCCCTTTGGCCCCGTGCCTCTGGTTCCCACCCTCAGCAACATTGCTGGGGTTAGTGTGTGTGGAAAATGTAAATCTGCACATAATTGCAGGGTCTGATCCATAATCTGAAGGACACCTTAAATAAGCAATAGCTTAAGGGGACTGGCCTTAAGTAAGCCAATGGCTGAAAAGGGTAAACATCCTTTACAACGAATGCATTACAACGCATGCCATTACCCTGCATTTTTTACTCCGCAAAATCTTTTACAACGCAGGGCTTTACACCACAAACCATTACAACACATTCCCCAAAGTAACGTCCCGGTGAAGTTAGAATAGTAAATTGCGTTGTAATGGATTGCGCTGTAAAGCCCTGTGTTGTAAAAGATTTTGCAGAGTAAAGAATTCGGGGTAATGGCACTCATTGTAAAAGCGTGCAGGGTAAAGTATGAATGGTATGCATTTACATTTTTAGTGCACGCTATTGTTGGCCGAAATAGAAAACATCAACTGTCACCCATGACCCAGTCCATCATTGGACAGAGGGAAGAGACTCTACGTGCGCATGACTGTTTGGCCAGCCGTCTTGCATTACAGCCTGGGTGGGGAAATGCACAGGCTCCCTCTCCCCGTCTGAGCGCCGAACCACGAAGCTCAGACCAATCACAACACTGTATTACAGCATTGTGATTGGCTTAGGGGAATGCAGTGGCGGCTGGTAGGAAATGGTGGTGGGGTAGAAAATAAAAAATAAAATGTACCTGCTGGTCACGACGCCAGCTGCCGCCACTCTGCCCCCTCTCTGTCGCATGAAGCACCCGGGCTCCCCTAAGCCAATCACAATGCAGCGTTGTGATTGGTTCCCCTAAGCCACTCACAATGCTGCAATCCAGCATTGTGATTGGTCTGAGCGCCGTGGTTTGGCACTGAGACGGGGATAGGGTGCCTGTGCATGTTCCGCACCCAGGCTGTAATGTAGCCTGGGTGGAGCACATGCAAAGTGCACATGACTGTTTGGCTAGGCCAAGACTGCCGGCCAAACAGTCATGTGCACGTAGAGTGTGCTTAACACTCATCCCCCTGGCCCCTGCTCTGGCCAGCCACGCCCTCCCCGCACCTAGGAACAAAAAAATAAAATGATAATAACGTTCCGTTATTATGATTTTATTTTCCCTATCACTGCTTTTAAAGCAGTGAGGCGACGCTCCTCCGCCTTAGTGGAGGAGCCGTCCCTGGAGGAACCAATCACAATGCTGCATTGCAGCGTTGTGGTTGGCTTAGGGGAGCCTGGCTGCTTCCTCCGACAGAGAGGCGGCGGAGCGGCGGCGGCTGACGACACGACCAGCAGGTACGTTTTCTTTATTTTTTTCATTTTTTTTATTTTCTACACCCCCACTCCTCCACCTCCCCCCGCCACCGTTTCCTACCAGCCGCCACTGCACTCGGGCACAGCTAGGGATTCTCCAATGAGATCTGACATATTTAACCCTTGCATGTTAAACATTGCGTATATTTTAAATCTATCGTGAGGAGTGACAGGCCTCTTTTAGCCATCCATCCTAAACTGCCAACCAGAAGGCTATGCCAGGAGGTCAACTTGCTGCTTCTGAGCGCAGAGTGTAATCTTCAACCACAAATCTTATCATGGATAATGCAGCTTTTCACCATTCCAGTAATGATGAATGCAGACGTGTGCCACACAGTATTGTTTCTCTTCACACGGTCACCCAGTGAGGAACCAGTATCACAGGGAGGAACGCATGGTGAGCTGGAAACCCAGCTCGTGTTGGAAGATCTGCAGACCCAGTTTCCATTATGGGCTTTCACATCTCCCCAGGACATGGGCGGCAGACTGAGAAGCTTTTTTTTAATGTCTTTTTTTTTTTTAAGGGGAGCAGTGGTAACAGGCAGTGCTTTGCACAAAGCCTGCCACCTCCAAGGCCACGACACCCCTTGACAAAAATATAGAAATTAGCAGGTCTGAGAGTGACACTCCATTCTGGTGGGAGGTAGCAACGATTTTTCTAACACTACAAAACAGCACAGCACTGTTATGGTAAAACGTTTTGTATAGAAAGTAAACTGAATAAAGTACATTGCCTGTCTCGTTCTCTTAAAACCAGGAGGAATTGAGCTTGCCTTCGAATGAAATGACAGTTCCAATCTTGGGGATTTATGTTTCTGAAACGTTTAGCGATGATTGCCATTCTCAAACTTGGATTCTTTTTTTATTTTTTTCGCGAGATGACAAGGGACCTGCAAAGGTCACGGTTGCATAGACACAAAAGTTAGTCAATAGCTCGCTGGTTGAACTGTGTTGATACTACGGGCATTATTGTTTTTTCCATCTAGAATGTTTAACCTCGGGCATGTGTTTAATTTGAAACATTGTTTACGGACTTTATGTTAATTTTTTAATAACAACAAATCTTTACATTTAGGTTTCATTGAGGCATTTGTTTTGGCAAGGTTCACTACAGTATTATGATTACCTTTGTTTTACAACAAAATACATTTTGCAAAATGTAGTTAATAGTGGTGAAGATAAAAAAATCTATTTACTGTGTATTGCACAGTAAGCAGTGATGAAGCATTGTAATCCTTAGCTCATGCAGTGGTGTGCATAGTAAATTTCACAGCCAGAATATTATTGGTGGTACTATGTATAGAGGAAATAATATTGAAAAAAACATTGGCAAGTTAGTAAATCGAGATTTTCTATACCCAACTCCACACATTTGCACCTATATGTGATAGGTTCATCTATCTTCAAGGTATGTAGATGTGGAGTTAGGAATAGTAAATCTATACTTCCCTATGTATGTATGTATGTATGTATGTAAAGAATTTATAGAGCGTAGGAATCACCCCCAAAGGGGTATCTCCGCGCTAAGCATAGAGACAAGTCACACAGGCACAAAATCACATAGCTCAAGCCTTGAATAATTCCGTCTTCAGGAGTTTTCTGAAACGGGGAAGACTAGGACATTTACGTAAATCCTCTGCCAGAGAATTCCAGTATAGTGGCGCCAGATAGGCCACAGTTTTGCCTCCAGATCGTTTTTTCTTAAAACGAGGGACCACCAATAACATTTTGCCTTCAGATCTGAGACACCTATTCGGCCAGTACACTTTAAACTTCTCCACCATATAACTCGGGCTAGTGCCATAAAGAGCTCTGTGAACAAAGCAACAGAGCTTAAACTTTACTCTCCGGTGAATTGGGAGCCAATGGAGAGTGTTCAATAAAGGCCCGGGAGAGGTGCGGGGAGATTTGTTAAGAGTTAGGCGTGCAGCCACATTCTGGACGATCTGCAGTCTGCTAAGAGAAGACTCGTTCGCCGATACCAATAAAGCATTACAATAATCCAGGCGACCTATAATCAAAGCCTGAATTAAAGTTCTGCGTACAGTTTGAGGTAGCCACCTGAACACTCTGCGCAGCAGGCTCAAGGGATGATAACAGGTTCCGACGGTGGTCATAACTTGATCCTTCATCGATAGATGTGCATCCAACCTGACCCCCAGATTTTTTGCCACCGAAGTAGGTAGAGGGGCAGGGCCTAGCACTGTTGGCCACCACTCAGGGGACCAGGACGTTGATGCAGCGCCAAACAGAAGGATCTCAGTTTTGGCCGCATTTAACTGCAAAAAGTGTTCAGTCATCCATTCTGCTATGGCAGACATGCCATTAGAAAAGCGCTGATCGACAAACTCCGTGTCCTTATCAAAGGACAGGAGTAATTGGGTGTCGTCAGCGTAGGAGAACGGCGTAAAGCCGTACTTTCGGATGACTTTTGCAAGGGGGGCCACATAGATGTTAAACAAAGTAGGGCTCAGACAGGAGCCCTGGGGCACCCCCTTATTAATCTTCATAGTTTGGGATCGAAAAAGGGCCTAGATTGATGGATTGCGTGCAATGATCAAGAAAGCTGATCAACCAATCGAGAGCTATTCCCTGCAGACCGGCCTCTCTCAGTCGAAGTATCAGTTTCTGATGAGAGACCGTGTCAAAGGCTGCTGTTAAATCCAACAAAACCAACATCACTCCTTTGTTATCATCCACTCCTTTGTTATACGCACTGTCTGTCGATACTTTTCATGTCTATATTCAGTAGTACAATCCTTGTAGCTTATCTTTATGCAAAAAGCTATAACCAATAAAAAGAAACAATGCCCTCGAAGATCCAGAAGTGTTAAGTGCTGATATTACAATAACATAGCCCTCATTCAAAGTTGAAGAAAAATTCAGTTTGGGCTGGTAACTTCAGTAGCTGGCCGAATCAGTATTTCAAGAGCTGCAGTATTTCTGCATGATATATTACCTCATAAGGTAAAACATTATGGGTTTCTGTGATATGTTCACCAGACACAGCCTCGCAAAAGTTGTCTTTGGAAAACCCCCTGTTAATACAGCAGATCTAGGTAAAGTAACACCAGTTTCCAAAGTAATTTCCATCCAGGTGGTATGACGCAGAATTCTTGGGGACTATGCATCCTGAAATTGCCAAAACCCACTCTATCAGTCATTTCAGCTGCAAAATTACTCATGGGTCATTCAGATCCACTTGGAATGAGGGCCAGGTGATTTTACACTATGGCCTCTGGTATATTTGTTTAGCACAGCTTGCGGTATCTGCTTACCAGCCTCAGGTCAATGAAAGGCTGAGTCAGCCATTTTGACAATTTGAAAACTACCTTGAGATTGGAAACATACCAATACATTTGGAACATGCTTCTGCGTGGTCTGACTCAGGATGTATCTTTACCCTGCCTGGCTTGTCCTGTGCGGACTTAACTCAAAACTGATTGGCATTCCAGTCACAGCACACTGCTCCACGCCAGCAAAGCCACATATTTGGCTGATAAATGCCTTCCCCATCTGGTTCCACAGACGTGCCTCAGATTTCCAGTTCTGTTACTGCATGAGACGCCCGTTGCCTGGAGAGAACTGTGACAATATTGACTTGAGTGATTCTGCATAATCAAAACGTGATATCATTGCTTAAATGTTTGTGAACTGGGAAATTTAATTAACTATTGCAAATACTTTTCATGGAAAAAGTCTTTGTGTAAATATTTACTGTCGCTTATGCCTACTTAGAAATTAAATAGTAGTTTGCTATTAGTAAATTATCAGCTTATTCATGAGTAATGAGCACTTTTGCATTTATTAAGCTGCTCGCATTGTTTTTCTGTGGGAGTATTGACGAATTGATTTTTCTTTTCAAATGCACTTTTCTTACAAACTGCTCACTCAAGGTGTTTAAAAGGCTAGCATTTAAAATCTTGTTACTAGGGCTTACTTGCTTTCTAACACTATGGGCACGTCAATCATACAAGATTGCAGGCATTGGCTGTTCAGTGTCAGTAGGCTGTGGAAGCAGTGGCCAATGTACGAAGGGGGAGGGCAATGAAGCGATCTACTGGACAAGGTAACGTGACTCATTAATGTAAAACCAGCAGCCATGCAGACCTCAATGACTCGAGAAGGGCTTGCCTAATCTTTGACATCTCTGCGAATAAGGCATTTCTGTAATCCAGTCTAGCGTTCACAATCAATCCAAACAAGATGGCCTTGGGTTTGGTATTGCATCATTTTATTTGAGCATATAAAATGGAATATTGTGTTCTCATTGTATCCTTCACCCAGCACTTAATTTCTGCCAGTGGTTGCAGGTGGTGGACACCGGTACACATTTTTGTTCACCAGGTATTTTTCATGTCACACTTGGGCCCAGAGCAAAACAGAGCAAGATATCTAGTATAAAGTATCCCCTGCCATACCTTATAAGGAAATTGCAAGTCACAGAGGAGTTCTTTGGCCCTCCAGAGAAACGAGGCCAAGTGAAAAGTTCCTTTATGAGGTTATGGAACTCTGAGGTGGCCTGCAACATCCTTATCATGTACGACAAGGGTAGTCTATTCCTTATAATACATGCTCCCACCATCATCTTTCTCACAAACCACTTAAATGCATGGTGCTTAGCTCTTGCATGCATATGATAGAGACAGCATGTTTGCAAACATGAAGAATAAAAATAGAATCTCTAGTGCAAAACTGAACACATCAAAAAAGCTGGTAGATATTTGTTAGAAAAATATGTTAGAATCAGTTTTTAATAAAAGTCTTTTTGTTTAAAAAAGGTGCAATAGCTCGGAATGTGTAGAAAAATGCAGAAAGGTTCTAACTTTCTGCTTGTCAATGTACAGCTAGAAACACAAAGCAGAAGATAGAAAAGCAACTTTTTGTTTATCTCACTATAAACAGCTGCTTTAATTATGCTCTGCAACCTGATTTGCCTTTCCACTTCGCTGCTGGCTTTGGCAGCAGGCATTGTGACATCAGAACTCAACTGTAATAAGTTATTACAGTTGAGTTCCATTGTCATTACTGTATAATAGGTGACTTGTGAATAGGTGACTGGGTGTGTGACAAGTTGCCAATTATAAAGAAATTAGAGACAAGTTTTTATACAGGGATTGCAGAATCCTATGCATTATAGAAAAGTAAAGAGAAGGATAAAGGTGGGAAAATCATGATTAACTGAAAAAGCAGGCATCAAAAGGAATCTGCAAGAGTAAGGTAAAGAGACAGGAATTTTAATGCAGGATGGGGAAGAATGATGCATGAGGTGAAGTCAAGACTGAACATCCTTGGCATTTGGCAAACCTGCTAACGGACTGCTACGCCAAACTTTGAGCCCATGCACTTATGTTTTTACAAGTGTAATACTGGCTCCACATTAGTATGTATGGATTGAGTGTCATCCATGAATACCCCTTGAGACAGGGCCGGCTTAAGGGCATTGCAACTGGTGCAGCCAAACCTTGCGCTGCCCTGGGTCACTGTGTTTAAAAATAACTTATGGGTTAGAAAGCACCTGTTGCAGAGTTCCTTGTGCTGCAGCAGTTTTAAAGCAACAATAAAAAAGTTAAATAACTCTGATGATTAATGTTACTGCTGGAGACAGATCGAACATTTGTCTAGTGGCAGCTTTGCCTTATCATAAAGTAGTGCAGAGGGTTAATGTGTCTGCTGCAAAGAAAGTGTACCATGCAGATCACAGAACTGAAGTGTGATTGAACTATGAGTAGCGCTATAAAAAATGAAATGCATGTCAGAGAGGGTCTATGGAGAGATGAGGGGCCTTGTTGGAGAGTGGTAGAGAGGGAATTCAAGGAGGAGGGGATCAATGGGGAGGGGCCAGAAAGACTGTCACACCAGGTGCAACCAGCGCTAAACCCGGCTCTGCCTTGAGATGTACTGAAGCCATATAGAACAAGAACGCATGACTAAGTTTTGATAACTCAAATGAAATCAATGTCTTCAATAATAGACAATGAAGTTGTTGCAACAACACAGAGAAAGAATCTTTCATTCATTCACAACTAATTTACCTACTGGGAGTATTTTGGACTTGGTGTCCTGAATTACATAAACAAGCAATAGCTTCTGTCTGGTGATGGACTGATCTACCGTGAGGAGGGACTCATTACTCAGTAAGTATACTGAGACATTGACAAGTGGGGGCTACACACACACAAACACACACACACATACAAAAATCCCAGCTGGAGGGAGTGACTGCCTGTCACCATCAGTGGAGGGAAAGATATATGTGGGGGCCTCTTAACACCTCACCTAAGTATTATTTCAGCAATATTCTTCGTGCAAACTATGTCTTCGCAAAGATGCAAATCATTGCCATGTCATGAATGTGGTCATCAGATCATCTGGGTTTTTTTTTAAGTCAACCATATTCTGCATGCTGGAACGTTTATATTGTTAGTTATGATGGGAAGCATGAAATTACAAGTCCAGCCAGTCCTGGTTGATTGTGGCCATCTCAGCATTGGGCCAGTTAGCAGCTTGTTTCACATATTGTTTCATAAAGAAGAATCAGTAAATTATGCCACTCACAAATGTACATTTAGTAAACCACACGACTAGGATATTTGTGCAGGAAATCTTTCTAACATTTCTGAACAAACATATTTTCTTACTTTGGTCCAGGTCCTACCATGTTTAAATGCCGACTAAACATTATGTACCTGGGGAACACTAGGAAAACACATACCAAAAAAACAGACCAGCATTTAGGTGGTTTCAATTTGGATGATATGCACAGAGGTCAAACGCTCTACTCCCAGAGATCCACTGCTGTGTAACTGCTTCCAGAAGATCCTAAACAACCCAGAGAGAGACACTGATTCCACATCAGGAGGGACTTAACACACAGCAACCAACTGCAGAGTGGTGACATTATGACTTGGCACACAGTGGACTTTGAGGCACACATGACTTAGTGGGCAAGTAAAAAGGCCTTTTTAAATCTGGTTTGAAGGCATAGCTGTCTGCATTAGCTGTTCTATCAATTATTTAAAATATAAATAGAAGGGATTTGACATATTTAAAAAATTACTCCAGCAGAGTATTTTTCTCACCTTATGTTGTTGGCTGTTTGGTGTATCATTCCACCTCATATGGATTGCTTGCATTACAATGCAGGAGGGACTATTTTATACCTCATCAGTACACTGATTCATCATGCATCAATTTCTTTATCTCATTCATGCACCTTATTCAGAAAGCACACCTTTTCATTTTTTATTCGTTTTTTTCACTGCAGTAGGCTTTTAAAAGTTTTAGTCGGTACTTATGTGCAAGACTGATTTTAACATGGCTACCTTATTATGATCTCCAAATGAGGACAGTGTAACCCCAAGATTGCTGCTCAATAGTCTGACAAGATCAATGCCAAAGGCTGCGATCTTGCAAGACTTTGAGGGTGGCCATTTTGGGTTAATTGCATATATTCATTTCTCAGAACTGGAGTTGCAGCAACACCACACAATGTACTGCTGAAGAAGATGCATCTGTTTCAGCAGAGCGAGCCTTTTGAGTTTTAAACGATCTAAAAATATTGATAGGTCTGCATGTCTGAACTATTTTATATTGTGTGCTATAAAAGGTCCCAAAACTTATATACCAAAACTCGTAAATATATAGAAAAACATTGCAATTGCTTATCAGAATCCTATGGCACTTTAAAACAAGAATGTGAGACTGACTCTACATGGCCAGTGTTTTTATTGGCTGTCTCTGCCCAGCCACGCGGTTTGCTCTCACAGGCAACATATTTTTGATTTGCAAATATATCAAGGCTTACTGTTATTGAGAGTGGAGGAGGCATACAAAGTCATCGTTGTGCCACCATACCTCCAGTCACTTGATAGAAGCAATTACTCAAAGATAATAAATGCTGCTACAAAGCATTATAGGAATATGTGGTAACAAAATGTGACTGTCATAGCGAAAAGCACTACAACACCTCCCATTGAAGTTCTTTTGTAGTGTTATCACTGGTGTGTGAGCCTCCCTAGTGTAAAACATGGCATTGCACTACTATGCAACCTGTTTTCCAGTTTAATATTTTCCTAAACTATGTCGAAGAAGCATACAGCCAGCCCCTTCGCCCTCCTGCTCAGCCACACACATTTGAATGAGGACAAAGACGTACAGTCATCACTGTGAAATGAAATGAAATTTGTACTTGTAAAGCACACCAATACCCCCAAAGGGGTGTCCAGGCGCTGTACGCATACCGCTGTGGAACCCTTCCTGGCTTTTCCCTGTGAAATGTCCACTCCTGGGCACCCCCAGGGTGAAGCCAGGCATCCCAGTGCTGTTGGGGCCGTTGTGGAGATTAAGCAAGCTATTGCCCAGAGTTGCAGAGTGGGACCCATGATTAGAATAGGCACCGAGGCGAGAATTATCAGGTCCGAGGAAATTGAGACCAAGACCCGCCGAGGCGGGAATTGAACCCTGGTCCCGGGCCAGATCTCTGCATCAGGGTCTGCCGCTCTAACCAGTGAGCCACACTTCTCCACACACTGTGCTTGAAGTTCTTTTGGTTGCTGGCTGTCATCGTCAGTATTGCTTGAGGGGTTGATTCTGACATACCAAGGGGACTGCAATCAACCCCATACTTAGTTTTTACAAACTCTTTTTATTGGCATTTTCAACACAGACAGTTCAGGTAGGTCAACATGTTCACACATGCCACCCTGCGCTTATCTCAGTTCCTCTCCACCACACTGCGTATCTATCTTTAGTTTCTTAGGAGCAATCTGGCTGGCGGGCAGCTCTACCACAGTGTTTTGCAAGTGTTCAGCATCAAACTGGTTAAAACGAGGAGTTCCTCTCTTGTTATGCACCATCATCTTCACATGCCCTGCCATCCATCGTAGGACATCCACCCACCGTGTATGGGGTCTTTTCCAGGGTAAAGGACATGCCTACGCTGCCCTTCTTTCTTGCGATTCTGGGCAATGCCCCTTATCCTAACAACAAGGCACAGATGTAGCAGGATCTTTTCAAAGTGCATGAGACCTGTATTCAACCGAGCCCTTGTGGGAGCTAGGTGTATTGAGAGAGTCTCTTGGCGAGTTGGGAGTCTATATAGTGCAGAAGAGGTTTGTTCCCCAGTACCCAGATTTCTAGTCTGTAGGCTGGGACAGCTGTTGGGCCGTAAATCCGGTCATTGATAAGCAATTGTGCTGCTCTGTAGTACGGTGCTGAGTCTGCCATACCCAGCCCGCTGTCTGAAATCGATTTACAGCAACTAGTGAAACCCACAATATAGGCCCTCCCTGCCATGGAAATACTCTTAGTTGTGTTAACATTAAGCCAGTGGTAGTAGGTAGGTACGCAAAAAGGATAATTTTGAAGTATGTAAATGATTTTAGATAGGAGTGTCATCTTAGTGAAGGGAATTCTCCCCTATATTGAGACTGGGAGTCTAGACCGCTGAATTGTGCCTTTACACATGTGGTCTAGCAGTGGGTGTATACTCTCGGTTCTTGCAACCAATCCTTATTTTTTGCATTTTCGATGTCTAGGTATGTGAAGCATCTCCCAGAAATTATGATCTTCTCTCAGTCAGGACTCCTTCCCTACCCTACTGTGTGATTTAGGGGAAATAGTCTTGTTCAAATTTATTCTGAGGCTGGAGAGTTCCTCGAATATATTTAGGGTGTTGCATTGCCCTGGAGATCTCAGGGTTACGAGTAAACAAAGAGATCATAATCAGAAAGGGATACCTTATCTTCAATGTTCTTGGCCTACCTGGATCCTGAGATGTGCTCTTTTCTGAGTTGTTGTGCCAGTGGTTCAATGGCTAGAGCAAAGAGTAGGTGTGACAGCCGGCAACCCAGCATAATGCCTCTCCTCAGCTTGAAGGAGTCTGTCAAAGCTCCTCACACTCTCACCTGTGCCACTGGTACATTGTACCGTCATTTTGTATAGGAAATGAAGATTGGGCCTAGGTAACGCCGAGAAAAAACTGTTATTGAAGTCCTTTCAAAGTCAATAAGCGCTATAGCTGGTGGCTCAGGTATTCTTTTCACCATAGTAATGGCATTATAAAATCTTCTGATGTTGTGCTTTGATGGTCTATTGATGGATACAAAAACGATGGGTGGAAAACTTGAATTAATCTCAGCCACTGGAAATTACTCTGGGCCACATTCCAGTCCATCGTTCTTTTGCTCACAATGCCTCCTCAAACAAGAACCAGCCAAATGCAAATCAGCCTTGCTCCTGCTCCAGTAGGTACAGTCCAGCCCGACTGAGCATGAAGCCACTCCGATCAATGTGGATCAGGTTAATGAGTATTTGGGAGAGGCAGTTGGCCAGACATTTGGCCTGTATTTTGGCTTTGCAAGCATATAGGTCTGTGTGACACACAGTAATCAGTGGGCTTGTTCGGCTTCAGGATAATGTTTATATGCGTCATCTCAATATCTCTTGGTAGACCAACTCCCTCATGTTTATGTATAAGTGGGGTAGCTGTTGAGTAAGAATATTTGACAAGCTCTAGAAGAATTTAATAGGAAGCCAATTAGGGCTGTGTGTTTTGCCAGTTTGCACTTGGAATAGAGCTTCAGCTATTTCATCATTTATTAATGTCCACTCCAAGATGTTTCTATTGTCCATTGAAGCTGAGAAAGGTGGATTTTTGTAAGGTATCTAGTTAAGTTATCATGTGGGGTGGAAAAGGGGCAGCTATACAATGTCTTATGGAAGCGTGAAAATGTATTGCTGTGACGGTCAGAGAGGTGTATGTCTTTCCTCCACCTCTAATGTGGATAATGTGTCTACATGCTTCCTGTCTTTATCTAAGCCAGTGCAATAGTTCACCTGTTTTATTTCCTTTCTCATAGAGGTAGCTTTGAGAGGTCTGCCAGATCTTTCTGACTTTGTCAAGTTTTGAATGCTGATATTTTAGTTTTGCCTGTGTCAGTCACTGTAAGGTATTGTCGGAATGGTCAAGGGCAGTGTTTCTTTCTTTCCTATCATGTTTAAAGTGAGCCGCAGTTCAGATGGCTTCCCCTTTATAACAGCTGTATAGGCTTCTCTTTGGGTAACTGAGGACTCTATTGTGGAAGTATTGAGCTGGAAATATTGTTTATTTGGCTCCCTAAGTGTGCTGCAGAATCCTGGTTAGGTCAGCCAACAAGAACATAGTCTCCATATTGGACTGGTCTTGGGGTTGAAACAATGAATCTGGATTTCAATTGGGGCACGATCTGATAATGCGTATGTATGTTTTTTTCATTTCAGTTATATGATTGAAAAAGGATGCTGGTGCAAAGAAGTAATCTATGGGTGGGAAGCAGGATTGTGCCCCAGAGAAGTAAGTATATCCCCATGCCTCAGGATGATAGTGCCTTTCATGCATCATTCAGGTCTAGGGCCCTTGAGAATTATACAATGGAATTAAGGGATGCAGGGGCTAACATAGGGGACCTGATCTGTCATGGTTGCTATTTATGAGTCCATTAAAGTCACCTCCTATAATTGTTATTCCCAGTGGAGCTTCTATTATACTGCTGCTAAAATGAGAGAGTAATGTATGGAATAGTGAAGGTGGCAAGTATACTGTAAGTAACATTACAGGTGTGTCATATGCGTACACCGATCGCAGTATGTATCGTCCTAGTCTATCTGTTCATGTGTGGTCAACCTTCATGATGAGTTGGCGAATGGTTAATATTATGATCCCTTTGTACCCTCTATGAAAGTCTGCATGTTATGCTCTTGTGAATCCGAATCATTGTATGCATCTACAGTCATTGCCTAAGAGATGAGTTGCTGGTAACATAAGGATATCTGCCTCATATTATTTCCTTCTTTTAAGGACTGAACCTCTTTTAATTTTGTTTAGGAGTCTGTTCATGTTTTAAGAGAGTCATTTTAATGGATAGGTTACTGATACCATGTGTTATTCTTATAGCTACCCATTCCAACAGGGGACCTGCTTTGATAAGTGCCATGAGTGAACTTCATAGGTAACTTGTTAATAAATCCTCCCTCCCTCCCCATACATAGAACATGGAAGTATCTTTAAAATGAACAAGGATCACATATCAACATACAATGAGTGTCTAGTCACGACTGCCTCCTGTGTTCCCTAAATTCAAATGACAAGTCATTTGTAATTTTAATCTGCAGTCATTTTGAATGTCCTTTCACATTTAACATGTTTCTCTTGTTGCCCGTACAAGACTGGCAGTATAGTAGCTATTAAATTCCATTGACGATGTTTCATTACCACCCTGTATGTCTATCCATACCGTTGATCATCTATGCATGTTAGTTACATTCATTTCTGCAAAAGGTCAACTATTTGATTTCCCCTTCCCTGAGTTCTATTGAGGAGTCACTTTGAGCTCCATTTCTGTTTAAGTGGGACACTTCCTCTCATCTTTGGGGTTGCTAGCCAGTTCTTCCTGCATTATTTCAGAGTCCGCTGAATCTCCCCATTCCTGAACATTATCTCGTCTCTTGTTTGAGCTCTTCACAGTTTTGTTTCTCCGATCCAGCTTTGATCTGTTTCGTAGGGTTGGTCTTTGTTCTTTGGGTCTGACTGTTGCAGGTAGTTTAGATTTGTTATTAAGAGTGTGCCCCCTTGCTCCTAAGGACTGTCTTTCTACGATCCATGCCCATGCCTCATCCGGGGTCTTAAAGAAGTTTGACTTTGGAGGATTACTTTTAGGTTAGCAGAATACAGGAGCAAATATTTAAGTCCCATAGCCTGTAGTTTTTGTTTTGCCTGTTCATATGATATGAGGTGTTTTTTGACCATTTTCTTGTAATCTGGGTGTAGGAAATCCCCCTTTTCTGCATGGTTACTTCGTATTTTCCACCTTTGGTTGGACCCTATATTTTTGTTGACTTTAGAACTTTGTGCACTTCAACAGTGCTAACTAGGGATAAAGTGCCTGTGCTCCTCATTTAAACATGGTTGAATTGGCATATTCCTAAATGGTATACGTAACTTACCTATAAGTCTCTATGGGGCATATTATCAAGAACGGCGTTAAAATTATCGCCGCTTTAGCGGTAGAAAACTGCCGCTAAAGCGGCGATAATGGGCTTGATAATATGCCCTTTAGAATTCCAATAGAAGCCCATGTTGACACCAGAACATGGGCTTCTATTGGAATTCTCAAGGGCATATTATCAAGCCCATTATCGCCGCTTTAGCGGAAGTTTTCTGCCGCTAAAGCGGCGATAATTTTAACTCCGTTTCTTGATAATATTCCCCCATATGTGGTACAAATGTACCCAGGGCCTGTATGTTAAATATCACTAGTAGACTGCAGCACATATTGTGCCATCCACTACAGTGAAAGTGTAAAACATGGCTTCAGGCCTACCACTGTAGCCTGACTGCGGAAATTTAAACTCTGCAATTCACACCTCCCTTTTTAAATATTAATAATTCACTCCAATTTATGCCATGTCACGCACGAGGCAGGGTGCATGTTATTTAAAAGTAGGAAATGTAGAAATTTAATGTTAACATGTCCTTACAATGACTAGAACCCAAAAGCTATTTTTCACTGCATCTGGCTTAGCTGTCCTATGTAGAACTCCAGAAGAAAATTTTTAATTCTGATATTCTATCTCAGGAATGGGACTAGCTAGAAAAATAATTAAACAACTATTTTTAATAATGATTAAAAATCCAATTCAATGGTAAAGCCATATCCGCAGACCTCCTTTCCTTTAGAAGGGGGCTGAAGACCTGGCTGTTTACTCAATGACCGCCATCTCCGCTATCCCTCAGGCAGTACATAGCGCCAGGACACCTCAGGGTAACCGTTGCACTCTACAAATCCAATTAACATAACATAACATATCTATATCTCACAGTATCCAAAAGCCTTCCTCATCCCTCAATATAGACCCACTTCAATTACATATAACATGTGATCAGGGCCAACAGTTTCATATTATCTGGTTGATACAGTGTCCAATTACGCCTGTACGGTTAATCTCTTCAAACGGGAAGACCTCCCGGGTCAAAGTTTGTGCCCCACATCTGTGTGTATAAAGAGAGTCCCCTTTGATTGGTTTTCAATACAACAGGACAGACTCAACAGTCTAATCTAATAAATCCGGGTATACATTAGGCAGGCTTGAAAGTACAAAGCATGGGGGGCGCTAGAGAGCTCACGGCAAGATGGCTGCACTTTAGTGCAGCTCCTCCAGCTGTGAGCCACAACCCAGCAATTATCCTGCCACCTGGCTCAAACATCGCCAGCGAATGGAGATCCTGGCACGGAAACGACTCATTCACACCGAGGGCAGCAAATTTGCCCCCACAGCTGTGTGAAGACTGTACTACAGCCCGCGACTGCTAAACCGTGCGAGCAGCTACCGCACTCAAAATGGCAACCGCGTGAGGTACCACAAAGATTCCCGGCCGAGCCAGAGTAAGTGGCTGTCACTGCTATGTCCTGTGGCACTGCTCGGTCTGAGTACACTGTTGTATGGGATTGAACAGACTTGATGGTAGAGAGTTCCAGTACCGCTGCTGCTCATATGTGGCACAGCTGAGGGGAAAGCACCAATTGGGGCGGCCCACTGCCCAACGAGCCTGCTGTGGCTGGGCTGCCCCGGCCATGAGGAGAATTGGTGCTGTGTAGGTGGGTGGATGCCGCAGTCAGCCGGGAGTGAAGATCGCTGGTGCTGAGTGGCTAAGACCGTGGAGCCTCCTGAACAAAGTGGAGCGACGCTAATCAGCATGATCGGACAGAGGCAGGCCTAGGCCCACGTTGAGCATGTACACTGCCAGCGGACACACTACCGGAGCTCAAGAAGTGCAAGAACCACTGATGGATGGCCCCAACATAGCTGTGAAGTCCCAGGCCCTTCTTACTGGGTGTGAGGACAGCCACAGACTTCAACATTGTGGGCGCTAAAGAGAAAGAAGGTGAGTGCGCCCTGTATCCCCGCAGACTATCCTGCTGCCTGCACTGTGCGAGGGGGGTTGCCTCATGATTGAGACCATTGATAAGCATCTCCTGACCGGGCCACTAGCTGAGAACAGCTGCCTGTGAGGGGCCCCTACCATTCTGAAAACATTTGCCCCTCTGACACAGCAAGATCAAATACAATTCACACTAGGACATCGAGGCACTATGACATTCAACCATTCAGACTGTCCTGCTGCCTGCACCAAGGGGGAGAGGTGTCTCACGGTCACAATCACTACCCTGAAGCTACCCCCGGGGCAATCTTTACCTGGAGTGCTTGCGGCATTGCTGTAGGCCCCCCACGGCGACACTAGATGAGGACAGCTATTTGTGGGGTGCAGCTCCCTTTCTGCACCTGTGCAAACCCTGTGCCAAATTTCACTCCACTATTGCATTAAGATCCACGGTGTGTTGCGGGACTGTTGAGGGATTGGCGGTGTAGGTGGCGCCTGACAACACTATGACACCTGATAGCCGGGGTGTCCTGGAGGCGGAGGGGGAGTCCAGGGATTCTGTGGCCACTGCACAGTCCTTGCTGTTCCCAATGGGGAAAGCGGACAAATCCCAGCCGCGATTCACGTTTGAAGCATGAGGGACCACCAGGACCCCAAAGGCAGGGCCCCTGGATCCTGAAATGGACGCGCCGAGTCAGAATACATTGGTCCTTGAAGCCACACTCCTTGTCATGCAGCACATTTTACAAACTATTGATGGTAAGATGGGAAGCCTGAATCTGGGCATGGGTAGCCTGACCACCAAGCTGGATAAGCAGACAGTGCAAATAATGGCAGTGGAATAGCGCATCTCAGTGACAGAAGACGACATGCACTGAATGAGCACAAAATTCCTGAACATGGAAAAAGTGCTGGCAGTAATACAGGTTAAGAATGAAGACTTGGAGGCAGGCTCCCACTGTAACAACATACGCAACATAGGAATCCCGGAATCTCTGAACACCGGCAAGATGAAACTGTATGTAGGAACCCTGTTAAAAGAAATGTTTGGTTCAGACAGCCTATCACACTTGCTGGTGGTGGAGAGGACGCACAGATCCCTGGCACCCCTCCATGCCCCATAATAGCCAAGCTGTGCTCCGGCTCTCATGTAAAAAGAAAGACATCAACTACCAGGGAAACTGTGTGGAATTCTATCTGGGATTTACAGCGAAGGTGCAGGCGGCCTACACAGAATTCCTCCCTATTAAAAAGAAACTTTAAAAAGAAGAAATACCCTATGTGAGGCTTTACCCAGCCCGCTTGCGCATAGAACATCATGGGACCATGAACAGCTTCTCAATAACCAAAGCGGCGATGGACTTCATTAAAAAACTTTCCCCACGCCACCATGAGAATCAGGACGCCGAGGTTGACATTGAGAACAATTGAGTAGACTAGACCACGGGCATCATAGGTGTCCGTTCTCTGTCATATTTTCACACCATGAGCTCTCGATTGTCCGGAGGGAGACTGTGCCATTGGGGCAAAATATGACATGGAGATCCATGTAAAATAGGTGAACATAGGGGCAGTGGTATACGACCCTCTGTTTGCCCTGGAGACACACTTTATATCACTTCTTACCCAATTTGACACCAATTTGCCCCTGGCCTAGAACCCTACAAATTTCCCTAATTCTGCCTAGCTCAGTGCTCCAGCAAAATGACCTAAGCAGTCGGTAAATAATGTGTCTCCTGGCAACCCTTGTGTCTCAGGAGGGTTCTTGGAACTTTGGCAGCCCCGAGAAGGGTACACCCCACATGATTGCTTACTGTGTTATACCAGCACATGCTGGTGATTGTCATTTATTGTTTATGAGTACATGTTTTTTGTTTCTAGGTTCCGGGGATGCCTTTAGGAAGCTGAAGTTGTAGGGGGGAAGCGTTACTGTTTTTCTGTTTTAGTTACCAAAGATACACCATTGTCACCTGTCAATATTTATGCCGCCACCATATACTGGTCAGCATGCAGTACAGCATTTCGCGCATATACCCTATGTTATCATGGCACAAACACCCAGACGAATATCCCTCCTAACTTGGAACTTACATGGAGTTAACACACAACCCCCGCAAAATGTGTCAGGCACTAGCCTACTTGGACAGACACCTCATTCAAATTGCTTTTCCCCACGAAACGCACTTGACACGACATACAGGGCATACAGTGGGCGCCCGCTGGGCAGTGACTCAACTTGCCTCTTCCTACTCCTCATCATCTAGGGGCATGATGATATTAATCAAATGAGGAGTGCCTTCACCGTCATTCACACTGAAACCGAGGATCAAGGTAGATATGCAATAATGCAGGGTAGCCTATGTGGATGATTGGTGACCCTAGTGAACACATACAAATCCAACACTGATGACCCCAAATATTTCACTCAACTCTGGAACAGACTGCACTCCATACCCCCATCCGCTATCCTCTAGGGTGGAGACCTTAATACATATTTGCACCCAATCCAAGATTGCTTGGTGTGAGCAGACTGGCATGGAACGCACTCCACCAGGGTTCTCTGTGAAGACATGGAGGAATACGGACTGGTAGACATATGGCGATTAAGAAACTCTGAGAAATGGGAAGGCACATTCACCTCCTCGGTGCATAGCTCATTGTCCCACCTTGATTACTGCCTGGAAACCCAGGAGGTGAAAACCTGTGCAGTAGACATCCAACATCTTGCCAAGACCCTATCGGACCATGCACCGGTCAAGCTGATGGTGTTCATCACCACGCATATCCCAACACAATTTGTATAGAGATTTCAGGCAAAAGTGCTGCTAGACCAGGTGTACCAGGAGGGATTGCACTCAGCCATAGTGTAATATTTTGAAAAAGCATAATTCTCAGCACAGAAAGAAAGGGTGACGGATCTCAAGGTTAGCACCTCACCATTACACTGCTATCAATTTAGAGTTGTTGTGTGTGCACAAATCTCCAGCACCTGTCACCCTTTGGTGCCACTGGCTACAGATTCAATCAACAAGTTCAACAAAAGGAGGTGCACCAAACAAAGTACAATTCAGTCCGCTTGTGTTTTCTTTATTGTCATCCTTTATTTCAATATCCACAAGTAATTATAAAAGCAGCCAACGCGTTTCGTTCTTGTAAGTCAAAAGCCTATTAGAACTTCTTCAGGGCTGCAACAAATAACATAAAACATACATAAGGCCAACTATGAAGACATCAATAATACATAACCCCGACATCATGATAACATTTACTTATCAAATTATATGTAACAATTCAGACGACAAAATTGACGGACATGAAAAAAATATATAACAATCATATAAATCAAGACACAACTGCACAACGAACACAAATTACAAAACACCATTTTAAAATGTTAGACATTGCAAGCATAGATAACCTGTTTCTAGATCACATAAGCAACATAAATATCTCTTGCTAATCCAGAAAAAGAGAAAAGAGGAGGAAAGGAGAATATAAAAGAATGAAAAGTATACTTCTTTAAAAAAAAAAAATCATATATCCCCTATTAATTCTAAAGAATAAAATAAACTATTTGATAGTGTACTTTCGATTGAAAAAAACGGAAGTCAAGTGGCAAAGATAGTCAAGTTTCAGAACAATGTTGCAGGTGAGAAATAAATCGAAGCTCCTGTCAACTCACCTCGAGACGCAGAATATAAATACGTTCAAGAGTTTAGTTGGTAATCTTGTATTCTGCGGCTAACTGCAAATATCAATTTCAGGATACAACAGATTTCAAAGGACACAGTCCTCCCACCTAGATAATAATGCCAAGAAGCACGGCGGTAAATAAGGGAGACTCAGGGAACTTAGTTTTACTTTAATATCACATAATTGATGACCTAAAAGACTCGTATACATCCTTCAATTTGCGGAAATCTCACTTTATGACAAAGTTAAGCGTGTACTCCTGGTAGTAACCGGGAACTTCAAAGAACAGAACCATCCCTCTCATAATGTGAAACAGAAACGAAAAATGACTTAATTTTATCGTAGTGACCCAAAAGACTCGTATACAATCTTCAAGTTTTATCACAGTGACCCAAAAGACTTGTATACAATCTTCAAGTTTTATCACAGTGACATCAAAAGGCTCGTATACACTCTTCAAAATGCAGAAATCTCACCTTATTGCAAAGGTGAATTAGCTTAATCGTAGTAGGTAAGTGAAGCTGAGCATTTACTCCTGGTAGTAACCGGAAACTCAAAATAACCAAGTGGTCCGCCTAATAAACAAAGAAAAAAGAACCATCCTTCTCATAATGTAGTAAAGCTGATATATATATTAAAAAAAAAGGAATTGACAACGAGTTATAATAGTGCATCCATTACTAAGTGACCTTAGCTTGTATAACTAATACCGGATTAGTATATCGGGATCTCAAAATATAAACTGGTCCCTATTACCCGGATAGATATACCGGTAAGTTACTCCCAAAAATAGAATGTAACGTCTTTCCGCATTATTTAGTTTGAATCGCTTCATAGAACTAATAAGTCCCAGCACCATATTCAAAGCACAAGGTGCCACTCGATATCAGATAATCACTCAAAATTGAGGCATGGCACCGTTTCGCATTATTCCTCTTAGGTCACTTGGCTTGACTAATAAGTCCTAGAGCAATACCCATAGCCCACAATACCGTAAAAAATCAAAATGACACGGACCGAATCACAAATTATCACCGTTTAGAAAAGGATCTCAGAACTAATGTGAAACCTCCCTTCTCGCTGAACCCCCTTACTTCAACATACCGTGATACGCGGTCTCCACCTTCTCGGTTGTTCTGTGTGGACAGCATCCATTGTGACCGCGCCTTTGCGGTTCTTAAATACCTTAATGAAAATTCCTAATTAATAGCACCTGAGCATATTTAGTGATACAAAAAATTAGTATATAGCACTTCCCTCTCTGTGACCGCCATCTTGGATGAGGTAAAAACACCCGACAGATTCCAACAGAGTGAACTCCATATTGGAATAGGCTCATTCCTAATGGGTTTCACAATAAATCATGCGGGTAACTTCCGTTGAATCATACATCTAAAAATATACCGGTTTGATCCAAACTGCACTAAAATAAGAGAATATATAGTGCTTCCGTAAATGCGACCGCCATTTTAGTTGAGGGAAATAGCCCAACCAATTCCATAAGAGTGATCGCCATATTGAAATAGGCTCGTTCCTAATAGATCGTACAGAAAAAATCGAAAAGGTAGTTTCCGATGACTCATGCATGTAGTGACATGCCGATTGACATCATATTCCACAATGTCCATACATACATAGGGGTAAAGCAAAAAATGAAATATAGAAATCACATAGAAAATACGTCAAATGAGGCAAGATGGCCGACTGACCTCGATGAGAGTTGCTGCGGCTTCTCACCCTCTGCACTCTCTTAGGATGTTGCTGTAGCAGGACGCTAAAACCACCCATTTTTTTCATCGTATTTACCCCTCGTTATGCTATGAGGTTGTTGGGCGTTGGGACTCCGTTGAAAGCTAGATTGTTGGCTGCTGTTCTTTACTTGCTGACCCGGTACGCCCGTTGCTCTCCTGGTGTGCCTCAGGAGCATTGTTGGGGCTCGGAGCGGATTATGGCCCCGAAAGCGGAGAGGGTGGATAAGGTGGATAAAGCGGCCAAAGGTGCACAGAAAGATCCCCTAAACGCATCTGTGGGCGCAGTGGGAGCCGGTGGAGCTCCCGGCGCTCCCAACATCAAGGCTGCTAATACCGCCCCTGTGTCTGCTCGGGGGCCGAATCTAGCACGGCGAGGAAGTCCAGCAAAAAGGGCTGACGGCGGTTTGAAGGATGTGGGCACTGCTGGAGGGACTCGGCTTCGAGTAGTAGCGGCGGTCGCGGAAGGGACGCTGAGACAATCGACAGTGGTTGAAGCTTTTTCTATGTCCTCGCCCTCGGCCCCCACTGGCTCAAACAAAAAAACAAAGGAGAACACCCCCAGCTTGATGGCTGCAGGAGTAACAGAGACTGGGGAAGCCATTCAGCCCAGCCTGGGAACAGGGCTGCACGCACAACCTGGACCGGAGCAGGACTCACAGGTGGATCCGGGTCAGCAAACTGAAACTTTGCAGGTAGATTGTGCAGATCCATCAGAACTCATTGAGCCTCCACAACTGGAATTCTCCTCCTTGGAGAAAATGAGTGAGCTGTTAGATAATGCGGGGGTTGCATCTGAAGGCGGTGGCCCAATGGAATTGGTGGGGTCACTGGGGGTTCGAGATAAGAATTGGGCTGAGACTGATGGAATAAACTGTAATGGCAAAATCAACACTGTTGTCACTGAGGGGGTACGCCTTAGCGCGCTTGCTGATAATGCTCTAGACAGTGACTCTAAACATATGCCACAGAGCCCGGAGATGACAACGCATGGATCCCCCGAGTGGGATACATTTTACTCACTCAACGATGACTCTGATCCTCCGGCCCTCAGCGATTTCAATACCTAAGACGAA
Organism: Calotriton arnoldi; assembly: GCA_963921515.1. NCBI lineage: Eukaryota > Metazoa > Chordata > Amphibia > Caudata > Salamandridae > Calotriton > Calotriton arnoldi. The sequence goes on from CAWUFW010008144.1 coordinate 198,356, forward strand.
ACGGATTCCGGAGAGTCCTCAACTGTGCAAAAAGGCTATCGCAGTAAGCCAACCTCTCAAATGCGTAGAATAAGGTCCAGAGTAAGCCCTGCAAAAATTGAGTTGGCTACTGCGCGAAAATTGGAATGGGACTATTCAGCTACAAGCATGGTCTATGAGAATGATGGGCAAGCGGCATCAGGTGGCTCAGCAGTACCTCCCGGTCAACTGCCCCTCCTTCACTGGATTTAGTATATTCTACCCTAAAACAAATGCAGGGTGAGGCCAGAACGGAAAGCAGGAGGTCGCTTCAAGCAACTAAAAAATTGCAAGCCTCCATTCGCAAAGTAAATAAGCTATGCACCAAAATGGCCAAAAGGGTTACTCATGTGGAGGATAGAACAGTTGCTTTAGAGGAAGCAGTTGACAAATTACAGGAATCTAAGGGGCAGCAGGAAAAACAGGCAATGGACATGTGCTGGAAACTCGAGGATTTCGAGAATCGGCAATGGAGAAATAACGTCCGATTACTTGGGATTGCCGAAAACGTGGAAGAGGGAAACATAATGCCCTTTGTCGTATCTTTGCTAAAGGGAGCATTTCCAGATCTTGTTAATTGGAATTGGGACATGGAGGTCCAGCGGGCCCATCGCTTTCCAATGGTGCAGAAGAGGAATAACTCAGCCAGGCAAGAAGAGCGCCCTAGAGCAATCCTGATATACATTGTAAATTTCTTGCTTCGACAAGCTTTAATAGATAAGGCAAGACCAGATGCTAAGCGGTCCTTTGACGGACATACCTTTTTTGCGCGTCCAGATTTTTGCCACGCCACGGTGGAGCGTAGGTGGCGGCTTCGACAATTGATAACTGCATTTCAGGGACTGGGCTGCGAGGCTTACTTACTATATCCTGCTCGCCTTAAGGTCATTGTTAATGGGCGGGTTTGAATGTTCTTTTCAGAAATCAAAGCCCAAGAATTTATGACAGAGCTGAAGGAGGCAAAAGGGAGGGGGGATGTAGCTTGCTAAATGCAAGGGTGGCTCGATAGCAGAACAACTGATTATTAATTACTTCTTTTGTATACCGTTCTACATCTTTATCTGTTGCTGCATGGGTGGGGCTTTATTTGTTTTTTTCTGGTGGTGGCATACATGGGTGTAGAGGGAGAGGAGTTAGCGGTAACTTGAGATGTGAGATCGGTTGCCACACATAGGTCATGACTGACCTATTTGCCTGTATGGGATGGAGGGGGGGAGGGGGAGGTGGGTGGTTTGGTCCAGGGGGGGGTTCGGGGTTTGGGGGGGGTAGGTCACAACACAGCACAGCACAACGTATGAGGAAACATGGGGCTAAAGGTCTTAGGAAGCATATAGGATGGTTTTTTTCTAGAAAGGAAGAGGAGGTCATGGTGGTATTAAAGGAGAGGCAAAGAAATAATTTTACGCCGAAGGAAAGCTACCCAAAATTGCTTTATGAATCCTACTAATCTTAGAGTTGTTACAATCAATATCTGCGGGCTTAACGACCAAGCCAAGCGGCAAAGGGCGGCTATTATCTTGAAAACCATGCGAGCCGACATTCTATGCGTTCAAGAGACTCATATAGAGGGTACTAGAGGAGGGGTCCTTGAACAACTTGGGTTTAGGTTATTGGTGGCCACTAAACAAGGCACTAAGACCAGAGGGGTCGCTATCCTCACCCGAAGGAATGACATAATCGTTAAAAGGAAGCTATCAGATAGGTAGGTCGGTGGGTATTAGTGGAATGCGTGTTTGCCGGTGAGCCTTTCACTGTGTGTTCGGTGTATGGCTCCACTGCAGATGATCCAGAGGTACTGGAGTATTTAGATGATGAGTTAGTTAAATGGCCTACCCCACTATTAATATGTGGTGATTTTAATATTAATGGGCTTGGTGGACTGTGGGGTAGTGCTGGAGATATATATTCCGGACGAAAGAGAAAGGTCTTTAAGGCACTTACTAATATGGTAAGAAATCATGGACTCATCGACCTATGGAATCATTTAAATTGTAAAGATCCGGGCAGTACATTTTTCTCAGCCCCACACAAGGCAGTTTACAGACTCGATTATTTTTTTGTATCACATTCCTTAGCGCACCTGGCTAAAATAGAGAAGTACCCTAGGATATTATCTGACCATAACCCCCTAGCCCTCACTGTGGTCTTTACTAATGGCGAGCGGGGTGAGCGGACATGGACTTTTGAAAGGGGGCTTTTAACAGACTCCGAATATGTACTCCACATGAAGGGGTGGATTAAGACTTATTGGGATATAAACAGACACAGTGCTAGTGCTGGTGCGGTGTGGGACGCTTTTAAAGCTGGGGTCAGGGGGGAGACATTTAGTTTTAGCCTTTATCGACAGAAGAGGGAGGCACACCGGGTGGAAACGCTCTATAAAAATTTAGCTAGAATCGAAGCAGAATTGGCAATAGCGGTGAACGCTGGTTTATTAACGGATGATATTTTGCTCAGGCTCGCCTGGGCTAAGGCAGAAATTGGAGATTGGGCTGCCGCAAAGGTAGCGGAGCTTTTCTTAGTTAAAAGAGAACATTGCCATGAATTTAGCGAACGGGTTGGGCACACGTTGGCAGCTAGACTCAGACAAAGGAGTGTTGTGAGTGAGATAAATGAGATTATAGATGAACATGGAAATCCAGTTACGGACCCACCCGGGATCCAGGAAGTGTTTCGGCAGTTCTACCAATGATTATATGGTGTGGGACCACAGGCGCAGCAGAATTTAATTCAGGGTTACCTCAATAGCATACCATTGCAGAGTATTGAATATGAGGACAGTGCGAAACTTGAGGCTACTCTGACACAGGATGAGATTTATTGTGCCCTGAAGAATCTTCCCTCAGGCAAGGCCGCCGGACCCGACCAGATTCCTTTGGAGTTTTATAAAACTTTTTTGGAAGAAATCGGACCCGATCTGGTTGACACGATCTGCCGTGCACAATCCGGGGGCTCGGTCCTCGATTCCTGGGCAGGAGCCGATATTATAATATTTTAAAAAAAGGGTAAACCATCTCAGGAACCCGGATCATATCGGCCAATTACCCTTATAAATTGTGACGCTAAGATTCTGTCCAAAGCTCTCGCGACTAGATTAAACACCATTATAGGGAAAGCAATCCACCCGTATCAATACGGGTTCATCCCGGGGAGAGGGACCACCCAGCATATTCGTCGGGTAATAACTCTATTCGATGCAGCAGAAGTCTCAGGTGACCCTATGGCTCTGCTGCTCTTGGACGCAGAGAAAGCCTTTGATAGGGTCTCCTGGGATTATCTATGGGAGGCAATGAAATGGTTTGGTATCGGGCAGGGGTTTATTAAAGCCATCAGTATTATGTGTAGAGCACCAACTGCTCGTCTTAGAATAAACGGGAAACATACTGCTCCTTTTGTGATTAAATGGGGCACCAGGCAGGGTTGCCCTTGTTCACCCCTCTTATTTGCTATTTATATAGACCCCTTAATTCGGCAGTTGGACGCCTGCCGGGAAATTGAGCCTATCATTTACCACGGGGTAGCAACAAAAGTCCTCGCTTATGCGGATGACGTTGCCTTAGTTACCCCCAACCCCTTAGCAGCAATAGCAGCAGTTGAGGAGATAGCTTTAGCTTTTGTGGGATTTCAGGATATGCCCTAAATAAGCAGAAGACCCAGATTGTCACGAATGGGGAGATCAGCCTTTCTGAGCCGCGGATGACAGACTCTGCGGTGTATCTCGGGATCACTATAACCCCAGATCTGAACGATCTGGTGGCTATAAATATTGATCCTGTAATTCGGAAGGCCAATACAGATTTTGATACATTTCATAACCTGCACATGTCACTGGTTGGCCGCTGTAATGTGATTAAAATGGTATTTTTACCAAAAATACTGTATCTGTTCAGGGCAATACCCCTAGAATTTGGGAAGAAGTGGTTTGACGCACTGGATAACTTGGTTAACCGGTTTGTCTGGGCACATGGTAAAACAAGGAGGGCCCTACGATATATGACACTGCCTCCGGCCAGAGGTGGCTGGGCGGTCCCAGATTTTAAACTTTACTACTGGGCTGCGGCTCTTCAATATATGTGTGGGATGCTCGGTGGGCGACCCAAAGACTCCAGCGCTGAAGATAAGATTCCTGATGTATATAGGTTACTGGTGGGGGAAGACGCAGTAAACTGTTTTATGAAATTCAGCGAGCCTAGTTATTTTAAGAGAACTAAATTTAAAACCATGCAGGCAGCCTTTAAAATCTGGGCTGCCTTCAAGAAGAAGACGGGCCTTGGGAGGATGAATTTCTATACCCAATTGTTTGGAAACCCCACGCTGCCAGAAATCTTTTCGGATCAAACTATGGCGGAGTGAGCTGGGTGTGGCCTCTCGAAAGTTGGGGATTTATTGAGCTCTGACGGAATCTATCAATTTAAGGACATTCAGGACAAATTTGGTATTGGCACTAGGAATTTCTTTAAATATCTTCAGCTTAGAAGCTTCCTGAGTAAAAAGGTGGGTGGGCTTAATGGATTTGGCAAGGTGAAAGCCATAGATGTAATAAGAAGTGGTGACAGCTGCACTATTAAAGGAATTTATACTGAACTCACAGCACTTAAAACGGATGATCTTGAAAAGCATGGTAAAAAATGGGAAGGCAGGTTGAGCACCGACTCGGATAATTTTTTTCAGTCTCTAGAGCTGGGGCAGACAGTTTTATGCTCTGCTGGGCTTCAAGCCCAGCCTTATAAGACAATCTTCTCACTATATTACACCCCGGCAAAGATCGCACCATGGGGGGTCAGGAGGGAATCAGGTGCCCTCGGTGTGATTTTCCAAGTGCCGATTTAGCCCATATGTTTTCCACCTGTCCCCGTCTCGACATGTTAAAATCCTCTATTACGATATTTTTCGAACACACCCTGGGTCTTAAAGTTAAGCTAACCCCAGCTCTAATGCTCCTTGGGGTTGACAATAGCCAGGGGCAAACTATGTCTTACCGCTTCCTTTTTCTTGCCATGGCAGTTTTGCGAATTTGTGTTGCTTCAGCTTGGCTTGATCAAGCCGCCCCAACATTTCAGCTATGGCTAGCCCGGCTTCTTGCGGTATTTAATCTTGAGAGGGGAATATACGAAAGGAAGGGTAAGAGCGGGAAATCCCTTGGCAGACGTATATGGGCACCTATTTATAGCTGGAAGGAATCGCAGGTTTATATTGGGTCCTAGATTATAGTAATAGAAAGGCAGCTAATCACTGTTGTGACATATCCCCGTTGTTTATCCGTCCGCCTGAATATTCCCCTATTGGATATGTGTTTGAGATTCTGTCTCTTTTTTTTTCAACAAAGATAACTTTCAGTCTTTCTTCCTTTTCCTTTTTCCTTTGTCTTTTTTTCTCTTCTTTTCTTCTTCTTACTCCTCCTATATGCAAGCTTGTTTGTTTAAAGGGAAAAAAAGGGGGAAAAGGGAGACATTTTTTTTTTGAAAGTGCTTCTCTCTGAAATGCTGTTTGTAAAAATCAGTATGATTATTCCTCATATGTAATTGTAATTAACAGACAAAAGTGGTGCTGTATATAAATGGAAAACGCAATAAAAATATAAAAAAAAAAAAAAAGAAAATACGTGAAATATAAATCTGACCTACTTGTTAAAGATTTGCCATCTTGGAAAGGTGTCAGATACCAGGCTAAATTTAAATCAAATCAGAGCATACATGGTCTCCATCTTTAAATGGGCTATGGATGTGCGTCCGTAGTCAAACCAATCATTCATAAAATTGCTAGTAATATCGCAGCAATATAGCGTATACTGATTTTACTAAAACCAGAATTAAGGCCTTTAATAAAGTGCGTTTGATAAAAATCAAACAATTACCAAATTTACAATACCAATTAATTCACAAAGACAAATCCCGAAAATTACGTATATACAAGAATATGAACTGGATATCCGTCAAGATTAAAGTGTCTTCCTATGAAATACCAAGCCACGAGGGCTGAAAATCAAAACTTAATCACAAATGGAGTATCTTTTTATAAAATATCGTACAAAAAAGGCTGAAAGTCAATTTCCAATAAGGGGACTTCAGACTTTATGTAGGAAGGTGGAATCTGACTATATGGTTGCCCCCACTTTTTTATGGTGTTTTGCTGGTTTATGACTTAGTTGGACTGGGATCCTGCTATTCAGGGCCCCAGTCTATCTGCTTTCTCTGTAAAAAGGTTTCCATGTGCCTTAGGCACATCTCTGATTGGAATCTGGAGTGCCCTTATAAGTCCCTAGTATATGGTATACTATGTACCAAGGGCATAGGTACCTCAGAGGCCTACCAGGGGCTGCAGCATGTATTATGCCACCCCTGGAAGGCCATCCAAACTGACACCACAGGTCTGCTACTGCAGCCTGGGTAAGGTGGTGCATGCACCCCTTACTGTGATATAGGTTACCTATATCACTAAATACATACACACATATAAACCTATAAGTCACTCCTATGGCAGGCCTTATCAATCCTGAAGGCAGAGTGCGTGGTTCCTATGTGAGAGGGTGCCCCTGCATGAGCAGGGCCCCTCTGCAGCGTTCGGAGACCCTTCTCTGATGCTGTTTGTAGTGCAGCCTGACCATATACTCTTAAGCGCATTATAACCTCGCGTTAAATGCTAACTTTGGAATGGCTGCACCGAAACATGTCGTGTTTGGTGTCAAACATCTTGGAATACTACCCCCGCCAATTCTGGCGGCGGGGATAGCATTCCACCCTTCTAGAGGGAGAGACATGTTAACCCTGGCCTGGCCGGTAACTTCTTTCTAAAGCCTGGCATCACAAAATGGATACTGCTGCCACAGACACAAGTCTGGCCTCCTGCTGCTGGACGAAACTCCGGCAGGGGACGCCTGGACAATAGGTTTCCTGTCCCAGGGAGGTGTGACCACCTCCTCAGACAGGATAATGTGTATTGGGGCTGGGCGGGAGCACTTTCGGGTGCTTTGAAGTCCTGCACTGGGGGCACACTTGGTGTCCCTGTGCATACCCCAGTTCAAACCGGATCAGGGGCTTGCAGCCCCTGCTTTGGCGCGAACTGGACAAAGGGAAAGGGGTGTAGCCACCCCTCTGCCCTGACCCACCCATAGGTGGGGCCACAGAGTAGTCCAACCCCTAAACTTAGTATAAGTATAGGAACCCAGTCCTTAGGACTTTAGATTATCCCTGGACGAAACTCTGACACAGAATCCTGGACCTTCGACGCTCTACTACAAGATTAGAGGACAGAAGAATCTCCCTTGGGGTCAAGGAGTGACTCCCCTGCTTGGCAGGCACCAAAGAAGCAATTGTCCGGTCTGCATCGCCTAAGCTCCCGTCGGACGCCGAAGTCTTTGCATCACCAGAGGTGGATTTCCAGACTTTCCCGAGGCTGCCCTGAGTCCCCAGCAAAGCTGAGGCCCGTAGCTGTCGTGGGTAACGTGGAACCGTGACCCCTGGACACCACACACATTTGCTAGTGCATCCTCTTCTGGGTCTCCCACGAAGTCGTGCTTTGGGCTCCGAGTAGCCCTAGCCTCCAGCACGAACTGCACCGAAGATCACTGGCCTCCACTCTACGAGTGTCCTGTGAGCCAGCTCCACGTGCACCGTCTTGAGGCTCTTTTGCGGTCGCTAGCCCGTTGGCTAGTAGCCCTTCACGAAGGCCAATCCTTTTCTTCTTGGGCTGCCTGGTTGCTCCAGGCCTGCCCTCACTTACCTTTGCTGGGTGAGTTCCTCAGACCTTGCTGGTCTGCATCATCGTCATTCTTCATTTACATCAAGACTTGCCGTTGCCAAGGCTTGTTGGGTCCAATCCGGTCGCCGACACCTCAGTACTCGACAGACATCGTGTACCAGCCCGAATCCTGCTCCTGGTTGCTGACAACGCCTCCTGGACCTCGTGGCTGAAGAGTCAAGACGACCATCAACCAACCTGAAGCACTCGACATCGGTGGGCATCTGCTCATCGCCTTCCTGGTCACTGGCTAGTGACCCAGACTCTGTCCCCTCTGCTTTCAGGTTCTTCAGATCTCCGATCCACTCTTGGATCCACCCGGACACTTTCCACTTGGTCGCCAGCAGCACTTTGCAGCAGATCGCCATTCAAATCGACGACGAAACCCGACCCCGAAAGGCACCTATGCACCCGGCTTCCCTGGGTGAGGTAACAAGAGTACTCCGGTGCTCCCGTGGGTAGAGACTCTAGAACGACCTAGCTCTCAAAGGGTTTGCTCCAAGTCCTCCTTTAAGTGTCCCTTTTCTTTAATTTTCTGATCGCGACTTTCTCCATAGAAGTTAACGGCGTCTCGCGGTTGTGTATTTACACTGCACGTGTCCCCCATGGGTCCCCTGTGTCACTACCTTGGGTGGTTCCTTATGGTCCAAGCACTTCTAGAGGCTCTAGGCCTAGTGTCTAGCTCAGTCGTGGTTCTTATACCACTTTATTGGTATATGGTTTGGTACGCCCCTAGGGCCCAAACGTGTATTTGTGCTATTACTGTGTTTAAATAACTTATAACTTGTGTACTTCGAACTCTAGCCTCATAAAGAGACTAGAGGGGTGTGTTTAGCAATAAATACATATATTTTGAATATATACCTGGTGTGGTGCTCTTTCATTTGATCACTCAAGAGATTATAGACTGGTAAAACAAGCTGCTTTACATTCCTTCAAGACTTAGCCTGAAGGCTGCTCTCCATAGCTACCACTAGGATAGCTTTCAATAAGGTTGTCTTTAACCTATCTCCAATAAGGGGTTGTTTGGACTGGTGCAAGGTGCCCACTATAATTAGTGGACAGCATATGCCAGGCCAACTTCTCACATTGGTGTGCAGCGTGTGGGATTCCAGCTTGCTATTGTTTTACCAGATAATCTCAATTGAATTGATCAACTGAAAACCACTAAAGGTACCTAAGGTACATATAATTTAAGCTTAGAATACAGTAAGTTCTACTGAACTTAGAGTTGTGTGTTAAGGGATAGCACACCCTTTCTACAACTCAAGAGAGTTTAGTAGGCCACAATAGAGTAGGTAGTGCATACACCACACCTCACTAGTGATGTCTTCAAAGCCAGGACCCAGTGAGTCCTTGCCAGAAGCCCCTGGGCTTCTTCCCTCCAAGTATGATACCCTCCCATTCTTGGAATTGAGAGCATTATGTAACTTGAGGAAACTGAAGACAGGACAAAGTCCCACCACCCAACATCTTAGAGAGATGTTGGAGGCTTATGATCTCAGCAGGCCCTTAGGGACTGAAGGGGTAGGAGCAGAGGGTGGGGCAGAAGATGAGGATGGGGCCAGGGGTAGCAATACCCCCAGCCCCCCCTCTGGAACTGACCAGGAGGGTGACAATGACCCTGACGTGGATAACCCAATTCCTCCTGTGGAAGATGAGGAGGAAGATCAGAATGATCCCCACTTTGTCCCCCAGGAAGGATTATGAGTGTGCCCAGAAGGTCTAGGTCTCCTTCTCAGGAGTCTAACCACTCTGGCACCTCAATAGGGACCTCTGTCTCCTCTCATAGGAGGGAATCCTCTCATGAGAGAAGAAAGAGGCTGATTCAATATGAGGAAGCTCAGCTTGAACTCAGAAAACAGCAACTGGCTATAGACAGGGAGTCCCTAGATCTCTACAAAGAGAGAAAAAGTTGGGACTAGAGTCCCATGGTGGCAGCAATATCCCTAAAGATAGGGAAAGGTCTTATGACCATAGAAACCTAAACAAGATTGTCCCTCCCTACCAGAGTGGGGATGACATCCACAAATGGATAACTGCACTGGAGAGGGCCTGTAAAGTTCAGAGGGTCCCCCAGAAGCAGTGGGCAGCAATCTTGTGGCTCTCCTTTGCAGACAAAGGTAGAGACAAGCTCCTCACTGTAAGAGAAGAGGATGCTGACAATTACACAGTCTTGAAGAGTGCTCTGATAGATGGGTTTGGCCTAACCACTGAACAGTATAGGTTGAAGTTCAGAGACACCCAAAAAGCTCAGACTCAAGACTGGGTTGATTTTGTAGATTGTGCTACTAAGGCTCTGGAAGGTTGGATACATGGCAACAAAGTGCAGGACTTTTTAGGATTGTACAATTTGATTATGAGGGAGCAGATCCTTAATAATTGTCAAAACCAGCTTTTGCACCAGTATCTGGTGGACTCTGATCTGACCTCTCCCCAAGAATTGGGAAAGAAGGCAGACAAATGGGTCAGAACCAGAGTAAAAACTAAAAATCAGGGTGGTGACCAGAAGAAAGATTCTACTAAGTCCCAAGAGAAAGGTGGGGATAAATCTAAGGATAAGTCCCCTACAGGGCCCCAAAATTCCTTTTCTGGGGGTGGGTCCCAAACTCCTTCCTCTCCTGAAAAGAAACCATATTGCCATGTCTGTAAAAGCCTGGGCACTGGAAAACTGATCCCAGTTGCCCCAGGATTGGCAATAAAGAAAATGTTCCTCCCACAACTACTACCACCCCTCCTGGTACTACCAGTAGTAATCCTCCAGTTGGGAGTAGTGCACCCAAAAAGTTAGGTGCTTTTGCAAGAGGAACAGAGGTGGGCCCTAGTTTAGACAGGGACCCCTCAACAGACTCCTCTGACTCTGATGGTGGTATAGGATTTGCCACCTTTACCATGGGTCCCACAGCATTGGGCAGGTACAGATTGGAGCCAATAATTAATGGTCAGAAAGCTGTGGCATTTAGGGACACAGGGGCTAGTGTCACCATGGTGGCAGGGAAACTAGTCCCCCTCACCAGCTTTTACCTGAGTTTAAATACCAGGTGACCAACATTGATGGTGTCAGAACAGATCACCCCATGGCCATAGTCAATCTCAGCTGGGAGGGGGTCACAGGCCCAAAAAGAGTGGCAGTGTCCCCAACCTTACCTGTAGATTGCCTGATGGGCAATGATCTGGACATTTCAGCCTGGGCTGAAGTTGAACACCAAACCCATCTCAGGATGTTGGGTGTCCCTGTAAGGGTTAGTGGGGCTGTGATGGCCACAGCCCCAGCCCAAGAATTTGGAGAGATGGAGCCTGAAAAAATGGCCCCCTCTCCCCCAACAGAGAGCACAAGGGTTGAAGAAAAGTCTTCTTCCCCCAGACAGTAGGTAAGAGTCAGCCTCCTCAGGGAACTGACCCTACCCCTAGTGAAGGAACTGCCACAGAGGTAGTCAGGCCTGGCTTGGCCACCCCCTGATGGCAGAGGACCCTTCCAAGGTGGTACCCAGTCTGGAGCAGGTAACCTGCCCCTCTCTACCCTGCCTCAGTCAGCCCAGGGCTGCAGAGGTCAGGGAGGTCAGTGGACCCCCAGGGCCCCCTGTCCAGAGGAACCCCCCATCAGCAGATTAGGGGCACCCAGGCTAGTAGCCCTAGCTAGGTGAAAACTCCTCTACACACTGAGGGATCCCCCATACCTTTATGTAGGGACCTCCCCAGAAGGACTCTGGTAGGCAAGGGCAAACCTGGGACCAGAAGGTTCCAAACCTGCCATGTCCCTCCAGTGTTCCATCCAAAGGGACCCAACCCCCAGCTGTAGGCAGCCAAAGGTTGACCCTTAGAGCAAAGTGCAACTCAGTCATGGAAAGACAGGCATACATGGTGACCAGTGATCTGAGGAAGCTGAGACCAACATTCCTAGGGCCTCACTTCCCTACTCAGACACCTCACCAGCCTTGTACTTTACCTAAGCACACCACAGGTAGTGATTCCCCATGGTGGAGACCCTCTCATACCCTTAGGGTGAGGGATTGCTTAGTGGACCATAAGGCAGGGGGCAACCATGCTAGTGCAGGTGCTTCCTTATATGGCCACTTAGTCAATAAAGGCTCAACTGGCCAAGGTTAGCCTTATCTCCTTTCGTTTGGGGGGTTATGTAGGAAGGTGGAATCTGACTATATGGTTGCCCCCACTTTTTTATGGTGTTTTGCTGGTTTATGACTTAGTTGGACTGGGATCCTGCTATTCAGGGCCCCAGTCTATCTGCTTTCTCTGTAAAAGGTTTCCATGTGCCTTAGGCACATCTCTGATTGGAATCTGGAGTGCCCTTATAAGTCCCTAGTATATGGTATACTATGTACCAAGGGCATAGGTACCTCAGAGGCCTACCAGGGGCTGCAGCATGTATTATGCCACCCCTGGAAGGCCATCCAAACTGACACCACAGGTCTGCTACTGCAGCCTGGGTAAGGTGGTGCATGCACTCTTTACTGTGATATAGGTTACCTATATCACTAAATACATACACACATATAAACCTATAAGTCACTCCTATGGCAGGCCTTATCAATCCTGAAGGCAGAGTGCGTGGTTCCTATGTGAGAGGGTGCCCCTGCATGAGCAGGGCCCCTCTGCAGCGTTCGGAGACCCTTCTCTGATGCTGTTTGTAGTGCAGCCTGACCATATACTCTTAAGCGCATTATAACCTCGCGTTAAATGCTAACTTTGGAATGGCTGCACCGAAACATGTCGTGTTTGGTGTCAAACATCTTGGAATACTACCCCCCCGCCAATTCTGGCGGCGGGGGTAGCATTCCACCCTTCTAGAGGGAGAGACATGTTAACCCTGGCCTGGCATCACAAAATGGATGCTGCTGCCACAGACACAAGTCTGGCCTCCTGCTGCTGGACGAAACTCCGGCAGGGGAGGCCTGGACAATAGGTTTCCTGTCCCAGGGAGGTGTGACCACCTCCCCAGACAGGATAATGTGTATTGGGGCTGGGCGGGAGCACTTTCGGGTGCTTTGAAGTCCTGCACTGGGGGCACACTTGGTGTCCCTGTGCATACCCCAGTTCAAACCGGATCAGGGGCTTGCAGCCCCTGCTTTGGCGCGAACTGGACAAAGGGAAAGGGGTGTAGCCACCCCTCTGCCCTGACCCACCCATAGGTGGGGCCACAGAGTAGTCCAACCCCTAAACTTAGTATAAGTATAGGAACCCAGTCCTTAGGACTTTAGATTATCCCTGGACGAAACTCTGACACAGAATCCTGGACCTTCGACGCTCTACTACAAGATTAGAGGACAGAAGAATCTCCCTTGGGGTCAAGGAGTGACTCCCCTGCTTGGCAGGCACCAAAGAAGCAATTGTCCGGTCTGCATCGCCTAAGCTCCCGTCGGACGCCGAAGTCTTTGCATCACCAGAGGTGGATTTCCAGACTTCCCCGAGGCTGTCCTGAGTTCCCAGCAAAGCTGAGGCCCGTAGCTGTCGTGGGTAACGTGGAACCGTGACCCCTGGACACTGCATGCATTTGCTAGTGCATCCTCTTATGGGTCTCCCATGAAGTCGTGCTTTGGGCTCCGAGTAGCCCTAGCCTCCAGCACCAACTGCACTGAAGATCACTGGCCTCCACTCCACGAGTGTCCTGTGAGCCAGCTCCACGTGCACCGTCTCGAGGCTCCTTCGCGGTCACTAGCCCGTTGGCTAGTAGCCCTTCACGAAGGCCAATCCTTTTCTTCTTGGGCTCCCTGGTTGCTCCAGGCCTGCCCTCACTTACCTTTGCTGGGTGAGTTCCTCAGACCTTGCTGGTCTGCATCATCGTCATTCTTCATCTACATCAAGACTTGCCGTTGCCAAGGCTTGTTGGGTCCAATCCGGTCGCCAATACCTCAGCACTCGACAGACATTGTGTACCAGCCCGAATCCTGCTCCTGGTCGCCGACAACACCTCCTGGACCTCGTGGCTGAAGAGTCAAGATGACCGTCAACCAACCTGAAGCACTCGACATCGGTGGGCATCTGCTCATCGCCTTCCTGGTCACTGGCTAGTGACCCAGACTCTGTCCCCTCTGCTTTCAGGTTCTTCAGATCTCCGATCCACTCTTGGATCCACCCGGACACTTTCCACTTGGTCGCCAGCAGCACTTTGCAGCAGATCGCCATTCAAATCGACGACGAAACCCAACCCCGAAAGGCACCTATGCACCCGGCTTCCCTGGGTGAGGTAACAAGAGTACTCCGGTGCTCCCGTGGGTAGAGACTCTAGAACGACCTAGTTCTCAAAGGGTTTGCTCCAAGTCCTCCTTTAAGTGTCCCTTTTCTTTAATTTCCTGATCGCGACTTTCTCCATAGAAGTTAACGGCGTCTCGCGGTTGTGTATTTACACTGCACGCGTCCCCCGTGGGTCCCCTGTGTCACTACCTTGGGTGGTTCCTTGTGGTCCAAGCACTTCTAGAGGCTCTAGGCCTAGTGTCTAGCTCAGTCGTGGTTCTTATACCACTTTATTGGTATATGGTTTGGTACGCCCCTAGGGCCCAAACGTGTATTTGTGCTATTACTGTGTTTAAATAACTTATAACTTGTGTATTTCGAACTCTAGCCTCATAAAGAGACTAGAGGGGTGTGTTTAGCAATAAATACATATATTTTGAATATATACCTGGTGTGGTGCTCTTTCATTTGATCACTCAAGAGATTATAGACTGGTAAAACAAGCTGCTTTACATTCCTTCAAGACTTAGCCTGAAGGCTGCTCTCCATAGCTACCAGTAGGATAGCTTTCAATAAGGTTGTCTTTAACCTATCTCCAATAAGGGGTTGTTTGGACTGGTGCAAGGTGCCCACTATAATTAGTGGACAGCATATGCCAGGCCAACTTCTCACACTTAACTTACCAATTAATTCACTAAAACAAATTTCGAAAATTACGTATATACAAGGAGATGAGCGAAATATCAATCAAGATTAAAGTGTCATTCTATAAAATACGGAGCAACGAAAGCTGAAAATCAATACTCGATCAAAAATGGGGTATCTTCATATAAAATATCGTGCAAAAGGGGCTCAAAGTCAATTCCCAATAAGGTTACTTCAGACTTAGCTGATCATTAAATTTCCCAAAAAAATGGATTCAAGTGTTAAATTCTGTAAGAGAATATGAGGGAAACAAAGTTAGAGCGTTTTCCTATGATAGTCAAAGCACCAAAGGATAGAAGGCAAATCACAATATGGTAGCTTCAAACAGCTGGTAGCTGATCAGTAGACCTTCATAAAAATTACATCACAACCTTCTTCATACTGGAGAGAGTAATTAAACAGGCAATTTCACGACATGTCCAATTCCGTCTAGCCATTTGGATATGTTACAGTAGTGAAATAAAGGATCATCCTAGATCTATCATTCACGAAGTAGTGAACTCTAGTATGTTTCAACCAATAAGGTTTAACCAATCCTTAAATGCATATTATGCTTGTTGACATGCTTTAAAAATGTACATTGAAATACAGACAGAACATATCTGCGAAATTGAGAAACTACTCAATTCAAGAAGTAATTGAATTCAATATCGGTATTATGGCCGTAGCCTATGGCTCGCAACCTACAAATCCATTTAGCCTCTCTCTGGCGTAATGTAAGCTCCCTGTCTCCACCTCTTCTGTTCACAGCCACATGTTCAATACCATGGAACCAGAACGTAGAGTCTGACGGATGGTGCTGTTTATAATTGTGGTATTTCCAGCTGTCGTGCGGCGGAGCACTTCGCTGGTAGCGCATTTTGAACGCGTTTTGAACTGCATAGTTTGCTTTTAGTATTTTACAGACCTTTTTACAGTTTTAACCCCCTTTTACTGTGTAACTGGTCATTACCTTTGTGTCCTCCCCAGCTTACTTCTGGCATCCTCTGCACTGTTCGCTGTTTCCACGCCCCGGTCCACCGCAGCCTTTGGCTGATTGTTGTGGAGGGTGGTAGGAAACGCTTCTTTCCGCTAGAGACCCTCACTTCCGGTCGGCCTTCTTCTGCCGCCATTTGGGCGGTTAGCGGTCCAGTTGATCGTGCCTATTAACATCGCCAGTATTTATACGGGGCATGGCGCGGAGCGCAGTTGTATTTCCAGCTGTCGTGCGGCGGAGCACTTCGCTGGTAGCGCATTTTGAACGCGTTTTGAACTGCATAGTTTGCTTTTAGTATTTTACAGACCTTTTTTACAGTTTTAACCCCCCCCTTTTACTGTGTAACTGGTCATTACCTTTGTGTCCTCCCCCAGCTTACTTCTGGCATCCTCTGCACTGTTCGCTGTTTCCACGCCCCGGTCCACCGCAGCCTTTGGCTGATTGTTGTGGAGGGTGGTAGGAAACGCTTCTTTCCGCTAGAGACCCTCACTTCCGGTCGGCCTTCTTCTGCCGCCATTTGGGCGGTTAGCGGTCCAGTTGATCGTGCCTATTAACATCGCCGGTATTTATACGGGGCATGGCGCGGGAGCGCAGTTGTATTTCCAGCTGTCGTGCGGCACAGCACTTCGCTGGTAGCGCATTTTGAAAGCGTTTTGAACTGCATAGTTTGCTTTTAGTATTTTACAGACCTTTTTTACAGTTTTAACCCCCCCTTTTACTGTGTAACTGGTCATTACCTTTGTGTCCTCCCCCAGCTTACTTCTGGCATCCTCTGCACTGTTCGCTGTTTCCACGCCCGGTCCACCGCAGCCTTTGGCTGATTGTTGTGGAGGGTGGTAGGAAACGCTTCTTTCCGCTAGAGACCCTCACTTCCGGTCGGCCTTCTTCTGCCGCCATTTGGGCGGTTAGCGGTCCAGTTGATCGTGCCTATTAACATCGCCAGTATTTATACGGGGCATGGCGCGGGAGCGCAGTTGTATTTCCAGCTGTCGTGCGGCGGAGCACTTCGCTGGTAGCGCATTTTGAACGCGTTTTGAACTGCATAGTTTGCTTTTAGTATTTTACAGACCTTTTTACAGTTTTAACCCCCCCTTTTACTGTGTAACTGGTCATTACCTTTGTGTCCTCCCCCAGCTTACTTCTGGCATCCTCTGCACTGTTCGCTGTTTCCACGCCCGGTCCACCGCAGCCTTTGGCTGATTGTTGTGGAGGGTGGTAGGAAACGCTTCTTTCCGCTTGAGACCCTCACTTCCGGTCGGCCTTCTTCTGCCGCCATTTGGGCGGTTAGCGGTCCAGTTGATCGTGCCTATTAACATCGCCAGTATTTATACGGGGCATGGCGCGGGAGCGCAGTTGTATTTCCAGCTGTCGTGCGGCGGAGCACTTCGCTGGTAGCGCATTTTGAACGCGTTTTGAACTGCATAGTTTGCTTTTAGTATTTTACAGACCTTTTTACAGTTTTAACCCCCCTTTTACTGTGTAACTGGTCATTACCTTTGTGTCCTCCCCCAGCTTACTTCTGGCATCCTCTGCACTGTTCGCTGTTTCCACGCCCGGTCCACCGCAGCCTTTGGCTGATTGTTGTGGAGGGTGGTAGGAAACGCTTCTTTCCGCTAGAGACCCTCACTTCCGGTCGGCCTTCTTCTGCCGCCATTTGGGCGGTTAGCGGTCCAGTTGATCGTGCCTATTAACATCGCCAGTATTTATACGGGGCATGGCGCGGGAGCGCCGGCGGCGCGCCAAGGCCGCGCCAAAGGCAAGCCCGTCTGCGCCCGTCCGTGCCTGTACGTCGCCTCTCGCCAGGAATTCTGGCCGGAGTCCTGTGGGACGGCGCACTTATTCTACTGCGGAGTTATTGGCAGTTAACTCGCGGGTGGAAGGATGTAATGGGCCTCGGCTGGGTCCCTTGGAAGGGCCCTTTGGTTGCCTCTGTTGTAGGTACGTCTCTCCTATACCAGAGCTCCCTCTATCCCTTCCTCCTCAGTCTGGGTCACCAGTAAGAGTACTCCACTTGAATGTGCGGTCTCTAGCCAAACATTATCTGGAAGTTTATGACTTAGTACTGGAGGAAGTACCGGATGTGTTTTTTCTAACTGAAACTTGGCTTAATTATGATATGGTAGCTGAACCTAACCTAGCGCTACCTCCTGGCTATTCGATTTCTACCATCAACTGAGAGTCCAGGGGGCGGTATTGCCGTTATTTTTAAATCTTGCTACTCGTGCTTATTTGTTAAAGAAGCTATGGAGGGCTGTGAATGTGCGCGTTTTAGTATTACTCTCAGTGCCCATTTGACCATCTCAGGGCTGTTAGTATATCGCCCTCCGGGGCCTATTGCAAAATTTAAATCGGCCCTGCTGGAATATACTTCCACGCTTACTATGAATACAGCTAACTTTAGCATTTTCGGTGATCTTAACCTACATTTTGATCTGGTGCAAGATACCGCAGTTAGTAGTTTACTTGCGGACTTGGCAGCCTGCCAACTAATTCAATTGGTCCCTGGCCCCACCCACTTAGCTGGCCATCTGTTGGACCCTGTTTTCTCCAATATTTTTCTTGCTATGGTGGAGACCCCTAAGCCTGTCGCTTGGTCTGACCACTTTTTGATCTCTATGTCTTTCCCGGCCCCTGAGCCCCTTAATAAAACTGCTTTTCCCTCTGTTTTTAAACGCCCTTGGCGGAAATTGAGATTGGAGGACTTTCATGCGCTTCTTGCTGTCAATCTGCCGGCTCCACATAATGATGCAGATGAGGGCTATAGAGCCTTTTGTAACTGGATTATCCAAGTGTTGGATTCCCTTATTCCAGCGAAATGGCTGAAGGGCCACACTCTGAACCCTAGCCCATGGTACAATGACACTTTGACTGCACTTCGGAAAGCCTGCAAGAAACTTGAGCGTGCATGGAGGAAAGGTTATGACTCGGTGGCAAAAAATGCTATTTGTCCGCTATAAAAACTATCATAGAACCATTTGTACGGTTCGAGCTGCTTTCTATGCTAACGAAATAAGGCTTAGCTCTAATCCGGCCAAATGTATTTTTAAAATTCTTAAGGACCTCAGAGTAAGGAGTAACTCCTCTGTTTCTATGATTACTTCTGAGCAACAGTGCGAAGACTTAGCGACGTTTTTGTGGATAAAGTTAATACCATCTATCGGTCCTTTCCGCAAGGGTCTCTCCCTCCAGCCGCTCGGCAGGAGTCCTCTCCTTTACATTTTCTGGCAGCTATTCCCAGTATAACGCAGGAAGAATTTTCTTTACTGAGCAGGAAAATCAAATCTGGCTCTCCGGCCGATCCTTTAAAACCTGCCCAGTTCAGGGATTCATTGTCTCTTTTCCTGACACCTTTGTGCCATGTTGTTAATACCTCTTTTACTACAGCTGTGGTACCCGTCCCATGGAAACAGGCAAGGGTGTCCCCCATTCTTAAAAAACCCTTACTTGACCCAGCAAAGTTGGAAAACTTTCGGCCTATATCGCTCCTTCCTTGGGTAGCCAAGATTGCTGAGGCCCATGTTAATAATATTTTAACGGAATATCTCACTACTAATAACATCTTGGATCCTTCTCAAAATGGTTTCCGCCCTGGTCACAGTACAGAGACGGCTCTTCTGGCGGTGACAGAACATCTGCGGACCCTTCTTGACTCCGGTCATACGGCGGCACTGATTTTACTCGATCTGAGTGCCGCATTTGACACGGTTTCACATGGAATTCTGTTACAGCGCCTGGAGGATGCCGGGGTTGTGGGCCTGGCACTAGAATGGTTTAGATCATTCCTGAAAGAGAGATCTTTCCGAGTGTCGGCCCCCCATTTCTTTCTCAGGCTCATCCCATCGGGCAGGGGGTACCACAGGGCTCTGCATTGAGCCCTATATTGTTCAATCTTTATGTTCAACCTCTGGCTAGAGTGGCTAGGAACATGGGCCTCACTATGGTCTCGTATGCAGATGATACACAGCTGGTGGTGGCCCTGTCCGATGGTTCCACTCTAGATGCTTCTAGGTTTCGGAGCGGCTTGACCGTTGTGGCTGAGTGGATGACTTTAAACTGTCTTCAGTTGAATGCGACTAAGACAGAGTTATTGTTGATGGGGAGGGACAGAAGCCTCTGGAGTGAACAATGGTGGCCCAACTTACTTGGTAGCTCTCCCACACCTAAGTTGGTGGTAAAAAATTTGGGGGTATGGATGGACGATACCCTTAGTTTTCAAGAACATACCAAAAGAGTTGCAGGTACCTGTTTTGGCCTCCTCCGGGGACTTAGGCCCTTGCTGAAATTCTTTGATTCATCCACTCGCCAAGTGATTGTTCAATCAGCCATTCTATCCAGATTGGACTATGCTAATTCGCTCCTTTTGGGAGCTAATCAGGCTGAGATACTGCGATTGCAGCGCGTTCAAAACGCTGCCGCCAGAGCCTTGGTGGGGCTCCCACGTAACTGTCCTTCCAGTGGGGCCATCAGGAGGTTACATTGGCTTCCAGTGGCCAAAAGGATCCAATTTAAGGCTCTCTGCCTTTCTTTTAAGGTCTTGAAGCTCGCCTCGCCCAGTCTCCTGACTAATTTGCTAACCTTGTATGTCCCCACTCGCCAGCTGCGTTCTCTGGGACAGCATTTGGTAACTGTCCCCCATGTGAAGCGCCTTCGGGTGGGAGGTCGGTCCTTCCGCTATTTAGCTGCTAAGTTGTGGAACTCCCTGCCCCCTCAGATTCGCAGCTTGGATCGTATGGTGGACTTTAGGAAAGCAATCAAAACGTTTCTCTTTCCTTCTGTCTAGTCCTTCTTGGTTCTGTCTGTTCCCTTTGCCTACTTGTTGTGTTCCTGGCCTTGTTCCTTCTGACGCTGGTAGCGCCGGGACGCCTCTTTGCTGGGGCAGCTGTGCGCTTTATAAACTCGGATAACATAACATAACATAATGTTCCGCCATAGGGTACCTGATATCACCCCCTATAATAGCCCTACGATGTTCCTGAATCCTTAACTTGAGGTTACGAGTAGTGCTGCCGACATAAATCATACTGCAGCTACAACCCAAAACATAAATCACATACGGTGTATTGCAATTTATGAATTGTCTAATTTCGTACCTCTTGGGACCGTTGTATTCAAAATCTCGCGTCTTACTCTTACCCAATTTACAAATATTGCATGACTCGCAGGTAAAAAACCCATATGGTTTCTTTGGGAGCCAAGTCCCAGTGGGCCCAGGTGTTGATACATAGCTGGGACATAGCTAATCCTTCAGAGTTTGCCCTTTTCTATATGTTACTGAAGGATTCCTTGTTAGATCTTTTTTCAGATTTGGTATTTCAAGCAGCAAGTGCCAGTTCTTCTTGAAGATTCGAAAGATCTTGTCACTGTATGTGGTATACTTGGTAACAAACCTAAGCTTTTCATTAAACCTAGTACTTCTCTTGTTATTTATTTTAATTGTGCTGTCCCTATTCAATTGATATGCCCGTGTCTCAGCTTTGTTCACATCCCGTACCTCATAGCCTCTCCTGAGAAAGCGAGAGCGTGTATCAGTGATGTTGGCCTTAAAGGCTGAATTTTCAGAACAGTTTCTACGTATCCTCACCATTTCTCCATAGGGGATGTTCCTTATCACAGATCGTGCAAGAGCACTGCTAGCATGCAGCACTCCATTGCACAACGTCTCCTTACGAAACAACTTACTCTGGATAACCCCATCCTTTATATAAAAATGGAGGTCCAAAAAGTCAATACTCTCTTTATGACAATTCATAGTCAATTGGACATTGTACGGATTTTCATTTAGGTATGCAAAGTATTCATCCAAACTATCCCTTGTTCCTGACCAAAGGCAGATAATATCGTCAATGTATCTCCCCCAGAACACAATATGTTTTGTCCAGGGGGAGGCACCTCTCCCCCATGCATGCCCCCTCTCATACCACCCCATAAAGAGGCAGGCATAAGAGGGGGCAAATCTGGTGCCCATGGCAGTCCCGTGGACCTGATGGTACCATTGACCGTTGTGCAGAAAAAAATTCCTTGTCAAAATCAAGTCAATCATTTTGAGTATCATGAGGTTATGTTCATACATGTCCGCACTCTCCCTATCCAAATATGAACCTACTGCCATCAAACCAAACTTATTCTCAATACATGTATATAGGCTGACTACGTCCCATGTTACAAAAAGAAGCTCATCGGACCACACAAAATCTTTTAGTTTCAACCATACGTCCTTGCTGTCTTTTATATAGGACGGCAGATTGATTACATGTTTTTGCAGTTTTAAGTCTACAAACTCGGATAATCTCTCTGTGGGTGAGCCCACCCCTGAGATTATGGGCCACCCAGGTGGAAAAGGCGCTTTCTTGTGCACCTTGGGAAGTGCATAAATACATGGGAATCTAGGTTGGTTCACTTTTAAAAACTTGTATTCTGAATCTTTTAAAAGACAAACATCTTTCCATTCACTGAGCTTCAGATTGATTAGAGCCACAAGCTCAGTCATAGGATTTCCATTTAGATTTCCATTTACAGATTCATAACACGAAGTGTCACTTAACTGTCGTTCTATCTCATCCATATAGTCAGTTCGATCCATTATCACTATATTACTACCTTTGTCTGCCTTTCGGATGACAATGGTGTCATCAATCTGTAACCTGTGTAGAGCTTCCCTTTCCCCCTTTGATAAATTACTATTTTCTGCTTTAGAGAACTTATTAGGGCACTCACGCTTGTACAGATCTTCCGTTACTTTGCTGTAAAACAGGTCAATATTATGATGGTAAGAACAGCATAGTGTGAACTTAGATTTTGGTCGTAACCCACTGTCTATATCAAGTTTCTCAATTATATTCAGGTCTTCTAATACCTTCCCCATCTCAATGTCTACTTCATCTTCAAGTGATAACAAACATTGTACATTACGAACATCAGTGACACTTAGTGATGTAGTTGGACACATTTCTTTAGGTAGAGAAACATCAAATCGTTGATTACTGAAGAAATCTTTTAATTTAAGCTAACTTATAAACTTAAACAAATCTACATGCACATCTGTCAAATCACCAGATTGCGTTGGGCAGAAACCCAAACCTTTGTTAAGTAAGCTTAGTTCATCCATATCCATAGTTCTCTGCGACAAATTGATAACTTTCAAATCCTTGCAGTGTCCCATCTCAAACAAAACACTATCTTCCCTCTTTTCTATATCAATATTGGTGGCTAGATTCTTTTCGACCTCGTTGTCATTCTTTCCTGGCCTGTTTGGCCGCCCTTTGTGTTTTTCTTGATATCTTCTCCCCCCTCTCCTTGTTTTTGATTTTGCTTTTTTCGCTGCTTGTTGCTTACTCTCAGTTTCGCGAACTCCTTTTCGAATGAGGAGGCTCCTTCCCCTAAAGGGGTCTCACTTTGATTGCTGCTTGAAGCAACACTACTAGTTGAGGAGACCGAGACACTACTTACTGACCGGGTGTCCTCCTTTTTTAGCGAACGTATAATGCGACCATCTTTATAATCTTTATCGTCGCGCCTTATCTTTCGCATCTATTTGTCTTTCAGGTATTGCTGATGGCTTTCAATAACTGATTTCAAAATTTCATAATTTTTTTCAATTAAGTCTTTGGCCTCTAATTCATCTATTTCTTTTTCAACTGCCTCAATTTCCGATAATAGCTTTGCTTCCTTATCAATCGCATGTCTGATTAGTATCTGCATCATTACTAATGATGCTCCCTCTAGATTTGCCTCCCCCTCTTTAAGTAAATCTGCGCTAAGGTCCTCGAAAGTAGGAAATATTAAGATACGCATACCTCTTGGGGCTTTCTTATTGTCTATATACTGTTGGAGTGTTACACCATCCCACCCTCGCCCAAGTTCCTGCTTCTTCAAACGTTCTAACTTTATAAACAGGGCACGTAAACCTAAAGCACTTTGAGTGTTTTTGAACCGAGTCTCCCTTATTTACAGCCGTGCTTCTTGGCATTATTATCTAGGTGGGAGGACTGTGTCCTTTGAAATCTGTTGTATCCTGAAATTGATATTTGCAGTTAGCCGCAGAATACAAGATTACCAACTAAACTCTTGAAAGTATTTATATTCTGCGTCTCGAGGTGGGTTGACAGGAGCTTCGATTTATTTCTCACCTGCAACATTGTTCTGAAACTTGACTATCTTTGCCACTTGACTTCCGTTTTTTTCAATAGAAAGTACACTATCAAATAGTTTATTTTATTCTTTAGAATTAATAGGGGATATATGATTTTTTTTTATAAAAGAAGTATACTTTTCATTCTTTTATATTCCACTTTCTTTCCTCCTCTTTTCTCTTTTTCTGGATTAGCAAGAGATATTTATGTTGCTTATGTGATCTAGAAACAGGTTATCTATGCTTGCAATGTCTAACATTTTAAAACGGTGTTTTTAATTTGTGTTCGTTGTGCAGTTGTGTCTTTATTTATATGATTGTTATATATTTTTTTCATGTCCGTCAATTTTGTCGTCTGAATTGTTACATATAATTTGATAAGTTAATGTTATCATGATGTCGTGGTTATGTATTATTGATGTCTTCATAGTTGGCCTTATGTATGTTTTATGTTATTTGTTGCAGCCCTGAAGAAGTTCTAATAGGCTTTTGCCTTACAAGAACGAAACGCGTTGGCTGCTTTTATGATTACTTGTGGATATTGAAATAAAGGATGAAAATAAAGAAAACACAAGCGGACTGAATTGTACTCTGTTTGGTGCACCTCCTTTTGTTGAACTTATTTTGAAAAAACAATGGGTCTGTAGAGGGAGCGGATACCCTTTGGGAAGCATTTAAAGTCACGATCAGGGGGGGTTTGTATTAGCAAAAAGGCTGGTGTCTTGCGCAACATACGCACACAATTGTATGAGATCAAAAACACATTAAGGACACTGGAGCACGACTATGAGGCCACGCCCCGGCTTAGCACCATTGCTAATATTAGGGAATAAATTACAAACTACAATGATATGGCAGAGAGTGAACTGCAACATCTCTCCAGGCATCATGTGGCAAGAGCGTTTGGGGAGGGGGGCTGTCCGGGCCGCAGCCTCGCAGATTGATTGAAATCCACCTGGGCATACAATCACATCATCAAGATTACTGATCATGGAGGGGAAGATAGATATAGCACACTGGCTAGTCTGTCCACCTTCTCGGACTTCTACGTGCAGATCTACACTGCCAGTGGTTCGGTCATGAAGGCAGAGATCACTGAATTTCTAGATGATGTAGCCCTGTCGTGGCTATCCCAGGGTCAGCGGGAAAACTGAGTGCAACCTCTAATGGAGGAGGAAGTGAAGGAAGCCATGCGCTCACTTCCCACTAGCAACGCACCGGGCCAGGACAGCCTGACGAGTGAATTTTATAAAGAATATGCAGATTTACTAGCGCCGCAACTTCATGCAATGTATGATGAAGCATATCATAAACTGGTGTTCCCCCCTCTCTCCAAGAAGCTCTAATTATCATGTTATTAAAACCTGACAAACAACCTGAAAATTGCAAGTCCTATCGGCCGCTGTCACTAATAAACATAGATGCCAAAATACTAGCCAAAATACTGGTCACTAGGCTACAACCTCTGATGACGAATCTGGTCCTGCCAGACCAATCAGGCTTTATACCGACCCACTCCACAGCGCACAACTTGCAAACATTATTAGTGCTGCTTTATCAATGAGAACCTTCCATGGCGGTGGTGGCAGTGCTGTTGGACACCACCAAAGCCTTTTATTCCATCGAGTGGATGCACATGTTCACCATACTAGGTCGCTTGGGCATGCCTGAGACCTTTCTCAGATGGGGGCCCTGCAGTACACTGACTCAGTGGCGAGGGTGCATGTCAATGGGCATATATCAGAAGCACTAAATATGTGCAGGGATACTTAGCAGGGCAGCCCCCTGTCCCCAATTTTATTTACGCTCACCCTCGAACCCCTGGCATGCGTGCTCCATCAGAGATATGCGAACTCTGCACTGCACTTTTGGCTGAGACCCATCAGTATCTCCCTATATGCAGACAACATGGTTTTGTACGTACGAGACCCCAATTTTACAACTACCACCCATACTCCGACAATATACCCATTTTGAATGGTACTCCGCCCTCAGCATAAACTGGGCTAAATCAGTTGTATTACCCCTGATACCAAACACGCAACCCCACTCACTGGACTTCCCTCTAGAATGGAGTACAGACTTAGTCCAATATTTGGTGGTCTGGATCCATAGAGACCCTGACCTGGTGGGTTGGAAGAATTACGGAAGGGCGGTGTCGAATCTAGGGGATCAGGTGGCCAGGTGGTCCAGAATGCCGTTATCACTGGCAGACAGAGTGGCGATCATGAAAATGATAGTGCTCCCCAGATTTCTCTACCTCTTCACTAACATCCCCATGGTGATGCTGCAGCACTTCTTAAAAACTACCAGATCACATATGGTAACACTAGCTTATGTGGGGAAGCAACCCAAGAGCAGCTGGGACACAATGACACTACCATATGCGCAGGGACGTTTTGACACGCCAGACTTATATTTATATTACTTATGCGCCCAGGTGCAATTTGCGCATTATTGCTATACCCCCACGCATACACACCACACTTAGCAGTGGAGGCTGATAACGCACATCTTATTCCACTCAATGCCATTGCGATGCATAGATGCACGCATGCGCCAAGGGGAGAGATAAACACTATTCATTGTACCACGACTGCAGGGAGAATTGGTGTGTACGCTAAGAAACTGTTTTTGTATGCCCGCGCTCCCCCTGAGATACCGCCCGGCCATATCGGTCACCCACGAAGCTGGCGCGCTCGTTATGTTTGATGAGGCACAGCTCAGGACAGCTGTACACAGCAGGGCATTTTATCACTATGACGGACATCCCGCACACACAACACCACACACGGATACTGACTTTCACATACTATCACCTCAGGGATACTATCAGAGCCTTTTTCCTGATGGAACCTCCCACGCTAGGCGCACTCCAAATTTTATTGACTAGCCTCACTCGCCAGAATCTCATCACAAGATTATATGATGCAGCCCACAGGACAGGTGACCAGCCCAGAACTTAGCTTTAGACAGGTGGAATGATGCTCTTGACACGGTAAACAGCCATTACAACGAGTTTTTTACTTTGCGATAACATTACAATGCATGCATTACCACGCATGCGTTGTACATCGCGTTGTAATTGACAATGCGTACTAATACCCGCGTTGTAATGGTACGTGTTGTATTGGTACGCGTTGTAACGAGTGCTATTCTCTCGATACACCCATGATGGTGGAGGAATGGGGATTCTGCTGTGTACTAATGAGAATACTCCCACCAAATTGTAACTTACGAATAATCAATTTTAAATACTTACAACAAATGTATTACACCCCTGTCAGGTTGCTCAGATATGGATTACTGTGGAACGCATATTGCTCACGCTGTGGAGCACCAGAGGCGGATTTTCTGCATCTGGCCTGGATGTGTGGCCCGGTTAGGCAATTCTGGGTAAAAGTAGTAACTGACCTGTCAGTCATGGTCATGGAACAAGTGAACCGAACCTCCCAGATGTGCTTGCTCGTTCTCGTCAAGTAACTGCAACCCACGCATCGCAGATTTGTGGCAGTGGCGTTACTACTGGCAAAACGAAGAGTGGCTATGCACTGGGGAAAAGATCAGCGCCTAAGCCCACACAATGGTTGCTTGATATGACATATTGCAAAGAGCAACTGGAAATATTTGCTGAAGAACTGCCGCCGACATCATGCCCAAGAGACATTTGGAGCCCGCTATCAACTTATTTATTGGCAGCTCCAGACACATTCTAAAGTTTTGTACAATTTGGGGGACAGTTTCGGGTGGTGATGAGGTTAGAATGCTTGTACTATCACTACTGCTAAAGTACCACAAATGTGACATGATTGCTACATGCGGTAACTGATTGCATACTGTTTGTATCTGGTTTTATATGCTGAAAATTTTAAATAAAACAAAAAATAAAAATGTAGAGTACAAAGCATGTCATGCCCTATTACAGTGTTGAAGAATAAAGCAATACATTAACATGTACAATAACACATTAAAACAGAAGAGCAGTGTCATAGAAGTTCACGTCTGGAAACTACCCAATCTCTGTCCCCCTTTCCCACCTACCAGTGATCTATATCTCCCAGTGTCCAAGAGCATTCCCCTTACCCCAGTATAGACCCACTTTAAGTACATATATTGTGTGGTCAGGGCTAACACTGTCATATTATCCGGTTGAAACAGAGTCTAACTATGTCTGTCTGGACAATGCCTCCCAACGAGTAGTCCTCCCTAGTCAGAGTTTGTGGATCACATCTGTTTGTCTAAAGAGAGTCCCCTCTGAGAGTGAGGGGTCCATACCTCTGGTGTCACATCGTAATGCTACCTAGGCATACCAATGATGAGGCTTTCAGGACTCAACCAATTATAAGAATGGGCCCATCACATCATCAAACTGAGAGAGTTTATCCTGAACTTTGTCATTTCTCCTCTCATGTGTGCCAAGTCGAAAGAGTTCACTTGACCATTCCTGATGTGTAGCTACATTTGACGAGCGACAATGTTGCGACCATCAAAGCCATCAACACCCATCATCTCCAGTGAGTGACACTGTTTTCTATATCTGAAACATCATGTAAAATTGCTAATTTTGCTGATTCAGAAAAATCATGAAGACTGGTGTTATGTAGTATGCACCAAACGGCCACCCAGTTCAGTCAAACTTGAGCAGGACCATAGGATATGTAGCTGGTCACATTCAGGTTCCACACATCTTCAACAGTGCATGTGACAGGAGATGGGCTGTTTTCAGCTTATATAGGGTCCAATTCCAGTTATGCTACATCTTAAAGTAAAATAACTTTAACCGGGCCTCACCCAGATTTAGATCATGATGGTCTAGCAGATCTGTCCAGTCTTCGTCCATATATTACGCGTTCAATCTGACCTACTAGTGTGATCTGGTCTCCTGCCTATTGTTATTCAAGTTTGAGGAATCAATGATTATCTGATAGAGTTTGAAGATTGTTCTCCTAGAAACATGACCTGAATGGACAGAGATGACTCCTCTGAACCTTACAGAATGTGCAGGGTGGGGACTGTGAGCATCCTTTTTGACATTACAATGTCAAATCTTGCCTGTTTCATGCCACTGCAGCAATTCCCTCTTCAGCCGCCGCCGTACCTGCCATTCTATAAAGAGTGTGCCTTAGGCGAGCAATATGCCTTTTTTCTGCATGCCAGGTGTTCGTATTCCCCTTTACAATTTACCTGGCAGCAGCCTGCCCGTCCACCGGTACGGTCTTCCTTTGCAGCATTCATCTCTGCGGGGGTCTTCTTGCAGACAATGCATACCATGCCATGGCCCTGCTTGGCCTTCCCAATGTTTTTTGGTAAGGTAGTTGGAGAAGGTAATATGTGTCCCAACCTAAAATGGCCCTTGCCTTGCCCAAATCAATATAGAAATTACACAACTTCCAGTTTTCTTACCTATTTAAGGAGGTGACTCTTTCTACTCTTTGCGTCACCCCATTTCAAGTAGTTGTTTGTCGAGTTCCTTGCTCCTGGATTTCTTCTTGCACCTTTGGCAGTTTTCCTTTCCCTTTTCTCTCTGCACTCCAGTAGTCTTCTACTTCCAGCTTCTACTTCCAATTTTTTTTGTATCATTGTTTAAGATGATGACTCCTGCTTCCATCCGTCTGACTTTTCTCCATCTCACGGCTTGGCATCTTACGGGTCAGGTCATCTCAGCCTGCCCAAGCCTTCGTGAATTCCTTTTGTTTTTTTTACCTATTGGGCTTTTATACTCATTGGGGCTCCTGTATCTGCTAAGCACTTTTATGTGTCAGCTTCATCATAGCTTTTGGAAGGGGTCGTCCTTATCTTTGGCAGACTAAGTCTGTGAAAACTAGGCAGTTGAGACCAAGAAGTAGTGTAAGAAATTAAACCAGGGGTCAAGATCATGACAGCTTGAGTGTAAAGCCTGTTTGATAGGTCTACTGGCTTTACAGATAACACTTTGGGAGGCAATTGAAGGGTCAAGAACAGGGTGCCCAGACAATTCTTCTGTATCCACTGTCTGGGTGCTGAAGGACCTGCTTTGTCCCACCAGACTTCTGTCTCTGGGTTCTACATATAACAGTGGGGGCTCACTTGAAAGGACAGGAAACAGGACACCAAAACTATTCTTGTGTATCCACTGTTTGGTTGTAGGAAAAACCTACTTTCTTTTGTTTTATCAGACTTCTGACTCTGGGCTTATTGTGAGAACAGTGGCTGCCGGAAGCTGAATTTTAGTGTTAGATGTGGGAAGACACTGGGATTACCATAGTACACTCCCCACACACACACCCAGCCCTCAGAGCCCAAGTTTGGTGTGGGCGAAGACTCTTGCCACAAATGTCCAAAGGTGGTAGGGTTGGCCTGAGACCTTTTACCCCAATGGTTAGAGTATGCCCAGAAGTCATTTCCATGCACTAGCTCATGCCAGGCGTAAAGGTGAGATTTCCAGGCACACATTTCAGAACACCACCTGACCTACAGAAGAAAAGAGGAGGACTAGACCTGCTGTCTGTTACCTGAGAGTAGCTCTTAAGGACTGGACCTGCTCCCTCTCATACCCATGACAAAGAAGGGGGCTCCAAAGTTTATAAGGCTTACCTCCTGTTAAAGCTACAGGAACACAACAAGCTATAACAAGCCTTTTCCTGCAACAGCCGAGCTGACCAGTGACAACTGGATCTGGACTTGACCCTGCTGTTGGCGTCTACATGACACCTTGTTAGACTCTAGGTACCTACCCTGAGACTAGTACTCCTGTGGTGAATTGTGACTTAAAGGGCTAAAGTCAGAAGGTAAAATCTTTGACCAGGACCAACCTGGTTGGTGTATCCGCCCAGCGCTCCATAACAATCAGCGTCAATTTGCAACTCCGTCCCAGTCTATCGTGACAATTGACTATTATTGGCACTTTGTGCTTCTTAGTGCTATTCTTACGTAAAACTTTAAACATTCATATTTCCAGTTCCCCTTACTGGAGTTTTGTAAACTTGGTGCAATTTTGGTTGTTACATTTTACTATTTCAGTTTGGGGTTTTTATTTTTTCAGATTTCGACTTTTTTTTACTGTTTTGGTCCTGCATAAATACTTTATACATTGCACAAATTAAGCCTGTCTGCCCTGTGTCATATCTACCAGGGAGTCGAGCTCCGTTTATTTAAATGACTTTGAGGACTCACCCTGATAAGGGCTATGATTATTCAAAAATCAGAATTTCACGAGATTCAAATATGATTTCTCCTTTCATTCTAGACTCCCCTAGAAAAAGTATCTTGGCCTGGTTTAGAGTTTGGTGTATGGGGTAGTCCATCATAATCATGATGGATATCCCATTGCTGTATTACAAGTGCCATAGTATATATTGTACTTGTAAAACACTGGACCAGATATCCGTTACTTTTCTGATGGACTATCCCATCCACAAAACTCTGAATCAGGTCCTCTGTCTTTAACATGTATGAAGTGGGTAATAAGTGGTTGAGCCAGGTCCCTGACAGCGGCCTGGCGCTCAGCTTTCTATGCGCCCTTTCAATTATAAAACATGGAGAGAAGTTTCTTTCCGGAAAAGTACATTTTAGCCATTTCTTGCAGAATTGTTTTCGGTCTTTTTCTTCCCCCACTTCAAGAAACCTCATAAAGCACAGATTGTTCTACCTTTAGTGACCCTCTACATCTTCTGCACACAGTAACAGCTTGCAGATGACGGGACCAGTTAGGCTACTGTAGTCTGTAGTTCTTTACAGTGTCCACCAGTTCCAAGCCTCTGTTACTCTCTCAACTGCATTTTGTAGACTTTCTAAGTCTGACTCTACTTCAGCAGTTTTGGTTTTGATGGCTGCCTTGTCTCATGTACTGACTGGAGGATCAGGTCCTTTGAAGCAGAAGGAACTGGAGATTGTCCCTTGGCAGGGCTCGATTTTGTCAATGGTTCTGCAGCTCACCGTGGGGTGGTCAGTGGTTTATTTGATGTACATATCCACTTTGCCTTGTTTCTGTAACAGATTGGGGTTGTCTTTAGCCTTGGAATAGACTATTCCCCTGTCCCCTGTTCCAGTGTTGCAGATTCAAGGCATTCTGCGTTCCCAGCTCTTTCGGTTCATCACTGGATGGGTCTGACATATGGCAATCATGTCTGGCAAGCAGATTAGATTTTCATTTGAAGGTAGGTGTGTTAGAGGTACTTCTGTTCAATGATGGCTCACAGGGTTGTGATATACTTAAGTTCAGCAAAGCATTTTTGATGTTTGCGGTGCCCCGTGGCCAGTCAGATTCCAAACCGGAGGTGCAGCTTGGGTTAGAAGTAACCCTGGGCGTAGTTCGCGTAGTAGCGCTACGCGAACTACGCGTAGCTACGCGAACTGCATAGTGCACTGTGCAAAATGCTGTTCGCACTGATTGCACAGTGCCGGATGCTTGTCCGCACTGTGCAATCAGTGCAAACCGCATCTTGCAAAGTGCAAGCGGTCATTTTCTGCCGCTCGAGTAGATTTCTACTCGAGCGGCAGCTTTCTCAACGCGGACTGGTAGTTTCTCATCGCGAGCGGTCGCGAGCATACGCGACCACTCGCAATGAGAAACCTGACCTCCCCGCGTTGAGAATCTTGCCGGGAGGTTTATTTTCCACGCTCGCGTTCGGCAACTTGATGTTGCTGATCGCGAATGAGGAAAAAGTCTTGCCGGGATGTCATTTTGCTTGCTTGCGGTCGCCAACTTGACGTTGAGGACCGCGAGCAAGCAAAAAATGACCGCTACGCGTGTTTGCACTGTGCTACGTGCAATTCGCGTAGTGCGAAGTAGCGCAAACTTCGCAAACTACGCGAGCGTACCGTAGTAATTCGCCCAGGGTTAGTTAGAAGGCTTAAATGTCTCCTTCCTTTAAGTGGGCCATTTGACAAGCATCCCTTTAATGACCTAGGATCCTCGGGGGGAGTACTGCCTATTTAGGGGTATCAACACTGTGTTGGTATTTGCGGGTATCCTAATGTGACCCCTGTATTAATGTGTTGCTTGTACTGCAGAGGCTTGATCGGCCTTAAAGCATGGAGTGGGGTGACATGGGGGGTCCTCTCATCATCATATCACTGTTCTGATATGGGCTGGGAGTTATTTATGTCCACATGGAGATTACAACTTTATTCTTCTTGCCTGTGTTTCAATTACGCTTGACCCACTTATTTCTGCAGTTGGCGAAGATACGAACCACCAGGTAGCATGAGCAGCCAGACGGGCCCATGCACATTTCTAGTATTGTGCTCTCAGCATCCCTCTAAACATTTTCTTGTGCTTGGGCATTAAGTCAGGAGGCCTGAACCATGACAGTGCCCGCCCCTCATGCAAGGCCTCCTCCTGGAGTCACTGCACCACCACAATGGCCAGGTGCCTCATCTGCTTCCAGACGCCAATTCTCCAGTCTCCTCCTCCTTATCGGGCAGGTGTCAAGGGAGAGCGGAGAATCACAGTGTCTTGCCCCTCCCCTGTGACATCTGCTGCACGATTTAGTGTGCTGCCACAACCAGTCTCTTTTATCTGTACCCTGAGTGTGTGATGTGGCCATCTTAATACTCACAGAACTTGGTCCCAGTCGCTCCTTGTGTCTTGCCTGCTTCAATATTGGGCCGAGCCCCCATTCTTGGTTCTTAGGGGAGTGTGTTGACGACTTCGACAGGAAAGTAGCGAGCATGATGTTCCAGGATTAGAGGGTATAGGGCGAAGCACTACAGAGGCATTTCTCCGATGTTGTCCATTGAGGCCACGCCGGCCTCATTCTTTATTAACTTGGCCTCTCTATAGTTTCATCAGCGACACATGAAAACAGAACACAAAGCAGAGATCCACCCCATTGCAGAAAATATTACATTTTTATCTTCTCACAAATTATTGAGGGGCCAAGTACTCTCTCAGTGCTTCAGACTCAGACTGTGGAGCTGTCAAGGAGTATTTATTTATTTAAGAAATTTGTAGAGCGCGCAGCTACCCCTAAGGGTCTCCGGCGCTAGAGGCAGACAGTAGCAAGGGACACAGCAAACTACCAGGGCAATGGCTCAGTCAGGGCAGTTGAAGAGCATGGTTTTTAGGTTCCTACGGAAGGTGAGCAGTGAGTCACAGTTTCTGAGAGCTACCGGAAGAGAATTCCAGAGTTTAGGTCCTAAGACGGAGAAAGAGCGCCCCTTAACACAGGCTCTACAAAACCTGGGCGTGGTAAACAGTGCGAGGTTAGCTGATCCCAGCGATCGGGAAGGGACGTACGGGGATACCAGATCTTGGATGTAAGAAGGGGCGAGGCCATGTCTAGTTCGAAACATGTAACATAAGGCCTTGAATTTAATCCATTTGTCAACCTTCAGCAAGTGCAATTTTTGGAGTGGGGGAGAGGTGGAAGCATATCTCGGCAGCCGGAAAAGAAGGCGGGCGGCCGCATTCTAGATGATCTGCAAGTGATGAATCAAGGCTTTATCAGCGCCCAGATATAATACATTCCCATAGTCCAATCTGGACGTTACCAAGGCCTGCAGCACTGTTCTCTGAGAGCTTAGAAGGATCAGCCAAAGGATTTTCTTGAGCCATTTCAGAATGGAAAAGCAAGAGGCTGTGAGCTTGGAGACCTGCGCTTTCAGGGAGAGATTTATATCAATAATGAAACCGAGATTCTTAACCTTATCAGCCGGCACGGGTAGAGGCTCCAGTAAGACGGGACAGTGGTCAATTCCCCAAAGTTCAGGGTTATTTCCCAGGATCAGGACTTCGGTTTTATTGCCATTGAGTTTAAGGGCATTTCTGTTCATCCAGAGGGCAATGTTGAGCAGGCCTTGCCTAAGAGGGGAAGGATGTTTATATTGAGCATCTGATAGTGAGAAAATAATCTGAGAGTCATCCGCGTATGAAAAGACGGTGAGTCCAGACTCTTCAATCGTTTCCATCAAGGGGCGAAGATAAATGTTAAAAAGCAGGGGGCTTAGTATAGATCCCTGAGGAACCCCCGTGGTCAGTGGTCTTAGAGGTGTTGTTTGCTGATGAGACCTGAAATGTTCGATCTTTTAAAAAAGAAGATAACCACTGCAAGGCAATGCCAGAGATGCCTAAGGCCTCCAATGTATCCAAAAGAATGGAATGTGAGACAGTATCGAAAGCCGTAATTAAATCCAGGAGTAGAGATGGACCTTCATCCCCACCCGTATACGCAGCTCATACTAAGGGTATATATTGAAAGCAGTATCAGAAGTATATTCTATATTGTCAGCTGAGATAATTGTTTCTCCAGGCCAGGAATGGAGGGCCGTAATCTCACTTAGCACAATTGTCACATTCACCAAATGAAATAAGCATTTTTCAAAACCAATAGTTCTAGGCGTGATGTGCTATAGTATGCAAAAGTAGGCATTAAAAATGCTGTTGCATCTCTTAGCTTGTTCGGTTAGGTTACAGTTTTGTTTCTATAAAGCCTGCTACCACCCAAGTTTCTAGGCACTATATTGTTATTGAGAATTCTGAATATGAGAACTCTTGCATAACACTGATGAAAGCCTTACAAATTATAGGAAAAAAGTGTCCAAAACCTTCATAAATTAATAGAAGGAGGATACGCTACACAGATTAAAAAGGAGAGTATTCCATAATATAGCTGCCATCATAGAGAAGGATTTATCTCCATAGGTAGTGGTCCATACCCACTGAGTTTGAAGCAGACATTTCTGTTCTGAACGCAAGTGTTGGAATGGTTTGTAGTAGGTCAATTTTTTGGCAAGAAATTCCAGTTCATTAGTATTATTAGATTTGTTCCCTATGACCTTTGCCTTAAAAATAATTATTTTCTTCACAGGAAGCCATTGTAGCTTCTGAAAAATGGGCGTAATGGAGTCAAATTTCCTCAGCCTACAAAGTCTAGTTGGAGCATTTTGGACAATATGAGTCCATGAGGTAAGTGTTTTCAGAGCTGCACCACCAATAGCATTTCCATATTGAATCAGATATTGGACGAGAGCATTAACCACTGCATTCTTTAATTTGTTGTCAAGTATCGACATCGTTTTTCTAAAAGTTTTTAAGTGGAAAAATATGATTTAGTTCCATGAGAGACAAGCAAATCCAAACCATGATAGGAATCAATGTAGATGCTAAGATTCTGAACATCAGAAGCAGCTACAGAGGGAGGACCTAATGCTATGGGCAAACACAAATCATTCATCTGGATTTTAGATGATGTTGAAAGCACTTCAGTTTTGGTCTGCTTCAGTTTTAAACAGCAGATTTCCACCAACAGATTTTGGAAAAACAGTCAGACAGCATTGATTCTGAATTTGAATTTGCTCAAGCGAAGGAGATAGATCAACGATGAGTTGAATATCATCCACACACAT
Source organism: Calotriton arnoldi (assembly GCA_963921515.1). NCBI lineage: Eukaryota > Metazoa > Chordata > Amphibia > Caudata > Salamandridae > Calotriton > Calotriton arnoldi. The sequence continues at coordinate 234,436 of CAWUFW010008144.1, forward strand.
ATCATATTTTGTTCCCAGCTTTTAAAGTGACATATATATTAAAAAGCAATGGTGATATGCTAGAACCCTGCTGTACCCCACAATTTATGACTTTGAAATTCGAGAAAAAAGGAGACATTACTATTGTCTATTGTTGATTAGTCAAAAACGATGTGTTCCAGGACAGAACTATACCACTTACGCAAGACTGGGGGTCATTTTTTGACTTTAGGGAGTGGTTAAAAATTGGCAGCAGCAGCCTAATCAGCAGGGATGCCATTTCCAGCATACATTTAGATGAACAGGTGTCAAGTGCGGAACCAGACAGGTGACTTTTCGAAACAACTTCAGTTAAAAGTAGTTTTAAGATGAGGTGAAACTTCAAAAATTAATTTCCTAGGAGTGAAGGGTCTTTTAATATGGAGGGGGCATGACAAACCCTTCAGATTTCTTATGTTGGCTAATAGACATAATTTTCTCAGAAATTTACTTTAATAGCTTTTCACAAAGCTGAAGTGAAAGATGTATATCTGTTTGAGCAGAAAAATTTACTTGCAGTCCTTTGACAATTTTAAATATCTCCCTAGACAAACCAGGGTCTCTAGGTAGTCCTGAGGAAAATATATCTTTTGTTTTTCTGTGTTTTCCATAATATTCTTTGCTCATTTCTGATTAATTGCATTTAACTCAATTTTATAATCTTTACACCATGGACGCTCAAGCTGGGGTAATTCCAATTTACAAATTGCAAATTCAGAAGAGAGCCAAAAATTATCTTTCCTTTTAAGCATTTTATATTACATGAAAGGCAAGGTTTCTTCTAGAACAGGGCTTCAAAAATGTGTCCAATAAAATGGGAAGGGTTTTTGTCTACATGTCCTTGAGGTTCACTTTCTAGTTTTACTATATTTTTTGACAGATAACTGCAAGCGACATGGACTTTGTTTCATTGCTGTTTTAGCAAAAGTATTTTTCATGTGATCTGAAAAGGACACGCTAAACGGAACGACCACATGGTTGGTCTAAATCACAGTAATAGGTTTGCAGATCAGTGGCAGCTCTTCCGCTATGGCGGAGGAGCGTCGCCCCACTACTTTCGAGCAGTGGAAAGGAAAGGAAATATAAAATGATAATAACTATAAGTTATTTTCATTTTATGCTTCCTTTGCTGGCGGGTGTGCGGGTCTGCTCTGCTCATGGAGCAGGGCAGGGGAGGAGTGGTTTTCCCACTCCTAAGTGCGCAATGACTGTTTGGTCGGCCCTCTTGGGCTGCCCAAACCAGTCATGTGCACTTCCCCCTTCTCCATGCAGGCTGCATTACAGCCTGCATAGGGAACATGCCCACCCCTACAGCCCCTGGCTGAGCGCGTGTCACAGCGCTCAGACCAATCATAACGTTGCATTGCAGGACTGTGATTGGCTTAGGGGAGGGAGCCTGGCTGCCTGCTTCCTGTTCCTGAAGTCGGAAGCAGGAGAGCAGAAGCAGGACCAGAGACACGGGACCTGGGACCTGGCGGAAAGTTAAGTTATTTAAAAAAAAAAAAAATTCTGAAGGTGACCTCCTGCAATCACGACCCCCCACCCCTCCTGCGCGACACCTCCACGACCCCGTGCACCCCCCCCCAACCTGCGAGCCATGCCAGATGCCACTGTTGCAGATTATTATGTTTTCCATTATAGAAAAAAGAATTGGGACTAAGAGGTGATCTGCAGAGAGATTAAGATCTTTAGATAAGGTATTAAGTTTAAAAGCTTGCAGATTTCGTTTAGAAAGGTGGTCCTGATCATGCAGGGTTTCTAGCCACAGATGTAAGTGCCCTTAGAGAACGACACTGTCTCGACAGAGGCACATGGCGCTTTATTCTTCTCTTAATTCCAGTAACCAAATACTAATAATGCAGTGGAAGGGTGGCATAACTCATTCCAAGGAACTCCTGGAAGAAGCCACCCTATCCCATAACTTTTCATAGAAATATTTTAAAAACTACATAGCGATCATGTCCTAGTCAATAGGCAAGCCCTAGCACAATTATGACCTACACTTTCCAAATAAACTCTCCAAATTGATGAGATGTTAATTACCAAAGTTACACGCTTTCCAAACAGCCCAGGACTACTCTGACTAAAAACTCTAGCTCGAACTTTTTATAACCTACTCCAACACAAGCACATAGGAACACAGTACTAACAAACCAATCCTTAATAAACACTTCTATATACATAGTTAATATTTTTCAAAGTAATTACAATTATAGCATTCTGAAAGAATAAATCTTAACAAATACTGCACAAAAAACTAAATCAGAATAATATCAAATAAGCTACTATTTTTCACTTAAAAAATTTCATATTACAGCACAATCCACAAATATAACAAGCATTGTCATAGCCAATAGTCCCGCCTTTGGGACCTTATAAGTTATAAAGCCAGAGCTATTGGCTTTGCCAATGTCTTTTAGCTATAGTGTAGAGCAGTGTGGCTGCTGTGCAGCATGTTGTAATAAAAAAGTGTTGTAAGCATTTCTGGTATTTTATATATAACCAAAAAGATATTATGTAGAACTGAACGACCCTATTAAAAAAAGAATTAACATACAAAAATGTCTTCTAGTTTTTTTGTTCTTGCAATGCTGGCAAATTCTTCCTGCCTGTTCTAATGCTTGTTTGTTATAGCTTTTTTTTTTTTATGGGGCAGGATGACCATAAACAGCGTTGGTAGTGAGGTGGTGCTGCACTGGTGCAGAGCTGGTGCTGTGCGTGTGTGGAGGCTCTAGGTGCATCTCTTGCAGGAATAACCAACGTGTCCTTTCAGGGGACACCATTCATACTCCATACAGAGTCCATGCCTACTACGCAGAAGGATAATCAAAGAACATGCTGTCGAGCAGCAATGATGGTTCCGGGCAGGAAAAGCCGGGAGAGAAGATCCCATTAGAGAGACCAGACGCTGACCTGGGTGCTACACTAGATTGCTGCCAGTGATTGTGGCACAGAGCAGGGATGAGAAGAAGGGACATTGGGGGAGTGTAGCGAGGCACTCTCAGAGAGCAGGCCATACAATGATGGGAGGGAAGCTAAATTCCGAAAAGTAGTGCTTTATCCTGTTTTGCTCCCTATGTTGATGAATTTTAATTGCACGCGTAAGAGGAATTGTGTGGATGGTCGGTGTTTGGTTTAGGATGGTCGGTGTTTGGTTTAGGATGGTCGGTGTTTGGGTTAGCTGCTGTCATGTAGTTCAGGAACGTATCATTTACAAGGTTGGTGTTGTCTGCCAGGTCCAGAAAATAGGCATATTCTAGCTATTTGTAAGGTCAGTGCCAACTTGACTAGAAAGTCATTTTAGTTTTTTTTTATCTGATGACCTTTGAATAAAAAGTTAAACTCAACAGAGCAGCGTTGGTGAACTGGAGGTCGTTATCAATTTTTTTTTTACTTAAAACAACATTTCCAATAGCTAGTGCCATGGCATTCTGTAGAAGCATTACCCAACCCTCTGTTTTGTCCGACAAATGAATCCGTGCCGACCTTCCCCCTTCCCAAATCAACCCGCACATCCCAATATTAACCCCTTCGCTGCTAGGCCTTCCCCCCCCGTGCTAAGCCTTTGTTTGGCTATTTGGGGTAGTTCGCGCTTAGGCCCCTGTAACCTTTTGACCACATAAGGTATCCACGCCAAATTTGGGTCCTTATTTTCCAACATCATGGGGATTCTAAAGGTACCCAGGGTTTGTGGATTCCACTGGAGGGGACCCAGAAATTAGCCAAAATACAGGTACATTTTGCTTTTTTTGGGAAAAATGGGAAAAAAGGGCTACAGATGAAAGCATCTGGTTCTTTCCCTGCAAATGGTATCAACAAAGGGGTTGTGGCGCTGAAATCACCATTTTCCCAGCTTTCAGGGACAAGCAGACTTTTGTCAGAAAACCAAAAGTTTTTACACAGTTTTGGCATTTTTCTGGGACATAGCCTATTTTTGCTATTTTTTGTGCTTTCAACCTCCTTCAAGTTAATGGTAGAAATGGGTATGAAAGCAATAATGGATCCTAGAAAGCTATACATTTTAGAAACGTAGACAAAATTCTGAATTCAGAAAGGGGTCATTTGTGTAGATCCTTCAAGGTTTATTCATAGAAAGTAACAGTTAAATATAGGAAAAATTGAGAATTAGTTGAAAAAACAGCCATTTGTGCCAACGTTTTCACCTGTAACTTCTTCTAATTGTGACAGCTGCTTGAAATCAATATACCGTTACATCCGCTAGATGTTTCTGGTTGTGGGGATATATAGGACTTGTAGGTTCACCAAGAACCCGACGAACCCAGAGCCAATAACTGAGCAGCGTCTTGCAATGGTTTTTCATTATGTTCCGGGTATATAGCAATTAATTTGGGAAAATATATACATGGAAAAATCGGTATGAAAGACACCTATGTATTTCTGAAATTGGAACAAAATATAGAGTTTAGAAACAGTAGATATTTGCACATTTCCGAAATTGTGAGTACCCATACTAGCATGAGACTTATAGGTCATTTTTCAAAATGACTTCTTTTTTACACATTGTCTTTCATTTGGAAGGCAGAAATGCATCGAAAGTCAACAGGTAATAACAGTTGCTCTACAATACTGTGTTACCCTAAGTCTCCCGATAAAAATGGTACCTCACTTGTGTGGGTAGGCCTAGTGCCTGCGACAGGAAACGGTCCAAAACGCAACGTGAGCACACTTTATTTTTACAGTGAAAACTGACCCTTTTTTTGCAAAGTGCCTAGCTGTAGATTTTGAACCCTAGCTCTGCCAGCACCTAGGGAAACCTAGCAAACGACCTTTTGATGTTGTCTCAATATGTTTTGGGCCCTTGCCTGTTGCGGGCACTTGGGCCTCCCACACGAATGAGGCACCATTTTTATCGGGAGACCTGGGGGAACGCCTGGTGGTAGGAAATTTGTGTCAGCCCGGTGATGCCACAACTTTCCCACACAAAAATGTGTGGGAAAAGTGATTTTTTTCAGCTAAATTTGAGGTTTGCAGGGGATTCTGGGTAAGAAAAAGTTGGGGGAGCCACGCAAGCCATACCTCACTATAATCCTCGGGTGTCTGGTTTTCAGAAATGTGTGGATTTGGTAGGTTTCCCTAGCTGGCCGCCGAGCACGGGGCCAAAAACCCAGGTGACCCCCTTGCAAAACCAGGTCGTTTTGTGATAGGCAATTTTGATGTCGCCTCAATACGTTTTGGGCCCTTGCCTGTCGCGGGTACTTGGGCCTCCCACACGAGTGAGGCACCATTTTTATCAGGAGACCTGGGGGAACGCTGGGTGGTAGGAAATTTGTGTCAGCCTGGTGATGCCACAACTTTCCCACACAAAAATGTGTGGAAAAAGTGATTTTTTTCAACTAAATTTGAGGTTTGCAGGGGATTCTGGGCAAGAAAAAGTTGGGAGTTCCACACAAGCCATACCTCCCTGGAATCCCCCGGGTATCTAGTTTTCAGAAATGTGTGGATTTGGTAAGTTTCCCTAGCTGGCCGCCGAGCACGGGGCCAAAAACCCAGGTGACCCCCCTTGCAAAACCAGGTCGTTTTTTGATAGGCAATTTTGATGTCGCCTCAATACGTTTTGGGCCCTTGCCTGTCGCGGGTACTTGGGTCTCCCACACGAGTGAGGCACCATTTTTATCGGGAGACCTGGGGGAATGCTGGGTGGTAGGAAATTTGTGTCAGCCCAGTGATGCCACAACTTTCCCACACTAAAATTTGTGGAAAAAGTGATTTTTTCAGCTAAATTTGAGGTTTGCAGGGGATTCTGGGTAAGACAAAGTTGGGGGATCCACGCAAGCCATACCTCCCTATAATGCCCCGGGTGTCTAGTTTTCAGAAATGTGTGGGTTTGGTAGGTTTCTCTAGCTGGCCGCTGAGCTCGGGGCCAAAAACCCAGGTGACCCCCCTTGCAAAACCAGGTCGTTTTTTGATAGGCAATTTTGATGTCGCCTCAATACGTTTTGGGACCTTGCCTGTCGCGGGTACTTGGGCCTCCCACACGAGTGAGGCACCATTTTTATCAGAAGACCTGGGGGAACGCTGGGTGGTAGGAAATTTGTGTCAGCCCGGTGATGCAACAACTTTCCCACACAAAAATGTGTGGAAAAAGTGAGTTGTTCAGCTAAATTTGAGGTTTGCAGCGGACTCTGGGTAAGAAAAAGTTGGGGGATCCACGCAAGCCATACCTCCCTATAATCCCCCGGGTGTCTAATTTTCAGAAATGTTTGGGTTTGGTAGGTTTCCCTAGCTGGCCGCTGAGCTCGGGGCCAAAAACCCAGGTGACCCCCCTTGCAAAACCAGGTCGTTTTTTGATAAGCAATTTTGATGTCGCCTCAATACGTTTTGGCCCTTGCCTGTCGCGGGTACTTGGGCCTCCCACACGAGTGAGGCACCATTTTTATCGGGAGACCTGGGGGAACGCTGGGTGGTAGGAAATTTGTGTCAGCCCGGTGATGCCACAACTGTCCCACACAAAAATGTGTGGAAAAAGTGATTTTTTTCAGCTAAATTTGAGGTTTGCAGGGGATTCTGGGTAAGAAAAAGTTGAGGGTTCCACGCAAGCCATACCTCCCTGGAATTCCCCGGGTGTCTAGTTTTCAGAAATGTGTGGGTTTGGTAGGTTTCCCTAGCTGGTCGCCGAGCACGGGGCAAAAAACCCAGGTGACCCCCCTTGCAAAACCAGGTTGTTTTTTGATAGGCAATTTTGATGTCGCCTCAATACGTTTTGGGCCCTTGCCTGTCGCAGGTACTTGGGCCTCCACACGAATGCTGGGTGGTAGGAAATTTGTGTCACCCCGGTGATGCCACAACTATCCCACAGAAAAATTTGTGGAAAAAGTGATTTCTTCAGCTAAATTTGAGGTTTGCAGGGGATTCTGGGTAAGAAAAAGTTGAGGGTTCCACGCAAGCCATACCTCACTGGAATCCCCCGGGTGTCTAGTTTTCAGAAATGTGTGGGTTTGGTAGGTTTCCCTAGCTGGCCGCCGAGCACGGGGCAAAAAACCCAGGTGACCCCCCTTGCAAAACCAGGTCGTTTTTTGATAGGCAATTTTGATGTCGCCTCAATACGTTTTGGGCCCTTGCCTGTCGTGGGTACTTGGGCCTCCACACGAGTGAGGCACCATTTTTATCGGGAGACCTGGGGGAATGCTGGGTGGTAGGAAATTTGTGTCAGCCCGGTGATGCCACAACTTTCCCACACAAAAATGTTTGGAAAAAGTGATTTTTTCAGCTAAATTTGAGGTTTGCAGGGGATTCTGGGTCAGAAAAAGTTGGGGGATCCACGCAAGCCATACCTCCCTATAATCCCCCGGGTGTCTAATTTTCAGAAATGTGTGGGTTTGGTAGGTTTCCCTAGCTGGCCGCTGAGCTTGGGGCCAAAAACCCAGGTGACCCCCCTTGCAAAACCAGGTCTTTTTTTGATAGGCAATTTTGATGTCGCCTCAATACGTTTTGGGCCCTTGCCTGTCGCGGGTACTTGGGCCTCCCATACAAGTGAGGCACCATTTTTATCGAGAGACCTGGGGGAACGCTGGGTGGTAGGAAATTTGTTTCAGCCCGGTGATGCCACAACTTTCCCACACAAAAATGTTTGGAAAAAGTGATTTTTTCAGCTAAATTTGAGGTTTTCAGGGGATTCTAAGTAAGAAAAAGTTGGGGGATCCACGCAAGCCATACCTCCCTATAATCCCCCGGGTGTCTAGTTTTCAGAAATGTGTAGGTTTGGTAGGTTTCCCTAGCTGGCCGCCGAGCACGGGGCCAAAAACCCAGGTGAACCCCTTGCAAAACCAGGCCGTTTTGTGATAGGCAATTTTGGTGTCGCCTCAATATGTTTTGGGCCCTTGCTTGTCGCGGGTACTTGGGCCTCCCACACGAGTGAGGCACCATCTTTATTGGGAGACCTGGGGGAACGCTGGGTGGTAGGAAATTTGTGTCAGCCCGGTGATGCCACAACTTTCCCACACAAAACTGTGTGGAAAAAGTGATTTTTTCCAGCTAAATTTGAGGTTTGCAGGGGATTCTGGGTAAGAAAATGTTGGGGGTCCCACGCAAGCCATACCTCCCTGGAATCCCCCGGGTATCTAGTTTTCAGAAATGTGTGGGTTTGGTAGGTTTCCCTAGCTGGCTGCCGAGCACGGGGCCAAAAACCCAGGTCACCCCCCTTGCAAAACCAGGTCATTTTGTGATAGGCAATTTTGATGTCGCCTCAATACGTTTTGGGCCCTTGCCTGTCGCGGGTACTTGGGCCTCCCACAAGAGGGAGGCACCCTTTTTATCGGGAGACCTGGGGGAACGCTGGGTGGTAGGAAATTTGTGTCAGCCCAGTGATGCCACAACTTTCCCACACATAAATGTGTGTAAAAAGTCAATCAATCAATCAATCAGGGAATTGTAAGCGCGCTACTCACCCGTGAGGGTCTCAAGGCGCTGAGGGGGGGGGTCCGCAGATCTGTTTAGCTGAAGAGCCAGGTCTTGAGGGTCTTCCTGAAGGTGTTCAGGGAGGGGGCGCGTCTGATGTCTGCCGGTAGCTCGTTCCAGGTCTTGGCTGCAATGTGAGAAAAGGATCTTCCGTCTGCTCTGGCTCTGTGGATGCGCGGGGTTTCGGCCAGTGCGAGGTTGGAAGATCGGAGGTTTCTTTTGGGTACGTGGAAGTTGATTCTGTCGTTGAGGTATTTGGGTCCGTTGTTGTGTAGGCATTTGTAGGCGTGAGTGAGGATTTTGAAAGTGACTCTTTTCTCCACGGGGAGCCAGTGGAGACTTCGTAGGTGTTGGCTGATGTGTTCGTGTCGGGGGATGCCGAGGACGAGTCTGGCGGCGGTGTTCTGTACTGTCTGGAGTTTGCGGAGTAGGGACTTGTTGATGCCGGCGAAGAGTGCGTTTCCATAGTCCAGTCTGCTGGTGATGAGTGCGCGGGTGACTGCCTTCCTTGACTCAGGGGGGATCCACTTGAAGGTCTTGCAGAGGATGCGGAGGGTGTTGAAGCAGCTGGAGGTGACGGCGTTGACCTGTCGGTTCATGGAGAGTGATGAGTCGAGTACGATGCCGAGGTTCTTGACGTGGTCTGAGGGGGTAGGTGGGCTTCCGAGGGCAGTCGGCCACCAGGTGCTGTCCCATGCAGAAGGGGTGGTACCGAGGACGAGGACTTCTGACTTCTCGGCGTTGAGCTTCAGGCAGCTGTTGGTCATCCAGACTGCGACGTCTTGCATTCCTTTCTGGAAGTTGAGTTTGGCAGTGGTGGGGTCTTTGGTGAGGGAGAGGATGAGCTGGGTGTCGTTGGCATAGGATACGATGTTGAGGCCGTGTTGTCGGACGATGGCTGCGAGGGGGGCCATGTAAATGTTGAAGAGGGTGGGGCTCAGTGATGAACCCTGTGGGACTCCGCAGGTGATTTTCGTGGGGTCGGAGAGGAAGGGTGGGAGTCTGATCCTTTGGCTTCTTCCGGTGAGGATTGATCGGATCCAGTCCAGGACTGTTCCTTGTATTCCAGGGCTGTTCCTTGTATAGTGATTTTTTCAGCTAAATTTGAGGTTTGCAGGGGATTCTGGGTAAGAAAACGTTGGGGGATCCACGCAAGCCATACCTCCCTGGAATTCTCCGGGTGTCTAGTTTTCAGAAATGTGTGGGTTTGGTAGGTTTCCCTAGATGGCCGCCGAGCCCGGGGCCAAAAACTCATGGGATCCCCCTTGAAAACCAGGTTGGTTTGTGATAGGTAATTTTGATGTCGCCTCACTAGGTTTTGGGCCCTTGCCTGTCGTGGGTATTTGACCCACCCACGCGAGTGAATTACCATTTTTATCGGGAGACCTGGGGGAATGCTGTGTAGAAGGAAATTTTTGGATCCACGCAGATTCCAGAACTTTCCCACAACAGAATTGTGAGGAAAATGTTTGTTTTTTTACAAAGTTTGAGGTTTGCAAGGGATTCTGGGTAACAGAACCTGGTGAAAGGCACACAAGTCACCCCCTCCTGGATTCCCCATGGTGTCTAGTTTTAAAAAATGTACAGGTTTGCTCGGTTTCCCTATGTGCCGGCTGCGCTAGGGCTCAAAATCCACAGGAAGGCACATTGCTAAAAATAAGTCTGTGCCTTGTGGGCTTTCTGCCGCCCTGGGGGGGAACCGGGGTGGGGAGTTTACCCCGATATGGCCCCAAGGGGGGCAGAAAGACTGTGGCTATTTTATTTGGGGGTGGGAGCATTGGTATGCCCATTCTGGGCAGACCCCACCCCCATGCATAAAAAAAGCCAGCGTAATCACTGGCGCCTAGTGGGCTTTCTGCCCCCCCGGGGGGCAGATCAGGGGTCACTGCCCCCATATGCCCCCCCCAGGAGGGCAGAAAGACTGGAATTTCTCGGGGGTGGTATTGTCATGCCCATTTTGGGCAGCCCCCACCCCTACATGAATGCAAAAAAAAATCCCTGGTTTCTAGCTGGCTTTCTGCCCCCGGGGGGGGCAGAAAGACTGTAAATTTTTGGGGGGAGGTGGGTGCATTGACATGCCCGTTTTGGGCAGCCCCCACCCTAATTTCAATTGCCCAAAATAAATCCCTGGTGTCTAGTGGGCTTTTTACCCCACCGGGGGGGCAGAAAAACTGTAATTTTGGTGGGGGGGTGGGGACATTGGCATGACCATTTTGGGCAGCCCCCACCCTAAGTAAAATTGCCCCAAAAAAATCCCTGGCATCTAGTGGGCTTTCTGCCCCCTTCGGGGGGGGGCAGATTGGGGGAATTTTTTTTTTGGGGTGGGGGTATTGACATGCCCTTTTTGGGCAGCCCCCACCCTAATTTCAATTGCCCAAAATAAATCCCTGGCGTCTAGTGGGCTTTTTGCCCCCCCGGCGGGGCAGGTTTGGGGCTACTGCCCCCATCTTCCCCCCGGGGGGGCAGAAAGGCTGTAATTTTGGTGGGGTGGGGGTTGGGCATTGGCTTGCCCATTTTGGGCAGCCCCCCCTAAGTAAAATTGCAGTAAAAAAATCCCTGGCGCTAGTGTGCTTTCTGCCCCTCCGGGGGGGCAGAAAGACTGTAATTTTTTTGGGGGGGGTGGGGGCATTGGCATGCCCATGTTGGGCAGCCCCCACCCTAATTTTATTTTCCCAAAATAAATCCCTGGCGTCTAGTGGGCTTTTGCCCCCGGGGGGCAGAAAGGCTGTAATTTTGGTGAGGGGGGTGGGGGCATTGGCACGCCCGTTTTGGGCAGCCCCCACCCTAAGTAAATTTTTGGATAAAAAATCTCTGGCGCTAGTGGGCTTTCTGCCCCCTCCGGGGGGGCAGAAAGACTGGTGTGCCCAAAACGCAATGGGGGGAGCAAAGGTCCTTGCCCAAGGGGCCACTCCCCCCTCCCTGGTGCGAGTGGGTGGATCCCTGCTTAGGGATCGCCCTCTTGGGGTGAAACGGTACCATTGGAAAGGGGAGATTCTCCCCTTTCCAACGATACCTCTCCCAAGTGTTTCGGTGCTCGGGGGGCTGAGATAGCCCCACAAGCACTGAAACTGAAACTAAGTTTCAGTTTCGTTTTCAATGTAATGACGACCGCGCGCCATGCGCGCGATCGTCATTACTTTGAAAACCAGGGGAGGGCCTGGGGAGGTTGGGGAAGCTCTTCCCCACCTCCCGATGCATAAAAAAAAAATGGAAATCCCTCTGCTGTTTACAGCAGAGGGATTTCCTGCCCCTGTCCTCATGACGGAATGGTTCCGTCATGAGCACCGAAGGGGTTAACAAGTTCTATTCGTGTGGAACCAAGACATCCCGTTTCCACTTTCCTCTAATTGGCAGAATGTCGGTCATTTTCAAGCTGTGATTCCAAAAAAGCAAAACATCAAATTACTATTGTTGTTATCCTTGCCAATTATACTCAAAAATACCAAATCTAAAGTCCCCGACTTTTATGGTCTAATCGGGCAGCTTTTTCTAATATTTTGTGAAGAAAAGGAGCACCAGCCATCTCTGAGAGTGCATGCAATCTGGACTTTAAAACACTCTTAGAGGCTGCAAGGACCGTAGTTGTTTAGAGTCCAGTTCACAGGAAAACCCAGGTCCCCACTCCTCAAAAGAAATCAACATCAATTAAATGAGCAGTTCGAAATACTTCGAAATGACACAGCAGACAAAAGACATGCACGCCCCCGCAGAGCTTCTTAAATGTCTTTCAGATGGCTCTTAAATGTCTTTCAGGTGACCTCCGCCTATCCTTTCCTTGAACTAGCAGCGCGCTATGAAGCATGTATGGAAAGAGTCACCCCCCTCTTGATCTGCTCCTGCTCCAAGGACTGAGTGAACCGAAGTGTGCCGCAGCCAGGCAAAGCGTGTACACAACACACACACCGAGGTACGCCCCCCTGACAGACCACGGACTCCCAGGGCTGTCTCTCACAGCAGCAGACAGGATGAAAGGCTGCATTTTAAATCACAGATTCACAACGGGCTGAAGCAATCTGTTGTTATACGGATCAGTTTCCACTTCGCATGAAAACAAGCATTTGCAATGCAATAGGACTCGCATTTACGCGAGATCTATTACATTGCAAACGGGAGTGCGGGCGGGTGGGGGGCAGGAGGGCGAGAAGGCACGAACAACGGGAGTGCGGGCGGGTGGGGGGGCGGAAAGGCATGGGAAGAAAATAGTGCTCAAAATCTAAATAACACATACCATGCAACACTCGAAGTAAAGGGGCCAGTAGCCATGGAAGGATACAAATGATGACATGGTCGTCATAAGGAGGGACTAACAGCCTATAAACCAATCGGAAGGCAGCATTTAGAAAGGACAAAGACACAAGCCAATGAAAAAGATGGGCGGGGAGTGGGCGGAGTTTCCACTCCATACTCCATTACTGCATGCCTCGCAGAGCGTGCAGTGCATGCTCGCTGCCACTACAGGCTCGACCTAAAAACGATATTATTTCAATAACAAAAGTCATTACAACTTTTTATTATCTTTAAATGAAAGTGAAACATTAAAAACATGATACCACCACCACTCTAAAATATGACATATGTAATTATAGGCAATGATTGAAACTACTACAATATATCGATATATAATAAACACACAAAGTTAAATATGTAAGGCATAACTCAACTATGTAGACACAACTGGAATCATAATTTTTTTACTCTAATATATTCAACAATTCTTTTCTTCAAAACAAGTGGTATTCCCCATATAACTCAGTGCCCCATGGGCTGCCAATCAAGGGTGCTGGAGTTAGTGATGTGGAAAGTGCAGCAGCACCCCAAAAAAACCACGAAGAAGGTCAGGAGGAGAATGAGCAAGAAAGAAACCTTTCTATTTTTTTATTGTGTTGCATTTGCTGTGTATCCTAGGACAGTGGTCAAATGTCAGAAAACTTCTTCCAACAAATTGCTGTTTATTCTTTTAACATGATAATATCAGCATCAAGGAAAGATAAAACGAGACATTGTTTTTTGTAATTCTGAAGTGTGAAGGAAACAAAGATTGCAATGGGATCAAAACAAACCAAGACACTTTACACAAGTCATAAATATGCACTGAAACCAATGTCCACACATCATCGGCCCCCCTCCGCTTCCTTGGTGGTCCGACCACCCAATCAGGAAGTGAGCGGGAACACCTCCTCAGGATCGCCATCACTGCCGACATTTCTGCTATCGTGCCGGCAGAAGCAGCCCATGAAGGCGGTCCCGTGCAGCTCACCACAGCCCAATCATGACCTGCCTTGCCGCTATGCGAGAGTCGACTGAAAGGCAGGTAATGAGTCGAAGTAATGGCTCGAGGGCAAATGTGCCCATGTGTAATGTAGATGGTGCTCCTATAGGGCCCTGCAATGCCTTCAGGCCGGGTGCGTGCAATGTTTCTCTTCCACAACAGAATGCAGTGTGCCCGACTGACTGGATTGGCTTCTGGCTCATTTCCAGAGCCAAAGCGTGCCACCGCCATGACTCCGCCGCCCACACACCGCCAGCCCCATGGGAGACTCTGAATACGGCAGACGCAATGCTGCCGGCTTGGAGGCGTTTTCTGGACCACCCCCACGGTGGGCTGGCAGTAAGACCGCCTAAGTCGTAATCAGGCCCTTGGATTTTTCACCTTCTCTATGACTTCAGTATCACAACATTGATGGCAGCACCCACACTCTGAAAATTTTCCCAGCACCATTGCTGCTAATTACTAATTTTGTTATCTTGTTTCTTTCTCAAATAGTTCGATCACATATTGTTACCAAATTCCATCACTATGTCAGTTTTTTTTCCTGAAAAAAGATTCCATATAACAGAGACAGGACCATTCCTACTGTTAATACTATTGAGCTTTATTATGAATCTTACTTTTATGTTCCACTTTCACTTTTTGCATCACATTTACTGTCTTACCGAAACTGTTTTATGGCCATGTTCAACTCCAATCTATTGTAACTTATTATGGATACCCAGGAGCCTCTCTCTTGCTTAGTGACAATACTTGGTTGTAATAGGCACTCTTAAGTGACAAAGTAATAAAAAATGAATATGCCTATTAACCGATCAAGCCAGGTAACTTAACAGGTGGATTTGTTTTCTACACATTCCTTGAAGCCTGTCATATATCTAAAAAAATAATTAAAAAAAAATGTTTTTCAAATCACTATTGGAGAAACTCTTTCTTACTAACCTCAGCCTTAAAATTCATGCCAATATCATAAATAAATATTTGAAATGAATCGCATCATTATTATTTATGAATAGAAAAAGCTTAGGTGATAAAATGCAATAACAGTGTTTACTATATGTGTCTAAAACTCTACAATACTATTTCATCTATCTACAACTGGTTTCTGTAAGAACTGAAGAGGTCATTTACACTTTTACTCCTTTCTTATGAATTCATCATATGTGGACATATAGTTCTTCATTGGAATTCAGTCCATTGGGAATTTTTGAATTTAAAATGATGATGTACTTTGATTCTAACTTCCTTAACTGTAATTCCCTATTTCCTCCTCTTTTGTTTTTGGGGACTGAATTGATAGCAAAATAAACCAATTCATCCGATTGGCCGTTATGGGATTCATGCATGTGTCTGGCAACTGGATAGTTCTTATCCTCATTATTTACTGCTCTCAAATGTTGCAGAATCCTCACATGTGGCATATGGATTGCGCTCCCTACATACATCTTGGGACATGGACTTTGCAATATATGAACCACAAAATCACTCCTACAATTATACAAATTGTGAATCTTAAGTGGAGATTTCAGCAAGGGAGATGTGACTTCTTTTACATTGAGGCCATGTTTACATGCCTTACATCTATGGCACTTTTGGAAACCTGCGTTCCCTCCCAGCCAGGTGTCCGCCTGTTATATTTCCGGACTATTGACTACCAATTCCTGGGGCATTGACTTGTCACATCTAAACGTGAGCAGAGGTTTCTTATGAACTAGGTGACCTATCACAGGATCACTCATAATGTGGTTTCAATTTTTTGGTATATATGATCTTCCTAAGTTCTCTGTCTTCCCCTGTCTTCTTCTCTTTTTGAAAGAATAATGAAGTAACTCTGTTTTTTTTGTCTGCTTTTCTTTTGGCTTGATCTAATATCTCACAGCTATACCCTCTTGCTGCAAATCTATTGTGAAGCTCCGATTGAGCCTCCTTCAATGTGGTCTCATCACTGCAATTTCTCCTCATACGGAGATGCTCCACATAAGGAATGGTATATTTCAATTTGCTGGGATAAAAACTGTCTGCATGCATGATGGGATTTCTGGCTGTGGGCTTTCTGAAAGATTTGGTATGAATTTTATTGTTTCTCACAAAGATGGCCAGATCTAAGAAATGTACCTCTGTGGTACTAATATTCAAAGTAAAGTTGAGGTTCAAACAATTACTGTTAAGTTTTTCTGCAAATACCAAGGCAGAATCTGAGGTGCCATTCCATAAAATGAAAATATCATCAATAAAACGTGTCCAAAGGACCACGTTTTCAGCCCATTCTCTGGCGTAATCAGCCATGAGCACCTGCTCCTAACACCGGCCCATATGTAACTTGGTATAGCTGGGGGCAAAGCAGGTACCTGTGGCCCTACCTCTGACTTGCTTGTAAGTGTCTTTTCCAAAAATAAAGATATCAATTTGTAGGCACCACTCTGTCATGTCTAAGTGCATAGCGGTATGTTGATGTAAATGGATGGATCTGGTACCTAAAAAGTGTTTCATTGCATTGAGACCATCCTTGTGGGAAATACTGGTGTAAAGGGACATGACATCTAAAGTCATAAGGACAAAAGGGTCTTCCCATGTGATGTGGTAGATCCTCCTTAAAAAAATCTCCTGTATCTTGAATGAAAGAGGGTAGGTTTCAGACATGTTCTTGTAAAAAATAATCAATGAATTGGGAGGTGTTCTCAACCAAATCCTCAATAGCAGAGATTATTGGCCTGCCTGGGGGATTTTAAGTATTTTAGGAATCAAGTATAAAATATGAGTTATCGGAGAATCCACCCTCATGAACAGATATTCTTCTTGCAAAATCAAATCTATCCCCCTCCACCTGGATAGCTCACTAAAATATTTCTTTTTTACTCTTTTACAGTAACAATTTCGATCTCGTAGCTGACTTTTTGCTTCTGTTACATACACGTCTAAAGGCCAGAAAACAATGTTTTCTCCTTTATCCGACTGGCGGATAGCTATATATTTCCTGGCCTTCAATTTGTTTAGAACCTGACGGTATCTAGCCACTTGAGCACCATTCTCAAATTGAAATCTTTCACTGGATTCAACCGATAAAACCTTTAAATCAGAAATGACCAAATCAGAGAAAATATCTAAAGAATCCCAGGAAGTATAGGCAAAAAGACTGATTTTGGTTTAAACGGAGTCTATAATCTCCCATAAATGTGAACACCAAGTGCATCTGCTGCATCCTTCATTGAGGTCACTGGATTTCCTCCTTCATTATCTCTCTCCAGTTCATATAACAGTTCCATGTCATCCACAGCCAAATTGCTCACTGGTGTTTCTCCCCTCCTTATAGAGCAAGTTCTTCTTATTTCCTTGTTGGCAAAATATTTTTGTAATTTCAACCTTCTAATAAATCAGAAGAAATCTATTCATGTCTGTCCATAATTAACATTCGTTGGAGTGCTATATATCAGACCTAGGGAAAGAACTGTTTCTTCTTAACTAGATAGTTCCATATTTGAGAGGTTTATTATAATTTGTGCATTGTCTGTCACCATCATTTGCGTTGTTGTATCTGTTTTGCTTTGACCCCTGATCTTAGCTCCATTCCATCGTTTTCTTCTTTGCCTCCCCCCTTGACGATTTTTCCTTTTCTCTGGGGGCATGGTCTTAAATTCAATGTCCGGTCTAGCCTTACATAAATATATATTTATATATATATTTTTTTTTTCACACAAAAGGATGTCGCACTCCAGTACTTTATAAATCAGAGGGTTTTATTCACCACTGCCACCAACGCGTTTCACCATCAAGGCTTGTTCACTGTTAGGGAAGTCCTTCCATTATTTTTAATTTGTACTACTACTCCCTTGTGCCCACAATGAGGCATTATGGGATATGTAGTTTTACATATCAGTGTCGTGTGTTACAATTGTATTTACAATATTTACAAAGTTGCTTAATTCAATTGATTACATTTGCATCATTTATATTATATATGTTTTTGTTGGGGAAACCTTACTGGAACATATTGTTTTTTCGGGTTTTGTCTAAGTGACATTTTAATACACATTGCACCTATTTGTATGATATTTTATTTAAATTTTAAAAGGATCTAAATAGTTAGTCCTTTCAATTAGGTGCCTCCATGACGTTCCTATATTAGTATGTTCCATCAAGTTATGTGGCTTGCACAGTCCAATTCTGCCTTAGTGGCTTTATGATGACCCCAATAATATTCTACTCAATAATGTTCGATCTCCATATTTTCATGATTAAGTTCTTATAGATGGACAAAAAGATCTTCTTCTGCATTCAGACCTATTGGTTGTTTGCTTCTGAATCTTATGATTAGTTTGGATTCAAGTTGTCGTAATTTTTGCGTTCTGTTTCCTCCTCTCTCATGGTTTGGAATGTGAGCAATTCCACTGTATCTGATGTTTTCCCACGTATAGTTATCATGTGTTTCAAAATGTTTTGTGATGGCATAGTTGGTATCTCCATTTTTAATTGCTCGTATGTGCTCCAAGATCCTTTTCTTTAACGGACATATCGTACTGTCGATATACCTTTTACCGCAGTCACATGTAATCATGTAAACTACGTATGTGGTGTCACATGTTATTCTGTGTTTGATTGTGAACACCCGTTCCTTGAAGTCAATCAGGCTTTTGATGTTATTGCCAATTTTACAAGCCTTGCACTTATCACATTTTTGGAAACCATTTTGTCTGTTACTTAGCCATGTTTCATTTTTAGTTCTCATAAAATGGCTGAGAGTCAGTTTGTCTTTTAATGATGGCGATTTTCTGAAAGATACATCAATAGTTTCACTTAAGTTGTTTCCTATATCTGGATCTTTTTTCATTGATCATGAATTGGAAATTAAAACGGGTGATTAAGCCCATAATTAAAACCATCTATGTCACTACTGCCAAATTCAATGCATGTGAATATACGGGTCTATCCACATACATCTAATTGTGCTAAAACCATCACTTCCTCTTTTATCTCTATGCTCGCAGTGGTCACATATAATCATACTATATATGGTTTTTATGTTTTTTGTTGGGGTAACAGCCATTATTTAAACAATTTAAATAGTTTAAAAGACTAAAACACATCATGAACTTAACTCATGAAATGCATCATGGCAAGTGCCAATATATCTTATTCCCCTCCCTCACTATGACCACAGCTGGAATGTGATGGTAACATTGTGCAAAAATCGCATCCATGTACTAGTGCAAAAGAAATGAAGAGCCACAATCAATTAGACTCAATACCTTAGTCACTTAAAGTGCAAGTGCAAAAATTAATACAACGACGTCAGGGTAAAATCTCAAATAACATGATGCTTCATCACGGGGATTTGTTGGAAATAATGCGGATGTAAATACTGCTGAAATAGGTCTACTTCAAATGTTGTGTCCCTTGATACAGAGCTAAACCTCACCCTACAGATGTAAATATAAGTCCTCCTCAGTGTTGAGACCATTAGGCACTCTAGAGTTGAATCGTATTATGTGTTTAGATTCTAATTGCCTCAAATGTCGTTCTCTATTACCCCCTCGGAGTCTCACATGCACCTGATCTAACACAAAATATTCTAACTCTTTAAGATTACTATTGTGTTCCAATTCAAAGTGTCTCGCCACTGGGTATGTCTGATCTTTGTTCCTGATGGCTCTGATATGCTGCAGCACTCTCTGATGTGCACGTAGGATGGTGCTACCAATATACAGTTTTTGGCAACTACATCTTAGTACATAAATGCAATATTCACTCCTGGAAGTAAGAGATTTAGTGATTCTCCATTTCTTGTCCCCAAAAGGCAATGCTAGTTCTGTGGTGTTAGTGCCGTACGTGCAAGCTTTGCACTTGTTGCACCTTCTGAATCCTTTTGCGGCACTGAGCCAGGTCTCATGTTTATTCATACCTGGACAATTAACCACCAAGTCCTGTCTCATCGACCTAGCCTTGCGGAATGTTATAAGGGGTTTCTTATGTAACCTCGGTCCTAAGATGGGATCACTACTTAGCAAATGCCAATGCTGTCTAAAAATGGATCTTATTTTCTGGTGCTGTGCATTGAATCTAGTTATAAAACAAAAATTCTGTTCTGGTGAACCTAAGATCTTATCATTGCTTTTTTCTGGGAAAATGAGCTTCGCCCTAGGTTTAAGGTTGGCCTTGCGCTTTGCTTCCTCCAAAATTGCGGAGTTATAGCCTCTTTCTGTGAACCTTTGTGTCAAGGCTAACTGAGCTTCAGCGAGCTGCTCGGGCTTGCTACAGTTCCTCCTCATTCTGAGATTCTCGGCATATGGTATACTGTTTTTCAATTTAGTGGGATGGAAGCTTTGTGCATGAAGCACGGTGTTCCCAGCAGTGCTTTTTCTAAAAGTTTTAGTTTGTATCTTTCCATCTGCCACATAAACTGTTAGGTCAAGAAACTGTACCTCTTGATCACTAAGGTACGCAGTAAATTTAAGGTTCAGCTCATTGATATTTATATCCTCGATAAACTTCTCAGCTGACTCCTTACTGCCACGCCATAAGACAAATAAATCATCTATATATCTAGACCACAATACCACATTCTTGGACATCTCTTTGGTGTACTTGCTACTGAGCACCTGCTCCTACCACCAGCCCATATGCAAATTAGTATAGCTGGGGGCAAAGCAGGTGCCCATTGCAGTACCGCATAGTTGTTGGTATAGATCAGAACCGAACAGAAAGATGTTGTTTCTCAGACACCATCTTAGCATGCACTTCAGCATCTCAGTATGTCTATACAGTGATAAAGGTCGCGATTTCAAATAATATTGTGTTGCATTCATGCCATCTGTGTGAGAAATACTCGTGTACAAGGATGGCACGTCTAGTGTAATCATTAGAAATTCTTGTTCCCACTCCACATCATAAATCTTTCTCAGGAAATCACCTGTATCTTTGGCATATGAACTTAAGTTCCTTACATAATCTTGGAGGAAATAGTCCAGGTATTTTGAGGTGTTCTCAAACAAACTCCCTATGGCCGAAATGATCGAACGGCCAGGTAATGTGTTAATATCCTTATGGATCTTGGGTATAAGGTATAGTACGGGAGTGACAGGGGCATCTACCTTGAGGAACTTGTATTCAGCTTGTGACAATAGACCTGCTGAGTGCCATTTCTGCAGATCCTGATGAAAGTCCCTTGTTACTTGTTCCAAATTCATCTTGCCAATTTTCAAGTAACAGGAACTGTCATTGAGCTGCTTTAGGGCCTCATCCTGGTACATGTTGAGCGGCCAGAGCACAATGTTGCCTCCCTTGTCGGCCTGTCTCACCACTATATCAGGACGCAGTCGTAGTTTGGTCATCAGATCATATTTAAAACATGGGTGGGGCAGCATCCTGGTAAACAGTGGCATCTGAGGAAGGCGAAGAGAGCCAAAATGCTTCATGCCTTATGCTGTTGAATAAAAGGACTTCCGAAGAAATTTCCCCGTGTGGCCTCTTCCTTTCAGCAGTGGAGGGGTTCTGTGTATGTTTGCACGCCAGCCAGAGGTGTGAGAAGTGGCTGGAATGTTACTGGTTCCAGCATCTGCAGTTTCTTTTCGTATTCCGAGGTATCGGAACTGTTCCAGCCCGCCTCAACAAGTAAGCAAAGCAAGGGCTGCTGCCAGGTGCAGCTTGTGACTTCACGAGTGGCTGGATTCACTGCAATCACAGCCTGTGGCCCGGTGGATACTTATTTTTCGAGGCTGGGACGTCAAGGGGACCGGAGGAAGCCCTTTGGATATCAACCAACCAGGACATTTTCCAATCAGACACCCGTGTTTGGTCCTGCACAGCACCAGTCCATTTGGATTTTATTTTCATTCCCACGCAACATCAACCCAGGTATGGTGAACTCTGGGAGATGTAGTGTTTACAACACTGCAACTGATGGGCGATCACATGATCAGGGATTGTGAGTGCTCCTACCAATGGGAGGGCCGCAGGACTATTTAAAACATGGGTGGGGCAGCATCCTGGTAAACAGTGGCATCTGAGGAAGGCGAAGAGAGCCGAAATGCATCATGCCTTATGCTGTTGAATAAAAGGACTTCCGAAGAAATTTCCCCGTGTGGCCTCTTCCTTTCAGCAGTGGAGGGGTTCTGTGTATGTTTGCACTCCAGCCAGAGGCGTGATAAGAGGACCCGTTCTATAAGTGGCTGGAATGTTACTGGTTCCAGCATCTGCAGTTTCTTTTCGTATTCCGAGGTATCGGAACTGTTCCAGCCCGCCTCAACAAGTAAGCAAAGCAAGGGCTGCTGCCAGGTGCAGCTTGTGACTTCACGAGTGGCTGGATTCACTGCAATCACAGCCTGTGGCCCGGTGGATACTTATTTTTCGAGGCTGGGACGTCAAGGGGACCGGAGGAAGCCCTTTGGATATCAACCAACCAGGACATTTTCCAATCAGACACCCGTGTTTGGTCCTGCACAGCACCAGTGCATTTGGATATTATTTTCATTCCCGCGCAACATCAACCCAGGTATGGTGAACTCTGGGAGATGTAGTGTTTACAACACTGCAACTGATGGGCAATCACATGATCAGGGATTGTGAGTGCTCCTACCAATGGGAGGGCCGCAAGACTATTTAAAACATGGGTGGGGCAGCATCCTGGTAAACAGTGGCATCTGAGGAAGGCGAAGAGAGCCGAAATGCATCATGCCTTATGCTGTTGAATAAAAGGACTTCCGAAGAAATTTCCCCGTGTGGCCTCTTCCTTTCAGCAGTGGAGGGGTTCTGTGTATATATATATATATATATATATATATATATATATATATATATATATATATATATGCTGCCACTACCTCGAACACCAAGGAATGACGACGCCGTGTACTGGCCAAAATTCATTTATTCAGTCAGCTGATAGGACGCGTTTCGCCTGACCAGCAGGCTTGATCACCAACAATTTTTTCTTTCCATATCAACCATTTTTAAATAGCGTGCTCGTGACAGGTCACATGACATGACTACCAAAAAAGTGCATTAAAAGAAAGACTGGTAGTTTTTGCTCCTTTTCATATCTCATTACAATTTAAATTTCAAAATTATTGACAGTGTACATTTGAATTAACAACGAGGATTGTACAAAAATAATAAATACGTTCTTTCTGAAGGCTGATTCCAAAAATAGTCGGAAGACAGACTCCGAACGAAAAACATTCAGTACGCTAATCTCTTCAGGCGTGTTACTACTGAATAGGATGGAATTCAATTCAAAATATAAAATCATCAATATCATATTGTATAAAGGTATCCCATTTAGTCTTAATAACAAAATTTTACTTTCACTCTGTTATTGAGTTGAAGGAAAAAACACTCAGTTGAATGCTAGGAAACTTTTTCAGACTACAAAGTACAAATTCTACCCTAGTGGGTCTGTTCACAAATGCATACACCTCAAACATGTAATTGTTCGTGCTATGATAAAAGGCAAAAAGTTCTTTGTATATATATATATGATATATAATATAATAATCCCGCCCTAGTGGGCAATACTTATTTTTGCAATGTCTACCTTCTTCCAAATAAACGTGCTAAAAACCCTGTGACAAAGTTAATAATGACAAAAACAGTTAAAAACAGATCCAGAGAGGTTGCATATTATGTTTCCTTAATGAAATCAATGAAACCTGAAGAGAATTTTACAAATGTGTGATCAAATCCTCTTCAATATTTAATCCTGTCGGACTACGAGTATTTAATTCCAAAATATAACATGACTCAAGTTTTCTAAGCTTTTTTTCGCGATTTCCACCACGCACATTAGGTGGAATACAGTCAATTACAAAATATGTTAAACCTTGTACATTTTTCTCATGATGAGACTCAAAATGTCGTGCTACTGTGGGTCTCCGCGCTTCGATGTTTATTTGCCCCCGGGTGGGCCAAGTCCCGGGGGCATGGTGGGGGGGTTTCAATTTAATGTGGGGGGCCTCTAAGGCCCCCCAAGCCCCGGGGCGCAAATAATGGTGCGGGAGGGCTCTTGGCCCTCCCGCAGCCCCGGGGACTGCCACCCCCCGGGGCTTCTTTTTAAAAAAAATTGGACCTGTGTGGGGGCTCCAGACCCCACACGCCCCGGGACCACCACCTCCCCGGGGCACTAAAGATTTGAATATGGGGGTCCGTTACGGACCCCAAAGCCCCGGGGACCACCACCTCCCCGGGGCTGTGAAATGGTTGGGAGGGGGCCGCGCGGCCCCCTCCTGGAGCCCTTGATGGCCCTGGGGACCGCCACCCCCAGGGCCGGCTCCTGCAGTGTCCCGGGTGCCTACCCCGGGACACTGTAGTTTGCTATGACAGGACGGGAGCCTCGCGGCTCCCGTCCTGTCATAGCAAACTTGGTTTGCATTTTGAAAGAGAGAGCAGGAAACCTGCTCTCTCTTTCAAAATGCAAACCCAATTGCTTTTCCACATGGGGAGCTGTTCCCCATGTGGAAAAGCAATGCCGGCTCCCGTAGGACGCGGGAGCCGGCTGGGACTGTGGGGGATTGGGGACCCCCCACAGTCCCCAACCAGAGGCCAGGCCCCGGGGATGGGGTCCCCGGGGCCATAAGTGCCAGGGAGGGGGCCACGCAGCCCCCTCCCAAATAAAAAAAAAAAAAAGGGCAAGGCCGGCCCCGGGGATGGGGTCCCCGGGGCCTTAAATGGCCTGAGGAGGGGGCCACGCAGCCCCCTCCAAATTTAAAAAAAAATTGAGGGCATGCCCCGGGGATGGGGTCCCCGGGGCCAATACAGGCCCAGGGAAGGGGGGCCACGAGGCCCCCTTCCCGTTTTTTTATTTTTATTTAAAAAATAAATAAATTGCTCAGGCCCCGGGGGATGGGGTCCCCGGGGCCAAAAGTGGCCAAGGGAAGGGGGGCCACGCAGCCCCCCTCCCATTAAAAAACAAACAAAAAAAACAAAAAACGACCGGCATCGTGCCGGAGGCCCCGCCCTCCCTGCAGTACTCTGGCGCGTTTTAAGAAGGGGAAGTAATTCCCCTTGAATACTGGGGGTCCCTGGGGGCCAACTAGCCCACCAGGAACTTCCAGTATGCGCCAGGGCTGCGTTGCAGAGAGGTGTACAGAGGCCACGCCCCTTTTACACCTCTCTGCAACGCAGCTCTGTGGCGCTTTTAGAAGTACATGGTGGGCTAGTTGGACTCCAGGGACCCTCAGGATTCAAGGGGACTTAATCCCCCAACTTAAAACGCGCCACGGGGTGCGTTTGCACAGTGGTGAAGGGAGGGGCGGGGCTTCAGGTGACATGTGTGCAAACAGGCCCCGTGGTGCGTTTTAAGATGGGAATTAAATCCCCTTCAATCCTGAGGGTCCCTAGGGGCCAACTAGCCCAACAGGTACGTCCACAAGCGCCACAGAGCTGCATTGCAGAGAGGTGCAAAAGGGGCGTGGCCTCTGAACACCTCTCTGCAACGCAGCTCCGTGGCGCATACTGGAGGTACAGGGTGGGCTAGTTGGACCCCAGGGACCCTCATGATTCAAGGGGACTTAATCCCCCAACTTAAAACGCGCCACGGGCGCGCTTGCACAGATGTCACCTCAGGCCCCGCCCCTCCCTTCACCATTGTGCAAATATTCCTCTAAAATCAGCTGAACTACGAATTCCTGTTTACTCACCTGTTATCAGGAGAGACCTCAGTGCTGCATCTTTCAGCCCAGTACTGATCCTGAAAAGTATTTTTAACCATACTTACCAGTAACTTGAATTTCCTTCCAAAGGATATCATTGCCTCCTTTTTGCTGAAAAAGTTTCTGTCGATTTTTGAAACATACAAATATTCCTCTAATATCAGTCGAACTACAAATTCCGATTTACTCACCTGTTATCAGGAGAGACCTCAGTTCTGCATCTTTCAGCCCAGTACTGATCCTGAAAAGTAATTTTAACCGTACTTACCAGTAACTTGAATTTCCTTCCATAGGATATCATTGACTGGTTTCACTTGGAAATTCTTCCTCTAAAATCAGCCGAAATACGAATTCCGATTTACTCACCTGTTATCAGGAGAGACCTCAGTGCTGCATCTTTCAGCCCAGTACTGATCCTGAAAAGTAATTTTAACCGTACTTACCAGTAACTTGTATTTCCTTCCATAGGAATCCATTGTCTGGTTTTCAGCAGAAAAGTTTCAAAGTGTTGATTTTCACAAACTACAAATATTCCTTAAAAATCGCCTGTATGACTTAAACGCATTCTTTCAACTGTTTACAGGAGATGCACCAGTGCTGGATCCAGGATCCACCACTGAGTAAGAAAAAGTAACGATAACACTACTTACCTGCTAAGTGAATTTCCTCCCATAGGATAACATTGGTGATTCTATGTGAAAAAGTTTCTAAGTGTCAACTTTTAAAATACAATAATATTCCTTAAAAATCACTACTGTAACCAAAACGCTTTTACTCAACTGTTTACAGGAGATGTCCCAGAATTGAACCTAGGATCCAGTCCTGTGGTTAGAAAAGTAATCCATAAAGTAACTAATTGCATTTAGCTAGAAATTCACATTGAGCTCAATGTTGCATTGTGTTTGAAATTGTGTTGCCCATTGCAACAACTGTAACTACTGTACTTAAAAGTCATGGTCAGTGATGTCATCAGTGATGTCACTGACCATGTCATGAGTGATGTAATATGTGACGTCATCAGCAGTGCATTGCGGGGGCGCGAGTTATAGTTAGCTGAACTAACTATAACGTGGGAATTTCACGGGTTTTGTACGAGTGCAATGTCCAACTAACTATAACTTTCCCTAAAACCTATGGTTTTTTCAGTGAATTTCAAAGGTTTTTAAATGCTAAACCCTAACTATAACAGGCCTGAAACCTATGGTTTTTTCAGTGAATATATATATACACAGAGAGAGAGAGAGATAGAGACATATATATACATATATTTACATATGTATATATATGTATATGTATATATAATAATAAAATATACACAATATTGTAAATAGATGTATTAGAAAATTTAATAATTCATGTGACCAATATATTTATATATTACATAGTGGAATACTAAACTTCCATAAACACATATTACTAAAAATAATGTAAACATTCCAAAAACATAAATAAAAACAAACAGTATTAAAATTAAAAAAATGTATAAATAGTGATATAAATCCAATTTCAGCACCAGTAGAGACAGTGTTGGACTTCGGAGGGGTTTGATTTACTATTCCCACTCCACTCTAAGCAGCAGTAGGAAAATTGTTGGACTTCAGAGGGGTTAGATTTACTATTCACACTCCAGTCTAAGCAACAGTAAGGAAAATGCTGGACTTACTTCGAATGGGGTTAAATTTACTAATCCCTCTCAAGTCTAAGCAACAATAGGGAAAGTGTTGGACTTTGGAGGCATTACATTTATTATTCCTACTCCAGTATAAGCAACAGTAGGGAAAGTGTTGGACTTTAGTGGGGTTAGAATTACTATTCCTCCTCCAGTCTAAACAACAGTAGGGAAAGTGTTGGACTTCGGAGGGGTTATATTTACTATTCCCACTACTGTCTAAGCAACAGAAAGGAAAGTGTTGGACTTCAATGGGATTACATATCAGAATACAAGTCCTAATCATACTTCAACACCTAATGAAAAAAATATTATATTATTATTACATAGAAAAAATAAACACTATATAATTTAAGAAAAATACAAAAAATTAAATTACGAAACAAAAATGAAAGAAATAAAAAACTTTTTATAGCATTCACTTGCCTCACTACAAACAAATTAGAAAATTTTAAAATAAGTACCAAATTGCTTCATTTAAATTCGCACTTTAAGAAACAAATAAAATTTGAAAACAAAAATCATTCCAGAGGCAAAATTTCAAAAATATATTAAATTAATGAAGAATTAAAAAAACAAATAATTAACGCAATGTCGTGTAGTTCCTATATTGCCCATACAGGATCTGCACGTTCTGGATAACATAAACTGTGGGTTTGGTGGCAGACTGGCTCTGAACACCCCCACCGAGAATGTTAGCCTTTCTGTTTTAGCTAGCTTACAGTGCCACTAGAATCTCCTCTTATCGGGATGAGAATAGTTTCTGGCAACCTCAGAACATGACAACCCTGATCCCCCAGGATGGTGGAAACAATATACTACTTTTTGCTTAGTCACTCGTGCTCACTTATTCGGTCTCAGAGAGTTACACAGAAGAAACAGTCGGGCGTGTTACAATAAGAATTTATTGCACAGTTGTTCTTCTAGTGTAAAATAGATGTGCTGCAACAACCGTTAGACAGTAGCAGATATATATGATTAGCAGTACAGTGAAAATAAAAGGATAGTACAGTTCTACCATCTTGCAATAATCATGAATACATACATGAATATAAAATGCCTGATAAAAATGCGCGTACTCCTACGATGCCTATCTAGATGTACCTAAGTGTACCTAGCATGTAAGTAGGTGTGAAGCCAAGAATCCCTCTAGGATTTAGTCTAACCCCATTACCTGAAGAGAGAGAGTGTGGGACCCCGTCCTGGTCTCGAGTTGGACACCCCGCAAGGGATGTGTTAGACCACTGTCAGCTGGAGCATCTGCATGCAGGAGCCTCAGTGTCTCTGGTCAGTGTGTCGGCCTGCAAGTCTCGGTTCCCTCTCCCAACCCTAGCAAGATGTGCTGTATTTATACAAAAAGTATCTAGGGTTTCTTTGTCCCTTGTTTCTTGTATTAGCCATTGTTGGATTTGAGGATTACGTATGGAATGAACCTCGTACGTAGATATTATGCAGGTGGTGTAGCCCCTGCCTGGTTTCCAAGAACCCTCATGAATATTCATTCATACTGTACGAGTCCATTGATAATGTTATAGGACGCTTTTGTTCAGGGAAAACCCTCCTTCTGCGCCCAGGACTAGAACTAGGTAAAGGTTCAATACTAAAGGCTCGTTACTGTGTAGTATAAGGGAGATAATGTAGGTGAAGGTGTATGATATTACCCAGGCCTATATTAGGGTACCTATATGAAACATAACACCCACTCTTCTTCCGAACAGTCAACAATGATAAAAATCTAGCGAACTACTGGTTTTACTAGGTAGCAGGGCATAAAACTATCAGTGAGCTTCATAAAATATTGTCATTAAAACCATTTAAAAACAGTCTAATCGGGGGGGGAGAAAAAATTATTTCGAAAGCTAGTATTGGAAATGTCACTTTAAGCCAAAGTCCTAGTTGAGTTCGTTTATGGAAGCCGAACCACTACAAGCGTTAGTAGGCCATGCTTTTCCAGCGAAAGTGTCAATTTGAGGACGTGTTCCAAATTTAGCTGAGGCTTGAAATAAAAAAATTCTGAATTCTTTCCCAGCACACGATGAGCCAATTATAGATTAAGTGTCCTGGCTGGGAGACACAACATCGTCGTTGCTTGCTGCTGCAGAGGACGATCCCTGTAACACCTCGCAGAGTACATCAATGGAGCACAGATGATATTCAGAACTGCCAATAGTTGGTGCAGAGGCAGCTGGTGCTGTAGTCGATACCTGAGTGCTAGTGGAAGAGCTGATGCTTAACCCAGTTGTAGTAAAAGATACCTGCGGGTTCTCGAGGAATGCAGCCATCAGTATAGGAATACACTGGGGACATTGCCGAGCATGGGACCTCATGGGTTCCAGCATGGTATTCAAGTCCGTAGCCGTGTCCGTTGCAAGTGTCAGACAAACATCCAACACGCATTCTTCTCCGCAGAACAGGCATCGAAGAACAGGTAAGATGTAGTCCATCCAGATTGTTCTAAACTATAGGAACCAAGAGGCGCTCAGTTCCCGTAGGCGAGGTGTGCCCAGATGTTGTACCATGCGCTCACGATATTTGCGCTCCAGGAGTGCTTTTGCCATCTCATTGGTGATTGGGCCGTCCATTGCGTAGCAAAAATATGACAATCAGGATACCTACTATTGAGAGCAGGATCTTCGGAAGACATCCAAAAATGCTTCCCAATACGGAGTGTATAAAATTTGGAATAACTCCGAGGATTGTCTGAAAGGTGCTTAGAAATCCTGACCCTATGGTCTTAAATAGGTGTACAATACCACTCGTATCAGACATATTAAAGATACAACCCACCATTTCTGCGAAATGAAAGGGGCAGTTTGTACGTATAAGTGCCTGTATCTCAGTCGAGGTCCTTGCAATTTGAAGATCAAAGGTCTCTCGAGCGGAGTTTAAGGGTACGGTTTGCTGTAAAAGCATGGCTTTCAGTCTGCTCAAAGTATCAAACTGTATAAAGGAAACATTCAACGAAGGCCATAACGGCGCCTCCCTGACTGTATTTACTGGGGGAAACAATACTTGCATGCAGCAAGTAACCCTGGAGTTCACAGTGACCAGATAGGCAATGCCCGGAAGCATCCATCAGCAACCTTGATCGTTCAGCATCAAATAACTCCCATTCGAGAGTAGCCTGAATACCGGAGTAATCACGGCCGCTGGAGTCCCTTTCATGTGGCAGGACAACTTCGCTACTGAACCATTACAAGCTCCGTGCAGGGAAATATTCTGGCACATGAGAGAACAGCTTAAAGTGTTCTTGCAGTCTGTACCACTTAGAAACATTTCTCGATCCCCACTCCGGCATCGAAATCTGTACGGTAATTCCCAAGATTCCTTAATGTATTCCTTACCCAATTTTTCATATTTGCCTGCCTGCCTTGTTTTTGGCTAGTCCAAGACAGGACGTCTGTTGCACAGTGTCATTTAGAAATATCATCTGCTGTGGAATGAGGCACGCTCTAAATAGCGCCTCTGTTCCCTGGACTTGCCAGTCTCTAGAACCCCAGACTGATTTTAAGTCTATTGTGTCCTTCCATAGGTCAAAACCCTGTTCAGACAATTGGGTGATAAAGGAAGCAGAGTATATCTGTTTGGTGTTTGTCAACATAATTTTCAGTGCTGATGTCGGTGCAACCACGTAATAATACAAGGTCGGGTCAGTGGTGTTAAACCCTGAAAAATATTAAAATTTCTGTGTAAATGTATGCGAACTACCTTTTGGTGGTGTAGGGCAATGTTCCCACTGATGGTACTCAAAAACATTTCTAGGTGATAAAGATTTGTGCAAAAAATGATGACCATTATGTTGGTAACAGTACAAAGTGTCATAGTCTGAAGTACCTTCTAACATTTCAGTGTTCGGAAATGCGACAGTTTTCTCTAACTCAGACAACATATCATTAACAGTTTCAGAGTCCCAATCACCAGAAAATGTACTCGAGGTAATGATATCACTCAATGAAAATTTAAATACATGAGAAATTTTTAAAAGCTCAGTAGGACCGAATATATCGAAATCAACCTTGTCCCAAACTATACCGTCCGCTATAGGAACTTCTGTAATTTTCACTGATGACAAGTCTCTTTGTTCACGATGTGAGGACTGATGTGGTTTCAGAATCAAATTTACTGTTTCGGCTGCAGGTCTTTGTTGAAGGTATCGTCCATTAATAAGCATGCTAAAAGTTATAACTAAGCCTAGCCAGAAAAGAAAGAACAGTATCCCAGTAATTACCCAGAGTTCTACCCAAGGCGATACCAGGTAAGTCTGTTTGAGAAAGTTCAGAAAGCCCGTAATCTGCTGCTTACGTGCTTGTTGGGCTGGCGTCGTTTCCGGTTCACTTGGATCCAAGGAAAACGTATCAAAGTTCATGAAGTAGCCAGAAGCAGTTCGATCAATTGTTGGAATTGCATCAGGATTTGTTGAAATCGTAGTTTGCTCTCGTCGAGGCATGTTGATGAAGACATCTGTATTAGATCTTATTACAACTTGTGTGTTATTTTGAGTTTGATTTTGAAGTTGAACTTCGGGTTCAAGGGGAACGAGTTCTATAGCATTGTTGCATAGTCCTTCATTCCGTACATGAGGCTCTTCGAATGTGATGAGTCTTTCTGTTTGAACTTCTTGGATTGTAGCTAGAGGAGCGCGTCTGCTACAGTGGAGTCCACGAGGCCTACTGTTCAGTATCGGCCACATAGTCTGGTTTGATTAAGTCGATTGAGACAAATCGTTTCTCCTTTTTCCCGGCAAGAAGCGGCAAAAGTACAGTTCTCGTTCCTTGAACTGCTAGGACAGGTACAGGCTTTCTGTATGATGGTCCGAATTCTTTTTTGTCCGCTATTTTCTCTCTGACCAGATCCCCGACTTTTGGGATCCAGACAGGTCTTACCGTGAATGCCTTGACTTACCTAGTGGCGGTCTGTTTCAGGAGGACGTTACTTTGTTGTGTCCTGGATTCATTTAGATCCTGTAAAACAGCCAAACGATCATGGATATCAAATGGTTTTTCATCCTCCACTGCGCCTTCACAATCAAGATCAGGTACCCACATTCTTGTCTCAAATAGGACCTCGTAAGGAGTGACACCCCCTAGAGAACTTCTTGGCTGGTTATTGAGAGCTCGCTGTACCCCATATATGTGATTGACCCAACTACCGCCCTTGCCTAATACCCTAGCTGTTAAAGATTGCTTTAGGTCCCGGTTCTTCCTCTCCACAACCAAATTTCCCTCAGGATGGTACGGAGAGGATTACCGCAATGCTACGCCCAAACTTTCCATGGCCTCTTTGTAAGCCCGAGACCTAAACGCCGGGCCACGGTCAGAATGTAACATGCCAACTGCGTATGTCCCTATAAAGACTCGCAAATCTTTGATAACAGTTTGAGCGTCAGCCGAGCGCTGAGGCCATACCCATAGGAATCTTGAGCATGAATCCACTGCAACCATGATATACTTGTAGGCCCCATCTGATTGTAAGGGGCTGCAGTGGTCCAGATACACAAAAGCGAGAGGTTTGTCTGATTTTAATAACGGTGTCTGTGCCGGGTGTGTTATGGTGGAGCCTTTCATCTGCTGGCAGATGTCACATTTCAAGACATAGGGGCCGATTCCGATCTCAGCCGGTAGGGCTCCGAATCGGATTCGGCTTTACCGGATCCGATTCGGAGCCCTATTTCCCGACCGAATCGTACGTGCGTCCGGGCGAGTGAGTACGATGCGTGCGCTCACGAAATCTCCGACCGACTCGTTCGCAGGACCCGACCTCTCCGACCGACTCGCACGGGTACGACTCGCACCGCGCAATGGAGACGTTCCCCGGCCGGGTAAGTACGATGCGCATCGCGACCGCTCCGACCGACTCGCGCAGTCCGGCTCCAAGGAGCTGTCGGAGCCGCACTTTGGGGGTCCGTGTCGGACCGCCCTGGAAGCGTAGGCACGTGAGTCGCACACAGGGGGGAGCCATGGGTCCCCCCTACACGTGCATGTACGGCGCAACCCGCACCGACGCGAACACGCTGTAGGGGGCGCCCTTGTTCGCGTCGTGCCCATTGAGTCAATGGGAGCCCGTGTATGCGTCGTACGACTGGCTCCCATTGACTTCAATGGGAGTCCGACCGAATCGAGTCCGATGGCATACGTGCGCATCGTACTCATTCGGTCGGACTGCTAGAGTCCGATTCGGTCGGAAATCTCTCCGGGTCCGGCTCGGTCGGAGAGATTTCCGTCCCGAATCGGAATCGGACCCATAGTCTTTCGTTTGCTTTGTTAGACCTGGCCACCAGTAGCGCTGTTTCAACAATGAAATAGTCGCTGTAACGCCTGTATGCGCAGAGCCCAAACCCTCGTGTGCTGCAATATTCAAACCTTGCCTATGATCCATATTTGGTATTGCTCTGTCCCCCACTCCAGGAATCTGAGCATATGGAATGTTGTTTGCATCTAACTTGTAAGAGTACTTGAGTGGAAATTTCTTTGGTACTGCTGAGCTGCCTTTGCGTGAAGCAATGACAGCAACCATAATCTCACCATCTATCCTCGTTTTTGAATGAGTGAATGCAGCTACGGAAGCTGTGCGTACAGCCCCCTTCGCGGCTTCATCAGCCAATGAATTTTCTTCAACGTGAACGCCATCACGTTGATGACTCAGTGTATGAATCACGTGAGCCTGTGGTAGTTCGTTTCTCAACTCAACTACCTGTTCCCATAGCATTTTATGTTTAATTCTGCATCTCGGGCTCTGAATGGGGTTGGCTCAGGTCTTTAGTGGAAGGGCGGGTGCAACAGGTCTGGCTGCCGCCGACCGCGTTTGCCCCGCAACCGGTCACCACAGGTGTCCCGTAGTGGTCTTCCCTTAGCCCCCTTCTTTTAACATCTATGTCACTCCTCTGGTCTACTTGGCCGAGGACTTGGGGGCTAAGGTGATTGCGTTTGCGGATGACACCCAGCTCCTCTTTACCTGGGATAAGGATGCGGATTCTGTATCATCTGTCCAGCACTGCTTGTCTTCGGTTTTCAAGTGGCTTGCCGCCGCGCAACTTAAATGTAATGAAGACAAGTCGGAGATCCTCTTTACGGCAATTTCCCTCCCGGTTTCAGGGATACGATCTGGCCTCCTGGGTTTCCCCTGCCGACTTCTAATGGGAAGTCCGCCAAGAATCTGGGAGTGTGGTTCGAGGACAATTTATCCTTTTCCACACAGGTAAAGAAGCTCTCAGGCAGCTGCTTTGGCATCCTCAAAACTTTAAGGAGATTCCTCCCCCTTCTTCCCAGACCTGCTAAAGAGACGGTCATCTGCGCTTTGATTCTTTCCCGCTTGGATTACGCCAACGCTTTGTACGTGGGCATCCCGGGCTACGCTCTGAATAAACTTCAGGTCGTCCAGAATGCGGCCGCCAGGCTTCTCCTTGGAATCTCCAGCAGGAGCAGTGTGCGCGAACATCTACGCTCACTGCACTGGCTTCCCGTAGCCGAGCGGGTTAAATTTAAATCCCTTGTGATTGCCCATTGTGCCCTCCACGGTCATGGCCCCGCATATTTACGGAAGCGATTTTCCTTCTATGTCCCGCTGAGACAATTACGTTCATCAACACTTTTGTTAGCTAAAGTGCCCCGCTTCATTCGTCACAGGCTGGGCGGCTGTTCCCTTGCTGTGAAAGCCGCCCAGGCATGGAATGCCCTCCCTTTTGCACTTCGCGACACCCAGGACCTTCTGGCCTTTAAGAAACATCTTAAAACCTACCTCTTCTCCTAGTGTTAGTCTGATGACTCCTCTTGGTTCCGCGCCGGGACACTCTTTGGAGTAGCTGCGCGTGTTATAAAACTATATAACATAACATAACAATTGTGCCACCTTTTGCGTCTTTGAACCCATTTAGTTCCCAATGATGTAAATATTCATTGTATGATTGCACACAGTAAAAAGCATCACACACTATAAGTGTGGGGAATTCGTGATACGTATTCACCAGTGCCAGTATCAGTGCTTTTAACTCTGCCAACTGAACCGTGCAGTCTCCTAGAGACTGCGTCTTGGTGCAACTTGGGTGGAACTTTCCATCCCGCATGCAACCTTTAACGATAGCACATGCTGCGCTGTATTGTTGATTACTCCCTATGGCTGGTTGAGCAGATCCGTCAGTGTAAATAATATATTCATACTGATCTAGAGGCAAGATTTCATTCGGCAGAGGGTATTCTTGTTCATATTGCAGAAATGTTTGTTTTTAGACTTGGATCAAATCTGTATTCAACATCCGTTGCAGTAAGAGAATTAGCCCATTGTATCCATCTCGGATGTAAGGCTTTTGCATTTGGAATGCTAGCCTTTGTAACAGCTTCTAAAGCTGGTACTGGTGTTACGACAATTATGCGCTTTCCCTGAGCCAGTGCTCTTTCTCTTGCTACATTGGTCTGAACTGCTGTCAGGAATTTTTCTGTTGAAGTGAAACGCATTTCTGCGCTTGTGTACAGGTGTGATTTGTAAGCGATTGGTACTGTTTTGCCTTCATTGAAGGTTAAGTAGGTGTACGCGCATTGACCCGCTATTACACGGATCAC
The DNA here is from genome assembly GCA_963921515.1 of Calotriton arnoldi. NCBI lineage: Eukaryota > Metazoa > Chordata > Amphibia > Caudata > Salamandridae > Calotriton > Calotriton arnoldi. The sequence continues at coordinate 269,998 of CAWUFW010008144.1, forward strand.
TAAGTTGCGTACGTTTACCCGCGTCTGTAACTGTTTTGAAGCTATCATGTCTTCTTGTAGTGAACGTAGGATGTTTGCGTGATCCTGTGTCCATTGTCTAACTGAAAAGTCAGGTTTTAATAAGTCGTAGAAAGGTATTACTCTTTCCGCGTAATCTAAAATGTACGTTCTGCCGAAATTTAGGAATCCCAGTATTGATTGTAAATTTTTTAATGATTTTGGAGTTTGGAGCAGCGCACATTTTTCTAAAAAGTTAGCTGCCAGACTTTTTCCTTCACTTGAAAGCTCATATCCTAAAAACAGGACATTGAGGTGGGCGATTTTTGATTTTTTTAAATTAAATTTGCAGCCCTCAGAGGCGAATCCCATAATTATGGTGCTCACCCTGGTCAAGTGTTTTTTTAAGTCATCGTCCGTCAGATAAATATCATCCACATAGGACAATGCTTCCTCATCAAAATTTTGGAGTAACTCAGTTACTCTTGCTGAAAATAACCCCAGGATATTCTTATACCCTTGGGGGAGATGACAAAATTGTCGCTGGGACCCCAACGCTGAGAATGTGGTCAAATACCTGCTTTCAGGCGCTATATTTTGGCAGAAAAATCCATTTGAGATATCAAGTGTAGTTTTGTATTTTTTCCGCACAATGTTATTCATTAATGCGGCACTGTGTGCATTTTGGACAGCGAACGTCTTAGTGCAAGTGTTTAAATGTCTGTAATCTTAAATAGACGATATGTATTGTCAGGTTTCATGACAGGAAACAAAGGATTGTTCATTGGTGAGGTACATGTTTCAATGACCCCTTGATATTAAAGTTGATCTAAGATCTCCCTGACCTGTTTTTTAGCTTCTTGCTTTATTGGATATTTTCTCTGTGCATTTGGTGAAACTTTTAACAGGATCACGTGGTGGGTTCAATCCTCATCCCATCCGGCATGATTTTTGTATAATGCTGGAGCTAGGGCAACTGCCCACTCCCCTGCATATGTGTGTTTTAAATGAATGGGAACGAGGTCGGAGAAGGCTGGAAAAATTACTGTTTCTCCCCTAGGGCACTCCATAACGAAGGCTGGCGGCCAATCTTGTTCAGCTAGTAGGATGTCATAACCAGATGACAGATTCGTCCAAAAGAGCCTTTAACTTTCCTGGGCTTGTCCCCCTCCATTCGGAGTGTTATTTCATATAACTTATGTGGGACGTTTACTCTTGTATCTGGTGTTTCCACCGTGATGTAATCATTCAAGTCCGCTGTCACCAGAAATTCCATCAGGTTCTGGCGAGCTATTCTTACTTCTGCCACACTGTCTAGCATCGTCTGAGCCCATTCCCCATTCAGCAGTTGTGTCCTCAGAATTCTGGGCATGTCTGATCTTCAGGCCTGCAACTTTCTTCTTCTTAAACTGAGGTTTTGATTTTGGCTTTTCTTCTTTTTTGGAAGTATAGTCTTGAGCGTGCTGTTTGTCTCTGGACTTTGTACGCTCTTCCTTGTGTTCTGACCGTCCTTACCTCTCGGAATTCTTCGTCGAACCCTGAAAGGAATGAGAGGAGCATGTATCAGTATCCTGATACCTGTCAGGTTTCCTAATATTATCCCTATTTGTGAGATTATACCTCCTTTCGGAGGGCTCCTGTGGAGGAGATCTGCCTCAGGATTGAGATCTGTTTCCTTTAAAGTTTTGTTGTTTTTTATTATCCCACTTCTTTTTAGAAGAAGCAGGTGTCTGCTTGGTAGTGTCCTTTTCAGAACTGCCCATCAGTTGTGGTTTTAAAGATTTTCCACCTAAACTGTCTCTGCCTAATTCTGCATATGCAGTTTCAATTATTTTAGGTAGTTTGTGTTGTTGATCTAACGGACTGAACTCCCTTAGGCGTTGGCGGATTGCCACTGAAGCTGCTTCCCCTTTAATATTGGCTAGTATTATGGCTGATACCTGGTCATAGTTACCTAGTAACTTCATCCCTAAGTTTAGGGCAGGCTCTGCTCCGTACTCGTTTTGTATTTGTCTTAATACATCTGGTACTACAGCTAAGGATGGTATACCATGTGTTCTGGTATAAATGGCAGCAAAGACTGTACCCCAAGTGGTACAATCTTCTACTTGTGGTGTTATCCCCATGGGCAAGCAGATTGTTAGCATCCTGTGTTTTTCATACGGGGTAGTATTCGGGAATACTGCCTAGAGCTGAGTTATTTTCTGAGCTACCCAGAATGGCATTTGGTCACGTTTCGTAGGCATTTTACCCATTACCGCGTGTAATGTTTGTGGTGTAATTTTAGTCGCTGTACCCTGAGAATGAGTACCATTTGTTGCAACTGTTGCAGGTTGGACTGTGAAAGTCCTCATGACGAATTGTGTCAAGTTTCTGTAGATTTTAATTAAATCCTTGTGTTGTATGAGTAAGTCTGCCTGTGGCATTGTGTCAATATCAGGATGTGGTGTGTAGGCTGCTAATATCGGCCATGTTGCCCCCTCTCCTCCGAGTGTGCCTAATCTTACTCTACTTCTTATATGGGGTAGGGCGCCTTTAAACCAGTATAAATGTTCCTGGTACGTGAGTGGAACCTTTATTTCCTCGAACGGACCATATTCCACTGGTGCATCTCCTTCTGTATAGTAGTGAAATGTCTGTGTTCTTGCATCTGCTGCTGGGAATGTAACCCACAAATAAAATACCTCTGTTTTATTTGATTTGTGTGCCTCAATAACGAAAACTACTAAACCACCCCTAGCTGATAAATCATTTCCTAATAGTTTCAGGGTGATTGTATGTCTGAATTTTGGTGCAATTTGTATTGCGTCTGCATCTTCTTCTCCTGAGAGGTGTAGATCTACTACCGGGTTATCTCCTGTCTCAGTCATTTTTGTAAAGAAGAAGTTTGTTCAAGGGAACTAAGATAAAGGTTTTAAATGCACAATTTTTAGGAACACTGTGTCCCTCAAGCTTGATTAACCAACAGCCAATAAATAGGATTTGTCGCCTACTCAGCTGTGGCGGAATTTGTGCCCACCCACTCCAGACGTCTCTGGTGTTTGTGAGTAGGGGTCTCTGAGAATAGCACGACTTAACTACTCAGATTCTACTGTTAAATAAGTACCCAACCAATGTTGGCGGCGCCATGTCGTGTAGTTCCTATATTACCCATACAGGATCTGCGCATTCTGGATAACATAAACTGTGGATTTGGTGGCAGACTGGCTCTGAGCACCCCCACCGAGAATGTTAGCCTTTCTGTTTTAGCTAGCTCACAGTGCCACTAGAATCTCCTCTTATCGGGGAGAGGATAGTTTCTGGCAACCTCAGAACATGACAACACTGATCCCCCAGGATCGTGGAAACAATATACTACTTTTCGCTCAGTCACTCGTGCTCACTTATTCGGTCTCAGAGAGTTGCACAGAAGAAACAGTCGGGCGTGTTACAATAAGAATTTATTGCACAGTTGTTCTTCTAGTGTAAAATAGATGTGCTGCAACAACCGTTAGACAGTAGCATATATATATGATTAGCAGTACAGTGAAAATAATAGGATAGTACAGTTCTACCATCTTGCAATAATCATGAATACATACATGAATATAAAATGCCTGATAAAAATGCGCGTATTCCTACGATGCCTATCTAGATGTACCTAAGTGTAAGATGTACCTAAGTGTACCTAGCATGTAAGTATGTGTGAAGCCAAGAATCCCTCTAGGATTTAGTCTAACCCCATTACCTGAAGAGAGAGAGTGTGGGACCCCGTCCTGGTCTCGAGTTGGACACCCCGAGAGGGATGTAAGACCACTGTCAGCTGGAGCGTCTGCATGCAGGAGCCTCAGTGTCTCTGGTCAGTGTGTTGGCCTGGAAGTCTCGGTTCCCTCTCCCAACCCTAGCAAGATGTGCTGTCTTTATACAAAAAGTATCTAGGGTTTCTTTGTCCCTTGTTTCTTGTACTAGCCATTGTTGGATTTGAGGATTACGTATGGGATGAACCTCGTACGTAGATATTATGCAGGTGGTGTAACCCCTGCCTGGTTTCCAAGAACCCTCATGAATATTCATTCATACTGTACGAGTACATTGATGAAGTTATAGGACACTATTGTTCAGGGAAAACCCTCCTTCTGCACCCAGGACTAGAACTAGGTAAAGGTTCAATCCTAAAGGCTCGTTACTGTGTAGTATAAGGGAGATAATGTAGGTGAAGGTGTATGATATTACCCGGGCCTATATTAGGGTACCTATATGAAACATAACACTCACTCTTCTTCCGAACAATCAACAATGATAAAAATGCTAGCGAACTACTGGTTTTACTAGGTAGCAGGGCATAAAACTATCAGTGAGCTTCATAAAATATAGTCATTAAAACCATTTAAAAACAGTCTAATCGGGGGGGAGAAAAAATTATTTCGAAAGCTAGTATTGGAAATGTCCCTTTAAGCCAAAGTCCTAGTTGAGTTCGTTTATGGAAGCCGAACCACTACAAGCGTTAGAAGGCCATGCTTTTCCAGCGAAAGTGTCAATTTGAGGAAGTGTTCCAAATTTAGCTGAGGCTTGAAATCAAAAAAAAGAAAAATTCCGAATTCTTTCCCAGCACACGATGAGCCAATTATAGATTAAATGTCCTGGCTGGGAGACGCAACATCGTCGTTGCTTGCTGCTGTAGAGGACGGTCCCTGTAACACCTCGCAGAGTACGTCAATGGAGCACAGATGATATTCAGAACTGTCCATAGCTGGTGCAGAGGCAGCTGGTGCTGTAGTCGATACCTGAGTGCTAGTGGAAGAGCTGATGCTTAACCCAGTTGTAGTAAAAGGCACCTGCGGGTTCTCAAGGAATGCAGCCATCAGTATAGGAATACGCTGGGGACATTGCCGAGCATGGGACCTCACGGGTTCCAGCCTGGTATTCAAGTCCGTAGGCGTGTCAGTTGCAAGTGTCAGACAAAGATCCAGCACGCGTTCTTCTCCGCGGAACAGGCATTGAAGAACAGGTAAGATGCAGTCCATCCAGACTGGTCTAAACGATAGGAACCAAGAGGCGCTCAGCTCCCGTAGGCGAGGTGTGCCCAGATGTTGTACCATGCGCTCACGATATTTGGCCTCCAGGAGTGCTTTTGCCATCTCGTTGGTGATTGGGCCGTCCATTGCGTAGCAAAAATATGACAATCAGGATACCTGCTATTGAGAGCAGGATCAGCGGAAGACCTCCAAAAATGCTTCCCAATACGGAGTGTATAAAATTTGGAATAACTCCGAGGATTGTCTGAAAGGTGTTTAGAAATCCTGACCCTATGGTCTTAAATAGGTGTACAATACCACTCGTATCAGACATATTAAAGATACGACCCACCATTTCTGCGAAATGAAAGGGGCAGTTTGTACATATAAGTGCCTGTATCTTAGTCAAGGTCCTTGCGATTTGAAGATCAAAGGTCTCTTGAGTGGAGGTTAAGGGTACGGTTTGCTGTAAAAGCATGGCTTTCAGTCTGCTTAAAGTATCAAACTGTATAAAGGAAACATTCAAAGAAGGCCATAACGGCGCCTCCCTGACTGTATTTACTGGGGGAAACAATACTTGCATACAGCAAGTAACCCTGGAGTTCACAGTGACCAGATAGGCAATGCCTGGAAGCATCCCACAGCAACCTTGATCGTTCAGCATCAAGTAACTCTCATTCGAGAGTAGCCTGAATACCGGAGTATTCACGGCTGCTGGAGTCCCTTTTATGTGGCAGGACAAGTTTGCTACTAAACCATTACAAGCTCCGTGCAGGGCAATATCCTGGTTCATGAGAGAACCGCTTAAAGCGTTCTTGCAGTCTGTAGTGCTTAGAAACACTTCTCGATCCCCACTCCGGCATCTAAATCTGTACGGTAATTCCCAAGATTCCTTAATGTATTCCTTACCCAATTTTTCATATTTGCCTGCCTGCCTTTGCTCAAGGTAATATTGAAACTGAAAAGTAGTGACCGGCAGAGTTATGTGGCCATGGATTAGCCATTCCGTAGATGGTGATTCCGCTACTGTAAATGGTAATCTATCCAGCTTTTCAATGCGCAACATTGTATATTTTGCTCCCCTTTGTGCCATTTCTACCTGTTTATCTGTTAGATTATATTCAGAAAACAGAGACGTACTGTTGATAAAATGCCAAGGCACATAGCCTTCATGCAAAGATTGCAGTGTCCAGCTTAACAGCATAATAGAACGTAACTGAGATTGCCCGTGTTGTAATATGGCCAAATCTTGTTCCAGTATGTCTATTGCAGAAGATACAATGTTGCCAAAGGAATAGATCCTGGAGGTCGAAGTTGTTAACCCATTATCCACTACTGCTAATGCCTTTTCTAAGTTAATACGGTCTATTTCCCGTATTCTCTCTGCTGCCTCTTGTTGGGATATTTTCCAAATTTCATTGTAGGCAGCATAAATGCAAGCATATATGAAACGTTTCTGACGGGGTTTCCTGGGACCTAATAAAAAATCCCTAAGATCCATATCTTGTGTGAGTAAGGATAAGTGTTGTTTTACTTCTGTGAGTGTTGAGGTCTCTAGCCAATCAAGGCACAACTTCCCAACACTGTAGGATGTCACTACCCCTGGGTGTTCTCTTTGTACATAGCGTGGGTCTGGCCTATGGATACTGAACCCTTCTGTTATACCCCAGAATCTTTTCTGACATGTGTTCGTGTCTAAGGGCCAAACCACCCATTTCTTCCAATTAGGGTCTGATCTATTGTACTGTAAAATGTCATCCACTGTTGCCCCTTCTTGTGAAGTTGAATTTTGCCACCCCTCCATCTGTGATGGTGTTGGAGACCGAGGTGTGTTCAGGTCCTTGTTTTTGGCTAGTCCAAGACAGGACGTCTGTTGCACAGTGTCATTTAGAAATATCATCTGCTGTGGAATGAGGCACGCTCTAAATAGCGCCTCTGTTCCCTGGACTTGCCAATCTCTAGAACCCCAGACTGATTTTAAGTCTATTGTGTCCTTCCATAGGTCAAAACCCTGTTCAGACAATTGGGTGATAAAGGAAGCAGAGTATATCTGTTTGGTGTTTGTCAACATAATTTTCAGTGCTGATGTCGGTGCAACCTTGTAATAATCCGAGGTCGGGTCAGTGGTGTTAAACCCTGAAAAATATGAAAACTTCTGTGCAAATGTATGCGAACTACCTTTTGGTGGTATAGGGCAATGTTCCCACTGATGGTACTCAAAAACATTTCTAGGTGATATAGATTTGTGCAAAAAATGATGACCATAATGTTGGTAACAGTACAAAGTGTCATAGTCTGAAGCACCTTCTAACATTTCAGTGTTCGGAAATGCAGCAGTTTTCTCTAAATCAGACAACATATCATTAACAGTTTCAGAGTCCCAATCATCAGAAAATGTACTCGAGGTAAGGTGGGCGGAATTTGCGTAGTCGCGCTACGCAAAGCTCCGCGAAACGGTAAAAAATCTCCGCGAGCACGCAAAAGTTCAGCGAACACGCGGAATTGCTTGTTCCGCCCGTGTGCGATGCTTTTTTCCTGTTCGAGAACGCTGTTTGCATGCTCGGGGAGAAATATCTCGCGAACACGCATTTTGAAAGCGCGAACAAGCAAAAAATTCTGCGTTCTCCGCGGAACGCAAAATTACCCAAATTCCGCAAATTCCGCGAGCGGAACGGAATTTACCGCCCAGGCCTAGTAATGATATCACTCAATGACATTTTAAATACATGAGAAATTTTTAAAGGTTCAGTAGAACCCAATATATCGAAATCAACCTTGTCCCAAACTATACCGTCCGGTATAGGAACTGCTGTAATGTTCACTGATGACAAGTCTCTTTGTTCACGATGTGAGGACTGATGTGGTTTCAGAATCAAATTTACTGTTTCGGCTGCAGGTCTTTGTTGAAGGTATCGTCCATTAATAAGCATGCTAAAAGTTATAACTAAGCCTAGCCAGAAAAGAAAGAACAGTATCCCAGTAATTACCCAGAGTTCTACCCAAGGCGATACCAGGTAAGTCTTTTTGAGAAAGTTCAGAAAGTCCGTAATCTGCTGCTTGCGTGTTTGTTGGGCTGGCATCATTTCCAGTTCACTTGGATCCAAGGACAACGTATCAAAGTTCATGAAGTAGCCAGAAGCAGTTCGATCAATTGTTGGAATTGCATCAGGATTTGTTGAAATCGTAGTTTGCTCTCGTCGAGGCATGTTGACGTAGACATCTGTATTAGGTCTTATTACAACTTGTGTGTTATTTTGAGTTTGATTTTGAAGTTGAACTTCGGGTTCAAGGGGAACGAGTTCCATAGCATTGTTGAATAGTCCTTCATTCCGTACAGGAGGCTCTTCGAACGTGATGAGTCTTTCTGTTTGAAATTCTTGGATTGTAGCTTATCGGAGGGTGTCTGCTACAGTGGAGTCCGCGAGGCCTACTGTTCAGTATCAGCCACATAGTGTGGTTTGATTAAGTCGATTGAGACACATCGTTTCTCCTTTTTCCCGGCAAGAGGCGGCAAAAGTACAGTTCTTGATCCATGAACTGCTAGGGCAGGTACAGGCTTTCTGTAGGATGGTCCGAATTCTTTTTTGTCCGCTATTTTCTCTCTGACCAGATCCCCGACTTTTGGGATCCAGACAGGTCTTACCGTGACTGCCTTGACTTCCCCTGTGGCGGTCTGTTTCAGGAGGACGTTACTTTGTTGTGTCCTGGAATAATTTAGATCCTGTAAAACAGCCAAACGAGCATGGATATCAAATGGTTTTTCATCCGCCAGTGCGCCTTCACAATCAAGATCAGGTACCCACATTCTTGTCCCAAATAGGACCTCGTAAGGAGTGACACGCCCTAGAGAACTTCTTGGCTGGTTATTGAGAGCTCGCTGTACCCCATATATGTGATTGACCCAACTACCGCCATTGCCTAATACCCTAGCTGTAAAAGATTGCTTTAGGTCCCGGTTCTTCCTCTCCACAACCGAATTTCCCTCAGGATGGTACGGAGAGGAGTACTGCAATGCTACGCCCATACTTTCCATGGCCTCTTTGTAAGCCCGAGAGCTAAACGCCGGGCCACGGTCAGAATGTAATGTGCCATCTGCGTATGTCCCTATAAAGACTCGCAAATCTTTGATAACAGTTCGAGCGTCAACCGAGCGCTGAGGCCATACCCATAGGAATCTTGAGCATGAATCCACTGCAACCATGATATACTTGTAGGCCCCATCTGATTGTAAGGGGCCGCACTGGTCCAGATACGCACAAGCGAGAGGTTTTTCTGATTTTAATAACGGTGTCTGTGCCGGGCGTGTTATGGTGGAGCCTTTCATCTGCTGGCAGATGTCACATTTCAAGACATAGGCTTTAGTTAGCTTTGTTAGACCTGGCCACCAGTAGTGCTGTTTCAACAATGAAATAGTCGCTGTAACGCCTGTATGCGCAGAGCCCAAACCCTCGTGTGCTGCAATAATCAAACCTTGCCTACAATCCATATTTGGTATTACTCTGTCCCCCACTCCAGGAATCTGAGCATATGGAATGTTGTTTGCATCTAACTTGTAGGAGTACTTGAGTGGAAATTTCTTTGGTACTGCTGAGCTGCCTTTGCGTGAAGCAATGACAGCAACCATAATCTCACCGTCTATCCTCGTTTTTGAATGAGTGATTGGAGCTACGGAAGCTGTGCGTAAAGCCCTCTTCGCGGCTTCATCAGCCAATGAATTCCCTTCAACGTGAACGCCATCACGTTGATGACTCAGTGTATGAATCACGTGAGCCCATGGTAGTTCATTTCTCAACTCAACTACCTGTTCCCACAGCATTTTATGCTTAATTGTGCCACCTTTTGCGTCTTTGAACCCGTTTTGTTCCCAATGAAGTAAATATTCATTGTATGATTGCACACAGTAAAAAGAATCACACACTATAAGTGTGGGGAATTCATGATCCGTATTCACCAGTGCCAGTATCAGTGCTTTTAACTCTGCCAACTGAGCCGTGCAGTCTCCTAGAGACTGCGTTTTGGTGCAACTTGGGTGGAACTTTCCATCCCGCATGCGACCTTTAATGATAGCACATGCTGGGCTGTATTGTTGCTTACTCCCTATGGCTGGTTGAGCAGATCCGTCAGTGTAAATAATATATTCATACTGATCTAGAGGCAAGATTTCATTCGGCAGAGGGTATTCTTGTTCGTATTGCAGAAATGCTTGTGTTTTTAGACTTGGATCAAATCTGTATTCAACATCCGTTGCAGTAAGAGAATTAACCCATTGTATCCATCTCGGATGTAAGGCTTTTGCATTTGGAATGCTAGCCTTTGTAACAGCTTCTAAAGCTGGTATCGGTGTTACGACAATTATGCGCTTTCCCTGAGCCAGTGCTCTTTCTCTTGCTACATCGGTGCGAACTGCTGTCAGGATTTTTCCTGTTGAAGTGAAACACATTTCTGCGTTTGTGTACAGGTGTGATTTGTAAGCGATTGGTACTGTTTTGCCTTCATTGAAGGTTAAGTAGGTGTACCCGCATTGACCCTCTATTACACGGATCACTAAGTTGCATACGTTTACCCGTGTCTGTAAGTGTTTTGAAGCTATCATGTCTTCTTGTAGTGAACGTAGGATGTTTGTGTGTTCCTGTGTCCATTGTCTAACTGAAAAGTCAGGTTTTATTAAGTCGTAGAAAGATTTTACTCTTTCCGCGTAATCCAAAATGTATGTTCTGCCGAAATTTAGGAATCCCAGTATTGATTGTAAATTTTTTAATGATTTTGGAGGTTGGAGCAGCGCGCATTTTTCTAAAAAGTTAGCTGCCAGACTTTTTCCTTCACTTGAAAGCTCATATCCTAAAAACAGGACATTGAGGTGGGCGATTTTTGATTTTTTAAATTAAATTTGCAGCCTTCAGTGGCGAATCCCATAATTAGGGTGCTCACCCTGGTCAAGTGCCTTTTAAGTCATCGTCCGCCAGATAAATATCATCTACATAGGACAATGCTTCCTCATCAAAATTTTGGAGTAACTCAGTTACTCTTGCTGAAAATAACCCCAGGATATTCTTATACTCCTTGGGGAGACGACAAAATTGTCTCTGGGACCCCAACGCTGAGAATGCGGTCAAATACTTGCTTTCAGGCGCTATATTTTGGCAGAAAAATCCATTTGAGATATCAAGTGTAGTTTTGTATTTTTCCGCACAATGTTATTCATTAATGCGGCACTGTGTGCATTTTGGACAGCGAACGTCTTAGTGCAAGTGTTTAAATGTCTGTAATCTAAAACTAGATGTTATGTATTGTCAGGTTTCATGACAGGAAACAAAGGATTGTTCATTGGTGAGGTACATATTTCAATGACCCCTTGATATTAAAGTTGATCTAAGATCTCCCTGACCTGTTTTTTAGCTTCTTGCTTCATTGGATATTGTCTCTGTGCATTTGGTGAAACTTTTAACAGGATCACGTGGTGGATTGAATCCTCATCCCATCCGGCATGATTTTTGTATAAAGCTGGAGCTAGGGCAACTGCCCACTCCCGTGCATATGTGTGTTTTAAATGAATGGGAACGAGGTCAGAGAAGGCTGGAAAAATTACTGTTTCTCCCCTAGGGCACTCCATAACGAATGCTGGCGGCCAATCTTGTTCAGCTAATAGGATGTCATAACCAGATGACAGATTCTTCCAAAAGAGACCTTTAACTTTCCTGGGCTTGTCCCCCTCCATTCGAAGTGTTATTTCATGTAACTTATGTTTGACGCTTACCCTCGTATCTGGTGTTTCCACCATGATGTAATCATTCAAGTCTGCTGTCCCCAGAAATTCCAAGAGGTTCTGGCGAGCTAGCGTTACTTCTGCCACACTGTCTAGTATCATCTGAGCCCATTCCCCGTTCAGCAGTTGTGTCCTCAGAATTCTGGGCATGTCTGATCTTCAGGCCTGCAACTTTCTTCTTCTTAATCTGAGGTTTTGATTTTGGCTTTTCTTCTTTTTTGGAAGTATAGTCTTGAGCGTGCTGTTTGTATCTGGACTTTGTACGCTCTTCCTTGTGTTCTGACCGTCCTTCCCTCTCGGAATTCTTCGTCGAACCCTGAAAGGAACGAGAGGAACGTGTATCAGTATCCTGATACCTGTCAGGTTTCCTAATATTATCCCTATTCCTGAGATTATACCTCCTTTCGGAGGGCTCCTGTGGAGGAGATCTGCCTCGGGATTGAGATCTGTTTCCTTTAAAGTTTTGTTGTTTTTTATTATCCCACTTCTTTTTAGAAGAAGCAGGTGTCTGCTTGGTAGTGTCCTTTTCAGAACTGCCCATCAGTTGTGGTTTTAAAGCTTTTCCACCTAAACTGTCTCTGCCTAATTCTGCATATGCTGTTTCAATTATTTTAGGTAGTTTGTGTTTTTGATCTAATGGACTGAACTCCCTTAGGCGTTGGCGGATTGCCACTGAAGCTGCTTCCCCTTTAATATTGGCTAGTATTATGGCTGATACCTGTTACTAGCAAAGGGGACTCCCTCTAAAGGAAACTAAGGTCAGGGAGAAGAGGGGAACACAGCCGAAAAATTATATAAGACAAACTCCCTCGCGACCTCTATTTCTTTAACTTTTTAGAAAACATCTAGTATGGGCTAAACATTGTTGTATACACAATTTGACACTTTAACAGTATAATTTATTTATCATAGTTTTATTATTCAAAAGTAGTTATATCAAAGTACATTTAATTTTTTTTTCCATTCATTTTTTTATGAGATAAAAGAGACATACATTTTCATTTATAATTAGTTTTTTTATACATAGTTACACACTACCAACCCATGGTAGACTAAATATACCATGTGGCTCCGGACCCCTAAAATAATGATACAATACAATTTTCTTTATATCAATTCACAAACTCACTCAATCACAACCAAACACATTCATACATCACCCAAAAAAAAACAATATTCATATCTGGATCATGAGGAGACTTAGAACTGACCAGTCTCCACAGCCCTGTCGTATGAGCTGGTACAACCGGGTTTGGCCAGAAGGTCGACGCGCGTTTCGGTGGGTTAGATACAGATGACAAACCACCTTCCTCAGGACCATGCCAAATAGAATGGTTAATTGCAACCAAACAAGGGGTACAGAGGGTGTAATCATACGCATGAAATCTGGAAAAGACGCCGGCACTGTTGGATTCGACCACTACGCATTGGTACAAATCACTTCTAATTTTTCTCATTCCTGTGTGATCATGGTAAATGCTCCATTCATCTGAATTAAATTAACCCGAGCGGATTCCTAAGAGATGCATAGCATGTCCACTCTGCAGATGAATTACTTCGCGGTATATGTATTTTGTGGATTCGTAGTGTTACCGGAAAGTAAACAGTTCTTAATTCTTGCGGTCCCACTCAGGGAATCCCACGGCGAATTTCGACCAAGCTCCGTGTCTCTCATGTGATAGTCCAGGCACCTGGTCATAGTTACCTAGTAACTTCATCCCTAAGTTTAGGGCAGGCTCTGCTCCGTACTCGTTTTGTATTTGTCTTAATACATCTGGTACTACAGCTAAGGATGGTATACTATGAGTTCTGGTATAAATGGCAGCAAAGACTGTACCCCAAGTGGTACAATCTTTTACTTGTGGTGTTATCCCCATGGGCAAGCAGATTGTTAGCATCCTGTGTTTTTCATATGGGGTAGTAATCGGGAATACTGCCTCGAGCTACCCAGAATGGCATTTGGTCACGTTTCGCGGGCATTTTACCCATTACCGCGTGTAATATTTGTGGTGTAATTTTAGTCGCTGTACCCTGAGAATGAGTACCATTTGTTGCAACTGTTGCAGGTTGGACTGTGAAAGTCCTCATGACGAATTGTGTCAAGTTTCTGTAGATTTTAATTAAATCCTTGTGTTGTATGAGTAAGTCTGCCTATGGCATTGTGTCAATGTCAGGATGTGGTGTGTAGGCTGCTAATATCGGCCATGTTGCCCCCTCTCCTCCGAGTGTGCCTAATCTTACTCTACTTCTTATGTGGGGTAGAGCACCTTTAAACCACTATAAATGTTCCTGGTACGTGAGTGGAACCTTTATGTCCTCGAACGGACCATATTCCACTGGTGCATCTCCTTTTGTATAGTAGTGAAATGTCTGTGTTCTTGCATCTGCTGCTGGGAATGTAACCCACGAATAAAATACCTCTGTTTTATTTGATTCGTGTGCCTCAATCATGAAAACTTCTAAACCACCCCTAGCTGATAAACCATTTCCTAATAGTTTCAGGGTGATTGTATGTCTGAATTTTGGTGCAATTTGTATTGCGTCTGCATCTTCTTCTCCTGAGAGGTGTAGATCTACTACCGGGTTATCTCTTATCTCAGTCATTTTTGTAAAGAAGAAGTTTGTTCAAGGAAACTAAGATAAAGGTTTTAAATGCACAATTTTTAGGAACACTGTGTCCCTCAAGCTTGATTAACCAACAGCCAATAAATAGGATTTTTTCGCCTACTCAGCTGTGGCGGAATTTGGGCCCACCCACTCCAGACGTCTCTGGTGTTTGTGAGTAGGGGTCTCTGAGAATAGCACGACTGAACTACTCAGATTCTACTGTTAAATAAGTACCCAACCAGCGTTGGCGGCGCCATGTCGTGTAGTTCCTATATTACCCATACAGGATCTGCGCGTTCTGGATAACATAAACTGTGGGTTTGGTGGCAGACTGGCTCTGAGCACCCCCACCGAGAATGTTAGCCTTTCTGTTTTAGCTAGCTCACAGTGCCACTATAATCTCATCTTATCGGGGAGAGAATAGTTTCTGGCAACCTCAGAACATGACAACCCTGATCCCCCAGGATCGTGGAAACAATATACTACTTTTCGCTTAGTCACTCGTGCTCACTTCTCGGTCTCAGAGAGGTACACAGAAGAAACAGTCGGGCGTGTTACAATAAGAATTTATTGCACAGTTGTTCTTCTAGTGTAAAATAGATGTGCTGCAACAACCGTTAGACAGTAGCAGATATATATGATTAGCAGTACAGTAAAAATAAAAGGATAGTACAGTTCTACCATCTTGCAATAATCATGAATACATACATGAATATAAAATGCCTGATAAAAATGCGCGTACTCCTACGATGCCTATCTAGATGTACCGAAGTGTACCTAGCATGTAAGTAGGTGTGAAGCCAAGAATCCCTCTAGGATTTAGTCTAACCCCGTTACCTGAAGAGAGAGAGTGTGGGACCCCGTCCTGGTCTTGAGTTGGACACCCCGCAAGGGATTTGTTAGACCACTGTCAGCTGGAGCGTCTACATGCAGGAGCCTCAGCGTCTCTGGTCAGTGTGTCGGCCTGGAAGTCTCGGTTCCCTCTCCCAACCCTAGCAAGATGTGCTGTATTTGTACAAAAAGTATCTAGGTTTCTTTTTCCTTGTTTCTTGTATTAGCCATTGTTGGATTTGAGGATGACGTATGGGAAGAACCTTGTACATAGATATTATGCAGGTGGTGTAGACCCTGCCTGGTTTCCAAGAACCGTCATGAATATTCATTCATACTGTATGAGTCCATTGATGAAGTTACAGGACGCTTTTGTTCAGGGAAAACCCTCCTTCTGCGCCCAGGACTAGAACTAGGTAAAGGTTCAATCCTAAAGGCTCGTTACTGTGTAGTATGAGGAAGATAATGTAGGTGAAGGTGTATGATATTCCCCAGGCGTATGTTAGGGTACCTATATGAAACATATATATATATATCTCCTTACCTCTTGGATTGAGGGCGACCTGGCAGAATAAATCAATGCTGATTCTTCTAACTCCTCGAGTCCGTGCCTTCTTCCATGGAGTTTCTGGGGAAGCTGGATTGTTGTGTTCATATATATATATATATATATATATATATATATATATATATATATATATATATATATATATATTCCGCTCTGTGTCCACCTTGAGGCGCTGCTGCACTCTTGCGACGGGTGCACACGATCATGGAGGTGGGTCCATTAATTTATTCAAGCTCCTGTTTCAAAGAAACACGTTGCACTCTCGGGGTCCGTTTAAAATAACTTTATTGCAAGGACGCGTTTCGGCAATCAGCCTTCTTCCTGCTTGCTCATAAATCTAACAGCACTGACGTGATGGTGCTTTTAACTTAATACCTTGATTTTCATAGGTCGCCGTAAGTAATAGGAGAAAGGAGATTGGTCAGTCACGGGCTAATGACATTGCCCCTCCGCTTTTGTTAAGGAGATTTTCATAGTGTTTTTCGTGATTTAGTATCCAAATTCCTCAGTCTGAATGACTTAATTGCATGTTACATATTGTGCCTCCACAAGGGCATTTCACGAAGTGCACAGTTCATTAATTCAAAAGATATTCACCTTTACTCCCATACTTGTCGCATTCCGCTGTTATCTTGGTTACCTTGTCGGGACCCCTCGTCCAACCGCAAGCCTTCGTAGCATTCAACGCAGGGGTCGGTCGA
This sequence comes from Calotriton arnoldi, assembly GCA_963921515.1. Classification (NCBI taxonomy): domain Eukaryota; kingdom Metazoa; phylum Chordata; class Amphibia; order Caudata; family Salamandridae; genus Calotriton; species Calotriton arnoldi. The sequence continues at coordinate 286,459 of CAWUFW010008144.1, forward strand.
ATGGCCGTATCCCCAACAGACTATATGACTGTTGACAGCGTCGACGCTGGTGCCAGGAATACCTTGTAGGTGGTGCAAGGCACCTTGTATCAAATACTCCGCTCTGTGTCCACCTTGAGGCGCTGCTGCACTCTTGCGACGGGTGCACACGATCATGGAGGTGGGCCCATTAATTTATTCAAGCTCCTGTTTCAAAGAAACACGTTGCACTCTCGGGGTCCGTTTAAAATAACTTTATTGCAAGGACGCGTTTCGGCAATCAGCCTTCTTCCTGCTTGCTCATAAATCTAACAGTACTGACGTGATGGTGCTTTTAACTTAATACCTTGATTTTCATAGGTCGCCGTAAGTAATAGGAGAAAGGAGATTGGTCAGTCACGGGCTAATGACATTGCCCCTCCGCTTTTGTTAAGGAGATTTCCATAGTGTTTTTCGTGATTTAGTATTCAAATTCCTCAGTCTGAATGACTTAATTGCATGTTACATATTGTGCCTCTACATGGGCATTTCACGAAGTGCACAGTTCATTAATTCAAAAGATTTTCACCTTTACTCCCATACTTGTCGCATTCCGCTGTTATCTTGGTTACCTTGTCGGGACCCCTCGTCCAACCGCAAGGCTTCGTAGTATTCAACGCAGGGGTCGGTCGAATGGCCGTATCCCCAACAGACTAGATGACTGTCGACAGCGTCGACGCTGGTGCCAGGAATACCTTGTAGGTGGTGCAAGGCGCCTTGTATCAAATACTCCGCTCTGTGTCCACCTTGAGGCGCTGCTACACTCTTGCAACGGGTGCACATGATCATGGAGGTGGGTCCATTAATTTATTCAAGCTCCTGTTTCAAAGAAACACGTTGCACTCTCGGGGTCCGTTTAAAATAACTTTATTGCAAGGATGCGTTTCGGCAATCAGCCTTCTTCCTGCTTGCTCATAAATCTAACAGCACTGACGTGATGGTGCTTTTAACTTAATACCTTGATTTTCATAGGTCGCCGTAAGTAATAGGAGAAAGGAGATTGGTCAGTCACGGGCTAATGACATTGCCCCTCCGCTTTTGTTAAGGAGATTTTCATAGTGTTTTTCGTGATTTAGTATCCAAATTCCTCAGTCTGAATGACTTAATTGCATGTTACATATTGTGCCTCTACATGGGCATTTCACGAGGAGGGGTTTGATTTACTATTCCCACTCCACTCTAAGCAGCAGTAGGAACATTGTTGGACTTCAGAGGGGTTAGATTTACTATTCACACTCCAGTCTAAGCAACAGTAAGGAAAATGCTGGACTTACTTCGAATGGGGTTAAATTTACTAATCCCTCTCAAGTCTAAGCAACAATAGGGAAAGTGTTGGACTTTGGAGGCATTACATTTATTATTCGTACTCCAGTCTAAGCAACAGTAGGGAAAGTGTTGGACTTTAGAGGGGTTAGAATTACTATTCCTCCTCCAGTCTAAACAACAGTAGGGAAAGTGTTGGACTTCGGAGGGGTTATATTTACTATTCCCACTACTGTCTAAGCAACAGAAGGGAAAGTGTTGGACTTCAATGGGATTAAATATCATAATACAAGTCCTAATCATACTTCAACACCTAATAAAAAAAATATTATATTATAATTACATAGAAAAAATACACTATATCATTTAAGAAAAATACAAAAAATTAAATTACGAAACAAAAATGAAAGAAATAAAATAACTTTTTATAGCATTCACTTGCCTCACTACAAACAAATTAGGAAATTTTAAAATAAGTACCAAATTGTTTTATTTAAATTCGCACTTTAAGAAACAAATAAAATTTGAAAACAAAAATCATTCCACAGGCAAAATTTCAAAAATATACTAAATTAATGAAGAATCAAAAAGACAAATAATTAACACAATAAGTACAATAGTAACATTATAATGTTTATCAAATAAATAATTATAAATAATTATGAAATAATCAATAGCATTTAAATAACAATTAATATAAAATTATTATAAGTATTCCCTACAAAAAATAAAACTATTAAAAATAAATGCACAATAAACCTAGAAAAATGTAAATACACATTAAAGAAATAAAACATTACAATAAATAGACAACAGTTAATAAATTAAGCAATGACCATAATTAGCATTCAATTAACTATTTAATTAACATAAAAAATAAGATAATATTACATTTAAATACATTTTATTTGAATTAACTTCCTACTCTAGTCCCTTACAAAACTAACATCCTGGTGCTAACAAAATATCTTATATTACTATATTTAAATTAAAATGCATAATGAAATTAACAAATTAAACTCAAAAATAATATTATACTCAAACAATTTACATATTTAATAATCAATAAAAGAAAACATTTACAATAAAAAACTAATTGCCATTTCATTTAAATTATTTATAATTGTATTATCTTCCCACACTATTCCCCTACAACTCCAGCAACCCGCTACATTAACAATTACTATTTAAATTTAAAAATAAGTGACATAAACACTTAAATTTACAAACTATAGTTAAAATAATTAATAACAATTATACTAAGAATAGTGGCACCTAAAATTAATATTTTAACTAAAACATGTTTAATCAATTAAAAAGGTTTTTGCAGCTATAATAAAGAAAACAATATTTTTGAAAACTATATACCAAAGAAAGCAATATTATTGCCAACTGTATTCTGTTCCACAATATTTTGGTAGTAACTGTATTTCTTTAGTGATATTCATGTCCCACAATATTTAAAACTTGATATTTTGTCCAAACACCAACACCACTCTGCTCTTTCACAAGGAGAACATCTGCACACAGAGCAGTTCCTTCTCTACTAGAGGCTATATTGGCAGTGTGTGCTCTTTGTTACAAAAAATATTTTTGTTTTTAGGCAGTTGTTAATGTAGTAAGATGATAGCTTAGGGGTTAAAGCAACAAACTTATCAGTGCTTATGTTTGCATCCCTAAACAAAAACATTCCAACCCATCGTTCTTTTGCCCAATATGCCACCTCAGTTTGGACCCAGCCATATGCAATTCAGTCTTGACCGTGCTCTAATAGGAACAGTCCAGACCAAACTGCCCGGGCAGGAACACCTTAAACCGGAACACAACGTCCTCAAGACTGATTACGCCCTTATTTGTGTTCATCAGTCGGTTATAGCTTGGTTCCAGTGGCGAAGTGAGCACGGGACCATATCTAAGCATACCTTTTCGGGTACATCAAAAACACATAAGGTGATGGGAGGAGTGTGTGTCATTTGTCTAATTACTGGCAATTGCTCAGAGGAGCATTCTAACCCATTGTTCTTTTGCCCACCATGCCACCTCAGTTTGAACATAGCCATATGCAAATCAGTCTTGTTCCTGCTCCAATAAGAGCAGTCCAGTTAGAACTGCCAGGCCAGGACTTCACTGAACCAGAACACAAGCAATTCAAGGCTTGTTTTGCCCTCATTAGGGCTCATCGGTCGGGTAAAGTTTGGTTCCAGGAGCACAGTGAGCATGATACATGGATCTGGACATACCCTTGCCACTTGGGGCAGTACAACAAGCACACAAAAGGTAGCGTTACCCAGGAACTTTATGCTAGAAGCTGTAATGAGTGCTTTTTGTGACAAAAAGTATTTCTGCTTCTAGTCATTTTTTTAGGTCTGGTGTTAGCCAAGAAGTATTTACTTTTACTAAAATTATATGTAACAAATATCTATTTATAGGGGTGTTCAGTTAGCCTTCTTTATCCATTGGTCAGTATTGTGCCATTCACATTTTTTCTCTGCCCACTCTAACATTTAGCATTGGGCAAGGGGTTCAGTTCACTTCATCCATTGACTTATTCACTGTGAGTGACAGTGCGCACTGCTCCTTTACAAGGAACACATCCACTCACAAAGTAGTTGCCTTCAGGTCCAGTGACTACCTTGGCAATGAGTGCTTTATAAGACTAAAAAAGACTTTTAGCTCATTTTCTTTTTAGATTGACGAGGGCCTTGCTTCTTCAACAATAAAGTTTTGCAAAAACCATGACAAAACAACCATTGACAAAGCCAAAACACCAGCAGCCAACACCAAAACTGTTGGCTTTGCAAATGCATGTTTTACACTGACATCACATTGTTCAATGCCAAAACTCTCACTCCACAACTGGATCCAAGATAAACTATTTGTTGCTAGTGAACTGGTATTTCTAAGGAATGTTCAGTGAATGAATAACACAGTAAATGTAACATTTAGACTGACTGTTTCATCATCTTGTACAGCTAGAATATTTGCAGCAATTAAAAATTAAAAAATAATATTTGACCATTATTAATCCTAATATTTGCCTGTCAGAAAAACAACTTTGAGGCAGTATAATCCAGTCTTGGTCCGATTAAGTCTCTGAAGATAATTCAGCTGAATCAATGACTTGAAAATATGTACATTATAAATTTATTCTAATGCTTCGCAGGGTTGGATTGTGACCAGAAATAGCCCCAGCCACCCAAAAAAGTGACTCACATTTGTCAACCTCGACCTTTTGCAAACAATTACTTAACTAGTTTCAGATTCAAACTTGTGGCGAAATGTGACAAATGAAAAACCCTTTTCCTCTCAGCCCTTTGCATCCCTTCACCCATCCACATAGCATCCCCTCGCCCTCATTCTTCCATCGTCTTTCCATCTCCTTTTGGCTCTTCATCCCTTCTTTTCATCGACACAGGTCTTCCCGTTTTCTTCATTCACTTGTGTCCTCTTTCCTACCGTCCAGCTTGTCTGCCTTTTTTTTCTCTCCTGCTTCTCTACCTCTTGCCTCTAGATCATTGCCATTTCTGTGCCCGTTCTGCAATGGAGAGAAATTTGCACTGTTGCTGTCTGTGTTTTCCTGTTCTGTGTCTATGACAGTACCTCTTTATGACAGTACCTCATGCTTGACCCCCTTCACTTCTGCTGTCTCCTAGCACTGTTCTATGTGTTGGGGGATCTTACATTACTCTTACAAAAAATAGGGAAGGGGTCGAGAAGGGATCCGGCTATCAGGAGGGAGAGGCTGACCTTGTGGAAAGACAAAGGCCCAAGGGATACACTCTCCCTAAATAAGTAATATAGGATCTTCTCTTGTAGAGTATCCCTTACCCTACAAGAGAAGATCCTATACCACATGGGAACTGGTCAGTGTTTAATGAAGCAGGGGGAATCCTAAATATACTAAATTAATGAAGAATCAAAAAGACAAATAATTAACACAATAAGTACAATAGTAACATTATAATGTTTATCAAATAAATAATTATAAATAATTATGAAATAATCAATAGCATTTAAATAACAATTAATATAAAATTATTATAAGTATTCCCTACAAAAAATAAAACTATTAAAAATAAATGCACAATAAACCTAGAAAAATGTAAATACACATTAAAGAAATAAAACATTACAATAAATAGACAACAGTTAATAAATTAAGCAATGACCATAATTAGCATTCAATTAACTATTTAATTAACATAAAAAATAAGATAATATTACATTTAAATACATTTTATTTGAATTAACTTCCTACTCTAGTCCCTTACAAAACTAACATCCTGGTGCTAACAAAATATCTTATATTACTATATTTAAATTAAAATGCATAATGAAATTAACAAATTAAACTCAAAAATAATATTATACTCAAACAATTTACATATTTAATAATCAATAAAAGAAAACATTTACAATAAAAAACTAATTGCCATTTCATTTAAATTATTTATAATTGTATTATCTTCCCACACTATTCCCCTACAACTCCAGCAACCCGCTACATTAACAATTACTATTTAAATTTAAAAATAAGTGACATAAACACTTAAATTTACAAACTATAGTTAAAATAATTAATAACAATTATACTAAGAATAGTGGCACCTAAAATTAATATTTTAACTAAAACATGTTTAATCAATTAAAAAGGTTTTTGCAGCTATAATAAAGAAAACAATATTTTTGAAAACTATATACCAAAGAAAGCAATATTATTGCCAACTGTATTCTGTTCCACAATATTTTGGTAGTAACTGTATTTCTTTAGTGATATTCATGTCCCACAATATTTAAAACTTGATATTTTGTCCAAACACCAACACCACTCTGCTCTTTCACAAGGAGAACATCTGCACACAGAGCAGTTCCTTCTCTACTAGAGGCTATATTGGCAGTGTGTGCTCTTTGTTACAAAAAATATTTTTGTTTTTAGGCAGTTGTTAATGTAGTAAGATGATAGCTTAGGGGTTAAAGCAACAAACTTATCAGTGCTTATGTTTGCATCCCTAAACAAAAACATTCCAACCCATCGTTCTTTTGCCCAATATGCCACCTCAGTTTGGACCCAGCCATATGCAATTCAGTCTTGACCGTGCTCTAATAGGAACAGTCCAGACCAAACTGCCCGGGCAGGAACACCTTAAACCGGAACACAACCATCCTCAAGACTGATTACGCCCTTATTTGTGTTCATCAGTCGGTTATAGCTTGGTTCCAGTGGCGAAGTGAGCACGGGACCATATCTAAGCATACCTTTTCGGGTACATCAAAAACACATAAGGTGATGGGAGGAGTGTGTGTCATTTGTCTAATTACTGGCAATTGCTCAGAGGAGCATTCTAACCCATTGTTCTTTTGCCCACCATGCCACCTCAGTTTGAACATAGCCATATGCAAATCAGTCTTGTTCCTGCTCCAATAAGAGCAGTCCAGTTAGAACTGCCAGGCCAGGACTTCACTGAACCAGAACACAAGCAATTCAAGGCTTGTTTTGCCCTCATTAGGGCTCATCGGTCGGGTAAAGTTTGGTTCCAGGAGCACAGTGAGCATGATACATGGATCTGGACATACCCTTGCCACTTGGGGCAGTACAACAAGCACACAAAAGGTAGCGTTACCCAGGAACTTTATGCTAGAAGCTGTAATGAGTGCTTTTTGTGACAAAAAAGTATTTCTGCTTCTAGTCATTTTTTTTAGGTCTGGTGTTAGCCAAGAAGTATTTACTTTTACTAAAATTATATGTAACAAATATCTATTTATAGGGGTGTTCAGTTAGCCTTCTTTATCCATTGGTCAGTATTGTGCCATTCACATTTTTTCTCTGCCCACTCTAACATTTAGCATTGGGCAAGGGGTTCAGTTCACTTCATCCATTGACTTATTCACTGTGAGTGACAGTGCGCACTGCTCCTTTACAAGGAACACATCCACTCACAAAGTAGTTGCCTTCAGGTCCAGTGACTACCTTGGCAATGAGTGCTTTATAAGACTAAAAAGACTTTTAGCTCATTTTCTTTTTAGATTGACGAGGGCCTTGCTTCTTCAACAATAAAGTTTTGCAAAACCATGACAAAACAACCATTGACAAAGCCAAAACACCAGCAGCCAACACCAAAACTGTTGGCTTTGCAAATGCATGTTTTACACTGACATCACATTGTTCAATGCCAAAACTCTCACTCCACAACTGGATCCAAGATAAACTATTTGTTGCTAGTGAACTGGTATTTCTAAGGAATGTTCAGTGAATGAATAACACAGTAAATGTAACATTTAGACTGACTGTTTCATCATCTTGTACAGCTAGAATATTTGCAGCAATTAAAAATTAAAAAATAATATTTGACCATTATTAATCCTAATATTTGCCTGTCAGAAAAACAACTTTGAGGCAGTATAATCCAGTCTTGGTCCGATTAAGTCTCTGAAGATAATTCAGCTGAATCAATGACTTGAAAATATGTACATTATAAATTTATTCTAATGCTTCGCAGGGTTGGATTGTGACCAGAAATAGCCCCAGCCACCCAAAAAAGTGACTCACATTTGTCAACCTCGACCTTTTGCAAACAATTACTTAACTAGTTTCAGATTCAAACTTGTGGCGAAATGTGACAAATGAAAAACCCTTTCCTCTCAGCCCTTTGCATCCCTTCACCCATCCACATAGCATCCCTCGCCCTCATTCTTCCATCGTCTTTCCATCTCCTTTTGGCTCTTCATCCCTTCTTTTCATCGACACAGGTCTTCCCGTTTTCTTCATTCACTTGTGTCCTCTTTCCTACCGTCCAGCTTGTCTGCCTTTTTTTTCTCTCCTGCTTCTCTACCTCTTGCCTCTAGATCATTGCCATTTCTGTGCCCGTTCTGCAATGGAGAGAAATTTGCACTGTTGCTGTCTGTGTTTTCCTGTTCTGTGTCTATGACAGTACCTCTTTATGACAGTACCTCATGCTTGACCCCCTTCACTTCTGCTGTCTCCTAGCACTGTTCTATGTGTTGGGGGATCTTACATTACTCTTACAAAAAATAGGGAAGGGGTCGAGAAGGGATCCGGCTATCAGGAGGGAGAGGCTGACCTTGTGGAAAGACAAAGGCCCAAGGGATACACTCTCCCTAAATAAGTAATATAGGATCTTCTCTTGTAGAGTATCCCTTACCCTACAAGAGAAGATCCTATACCACATGGGAACTGGTCAGTGTTTAATGAAGCAGGGGGAATCCCTTTCTTATTTAGTTTGACCCTCACACACTCTAATACTGTTATGCTTCATCATCGAGTCCACCCTGGCCCCTAAAGGTCAGGATGGGCTCAACCATATCCCAGCGAGCTTTTTTAATATTGTTTCCACCACTGAGACTATAAAAGAAATAAAAATACCCCAATCAGTCCAAGGTATCCCTTTATTAGTGGTCTGAGAGTGTGTGGGTTAAAAAATTATCCGTTAGTGGGGTGCTTAAGATATAATGGTCCTAAGACCCTAAAATAATCGCCGACATGTTTCGACCCCTGTACTATGGCCTATCTGGTAGGGAGAATTCTTTAGGACGTAAAGACATTCAGTGCTCCGGTGTGGTGTATATTCACTATTTAGTGGCCTGTACATATAGCATGCAAACCTAAAATCGCACGCAAGGAGAGTTGAATCTCTCGCCTCAATGTAGCATCACTGTTCCTGTAACAGGAATAACAAAGCTTAAATCACCTCAATATAAGGCATTTGTATTGTGTGGGAATCACCATGTGGATAGAGAAAGAAGAGGTAGACTTTTTCTACTCTAAGGGCACTTTCTGATGGCTTAATTTAACCATCAACTAAGTACAGTAGTGCCAAAACATGCACAATTTACAAGGAAGTGTCATGCTCAACTGAGCTGTCCCGCAATCAAAAACCCCACCAGGTAGCTCACACGGTACATTGCATATCCTAGATCACACACATATTTTGCGGTCATTGATAATCATGCCTTAAATGCAATCCATGCGTAGTGAATGTAGTAACATGCGGAGCAAAAAACGCATAAGACAAAACAGCATCTGCATTCACACTCTCACTTACCCCAATTAGGATAATGGTCATGCTACTAGGGTTCCAGGGGAGCATGCCCCTGTAGTCAAACACTCCCATAGGTTTTAAGAAACACCGCCATAAAATTAAAGGAGAAAATGTTTCTCTGCAGCAAGATCCATAATGCACAAAACAGATATCGGCGTGTTATCACCGAAATCCTTGGGGATATAGTCCCCTACTCACGTCCTCAAGGGTAAGTAGTCTTTTGAGAAATCAATTTTCTCATTTAAAAGGAACAGGAGCATCAGAGATATCCTGGTCTACACTGGACCACAAAAGAAGTAATCACCTAGACTTAATACCCTATGGAAAATTCCACCAGTAACGGGCCATTATCCTTTAGGCCAATGCGCAGTGTGCCCACTGGCAAAACATTCTAAGACCCTAGACCTGGGTCTTACCACCCCATGGGAACAGTGTATGCACACAAACTGCAATTCTGAAAATGTGGGCTACCTGATCAAATGTCCGTGTGACCTACGATACGTAGGTATTATGACAAGAAAAGTGAAAATCAGGATAGAATAGTATAGGAACACTATCTGCTGTAAAAAAGCCTCTACAAGACTTACAGCCCATTTTTTTGAGAAGAAACACACTGAGAATGAAATGTCTTGGACAATCATAAAAAAAATACCACACCTGTCAGGAAGCATTTAACCCCTCTTGGAGATAAGAACAATGTTGGGTTTATAGATTAAAAATGCACAAGATCGGCCTCAACGAGGAGATACCATGGAATTACCTTAATTCCCTGCACTAAGAATTATCTGACCATTGCCAAAGTTTTACCATGACCTTTTCTTCCCAACTACTTTCTAACAAGAGCACTACTACATCCCTCTATAGGCTCTATTAAAGCTACGACTGAATTAACACGCTCTTGCATTTTTCCCAGGGGTGACACTTTTTGTATTGCAATATATCCCCATAGTGGCCCCACCGCATCCCTCAAGAGACCCTTTTAATGGACTAAAATTAACATAATATAGACACACAACCAAAAAGAGCAGTTATAGGCTGTCAATGAACGCATAAGTGTTAATACACAAATTTTCCTATTCAGCGCTGCACCCAAAAAAGGCCCAAATGCTCACAAGCCTTGTACTGTAAAAGAGATATTGCAATAGGGAGCGCTATCCAGGAGCGGCCCGTGCAGGTAAGAGTGGTGTGGTGGGGTGGAGGGGGATTCGACAGAGGACGCCGAGGTAAAATTAATTATTTATTCAATTTTGCCTCAGCGTCGTCTGTTGAATCACCCCCACCCCGCTCCTCCTCTCTTACCTGCACGGACCGCTTCTGGCGCTATCAAAGTAATCACTGGGGCATTATATTAATGTCCATGTTAAGAATGAAAAGACAGTTCGATCATAACAAAGCACATCCAGATGAGTCAAGATATTCTTCCATTCATCCATAAACACACAAGAAGACATAGAGGTGAGTCTTCAAAAAGAAATGTATTCTTCACAAAATAGAAACATCCCACCCAGCCAATGTGTTTTGCCCTTCAACTAGGACTTCATCAGGGCTGTGAAGCAAATACATTCAAAAACTATTTTTAAAACACATAAAATATTTGCAATTCTACAATATCATTTTAGACTCCCTCTATTTATATCTATACATGTCATATTACAATCATTTTAAGATTCTGAACCCATCTACAAAAACCCTCACCCACTGTAAATGAACAATCTCACGTAAATCCAAATTGTTGTAATATCTATTCCCTTAGGCCCCGGTCCTAGACAAAACAAAAATAACATGATCAATTTTTCTTCTCCTTTACAACATTTAATTTAACAAGATGATTTTACAAAGTACTTACAGCACATATATATTGAACATTAACATCACCATATACGATTTTCTGTCTGCAAGATATATAGGCGTTTTCCATATTGCAGATCATTAATGGTCATTGACACTGAGAACTCCTGTATAGATGGAGGGGGAAATAGTGAGCTATAAGCTTCAATTTTATAAACAGCTACATGCTTTTCAAACAGCCACCTGTTATCTACACATTCCCCAGACATAATTTAAATCACCATACTATGCATTGTGTCTGTAAAAAAATGAATCTCATCACAACCCTCCTTAATTTATTTAAGAAAATAAGTCTCCTCTCAGTCCTCCTTAATTCAAGAGATCCACAAACTCACCTTCTTTCATCGCCCTTCTCCTTACAGTATCAACATCTACTTCCTGGTTTTTCGTGAATTGCGGTGCATTGTGAGGTTACTGCCAGCTTATAATGAAATATTGCACGTGAGTATTCAGTCAACGTTCTTAATAGAAAGTAAGTTATGGAGGATTGTAAGAAAATCATTCAGTCCCATACTATATAGTCCCTCTATTGAAGAACAAGAAATAAAGTTGTTTCTATTTTATTAGCCAGCATATACAGACCATAACTCGTTATAGTATACATTTTAGCAGAGTATTAAATAAGCAAAATGAATGCAAATAATTGTTTTTACTTTAGTTTCAAAAACTCAGATTGTTGGCATTTCCTAAAGGACATATTTTATCATTGACTGTGGTTTGTGAGTCATAGAGGAGTGACACTGAGACATGAAAGACATTACAAGAGAGGCCTTGATCTACTGTCTCATAAACTATGCATCTTGCAGCATGTTGTAAGGATGAATCAAAAGAGAAAATGAGACTAAAAATAAACAAGGGCCCAAAATAGAGAGATTGTAATTGTCAAAAGAGCTAATAGCTGAATGTAGTGTAATGCACTGTAAATACATTTTGAGTAGTGCACATAAATGTTTTATATTACAATACTTGAAGTAAAGCAGTGGTGAGCAATATCACTTACACTAAGGGGTCGATTCCGATTCGGGCCGGAAAAAGCACCGACCGACTCGGAGCCGGAATTTAAACCGACCGACACGTACCTGTGGCGCCCGACACGCCAAGTACGATGCAAAGCGTGCAAAATCCGACCAACACGTACAGAACCCAAGCCGAACGACCGAGCCGCACGGAAAACAGCAATCCGGCCGGAAAAACACGCGAATCGAGCCGACCGACACGCACCCGGAACAAATCCGACCGAAACGTACACGCGAACTCCAAACCGCAAAGTAAGATGCAAGGCGCGAAACCACGACCGAGTCGGACGGAGGACAAGCCGTACAACCGACACGCATACAAAACCGAGCCGAAGTAACACAAAACACCGTGACCGACGCGTACGCAGCATAGAAAACTACACAAACACAGCGTGAACGAAAAGGAGAACACCTTCCGAGACAAATGCAGGGTCCGACTCGGTCACAAGAACGTTTCCAACATGCACAGACAGTACAAAGGAAAAATCACACAAAAAAGGCCAAACAAGCAATTACAAAGCCAATAAATACTGGGGGGTGGGGACAGAGAACAAAGACACACCCACAACTCCACCCATATAAAGGACACAAATCACAACCATGATCCTTTGCAAATGCCATTCCACTGCCAGCACCCAAGAGACAGCAACCACACACCCACAGCTCATCCCTCACACAAGCCACACACCATCAGCACACCAACAAATACCTACCTCACATACACCCAGCAAAACACACACTCACACACCCTCACCTGCACACCAACACACACATCACTCACCATCACCACCCATCACCATGCCCCCCAAGAAGAATCACAAGTTCCTAGATTGTGAATTGGAAGTCCTGGTAGACGAGATCCTCAGGGTAGAGCCACAGCTGTTTGGCACACTGGTCCAACAGACCCCCATCTCCCAGAAAACCAAGATGTGGGAGAGGATCATCAACAGGGTGAACGCACAATCACCATGTCTGCGCACAAAGACCGACATCCAGAACAGGTGGTATGACGTGCGCAGGAGGGTCCGGGAGCTGCTCAAGAAAGACTACCTCCTGAGCCAATACACCGGCAGTGGCCCTCCTGCCAAGCCAGTATACCTCAGGCCCTGGGAGGAGAAGGTGCGGGCCATCCTTCCGCCAGTGAGCGTCTATGGACTAGAGAACATCCCAGAGCCTGGTGAGTACACAACAAATGTACACAATATTCTGCCACAATACACACACACATCACTGTCAAGGGGAGAGTCAAACCATGCACTCATAGCAATTACACAGCAACCAGAACAGAATCATCCCAAAATGTGTATGTCAGTCAGATAAACACAACACATGCCATCAAAAAAGTTACATTCAACCGTGCCATCACATGTACAAACACAACTACAACTACAGCTAGGCAGTGGCACAAATAGAACTAACAAACACATCCAGACATGTAGCCACCACAACAACACCAACACACAGTGAAGACCACTGAAAGGAAGGAATTCTGTGTATGCTGGCCAAGTCAGTGTAGCCAATAGCATCATGGGAGTCGTAGTCACACATATTGCCCCCCACAACTGTCCCATCAACACCACCATGAACCATGCGCACATCACAGGGAGTGGAGAAGGACTCACAAGATGGCTGACACTGGCAACTGCTGTGGGGAGCACAAGGCCCTGCTGGCAACTGTGCACCAACAAACAGCAGGACACCACTGACTGACATCCTGAGAGACAACTTCCACTCCCTGCAATGCAAGCACGTTCCATGGTGGGATATCTGGCTGGCTGGGTGGGAAGGAGGACTTGCAGCACTGACCATAGTCACAAGCACCTCCCCTCACCCCCTCAACACAAACTCCACAGAACCCACCTGGTAGAATGCAATGCCTCCCATCCTAACTCAAGATCCCACAAAGAACCACCACCCTGGGTTATGTTGTGTGAAGCACAGGGACACTCTTGGGACTTTTAGCCAAACAACTGCCAGGACAACACTCCCAGTCATCCTGTCAGCACAGGCAGCCCACCCCACAGGGAAGCAGAGTCAAAAGGAAGGAAGCATGGGCATGCTGGGAAGGGGGTTGGAGGCAATAGCATGATGGGAGTCGTAGTCACAGCTCTACATCCCCCACCACATGGCCCAGCAAGCTCACACTCACGCATGCACATCCCACAGAGAGTGGAAAGGCCCATCAAAGATGTCTGACACTGTTGCTGTGTCGTGGGGAGCACAAGGGTATGCTGGGAACTGCACACCAACCAACAGCAGGACACCACTGTCAGCCATCTTGCCATTGCCCTCACACCCACACACACTGAACTCCCCACAAAAGCAAGTAAGTATGGGAATGCTGGCAAGTGGGGTGGAGGCAATAGCATGATGGGAGTCACATTCACAGACATAGCTCACCCCCACAACTGTCCCATCAACACCACCCTGAACCATGCTCACATCACAGGGAGTGGAGAAGGACTCACAAGATGGCTGACACTGGCTACTGCTGTGGGGAGCACAAGGCCCTGCTGGGAACTGTGCACCAACAAACAGCAGGACACCACTGACTGACATCCTGAGAGACAACTTCCACTCCCTGCAATGCAAGCACGTACCATGGTGGGATATCTGGCTGGCTGGGTGGGAAGGAGGACTTGCAGCACTGACCATAGTCACAAGCACCTCCCCTCACACCCCCCTCAACACAAACTCCACAGAACCCACCTGGTAGAATGCAATGCCTCCCATCCTAACTCAAGATCCCACAAAGAACCACCACCCTGGGTTATGTTGTGTGAAGCACAGGGACACTCTTGGGACTTTTAGCCAAACAACTGCCAGGACAACACTCCCAGCCATCCTGTCAGCACAGGCAGCCCACCCCACAGGGAAGCAGAGTCAAAAGGAAGGAAGCATGGGCATGCTGGGAAGGGGGTTGGAGGCAATAGCATGATGGGAGTCGTAGTCACAGCTCTACATCCCCCACCACATGGCCCAGCAAGCTCACACTCACGCATGCACATCCCACAGAGAGTGGAAAGGCCCATCAAAGATGTCTGACACTGTTGCTGTGTCGTGGGGAGCACAAGGGCATGCTGGGAACTGCACACCAACCAACAGCAGGACACCACTGTCAGCCATCTTGCCATTGCTCTCACACCCACACACACTGAACTCCCCACAAAACCAAGTAAGTATGGGAATGCTGGGAAGTGGGGTGGAGGCAATAGCATGATGGGAGTGGCAGTCACAGATATTGGTCACCCCCACAACTGTCCCATCAACACCACCCTGAACCATGCTCACATCACAGGGAGTGGAGAAGGACTCACAAGATGGCTGACACTGGCTACTGCTGCGGGGAGCACAAGGCCCTGCTGGGAACTGTGCACCAACAAACAGCAGGACACCACTGACTGACATCCTGAGAGACAACTTCCACTCCCTGCAATGCAAGCACAGTCCATGGTGGGATAACTGACTGGCTGGGTGGGAAGGAGGGCCGGCTGTCAACCAAATACAACCAATGCAGACCATGTTCACACCCCAACAAATACATAGAAATGCCCAAATAATGCAGGACAATGTGCCACACCAAAATCAACCCCTGACTGTGACGACTTAGGACAATGCAATGTACAGGCCCGCACCCAGAGGCACAGTCACAACTGTCAGGTGTGTCAACCATTGATGCCTGCAGAAACATAACATACATTGTGTGTGTCTCCCAAAAACAGGTGATGATGGGGACACAGCAGCAGACGCTGAGGAGTCCCAGTCCCAGGCTCAAGAGGATGCGGAGCTCACTGGTGTCGTACAGCCTCTGCCCTCCTCGGACGAAGAAGACCAACCTGGCACATCCGGTGCAAGTCTACATGCAGCACCAGCAGGACCACCAGCTGCAGCACCAGCAGGACCACCAGCTGCACCCCCTGCACCCACCCCTCCAACGACTGTCACCACAAATACCATCCCTGCCGACATGGACAGAACAAGGAGCAACACCAGCACAGGGACCCTGGACCAACCTGGGGCCATGGACACCACCACCACCACCAACCCCCAAGGTGGACCAGGGTCATCTGTGCGTGCCACTGCACGCACTGCACATGTCAGCAGGGGTGGTGGGAGGGGTGGGAGACAGAGGTCGCTGCTTGCAGAGGTTGCTGGTGTGCATGATGACCCACAACTGGTACGCATAGCTGATGCGTACCAGTCCAGCACCGGAGATCTCAGCCAGGTAGTGGGGCTCCTCAGAGACATGAAACAGCAGCAGGCTGCCCATCATGCCCGCTTGGACTCTCACATGTCCCACGTGGAGTCACACATGTCCCGCGTGGACTCACACATGTCCCGCGTGGAGTCCAAGTGGGATGCACTGCATGAGATGACGGCGGTGCACAGGGACATTTTACAATGCCTCCGCCAGATGAACAGCAACCAGTCCACACCTCCCTGTGTGCCAACAACATCTGGTGCTGAACAAACTGCAACTGCCACAGGGAGGGAGGATGACTCTGGCGGAGAGTCCCCTGCACCGCAGCAGCCTGTACTTGAGGGGCCCCCCCAAGAAGAGGGGTCGTCCGAGGAGGGGCAAGTGAGAGGCCGATGGCCAAGCGCAACTCCCAGGAAGCCTGAACCTGTTCTGGATGTTCACCTTTGTGCACAGACTGTTCACCCTGTTGACGGCAACACTACTCCCACACATTGCATGGGGAGTACAAGTTGGACCAATGTCTCAGACAACTGTGGCCCCGATACTGGGGATTTTGTCTACCAGGACTTTCAATTCACCTAGGAACTTCTGATTGCAAGATTTATGTACAGCACTACCCATCCTATGCACTATTCACACAAATGTATCACAATAAACACACTAATACACCATACTTGCCTCTGTTGTGATTCCAACGTGGGTGCTGTTATGGGGATGATGAACTGCAAAATTACACTGTGTATGCGAACTGCAACAGCAAGTACAACACAGGCATGTGAGTAAAGGCAACGTGACACATATGAGGGAGACACACCACCAGGGCTACACAACACATACACACCTAGGCCATCTGACTCATTGCCTACACTGATGTTGCCAGGGAAGACGGTGCAATGCACAGACACCACACCCATTCCCAGTTGTAGTCAAGTAGCCCACAGGTGCAGTAAGCAAATGGCAGTCAAATGTGTGACCACAGACAACGCACATCACAAAGTGAAGCACAGGTTTATTACACAGTTGCAACATGTCGTAACCACTACAGATGCAAGGTAATCCCACCTGGCAGCGGGCACACAGTCAACAACTGTAGACGGAAGGAAGTCCATGGGTGTGGCGCACATCACCTGTAGGGACACAACAGCTACCACCCTGGAAGTGCAATCACGTCGTCGGTGGACACAGTTGACCAAACGAATCTGAAAGTACCCTGTGAAGGACCGAAATGACACACAGTCAAAAGCAATGGAGAACAGGACAGAACAGCAAAACTCATGCACAATACATGTTACAAGATACCCACCCAGAACCAAGTTAGCATGTCAACACTGTTGGGGAGTACAGCCCACCTGTAAGCACACATCGCAACACACATCCAGTCAAGTAGCCCATGGACACACTCCAACAGCACCAGAGCACCACCTACACATATCATGCCAACTCACATCATTGACATGACACCTCAGGATACTCACATTCAGCTAAAGAAGTTGGTGATGAGCTGTGTGCGGACATCACCCTCATCATCATCATCATCATCACTGGCATCGTGGTCCAGGCCAGGATCCTCCACAGGTGGCGGATGTTGGTCATTGTCATCCTGGATGAGAGGCAACTCCTTCCGCACTGCCAGGTTGTGGAGCATGCAGCAGACGATGATAATCTTGCACACTTTCGCAGGGGCATATGGGAGGGACCCTCCGGTCTTGTCCAGGCAGCGGAAGCGGCTCTTCAGGAGACCAAATGTCCGCTCAATCACTCTCCTGGTCCGACCATGTGCCTCATTGTAGCGCATCTGGGCTGGTGTCACAGGGTTCCTGAGGGGTGTCAGCAACCACGGCATGTTGGGGTATCCCGAGTCACCTACGGACAGACAAGTGCACATTAGCTGACTTGGAAAAGTGGGCGGAATACTACAGATCAGATCACACACAATGGCACAAAGTCAGTACACACCGACAAGCCAGGCACGCTGGTTCTGCATCTGTGCCATCATCCTGGGGATGCGACTACTCCTCATCACAAAGGCATCGTGTGCTGAACCAGGGAAACGGGCACACACGTGTGTGATGGTCATATCTGCAAGACACACCACCAGTGCATTGACCGAGTGGTAGTGCTTGCGGTTCCTGTAGGCCTGCTCCTGGGCCTGTGGTGGTACCAAAGCCACATGTGTCCCATCAATGGAGCCAATGACATGCGGCATCCTCCCCAGGGCATAGAAGTCACTCTTCACGTCAGTGAGTCGTCGCAGTCTAGGGAAATAGATGTACCGGTTCAGGAATAGCAACATTGCCGCCAAAACATCGCGGAGCACACGGCTCAACATGGTCTGTGACATCCCACCAGCAGTCGCCACAGTATGTTGGAAGGTACCGGTGGCAAAGAAGTGTAGGGCTGCCATCACCTTCACCTTGGGGGTCAGCGCTGTAGGATACGGCCGGCCAGGCTGCAAATGTGGGGCCAACTGCACTGCCAAATCCTCAATCAGCTGCCTGGTGAAGCGGTACCGTCGGATGCTGTCCCGTTCCACCATCGTTGCCAGGTCTGGGAATGGTCGATGGACAGCAGGAGCCCTGCAGTGCAGAGGAGAAGTAAGCAAGATTGTCAGTCAGCCCACATATGCGGCATTGAACACACTCAATATCCCAACATACATCATTATGAGGCACAACTACATGAAGTGTGCAGTTCCGTAAGGACATGTATGGTACATACATGGCCAACATCTGTCATCACGGTCCAACAAGTGGCATCAATAAGTCCCAGGTTGGCCCATTGGATATCATGAGGCCGTGTCACAGTTCCCATCTCCTGCTGCCGTGTCACAATCACCCCCCACAGTGACATGTGAGGACAGATGTGCCCCAGGCATCACAGCTCAACGACAGGTACATTCCCAGGGACCCTGTATTGCCACATGGACACTGGCATTACATGGAGTATCATGTATACACCACAGCAAAACAACTATGACCCCCACAGGTAGTGGTCCCACTTGCCACTGCAGGACAGACATGGACGTCTGTGACACACACACGCACAACATCAAAGTCCATGCACACACAACGTGGATGTGGAGACTGTCTCCCATTGTGCACATGAAATCAGAGACATTGTAAACACTACATGCACACAGACTGTGGAGGACCATCACTATTGTGCCACTGGGACACCCTGGCTCAAACATACCGTCCCACATGGGACTCACGGGGTATGTGACATGACATACACATACACCACCGTGAAATGTGACCATGGCACATGCACAGATATGAACAGTTGCACATCACAGTGGTCATGTACACGTAACACCCAGGATCCTGTCCCCATGAACACGTGCACAGCCTGGGGGTTGCTGCCCCCAGGTGACACCCACAGGACAACATGTACACCAACATACACACAATAGGAAATGCAGCCTTACATGCCTTATCATACAGTTTGGACAGGCTGTCGTGTTGTAGGTGTGCCCCTCACTCCCTGGGAGCTATCTGTGGCTGGCATATGTCCATCTGAGACAGGCATGGTGACATATGCCAGTCACTTGTACAGGGATGCGTTGAACAGCAATGGACCGATCGGTGCCCCCGGCCGGCCCATTGCATTCAATGTGTGCGGGTACGCGTTGTGCCCCTGTACGCGTTGTACTGCAATGGACCGATCGGTGCCCCCAGCCGGCCCATTGCATTCAATGTGCGGGTACGCGTTGTGCCCCTGTACGCGTTGTACTGCAATGGACCGATCGGTGCCCCGGCCGGCCCATTGCATTCAATGTGTGCAGGTACGCATTGTGCCCCTGTACGCGTTGGTACGCGTTGTACCCCTGTACGCGTTGATCAGCAATGGACCGATCGGTGCCCCCGGCCGGCCCATTGCATTCAATGTGTGCAGGTACGCGTTGTACCCCTGTACGCGTTGTACTGCAATGGACCGATCGGTGCCCCCGGCCGGCCCATTGCATTCAATGTGTGCGGTTACGCGTTGTGCCCCTGTACGCGTTGTACTGCAATGGACCGATCGGTGCCCCGGCCGGCCCATTGCATTCAATGTGTGCGGGTACGCGTTGTGCCCCTGTACGCGTTGTATCACAATGGACCGATCGGTGCCCCCGGCCGGCCCATTGCATTCAATGTGTGCGGGTACGCGTTGTACCCTGTACGCGTTGTACTGCAATGGACCGATCGGTGCCCCCGGCCGGCCCATTGCATTCAATGTGTGCGGGTACGCGTTGTGCCCCTGTACGCGTTGTACTGCAATGGACCGATCGGTGCCCCGGCCGGCCCATTGCATTCAATGTGTGGGTACGCGTTGTGCCCCTGTACGCGTTGTATCGCAATGGACCGATCGGTGCCCCGGCCGGCCCATTGCATTCAATGTGTGCGGGTACGCGTTGTGCCCCTGTACGCGTTGTACCGCAATGGACCGATCGGTGCGCACCCATTGACAATGGCCTTGCCTGGCAACGGACGCGTTTTCGAATTTCGAACGAGTCGGTTGCTGGAAATTCAGTTGGTCACCCACAACAATGTTGCAAAATCATGTATGTCATGAAGTTGAAGATTTGAAGGATGCCGTGGGCGTGTATTGGTGCTGCTATTCCATGGATTGGCCAGATTCAGAAGATGCAAACGACTTGGACCTATCACTTTGGACACAAGGGACAGTATCTGCCTCTCCAGCACATATATATTGCTGGCTGTTCCCCTGAGAGCTCACTTGCCTGCACTACATGCTCCAGGACGACATCTGCCACTGCACTGCTGCTGTCTCTGCCCCTCTGGACCCTGCAATGGCACGTACTGTGGAGAGAGCCCCAGCCTTCAGCCTTGAGGAGAACCAGGCCCTGCTGGACAGCCTACTTCCACAGTACAGCAAGCTGTATGGGACACCAGGGGAGCAGGTGAGTGTTCTGTGCACTGCCTTTCTGAATGTGCATTTTGTCTGACTAGCAAGGCTGAAAGTCTGCACGCCACTGGCTAGCAGGCTCACTGAGTAGTTGTCACCCCCCATAGTGTGTAGTGACATGCACTGGACAGGTATGGTGCAGTGACAGTGCATTTGAACAAGGTTTTACTTCCCATGCAATGATACCATGTAGTGACGTCTGGCAAAGTGTCCATGGGCAGCGTTGCACTGCCTGTGTACATCATGTGCCCCTGTGAATGAGACATGTATATACAACTGTGTCATGCACGGATATGTTGCATGTGTAGTAATGGCCTTTTCACTTTGTCATCCTGACAGGTTAATGCCCATCGGAAGCAGGAGATCTGGAAGGACATCGTCCGGGCTGTCCGGTCCGTGGGGGTCTACAAGCGCCGGATCCGCAACTGCCAGAAGAGGTGGCAGGACCTTCGGGGCTGGACCCGGAGGATTGCACGGGTCCAGCTGAAGCTGTCGCCTCCTCGCAGGAGGGGCGGAACACGGACCCTGACCCCCCACATGCTCCAGATCCTGGCGGTGGTGTTTCCAGACCTGGATGGGCAGCTGAAGGCCAGACAGCAGCAAGGAGGGGGTGAGTCAAAGACTGCACTGTGAACTCTGTATTACATGCTTTGTGCCCTCCTCTGGCCTGGTTCAACTGCCACAGTGCAGCAGTCATGTTGTCCAGGAGCCATGTCCCTCTATTGTGCACTGCCCACTCCTCATCTGATACCCAGGTGTGGCCCTTACATTCAGGGAATTGTGTCACTTGGGACTGTGTCCTTGCAGTTTGCTTCACTAAAGGTGGGGGACAGCATCTGTTTCCCTAACTCTGTTGTGGGCATCATGGGTGGGTCCATTGTTCACACAACGCCTGTGTTCGGACATGTAATCTGCGTGTTGCTTTGATATGCGGTCCACTTGCTGAGCTGAGCCACCACATGTGCCTGGGGTATGTGGCACACGCCCATGCAGCGGGTGGGAACAATGTTTGGGCCCCAGGAGTGTGCAGATTACGTGTGTCACACATACATAGCCAGCTATCCACTGTCCAGGGCTCATCCCTCATTCATGTGGGGCAGGACAGTCATGCCTACTCCAGGCCATGCAATGCACTCTGTACTCCCACTCCCGTGTATCAGCTGACACATTGTGCGCAGTGATTTGACCCCTCAGGTGTCTGCCTCTGTGTCAGTGTGCTGTGGATTAGTTGCCAGGACTGCTGGGGTGTTTCTTGGTAGGGGCTCAGCATGCCACTGGAGATGTGACCATAGGAGACGATACTTGTGTGTCACATAGGTGTTTGATCAGCTGCCCGTGCAGACTGGGGTATGCGAATGTGAAGTTCAGGCAGCTGTTCCCCATTCACAGCAGATTGTGAGGGGCTCAGGTTCAGAGGGTAGTGTCACAGGTCTCCCATATGTCCAATCGGTATGACCTGGACAGATGAGGGTTAAGATGATGTGTTGTGTGGGGGATGTACATGTGCACTTGTGCAGCTCCAGGACTTGCATTCCCCATGACCTACTATTGTGACACAGTGCAGAGTGTTGTTGTCTGGCTGCCAAGTCATACATCACTGAGACAGTGATGTATGACTTAGCAGTCATGCCTCCGCCATGGCATGTGTCTACTTATTGGTGATCCTGCAGGGGAGTGACATGTGCTACATGCACACCATTGTGGCGATGGCTATCAGGACATGGGTGCATCATGGTGTCTGTCGCTGGTATGCATCACATGCATATCCTATTTGACTCTGGGCGTCCCTTTCATCCGGAAACCTGTACTGACTCAGTGGCAAGAGTTGTGATGTGTGCATGTCCACATGCTACACCGTGTCCTCTGCACTGTCCAACTACTGTGTAGTTGGTGCATGTGTCCACACTGGGGTGTTGCTATCCAACAGACACCAGACAGATGGGTGCAAGGCCATGTGGGATGTGAGTGCCATGGTTGGCATCAGACTGACAATTGGCTTCTCCTGTTCAGTTAGGGCACTTTTAGCAATGTACAACTAATGATGCCAGGGCTTGCTCTGTAATGTGCTGTGCTCACAGTGGTGTGTGCGTTTGGTGCAGGTGACTGATGTCTGTCTGTTTCCCCATTGTTTGCAGATACATCCACGGCCACGGAAGGGGACAGCTCCACGGACCAGGAGGAGCCGGAGAGCCAGACTGGGTCAGCAGCCGAGGAGTGGTCGGAGGGACCCAGTGGCACGGAGGGCGAGGGGAGCCACACCGAGGAGTCCTCAGCACCATCCACCTCAGCTGAGGACCAGAGCAACTCGGAGGATGACTCCCTTATGGAGGCGGGTGTCAGCAGCCACCACACCCCAGCTAGTGTTGCTGTCCCCGCCACCACCAGCACCACCACCGCCCTCCCATCGGCTCCCATTCCCCAGGTCCGTGGAGGCTCCCATGTTCGGGAGCGTGTCTCCTTTGGGCCAGGCACCGCACCCCCTGCCCCTGTGTCCCCTGCTGCCCTGAGTGAGGAGTCTGTGTACCTCCTTCGCCAGCTCCATGTAGGGCAGACAGCCATGCTGAGTGTCCTCCATGCGCACACCGCTCTGTTGACTCAGCTGGTGTCGTTCATGGAGGGCATCTCATCGGGCATGTCTGACCTACAGAGGGGCAATAGGTCCATGGACTCCTCCCTGACGGCAGCAGTGTCCCTCCTCAGACAGTCCCTCACCCCTCCTGCCTCTGCTCCATCCACACTCCCCAGCACCTTACCCGTCCCAAGCACACACACACCGGCACAGGCACACACCAGCACACACACATCCAGCACACAGACACACACGCCACAAACAAAACGCACACGCACGCACAGTCAGGGGACTGAAACCAGACTCACAGGGGATGGGGCCCTGGAACACACACACGCATCCACGAGCACTGCGCAGTCCTCAGTTGCCTCTCCCTCCAAAACACCCTCCCTTGCCTCACCTGCAACCCCAAAGACCCAGCGGCTCTTCCTCAGTGACCTCGGCCTCTTCCCCTCCGATCCAGCTGATACAGCATTCAGGGGGAAGAGGAAGCCCACCCACACGGAGCAGAGTGCCCTTCGCCCCCGGACACCCTCCCCCAGGCGCAGACAGACTGAGGCCCCCACCCGCAAGTCCCCCGGAGTCGTAAGAGCAAGACCCCGCCGCCGCCCTGCAGCTCAGGCACCAGGTCTCCTTCCTCCATCCCTCAGGCCCCCACTCCACAGGTGCCCCCACCACACCCTGCCCCAGGTTCCCCCACCCACAGATATACCATCCCCAAGAGGATCCGGCCTTCTCCCCTGCCACTTGCTCTCCCGGCACCACACCCCCTGCTGCGCTTGTCTGTGCCACTGATGTGGTGAGGGTGTCCTCCCCTCTGTCCAGCCCACCTTGCCTGTTCCCCATTCTCCTCCCCTGGTGGTAGGCACTGCAGTGGAGTCCACTTCCACCCTGTCTGACTTGGGCACTGCAGTGGCGGACCTGTCCACTCCATCTGCAGGGTCCACTGCAGTCGTGCCGGCACCCACAACATCTGAGTCATGCCCCCAGTTGTGCCGGCACACACCATGTCAGACACCTCCACTGCAGTTGTCAGTGGCTCTCCAGCACCCACCACCCCTTCCCTGCTTCCTCCTGGTGAGCCCTGATCCTGTCCCTGCGGTGCCTGGCCTGCCCCCGGTTGCCCCTCCTAGTGGATTGTCCCTGGTTTTGTGCAGGCATGCGTAGGGTGACATCTGCCACTGTCACCAAGTTTGGACTTTGACAATGGACTGGCCATTGGCCTTTGTGTTTTTTCTGGACTTTGTTTTCATTCCACACATATGCTGAATAAAGCAACTTTCTGTTCTCTAGTGCTTATGCTTCTGATGTACATGTTGTTGATGATGCTAACCATGCCCTTGCTGCAGTGATGGTGATATTTGGTCTCATGATAATGAAGTGTTACTGTGCAGGAACCCATGTGGTCCAGGGGGAATGTGTCCTATCCTGTGGTGTATCCATGTCATCCATAGCAGCATCTGAGGGTGTCATGTGTTCAGTATTTGGCAATGGGATTTCCTACTTAGATTAGCTATTTCACATCTGTGGCTTCCACCCCTGCACATCTGCTGTGCCTGCCATTGTTCAATTCGTCTACTTCCCTGACCGTGTGGCCATCTCCACTGGACATGCAGGTTTGGGCATCAATGGGGAAGGACTCATCCGTGTAGTCAGTGCAACATTGCTATACAAGTGTGTTGGATCTGTGCTGATGATTCCGTTGGCACTTCCATGACCAGGCTGATGTGACGGGAGCCCTCATTTGGTGCTAATTGTTGATTGTGTGACCAAGTGCTCAGCTGACATGATGGGGCCCTACTGAGGCAACATATGGCACAGCTTTCCTCACACAGGAGTGGAGTCCCCTCATGGCAGTGTGTACTCCTGTGACATTGCCTGCGCCCAAGGTGTGTGTTGTATGTGCATGTCTGTGTGTTCACTTCCGTTTAGCTGTGCATGCTGTGATCCCTAGTGTTGTACCTGTTTGTGATGCTTGCTGAGTTGACCTATGTTCCCCCAAAGTCTTCTCCCTGGGTTCTCTGTGATGTGGGTGCATGGCACATTACTGGTCATCAGGGTGTCACCCATAGGTGTGTTTGCTGTCAGGGCTGAGTTTGTGTGCAGACGCAGATGGGTCCCAGTCAGGTTTCCCCTTGGCACTTGTTGTTTGCCCCTGTCATGTGATTTCCAGTTTGTGTTATCTTTCAGTGATTGTGACACGTTGTGTGTGTGACTGCTGGCACTCCTCAGGGTCCGGGCTGCAATGTTGGTTGTTGTCTATGTGTGTTCTTTGTGGGTGACCTTGGCTTCTTCATTGGTGTGTGACTGTGGCTGGGATCCCATTGGTTGGTGTGGTATTGCCGTCATGTCCATGTACAGCGTAGTGTGCAGTGTGTCAGACATTCAGGAGTCTTGTTGAGTGGCCATGTGTGATGTGTTTCTGCACCTTGGTTCCCACCCACCACCCTGGAATAGTCATGGGTGCATGTGCAATGTCACCAGTGCATGTGTGCTTCACTGCTGCACATTGTTGGAGGTCGAGGGGTGTGGTGTTGAGTGTGTGCAGATGAGAGTTGTTGCCCGGCTAGGCCCCTGCCTCCATGTTGGCCTTGGCTTACTGGCCATGCTGATTGATTTGTGCTTGTGTAGGTGTGATGGTAGTTTGTTGCTCAGGACACATGACTGTGGTTCACAGTGTGAACGACATTTAGCTTTGTCATCACAGTGGGATTGTAATGCAGCCCAGGGTCACCACATTGTGGGGGCCCTGGGGGTAGTGCTGTGGTGTGTCTGTGTCTTGCTGTGTCAGTTGCTGTTCCTACGTGCCTGTGTGACATGTGTGATTTGTGCTCCTCTCATCTGACAATGCCTGCTTGCCCACATAGGGGATTTGGATCCATGAGTTACCTTTGTGTGGCACTGTATGCACATCTGTATGATTGGTATTCAGGTCTCCTCATGTGTTGTGTGTTTGCCTGGGGACACTGGCACCCCCCCTCACCTGTTGTGTATGATGTGCAGTGTGGGTCTGCCTGTTTGTGTTTGTGCATCTGCACCACTGCATTGGCATATCTTGGGTGTGCCATTGGCTGTATGTAGTTTGGTGGGTTTCCCCTGCTGTCCCTGGGACTCCTAGGTCATCGGTCAGCACAATGATCATGGTTTGTGTGTCCCATTGCTGCCATGGTATGGTATCTGTTCACCTCACATCTGCAGTCTCCACAGGGTATCTGCATTTGTGTGCCCATTGGTGCAAATATGTGGGTCTGCATTCTGATGGTCACTTCTGTCATTGTGTCATTGATGAATGTTGACAGTGTCAGCCCCCATGGGTGTTGTTTGTCTGCACATGGCCAAAGGTATGTCTTATTTGCACTGCAGTATTTGGCTCACCCAATTTATGTTGCAATGGGACACATACACTACTTTGCCACTGCTGTGTTTTTTGTTCTGTGACCAGGAATCATCCATGCAGTTTGGCAGTTGCAGCTCTTTCTTTGTCAACACTTACCTTTTGGTCACTGTGGTGATGGGGCGTTAGACCCCATTGCCACAATGTTCAGAATGTGCTTCAGCTATGGACCCCACACTTACCTTTTGGTCACTGTGATGATGGGGGTTTGGACCCCATTGCCACAATGTTCAAAATGTGCTTCAGCTATGGACCCCACACTTACATTTTGGTCACTGTGGTGATGGGGCGTTAGAACCCCATTGCCACAATGTTCAGAATGTGCTTCAGCTATGGACCCCACACTTACCTTTTGGTCACTGTGATGATGGGGGTTTAGACCCCATTGCCACAATGTTCAAAAGGTGCTTCAGCTATGGACCCCACACTTACATTTTGGTCACTGTGATGATGGGGGCTTGGACCCCATTGCCACACTGTTCAAAATGTGCTTCAGCTATGGACCCCACACTTACATTTTGGTCACTGTGGTGATGGGGCGTTAGACCCCATTGCCACAATGTTCAGAATGTGCTTCAGCTATGGACCCCACACTTACCTTTTGGTCACTGTGATGATGGGGGTTTGGACCCCATTGCCACAATGTTCAAAATGTGCTTCAGCTATGGACCCCACACTTACATTTTGGTCACTGTGGTGATGGGGCGTTAGACCCCATTGCCCATTGCCACAATGTTCAGAATGTGCTTCAGCTATGGACCCCACACTTACCTTTTGGTCACTGTGATGATGGGGGTTTAGACCCCATTGCCACAATGTTCAAAAGGTGCTTCAGCTATGGACCCCACACTTACATTTTGGTCACTGTGATGATGGGGGTTTGGACCCCATTGCCACACTGTTCAAAATGTGCTTCAGCTATGGACCCCACACTTACCTTTGGTCACTGTGATGATGGGGGTTTGGACCCCATTGCCACAATGGTCATGGCCTGCTTGCATTGTGGGGGCCACACACATATATGTGTGGCACATGTGCTAGGGGTCACATTGTATGTTCAAAGTCATGTTCAGTGTTGTAGGCATTTGACACAGTCTACACACGCTTGTCATGGTGTTGGGGGATGTCTTTTTCTTGCATTCCCTAGGTTGTGGTGTGCTGGTTGTGTCATGCTTTGTCCATCCTATGAGTGGGGGTGGTAGTGGTGGTAGGCATCCAGCCCCCCCTGGGCGAGGGTGGTAGTAGTGGTAGGCATCCAGCCCCCCTGGGTGAGGGTGGTAGTAGTGGTAGGCATCCAGCCCCCCTGGGTGAGGGTGGTAGTAGTGGTAGGCATCCAGCCCCCCTGGCTGAGGGTGGTAGTAGTGGTAGGCATCCAGCCCCCTGGCTAAGGGTGGTAGTAGTGGTAGGCATCCAGCCCCCTGGGTGAGGGTGGTAGTAGTGGTAGGCATCCAGCCCCCTGGCTGAGGGTGGTAGTAGTGGTAGGCATCCAGCCCCCCTGGGTGAGGGTGGTAGTAGTGGTAGGCATCCAGCCCCCCGGCTAAGGGTGGTAGTAGTGGTAGGCATCCAGCCCCCCTGGGTGAGGGTGGTAGTAGTGG
Source organism: Calotriton arnoldi (assembly GCA_963921515.1). NCBI lineage: Eukaryota > Metazoa > Chordata > Amphibia > Caudata > Salamandridae > Calotriton > Calotriton arnoldi. The sequence continues at coordinate 315,328 of CAWUFW010008144.1, forward strand.
TAGGCATCCAGCCCCCTGGCTAAGGGTGGTAGTAGTGGTAGGCATCCAGCCCCCTGGCTAAGGGTGGTAGTAGTGGTAGGCATCCAGCCCCCCTGGTTGAGGGTGGTAGTAGTGGTAGGCATCCAGCCCCCCTGGCTAAGAGTGGTAGTAGTGGTAGGCATCCAGCCCCCTGGGTAGGGGTGGTGGTGCGCATTCAGGCCCCTGTGTGCATATGTGGCATTGGTGATGGGCATCCCGCCCCTATGGTGCTGCTGTTGCTGGTGTAAGTATATTCTGCATCCCTCTGTGTGTGTGTGATGTGTCGTGTACGTGTTGTATGTGTTTTGTGGTTGGTGTCTGACTTACCTTCTGCGCCGTACGCGTCCGTGCCTGTTCCGGTAGTAAATGTAGAATATTGGTATGATCGGGACGAAGGGATTCATGGTTGGTTCGTGTCGTTCGTCCTTCTCGTTGCTTCGCGTCGTACCTCGTCGCTTCGCGTCGTCCTCATCGCTGGCGTGTTCGTCTCGTAGCCGTGTATTGTGTTGTGGCGCGAATCGGAGCTTATGTGCGCCTCTCCCGGATGCTTTGATGTGCCGTGCGTAGCGACGGGTTCGGCGCGTACGGTAAGCGCATCGTACTTGGTCGGCCGGACGGAGCTGCATTTTCCCTTCCGTGCGACTCGATTCGGCGTTTCCGGATTCGCCTCGGTCGGAGTACAGGACCTGGATTGGGTGAGTACGGCTCGGCCGGATTCTGTGCTGTTGTGCGCATCGTACTTACTCGTTCGGTCTGTTGTACGGATCGGTCGGGAAACAGGCATTCGCATGGCTTTTTTCCCGACCGAATGGTATTGGGTGCGCCTCCGACCGAGATCGGAATCGGCCCCTAAGAAGAATGAATGGAAAATGCTAAAAATAAATCCTGTGTGGTAGGTCTTTGTAGGACACCAGGCATAACAGTGAGGAGGAGGGTGCAAGCTCTCCCAAATACACTGCTTGTTCACAACAGTACTTTAAAGGCAACAAGGTCGCTACACTTGATAGCAATTAATAGACTGCGACTGTATGTTATTGAAGTGTGTAGGTATGCCATCACAAACCAGAAACTTTAAGATTTCACCTAGAGATCATCTGCATGTACCACTGCCATACAGTAGAAGCCACTTCCGAAAAGCCTTGGTTACATGTCCAGAGTGCCACTGGCCCCTCACCAGTGCATTGACTGCTCTATAGTGATCCTCTGTGGACATGGGTAAAGCTACATATACAGCCTTACTGCATTTCCCCTACCCTTCTAGTATCTTAAATGCCTTCCAGTAGTTGTCCAGTTGTTGCAGTGAGGGTATTCAGTTCATACCACTACCTGGCACCCAACTGGAGCAAAACAAGCTGGAGGCTTTTGCAAGCTAAGGCTTTGTGAGTTTCTATCCCCTACAGCAGCAACCTATAAAATTAGGCAACTAGAGCAAAGGGTTCCTACAATGATCAAGTGTAGTATACTTTCCTATTGTGTCCTTAGAGGTCGTCTTAAAGCCACCCTCTGCATGCTGTCAACTACACACACACAAAGCCCTGCATATGCCTTGGTTGTGGGTAATTGTAGTGGGTCTGAAGAAATTGCAGGGGAGGCAATAGCAACTTGCGGCTAACGCACCACAGACACACTCACATAGCAACTGGGCACAAAATGTGTATACACGTGTCAAGAAGGATGCTACACCAGATATTAAGATTAAAGGCTGTGTCACTATGTTGAGGATGTCTGAACAGCAGACAGTTTCAGTTGAGATAAGGAAAAGTAACTAATATATTTTCCAAAGAGTCCACCTGCCTACACAATTGACAAGTGGCTAAACACTTCAGAAAAAACTGGGCTAAATGTCTGAGAGATCACTGCCCCCTTAGCTTGTGCACCACACTGACTAGTCTCCATGGACCTTCTGGTGAAGTTGCTTAACATTTTGCTGCAGTTGGTCTGTGGTATCCCTCCCTTTATCTAAGTGCATGACTGCTGGTTCTCTTAAGCTCAGCCAGTTGGTGCAACCAAGTGACTCAACTGGTTTAACTATGCAGCACCCAAGTGAAAAAACATAAGATTCAGACTTGTGCTACCTAAAGTTAAACAGCTAAGGAGAAGGGTAGGTTGTGAAAACATGGGCTCCTGTACTTGACAACAGCAAACTCATTATATGCACCACTTTGTGTGCAAGCATCAGAGTTTTTAAATTTTCATGGGGCTACTACTAGCCAGTGCAAGAGCTTAAGTGACTGCAATATATGGGCTTGCATAGGTAGATTGACCACAATTCTGGCCTCTCAATTCTGTTCTACTTGAAGCTATTTTACATTAGCTTTTGAGGTTGCAGCGGCAATGCATCTACATAACCCAGCTTTGGTTTTCTAGTGTATCTAGCTATATTAGCTCTATCTGTCTCAGAAAGAAGGTATCTGTTTTTTCCTAACATCTTTAATGCAATGTGGAGACCACCCTTTGCTAGCTATGGGCATTCTCAAGTCAAATATAGCTCCTGCTTACTGTAATTTCAGAAATGCTGCCTCTCAATGAAGTGTATAGTGTCCCCAGTTTGTTGTCAAGCAATGATCCTTTCCAATGGGCAGAAACTCAGTCTTAGCTTCGTTAAGCCTTAGCTTATTAAGAATCATCCAGCACTTTATTATGTCAAACACACTGGAAATAATACTTTAGTCAGCAGTTGGACCTTGACCTTGAAAAAGAAAACAATATGTTTATCATTTGCGCAGTTCTGAAAACCCACGCGTGACTTGTAGGTTTAGGTGCCGCTGGTGGTATGTATAATTTGAAGAGCAGAGGAGATACACACAATCCCTAGAGACCGTGTGCTCGACATGATAGCTTTGGCACTCTATAACTCTTGATTACCTGGTGGGAAGCTTCATAAAGAAGCGGATATTATGACAATCACTCCAGTGATGGCATTGATTATGTTCACACAGTTCCATGACTTCATCTTGAGAGGCGGGCTTAAAATCACCTTCTGCACTCCGCATCTACAAAATTTTCCCAGATTGGCATGTAGCGTGGCCGTTAAGCATGGTATTAGATGTAGAAATAGCAGGCATCTCCATAGTGATGCAACACTATTGGGACGGAACAGTCCCTCGCAAGGTTGATGGGAGTGTACTCCTGCCCTTGGTGCCCAAGCCATCCTGATATCTGAATCCCTGATAATGATTTTGGTCATGACCGAACACGGATCATGCATGTGCGCTTTGACCTAGGCCTGTCTCTTGGACTGCGGTCTGCTTAGACTGGGATGAGCACCCAAAGTGTTACCTTCAGGAGTCTACTGCCTTCACCTGGAGTTAAGTAACATGAATACGTTGGGAGCAGCATACCCTGTTTTTAGTGATCAGTAGAATGAAGAGTAGAGTTACCTGTGTCACTAGAGTGGTGCCTCCTGCCCAGCCTGGTATATTTCCACTATTGTGTGCTTAGCTTGACCTGCATTGGGTTGTGTGCAGCCTGAGGCTGTACCTGTGCCTGAGACATGGTATAGTGCATAAGAAGTAGTGCGAGCAGTTGCGTGTGTGCCAGTGGATGTACATGCATCTCAGAGATAGTACAGTGCAGGAGAAATTGCGCAAGCAGTTCCATGTGTGCGCCAGGTGGTACATGTGCCAGAGAGAATGTACAGAGCAAGAGAAATAATGTGAGCAACTGCGCGTGCACCCTAGGATGTGCCTGTTTCTGAGGGAAGGTATAGCACATAGGAGATAGTGTGTGATGTTGCATGGGCGTGCTGAGAGGTATGTGGCCCGGGAAAAGGTACAGTACATTGGAGACTGCATGCATCTGAATGCATGTTTGCACAGGGGTATTCTGTGCTTGTGAAGAGCATAATACACGGAAGACAGTAGGTTCCATTTTGGAAGAGCCAGGACTTGCTGGAGGAGCAGAGAGAGGTGGAGGTTTCCGCCTGACAGATTTGTGTATTGCTGCTTTTCGGAGAGCTGGGTGGGACACACATTGAAGGTAGAAAGAGCCAGGGTTGTTGGTGCACTTCAAAAGGAGCTCTTTGATTCAGAAAATACATCATTGGTCAAAGGGTCTGGCCACATCTGAGGAAGTAGATGGGCCTATAGGAGAATCATAAAGAGGAGGGCTGGGGCAATTTGGTAACCTTTCGGAGACTGTGAGGGGACATCACCCAGGAGGATCAAGAACAATGCCTGGAGACTGTAGCAACAGCTTCTGCCTGACCCAAGTCAAGTGGGCCCTGTCAGGGGAAGGAGATCGCTTGGAGTGAGCAGGGTACTATGGGGATGCTATTGTGTGGATCCTGGAGTGGAGTGTGAGATTCTGGTCAGTCATGACCGCTGCACCAATTGGATTCGCAACTGCAAAACTGTTTTGCCCTATGTGTGTTTTATGTTTGTGTGTGTGTGTTTGTTTGTGTGGATGTGTGTGTGTGTGACCCCAATGAAATATATGTGCATGTATAAATGGTATAGTATATGTAGCATCTATGCAGATGGCAAAGTCTATTGTTGAGTGCGGGGAGGGGTCATGGCTCATAAGAGGCGAAGTTACTCCTTCAACTATGTATATATGTAAAGGATGCATAACTGATGGATCTACATGAACCGAAATCCAATTAACTTTTTTTGGAAGGGGTCTAAAGGGACCCCTTCCCATTTGTGGATGAATTACCACCACTTTTAAAATAGTGGTAAAGTATTACTGTTTTGCGACCAGAATTCGGCCACAAAACAATAATACATATCGCACCAATTCAATATTTGGAAGGGACGCCCAAAGCACACCCCTTCCAAATGCCAAATCACAAATGCAAGTTATGATTCGGTAACAAGTTACCAAATCATATTTTGCATTTGTACATTAGAAAAAGCTTTTTTCCAGTTGCAATATTGGCAGAATCGGGCCGTTTGCGATCAGAAAAAAAAAATGCTTTGTGCATCTGGCCCTTAGACTGGTTTAGCCAGCTTCAGCCAACAGCAGCGGCCAAAACCATTGGGTTCAGTAAAGATAAAAACTGAGTTCTATTCGGGTCCTTTGAGTATTCACTCATTCACCTAATCTGCATATTGTGTGCTGCTCTCCTTTGGAACATATATTATCTCAGATATTACGTGGGTACTACTAATACATGCTTGTGTTGATCGATGGGGTAATGATAAGGATCATCTTTCAAATAAATATCAATTCAGTGTAAAATGTTTTGCAATTTGTACAAATCATGTTTCTTGCATGTCCTTTAATCAAACAAGCATAACAACTAGTCACACTTTTCCAATTAACCTCTAACATTTTCGTAAGGGTTGAAGTTTTAATTAGTTGCGATGACTATTTTTATTCATTAGCTATCACAGTTCGTTGCTAAGCAACATTTTCGATGGCTCTTATTCCACATGTATATTAAGACAGCAAAGTGGGAAAAAGACAACATGGTTTGTCTAGTGTTACTGGATAACTAGATCGCAAAGCACAATATATTTAGCATCAATATTTTCTGTCACATCATTTTTTAAGATTGCAACCCATTTTCCCCCTGGCACTGTTGTGTCCCAGCAACTATGGAACAACCTTCTTAATGGAAAACACTGCATAAAAAAGCAAGGGCCATATGTATCAAACAGTCGTTTTGCGATTCTCAAACAGCGATTTTTAGAGAATCGCTATTTGAGAATCGCAAAACGAGATGTAAATAAAAATTCGCAAATATTTTGCGATTCCCTGACATTCCTTAATTGCGACTCGCAAATTGCGAGTCGCAATTAAGGAATACTTTCCCATTCATTCCTATGGGCCTAGAGGCCCATAGGAATGAATGGGAAGGCATTCACGACTTGCGAGTACCCATTAGGTACTCGCAAAATGCGAATGCAATTTCAAGGGTGCAAGGGTGTCAAAAGGACACCCTGTTGCACCCCTGAAATGTGCATGTGTGTACATGTGGCACACATACATGCCCTAAGGGCATGTATGTGCGCCACATGGCACTTTGAAAAATGCAAAAAAGTGCATTTTTCAAAGAAATCGCAAATTACCACCAACTTGAAGTTGGTGGTAATTTGCGATTCCTTAAGGCCAAATCGCACTTTTTTTGTGCTTCTTACATTGCATTTAAGGAATCACAATTTGCGATTCCTTACATGCATTCGCAAAATAGGGAATCGCAAATTTTGCGATTCCTTATTTTGCGAGTGGGTTTTTGTGTGATACATTGCACACTGCTAAATTGCGATCGCAAATGCTGAAATTCTGCGAATTTCAACGTTTGCGATCGCAATTTAGCTTGATACATATGGCCCCAAATTTTGGGAAAATCACGTGACCTCATCCATTGCCACTTTGAGTTTCCTAATAGTGCCTCATGTCATAGCACCAGCACACTATTAAGTTGCAACAGCGAATAACACACGACTTACTAAGAAGATATTGTCTAGCAGCGACAGAATGTGTTCATTGGACAGACTTTAAACTTTTTGATTTTCCAACAGATTTAAACATTTTAGGCAATCTACGCAATTGCTTACTAACAACCTCCAACAACGTAAACATTTGGGCATTACAAGACGACATACACATTTGGTGGTTTAGGATTTATATATGTAAGGGAAAACTACAGGCTCTAGTGTTTCAATATAATTATGTTGCCTATTTTTAACTATTTTGAAAGATCTTAGAAAAAAACCTGAACAATATGCATTTTTGATAACGATTGTGTAAGCATTGTTTTGAGTTAAGTAAAAAGTGGTGATGTGTTGGGAAGTTGATTCTTAAACCAAAAATATTTTTACCTATTTCAATTTGAAATAGACTGTTGAGGGCTTTGAAACAAGTGCCAGTTATTTTTTAATTGAAGGGATTTTTTTCCTTACTTAATGGGTCACTGTTTTTTTTCTACTTTCTGACCCATTGGTGTGTGTATTTTGTGTTTAATTTTATGTTGCTTTATGTGGCTTTATTTTTAAATTTACCATTGTTTGCATTGGACACAAAGGGCCTGATTTAAAATTTGTCAGATGGGTAATGTGTCGCAGACATCTGCACTATCTTATTGACCTTAAACTAAAGCAGACAGAATATCTGTGGCGTTTGTGGCGGAGTACTCATCCACCAAACTCTAAATTGCACCCAAAGTATGCATATCTTACTCTGCATTTTATGTCTCTTCCACATGACCTCTGAATCCACTTGATAGGCAGAAAGACACACTGTCAGAAAACCCTTGTGCCACTGCTCTAGTGCTTCAGTGATCAAAATTGGATGGGCTCTATGGTATAGATCGAGGCAACCTAGTTTTTCTGTATACTATTGCATGGTTCTGTGAGCGAACACTTACTGTGTTGTAAAACACGTTTCACAGAATTAATAGCAATGTTATATTCCAAAGGAATGTGATTGTCAATACACCCTATAATTTCCTCCATGCAAAAGTATCAGTGAACAGATCATTTTTTATACACATTTGTGCCATTGTACACAGAATTATATTTCTCCGAGCTAGAGTACTACACACACCATTTTGGTGTGTAGGCACATTTGTGCCATTAATGTAAGCACCATTGTGTTACTGTGTGCAAAATGTTGATACTGTTTACAGACGTGTGTTAACTTGAGCCTATTTCTCTCACTTTGGATACTTTTATAACTATTAAATAACTTGTGTTACTTTATATAATGTTCAATACAAAATGTGTTGCAGTGTACAAGCCATTTCATCCTTCAAGTGCTCTTGAATTCAGGTATACAGAATTGCATGCACTTGTATAAATATATGCATCGATATGTAAAAAAAAAGTGTTGCTATTTATTGAGTTGTGTTCTATTACAGAATTATTTTACTACATTCAGAGGTGTGTTACTGTGCACACACTTTTGATAAGAACATAAAATTAGGCTACTCAGTAAGGTTTAACTTTATGCAAATGTGAAATTTGGGATAAACTGTGCATATGTATATATGTGCTACTATCTTTAACTATGATACACTCAATTGTGTTGGCTTACTCATGAATGAAATGTAGTAACTCCTGATGCTGTGGCACACAATGAATAATTGTATGCCCCAACATCAGGAGTTACTACATCAAGAGTACCACTACATTGCAAGAATCTATAATATATTGTGGGTAAGTTTGAAATATGATTGTACACACACATACACACTCACACACAAACACACATATATATGTGTATGTGTATCTATATATTTGTAGTTATGGTTAGGTCAGAGTTCCCTTTACTGTGGTGCTATCTGACAAATCTGCATGAAACTTGAAAAAAAAGAAAAGTACATTCACTTTGGATCTTTCGTAGCAAGTGTCTGCAGGTCAGCCATGTCCGCCCAAGAAAAGGGAGAGGGGTTCCAAAGGTGCCATTTTCCATCTTGCAGACACAGAAAAAAAAACAGCTGAAAGGAATTACACCAAATATGACATGAAGGTAGAATTTTACTCAAAAGAGTACATTTGCTAGGTACGTCATTTGGTGTAAATTCATTCAGTATTTTTCAGGAAATTAGTGTTCTTAAAAAGTTTAATTTTTTACAGGATTTATAGATCCTCCTCTAGTAACAGAGACCGGCCCAGCACCACAGAACCAGTCTTCAAGCATGCCTTATATGGTAGTGCATGAACAGGGCAAGATCACAGACCCATGTAAGTTATTATAGGTTACACAGCTCCAGTTCTAGAACCCAGAATCCTGAATAGGACATTGAAGTTTGCCAAAGGCAAGAACCTTTGGTGTCTGTGGCTTATACCCTGTGCATGGCCAAAGGCCGTGCAAACTGTTGGTTGGAGCCCACAGAGGGAGAGACACAGCCTCTGCAACATAACCCACAAGGCATTCAGGCCCTGCACCCATCACGACTGCTCACAATTTCAGCCATTCATAGAAGGGGTTGGATACCCACAGAGAATGGGGCACAGAGTCTGGACAGAGGCCAAGTCATGAGCCCCACTCAATCTGCACATGGTCCAGGATGGGGGGGGTTGATGTCAGCAGAGGAAGGACTGTAGGTCCTGGCCATGGAATGGGCCCTGTGCCTAAGTGTTACTGTATATATATATATATATATATATATATATATATATATATATATATATAAATATATATATATAATTATTTATTTAATTTTCCCCTGCATCGTCCCCCGAAATCCCCCCAACGCGGCTCCACCGCCCCACCGCTGTTACTCTGCATGGACCGCAGCATATATATATATATATATAGATATATATCTACATATATATATATATACACATATAAAACTTTGGCTCCGATGTCCAAACTTAGGAACCGGGCACGGACTCCTTTGAATTTGTGCAAAACTTATTTTATTCAGTGCAACATGTCGAACTACAACGCGTTTCGGCCAACCCCTGGCCTTGCTCACGTATATAACTAATTGTGAGGTCATTCTTTTTATATTTCGTCCAAATTATTCACGTGACATAGTGCAGAAAACAAACAGAGAAAACAGACGAAAACAGACTGCAATGGTAATCCTCATAATAATAAGATAGATTGTGTAGATTTATATATCAAAGTATAAATACATTTATTGCTTATATTATAGAGGGCAATGGCATTATATTTTCAAGATATTCAAATGTTAAAGTATTTAAATATTTAAATACTTAAAATGCTGAATTAATTAATTGATATTCCAGCAAAGAAAATTATAGATATACACAGCAAAAAGATACTTAATTGAGACTCAATGCTTAAAGCAGCTATACACAATTAAAACAGAATGCTAAAGTATTTCTACTGTTATAATCTTCAAAGCATTGATAACATTTCTTGATAATCAAAATTTTGTATAAATATAGATTAAGTACTTAATTGCAAATGTCAGCTATTAATAGAATATTGCCAGTACTGCTCCCCTAATAATTCATTATATGCAGTAATAGCTAATAGATTGGCTAGCAAAAATCCCTCACAATGTCTTAGTCAGTTGTTTTCCTATTTAAAGTGACTAGTGTATAAAGTGCAGTGCATATAAAAGTGCAAAATACATTTAAGCAGCATATCATCACAGAAATATAGTCATATATTATTGATAAAGTCCAATCTAAAACTCCATATTATTACATATCTGTAATTTTGTGTTACCAACATATCTTAATTTGCAGGTACATTCTAAGATTTAAACTGCAAATTCGGTCTTGTATGTGTAGAACCTAACCCTGGGCGTAGTTTGCGTAGTCGCGCGACGCTGGCTACGCGAAGACGTCGAAGCGCTTACGCGAGAGCCGCAGTAGCTTCGCGAGCGCGCGTAGCTGCTTGGCGCGCCCGTTCGCGATGCGTTTTTCTTGCTCAGGAACGCGTTGTTCGTGTTCGGGACACTGTTTGCGTGCTCGGGGGCGCGAACTTACCCATGCGGTCGCCTATGGGCGCGGCCATTTTGATTTTCACTTGTCCCGCCTGTTTGCGATCCCTTTTTTCCTGTTCCGGGTCGCGTATAGCGTAGCTCGCGATGCGCATTCCATGTTCGGGAACGCGCTGTACGTGTTCGCGACGTTTTGTGCGTGCTCGGGAGAAATATCGCGCGAACTTACCCATGCGGTCGCGATGGCGCGGCCATCTTGTTTTACCACTCTATGCTATGGTTCTGGGCCTGCTTTTCTATCCTCCCTCAATCTTTGCAATCCTTAGTTTTTTACACTGTTTTTCAATTTTTCTTTATTTTTTACCTATCTCTCTCTCTGCCTAAGTCTATATTTTGCATTTTTTCTACTTTTACTGTGTTTTTTTACTTTTCAACTGTTTTATATAACTTTCTTCTTTAAGCTCCTACTTCTTCCCCTAACTTTATTTTTCCCTTCTAACTTTTCTTTTCACCTCCTCCCACCCCAGAACCATGGCGAAGGGTAGCAGCAGCGGGTCAAAGAAGGGCAAGGCGCGTGCGCCCAATCGCCGCCTGCCTTGCGGCAGACTGCGCCCCGCAGGGGTGCAAGCCCGCCAGCTGTTTACGGAGGAGGAGGTGGCCGCCCTGTTTTTTTATTCAGCGCCACCTCCCTTGACCTTGGCAGCAGGCGGCAGGCCAGGCTCCGGTTACCCGACCCAGGAGCGCCACCGTCGGTGGGCGAAGGTGCGTCGGGCAGTGTTTCGCTGCTCCGCGGTCCGGCGCACACATAACCAGCTGGCCCACCGGTGGTCAGACATTCTTGACCGGGAGCAGGACCTGTTGGACCTGCTAGGTGTCGAGGTCGTGGGGCTTGGTGAGTAGCCAATATATATAGTAGTATAAGTATTGTGATTTGTGTATACATTTTTTACAAATAACAAGAATAATGCTGCTTACATTGCAGGTAAATTACGTTTCAAAATCTTCTGTGATTGTAGGACACAGGTGCTGGGCGGTACTCTTACTTTTTGCAACTTTGCGCTCGCTTGTCATTATTATGTAAGAGTTTACTTTAGAGAACTTCAGTTAGGTAATGCTATTGCTAGAGAGACTGTAGTCCTTCCTTTGTCCTCCTGTCAAATAGTGGTGGATGGATTTGATACTAGGTTTAGTTACTATTAGTTGATAATTTTTGAACGGTGTGCGTGACGCATCCTCTGTCACTGAGTGCTGCTTACCCCAGTCCTTAGTAGAACCTTTGTAGTTTGTTTAGTGAGTGGTACTGGTAAGCTTAGCTTAGCAGTGTCAGTCAGCTGCAGAACATCAGACGCAACCAACCAACAATTTGATGTATGCATTATGCACTGACTTTATGCATGTGTCCTCCTTCTCACCTATGCATTTTTGATGGAAAAAAAAATGGAAATGCATGCTTAATGAACAATTGGCCCGCCTGGAATAGGTGGGCTAGGTCAGGTGGTACTTAGGCTTAGTTAGTGTTCTGGATTTTATTTGAATCAATCAGAATGGAACACTGAATTAGTGTTCCCCAATAAGTAGACTGTCCGTGAATTCCGCAAGCCACTGGGCGCTCGGATTCAATAGGTCAATTTTATTGCAATTTTTGTTTCCTAAAACGTTTTTTGAGTGTTTTTTTAAGATAATTTATTTGTTTCACAGCAATCATTAATGTTTGTGTCTTTCTTTTTCTTTATTATATCTTACATGATCACTGATCTGCAGCACCCAGGGGCAAGAAGACGGGGTCCGAGTCGGCGGGACAACCACCAGAGGACCGCTCCTCTACCGAGGGCCCTGCTGCTGGTCCCAGTAAGTCCTCCAGTGGTTATATTAACAATTATATTGCCCTAACTTTTACTGGACCTTATTTATTCAGAATTATTAATTCTGGCTCCACTCCCTAATTATATTTTTTACAAAAGATTCGTTGATCTTGACTTGACTATCTGTTTCTAAATTCTGGTTATCCCTGCCTCTAAGTTGTAACTGCCTCTGCTATGAATGTCTGTACTCGGTACTACTACTATTAGTCTGTCGCTAAGCTTGCCCAGTTTGCATTGCCACTCTTTATTGTACGGTTTTGAATAAAACTCAGATTGACCAATACTAATAGCTCTAGCCACTGAGTCCAGTCCTTTCGGTTGTCCTCTTCTAGGCTTCTTAATCTTGAGGCTTTGACAATTACCACAAACAAAATGCACAACCAGATATTTGACTATTTTTGATAGGATATAGTACATACTACTTGGATTCTGCACAGCCCCATGCAGAACTATGCACAATGAAAGAGGATGTTGGTGATGAGAGTTTGGAACTTGGACGTTACTCACACCTCAGTCAGAAGTGAACCCACAATCCCCTGAACGACTAGCTAGTGTCTCATTAGGTCCCCGAACCCCCACCCGAAGATACCCAATGATTATGATTCCACAACCCAGAACATAACACACTTTTGCTCACTCACTCGTGTAAGTCCACCACCACCACCACACCAAATACCACAGAGTCTATGTGTAAGTTCAAAAGGTTTATTTTCAAATGACAACTTCTGTATGTTGTTGTTCTATAAAATTCAGTGTACTCCAGCCATCTCCAACAGCAAAATGCATAAGATTAAAACAATAAAAATTGTTGCAACAAGTGCATGATGATATAAGACAAAAGATCTGTGTGAATTCTGGGCGACTCCTCACCGTAGAACGTAGAATTACTGGTTACATGCATCATTCATAAGCTCTGCAAATCTCTGGTTCATACTCGTAGAAGGGAATCCTCTGCCTGAGAAAAATGGTGCGTGTTAATGCAAGCATTTGTCAGTCCTGCCCAAAAACTGTAACATGTTACCTATGGCTAAGTAATACGGACTAACGGAACTCCATAACAAAGTGGCTTGTTTTCCGACATCTTGTACGCAACGCTCAGACAGTAGCTGTATGTGCTCATGTGGGCTCAAAAGGCGTCTTACTGTTACTGCACAACAAGCTGCGAGGTAACATGCGCAAAAGACATGAAGCGAAAAATGGTTGCATGGCTCAGGCTAACTTTGCAAAGAGTAGAGTATAGTATAATAATGACCTTAGGGACCATAATAACACTACTAGTGTCTGTCTACTGACTGTACTCTAGTACCCGATTTGGACTATTGAATGTGATTTATAATAATAATATGTATTAACCTTTTTCAATCTTGCTAGTGAAAAAGAATAAATAGGGGAGGTGTACAGGCATCTACAAATGTGTCATGTTTTTGCTAGGCGTACTCACCGACCACCAGTGCCGGTGGGGCCAGCGGCGATGGCGTTGCGGCCATTCCGGGAGGGGGCAGGAGATACAGGGGGTGAGCCAGCAGCAGTGGCGTGCGGTGGTAAGTTATATTCATGACTTATTGACATTGCACTAGCTGGAAGGGTGTGTGGAGTGGACTTCACTCACTGTACTGTTGTTGAGACTTATTAGGTATGAAGTTGTAGTGAACATTATACAACGGTTAATAAAGAAGACACCCTTTACTTAGCAGCATGAGCAATGCAGTAGCAATAGCATTACCAGCGTGACTTCATTAACCAATGGCCTCTTATATCTGACTCCAACTCAGGTGTGAAAGTTTTATGGAGGAGACTAAAAGTCAGATCAGATGACCTTGATGGATGTGTTGAACAAAAAGGGAAAGAAGGGTGGAAGGAGGAAGGGCGGGCGAGATTTAATATGACGACTGGCAGAGAAGGATACGTTGGAAGCATGGATAGGTGGCTGATAGGAATCAGATGCATGTGTTGTTGAAGGATGGGTGGGAGGTGAAAGAAGAATGGATGCCTGCCTGGGTGGAAGACACAGTATGGGTGGATACTGTGGATAGCAAGAATCATCAGCGGTGTTTGGGTGAAACTCTAAGCCAAGGCAAGCAACGGAGTGAGTGGACGCATGCGTTGTTGTTGGTGAAACAAAGTAACGTTTGTGGAGAGATTAAGAAGAATGATTGACATTTACTTAGAATGGATGGATGCCTGTATGTATTCATCATAGACAGCATAGGTGGAGACTGTCACGGGATGCACAGTTTTAGGGAATGTTAAAGAAACCGCGCCAGCGTACCAAAGCCGATGTGGGGAGGGGCAGGGTGGGGGTAGTAGTAAACAATGTATTACGCGGGCAAATACAGGTAACTTTACTGTAACATACAAATAAATAAAGTGAATTTCATTGTGCGCACTGCACCGCCAAATGCGATGCAGTGTGCGCAACAAAATTAGTTTCATTTATTTATTTGTTTACTTACCTGTAATTGGCCGTAATCCATAGTTTACTACCCCCATCCTGCCCCTACCCACGCCACCGCCCGGCCAAACTCCCCGAGTCCCACCAACGACCGCTACTGACCTTATGTCGTTGTCCCATATAAAAGCAACGATCATTGGATCAGATATATAATCTGCCTTTTTGTAGTAGCCAAGGCACTGTGAAATTGAGCAATTGCCCTCCATGTAACAGAGAGAGTATGGCCAGTGCCACCCGTAATAGAAAAATACGAGCTTCCCCACCTGCAAACAGTAGTAAATCAAACTAATGTGACTCTGCGTCATGACTCGTATGTTTGTCTTGGCTTCAAGCATAGATGACCGAGCTGGCAATGCCGGCTACAACCAGGTTATGTCATTTCCCTAAACTAGAGATAAGAAGAACACTGGTGTACTGTGCACTGGTTGGAGTCCATAGTGCTAGTATAATGCCTGAAAGTCCCACAAATGTTAGAGGCCGAGGAAGTGGGAGGATAGATAGATATTTTATTACCACAAATGTTATGTACTGTGCTTCTTGCTAGTGCTACTGTGCCATTATGTGTTGAATTAATTTTGTGTTACTGTTTAGGTAAGAGTACTGGTTACAACAATATTTTTTTTCTTTCTTTTCCCAAGACAAACCATCGCGGAAGGAGTTGGCAGTCAGGGCCCGGCGCCGGAAACTGGAGGCCATATGCCGGGAGTACCGGCGGCTGGTGGCTCTGGCGGAGGAGGAGGAGGAGGAGGAGGAGGCGGCAGCAGCTGCAGCCTCGTCCGATGCCCCGGGCCCCAGCCAGGCCCCAACTCCAGCGGTATGGCGCCGCGGTCTGATAGCCACCCGCCGCAATTCGCTAGCAGCCAGCACTGCTGTCCCCCATTGTGGATGCCACTGCAGGGCATTCCGCAAGAAGATTCTTCCTCCGGATGGCGCGGCAAGAGGAGCAAATGGAGGAGCGGGTGAGAATCCTGGTGGACAAACACCTCAAAGCCCGCCGATTATAACATCGAGGACCCTGTTGCTTTGCCCCTTTTTATTCCTTGTTTTGGTGGGTGGGAATTGGGCGTTGGGGTTTCGGGACATTATTTGGACTTTTTTCGTTTTGGACATTGGTTGGGGTTAGGGAGAGGGGTGGGTCAGGTGTGGGATAGTTTATTTTTGTTAGGGTAATAAATTATATTTATACTTAAACATACAATGTTAATGTTTTGTGGGGGTTACTGTTTTACGAATTAACGTCACATTGGTTTGCTTGCTGCTGCAGGGCCGCAGCCAGTGTTTGATTTAAATAATCTGCCGATGATGTATAACAAACAGATAGATGCGGTACCCCTCACTGAGTTATTTGTCCTACTAGTATTCTACCTCCCACCAAACTTATCTTACCTGTGATTGATGATGACTACGTTCGGCACAGCGATGGCTGCATGGTTTCCATAGAGAATGTAGAAGATGCCACGGTTGTGGTGGTAGTAGTAGAGTAGACACTGGCAGTAGCATTTGCTAAAAAAATTAAAAAAGAGACAGTCACTTGCCTGAGAAAAACTGTGGGAGGAGTAGTCGAACGAAGTGAAATACAGTACAGAAGACGACTGCCAAACAAACAATATTGCAGTTGCAACTGCTAAAGTCAAATTAAACATAATGGTGGCGGGGACAGCCTAGTACAAGAAGTTATAAACTGCAGTTGGGTTGTCGAGTGAGTCACTTAACTTAACACAATCGTAATTCGTAACCTTTACTGCTGTGTGGTAGGAGTTTGATGATTAATCCAATCAATGACGGCAATTAATTATGATGTACTACTATTAGCCGTTGACGGCTTGCACAATGCACATAGACTGAGCATGGGTGGCCAAGCAGAAGAAGCTCCTCGCCCTGCCTTGCAATTGAATTAGTGTTGCTTTCACCACATCTGCCCCAGCAAGCGTGTGATCAATTGGTGTACATTTTATGTAGTCACATCACACCTCAATATAAATCACAGCCCGGGGAAGAGGGTTAGGGTTTGATGAATGGATGGGAAGGGGGTTTGGGGAAAGGTTTGAAAATGAAAAACAGTACGCATGGACAACAAAAGCAAAGCGCAATCTTGGCAGACGACCATGATCTTATCCAAAAATCAATAAAGCGAGAAAAGGGAAATGCATGCGTTAATGATGATGAAGATTAGATAACTTGATGGTTAATGAGTAGTACTTAATAACTCCTACTAGACAATTAGACAGTACAGGGCACCAGTATATTCTATGCAATTTGCCTTGCCTGTAATATGCCCTCAGAGACCCAAATTCCATGTTGTACTGGGCTTACTTGTAAAGATAGCAAAGACAATTAAAAAACATTTGTAGGGATCAATTAGCAAACAAACACACAACACACAGTCCTAATGATTGCAGAGAAAAAAGGATTCAAATTAATTAAAAGATGAATGATGAATGATACTAAAGTTACTGTATTATCATGCTAAAATTGTGGAGTTGAATCTCGTCCTTCCTCTTGGTCCTATCTTCCATGGACGCTCCGCACATCAATCTTGGTGGCCTTCCTGATGCCGATTGATAAGGTAAATGTGAGTTGTGTCTCCCAGTATATCAAGCACAGGGTAAAGGCCGGCCTGTAATGTCTAGATGGAAAAACAAAAGGGGTATTGAGAAATGAATGAATAAAAAAAAGAAAACATCATTTACGGTGGAGTCCAAGAAGAGAAGAGAGAACACTTTCAGAGTGAGGCGGCTTGGATATATCGTGTAGATTCTGTTTACAGCATTAAGCTACAACAACAACAGGACAGAACAGGCCCACCACAGCACCAGCCCGTGACCCAACCTCCATTTACCTTAATTTTTGACATAGCCAGACAAAAGGCATACACAGCAACTTAGCATTTTCCTAATTAAGTGACAAAATCAATGCGCCGCTGTCAGTCATCACTACACTCGACTAGACCACTACATGGACATGTAGGTCTGCTGTGTTTACTACTTTCTTGTTGAATTGTTGTGTTTATGTTTACCTTATGCCACTTCATGAAATGCAGTTAGTCCTTGAATCATCTCCGATCCAACTGAATGACTGCGCGCGAAAAGATAGTATGGTCATCATCATGGTGTGGTACGTGTTGTCCAACTACAACTCAGTCTGATTGACTCGATTGTCCATATTCCATATTAAAAATTGCAACAGATATTGGCCTGCACCTGCAGTAGTAGGAGTACAATTTGGTTATTAAACAACAAGAAAGGAAACATTGACTGTCACTTACTTACTTGAGTCACTTTGTAGATTAACTAGTAGAGTAGAGTTCGACTTCATGCACAACATCAACAACAAACAACAGCAATCGCTCAGAGTCTGCAAACATCCAATGCATTCCATCATTACCTGTCTTGCTCTTCTCTTTGGCTGTCAGATCATCAGATGCCTAGTTCTGACATTTTTTTTTTTTTTTTGCGGAGCAGTGGCCTCATCATTATTACTCCAGTCCACATTCATTTTGAGTGTTAGGCGCTGTTTCGGTTTTCGTCTTATTCATCTGTGGCACTTCTTTGTCACAGTTTAAGTTGCTTCCCATGGTCAGCACTGTGATGATGGTCCGCGGCCTGTGTAGTGCTCATTGCTGGTCATTTGAGTTTGCACAAATGTCAGCAAGTTTCTTCGAAGAGTCTCTTGTCTTTCTCTGCCAAGTACCTTCTGTCCTGACAGTGAGGACCTTTGGATGCCTGCTGAGGCTGTAGCCTTCGGACACTGATGAGTTTCAGCTCGAAAACAAAACGGAGGATAGCTATAGTAGTCACGTTTCACTTCTAATGGAGGCGGGACTGGTAAAGGCAACATTTCTTGTACTAATGTCTGCCTTGATGGAAATGTACTGCAGTGAGACAGGAAGATGAAGCAGGACTCTGAAGAGTGGACAGTTAAATGCACAGACGTGCAACTCCAATAGGGAAATAAAAGAAGACGGTGGTGATGGTTTTGTTGTGATTTGATTTGAACCGGAAAGACAGATACACAGACACATAAAGGAAGGAAGAAAGCAACAATTTGAAAGCCTAGTTGTCAGGGGAAGAGGAGCTCGTCCTCAAACTCTGGTGGTTCGGACAGAAGTAGGTCCTGTAACGCACTATTTACGTCATCCAAGTCGCTCTGCTCTTCCTGCTGTGATTCACGTATTTTGTAATCCGGTGGTATAAAGTGCTGATTCATTTTGATCATGGTTAACCTCTCCACGCTTTGGGCCGAGAGACTGGTCCTTTTCGAAGTTACAATGGCACCAGCAGCACTGAAAACACGCTCAGAAGAGACACTTGCGACAGGGGAAGCGAGATACTTTATCGCCAGCCTGCTGAGCACTGTCCATTGGCTTCTTTTCCCATACCAATACACCAATGGGTTTCCATCCATGAAGACCTCTGTTGGGTCATCCAGATAGGCCTGGACCATCCGCTCAATGTTAAGGGGTGCTCGGATGTGCTCGGCCGGTTTTGCCTTTGCATCAGCACTGGACTTACCATACCCCTGCTGTAGAAACCAATCAGTTGCACATTGTGCTGCGGATGATCCTGTTCTTGATGTTATTGTTGGTGTAGGTGACTGCTGGGAGGCAAATGCACTGCCCTCAGGCTCCGAAGTATAACTTGACTCTGGATGCCCTGTAGTACTGGTTATGGCCTGTGGTGGGGGCCTGTAATTAACAGCCGTTCGCTTTCGAAAATAGTTGCTTCCTTAGCTATCAAAGTTTTGTAGTTGGCAACATCCACTTCCGAAAAGGAATTACTGCCTTGCTGTTCAGAAATACTTTGTACCGTGGATCCAAAATTGTGGCACTAATGTAATGTGGTTGTGACAAAATTTTATTTTTAATCCTTGTATTTTCCGATAAGCGAGCGGCTAAGGTCTCCGCCAAATGATATGCGTCTTGTTTGTCATCCACACCTGCGTACGTTTCAGACACATCCTTCAGCTGTTGCTCTAGCATGTGCAACAATGGGATAGCTTGGCCCATAGTACAGTCCTCCCTGCTGACTTCACGTGTGAAGATCTCAAAAGGAAGTAGCATCTCAGTCAGGCATTTAATGAGGTCCCATTGAGCCATCTCAACGGTCATGCCTCTCACAGTAGGTTCCCCTATTCTTTGCATGACATAAGCATTGAGTGGTATGTACAGTTCAAACAGACGATCAAGCATATAATAAGTTGAGTTCCAACGTGTTGGCACCTCCTGGATGAGCGCTTTGACTGGCAGTTTATGCTCACGTTGAATGACCCTCAGCTGCTTCCGGGCTTTAAAAGAATGGCTGAAATGTGTGCATATTCTTCTGCAGGTGACCAGTAAGTTGCTGACTTTTGATTCATTTTTCAAAAAGTCTTGAACAACAATGTTAATGCAGTGTGCCAAACACGGGACCCTGAAATAGCCACCATTGCGCATGGCCAAAACTACATTACTGCCGTTGTCCGTGGCAACAAAACCAATCGTAAGCCCTCTTGGGCGCAGCCACTCAAAGACCTTGGTGTTAAACTCTTCCAAAATGTTTGCAGCAGTATGAGATTTCTCCATGGCAAACATGGCTACAGTTGCATGTTTGCGAGTGGCATGAAAAATCTCTGCAGTACCAACACCAGCAGATAGCTGTTCTCTAACACCCACAAAACTGATCCAGTGTGCAGTGATGCACATGTAATCTGTGGCTTGGCAACTGGTCCACATGTCTGTAGTCAGGTGGATACTGTGAACAGCACTCTGCTTCAAGGCCTTTCCTAGCAATTCCAGCACGTCGTGATGTAGTGCTGGAACTGCAACTCTGGCAAAATAGTAGCGGCTGGGAACATGCCATTTTGGGCAGATGGTTGACACAAATTCCACAAAACCCAACCCTTCAACAAAAGAAAAGGGAGAAGGTCCAGTGCTAACATTTTAGCCAGCTTCGCATTGTACAAACGTGCTATTGGGTGGTTGCGTTCGTACTGCCCCTCACCCCCAAACATGCTGATAATGGTAGGCTGCATGGTTTTCCTTTCTCTTAGGCTCAACGCACTTTTTGGTAGTGCGGACCTGGTACTTCTTGGTGTCTCCGGCTGACTCTTACTCTTGTGCCACTGAGATGTTGCTGAAGATGTGTGCAACGTTAAGACTGCACTGCTGGGGTCAGGGACACCTTGTGTACCACTAGTGAGAATGTCTCCCTGTCCTTCCTCTTCCACCGTGATCGGATCTTCTTCTACTCCTTTATCCCCACCAACACCAATGGTTGCAGTTTTTTTCTGTCGCGAAGGTGGTCCTCCCAGCTGATCAAGTGGTGTTTTTTCAGATGGGTCATTTGGCCTCCGGTACCATAGTTTGTACCAAGCTTACCACGACTAACAGAGGTATTACAAATGGAGCATATAGCAATGTTCTCCTCCTTTTCGCTAACCGTAAAGAAGTCCCAAACTGGGGAGCTTAACTTTGGCCTCCTGCTGGAGGTGCCACTTCCAATGCCGGATGATCTGTAGGGTGTGTGTTGAATTTGACTCTGTGCTGCTGTACCACTACCTACTCCTACAGAGGTGGTGGTTGTGCTGGATGTAGGTCGCTGCCGGGCCTTTGCTAATGCAAATATGGAAGCTGTAGGTCGTGTTGGTGTTACCTGTGGAGGTATGCGTGCTACATCCCTCGCAGCGATTTTGGATAGAGTAAGAATGTTGGTCTCCATCTCCTCGGGGCCGGGAGTGATGTTCGTGATGACTGGCTCGTCGTCATCATCATCATCATCTTGCTGTTCTACATCGACCTCCATAAGTGTAAGGCTTTCTGGAACCTTCCTTTTCCCTAGCTTGGTCTTGGAACGTGGCTCCCTCTCAGACTCAGTTTGTGGCTTCCAAGTGGCATCTAGATCATCAGAAGGGGGCTTGGCGAAGAACTCGATGGACTACCCCTCCTTTTCCTTGCTGGGGATTTGGAAGACAATGGATCTTCTGAATGAGTGGCTTCTTCTTCTACCTCTGCATGAGGCTCAATTTCCTGAACTGCCCCTACTTCAGGAGGAACAACAACTACTATTGCGGGCGGTGGTTGCGGCTGTTGTTGTTGACCACTTATCTGCTGTGTTTCCTCCTGCGTTGATTGGGTACTACTTTGAGATAGCGATAAGTTTATCTCCGGCTCAGCATCACTGCTTTCCACCATTAGGCTGGCTACCTCTTCCCCACTCATGTGCTTGGCCCTGGGTTGGTGGGTTGGGTCCACTGATGCGGATGTGCTGCCCCCAGCTTGCCCCCCGGACACCGCTGCTGCAGGCGCAATTTTTTTTCCCCAAAAAGGTACTGGCCGGCACACCAGACTTCAGTGTCACTTGCTTCTTCTGTTCCTTCTTCTTCTCAATAGCAACTTTCTTGGTACTGGAGGACCTGGTACCTGCTTTCTTTGGGCCCATCTTCTTCAGATGTCAGCAGCACTCAGTTGCAGAGATGTCTGGTCAGGTCACACGTCACGTTGTGTGTCCAGCAGCAGGATGTCTGTCTGGAAGTGCAACAGGAAATGATGAGACACACCTCCTCCTCAGTCTTTGTGCACCTAAAAGCAAAAAGCCAGAACATCAGTCAAACATAGCACAAATCAAACAAATAGAATATAGAACTTAGTGTGTGGTGGCCTCAATTATTAAATTTCAGAAACTATTCCAACAACAACACACAGTGTAGCCATTTGTGAGACGTTGACAACAAGGCCAGGGCTTTCATGGCTACTGTACACTTTGGAAGAATAAAAATATTAAAGAACAAAAACTAAAATGTACTGGAGCATGTTTGGCCTAAATTTGTGCATCACGTGTGATGTATTATATATAGCAGCATCAGGAGCTGCAGCTGGCAATGGGGATGGATTTGGAAGCAGTAAAACAAGAGGAAAAATGAAAAGACACGCAGGCCTATGTGGCAAAAACAGCACACTAATAACTACCACAACAAAATGGCCCCCAGAAACATGGTGACTCACAGGCACAAAGCACGGCAAACAATGAACTCAAGCAGGCCTATATATGGGCAGACAAAGGATGCCTTATAAAACACACACAGCTTTAATGCAAAAACTAAAATCCACATGGCTAAAAACACTTTGGAAAGTTAGACAACCACTACAACAACACAATTATAATGACACAGTACACACGCAAAAAAGGCATTTATTTACCACACACAATAAGTGAAATAGTCAGACCCTCCAAAAAAGCCACATTTCGCAATTCAATTTAATCTATTCAATGCCATCCATGGCCTAAATGATGCCAAAATTCCACAGACTACACAGAAACAGTTTTATGCACCCATGGTGACTACCTCTGGGCCTACTGGCATACTGGGCCGCAAGTTTGGAGGCCTATGGCAAAAGCACAGTGGCTGGTTTAACAAAATGGCCGCCGCCCACATGGCCAGGCCACCCAAAATAACAAAAAGTGAAGACAAAGGACAGGACCAGGCAGTTGGAGACTCTGGGAAACTAGCTACCTCTTGGAAAAATTGTAAAACAAAAAAAATGACTCCTTGATCACCAAACTACATCTAAATGACAACCTGAGGAGTTTTTTGTGCAAAATGAACTAAATCAACATTTTCGAGAAGGTTTAATGATGCTCGAGAGATATTGTTCGCCAGATTGTAAATTTTGCGTGTGCGGCATCGCGATCGTCACAAATTGTCGTTATCGCGCGCGCAAAACGTACATTGAGCGCGCGAAGAAGTTAAAAGTGTAAGTCCGCGTTAGTCGCGCAGTGCGGACTTGCCCAAAGTCCGCGAGCTGAACGCCCAGGGTTACCTACTGGCTGAAAAGGCCTATTTATTTAACAAACACCACAAAAAATACAATACGCCCCAAAAACCACTTTTACCAATTAAAAACAATGCCATCCATGGCCTCAATTATGTTACAATTCAACAGACAACACAAACAGTTTTTATGCACCCATGAGGATGACTACCGCCGGGCCTACTGGCACACTAGGCCGCAAGCTTTGAGGCCTATGGCAAAAGCACAGTGGCTGTTCACACAAAATGGCCGCCAACACATGGACAGGCCACCCAGAACAACAAGAAAAGGAAGACAAGACAGACAATGCAGGCCTATGGCAAAAGCACAATGCCTGGCTTCACAAAATGGCTGCCACCCACATGGCCAGGCCACCCAAAATAACAAAAAGTGAAGACAAAGGACAGGACCAGGCAGTTGGAGACTCTGGGAAACTAGCTACCTCTTGGAAAAAATTGTAAAACAAAAAAAAATGACTCCTTGATCACCAAACTACATCTAAATGACAACCTGAGGAGTTTTTTGTGCAAAATGAACTAAATCAACATTTTCGAGAAGGTTTAATGATGCTCGAGAGATATTGTTCGCCAGATTGTAAATTTTGCGTGTTCGGCATCGCGATCGTCACAAATTGTCGTTATCGCGCGCGAAAACGTACATTGAGCGCGCGAAGAAGTTAAAAGTGTAAGTCCGCGTTGTCAGCGCAGTGCGGACTTGCCCAAAGTCCGCGAGCTGAACGCCCAGGGTTACCTACTGGCTGAAAAGGCCTATTTATTTAACAAACACCACAAAAATAAAATACGCCCAAAAACCACTTTTACCAATTAAAAACAATGCCATCCATGGCCTCAATTATGTTACAATTCAACAGACAACACAAACAGTTTTTATGCACCCATGAGGATGACTACCGCCGGGCCTACTGGCACACTAGGCCGCAAGCTTTGAGGCCTATGGCAAAAGCACAGTGGCTGTTCACACAAAATGGCCGCCAACACATGGACAGGCCACCCAGAACAACAAGAAAAGGAAGACAAGACAGACAATGCAGGCCTATGGCAAAAGCACAATGCCTGGCTTCACAAAATGGCTGCCACCCACATGGCCAGGCCACCCAAAATAACAAAAAGTGAAGACAAAGGACAGGACCAGGCAGTTGGAGACTCTGGGAAACTAGCTACCTCTTGGAAAAAATTGTAAAACAAAAAAAATGACTCCTTG
The DNA here is from genome assembly GCA_963921515.1 of Calotriton arnoldi. Taxonomy (NCBI): domain Eukaryota; kingdom Metazoa; phylum Chordata; class Amphibia; order Caudata; family Salamandridae; genus Calotriton; species Calotriton arnoldi. The sequence goes on from CAWUFW010008144.1 coordinate 339,978, forward strand.
ATCACCAAACTACATCTAAATGACAACCTGAGGAGTTTTTTGTGCAAAATGAACTAAATCAACATTTTCGAGAAGGTTTAATGATGCTCGAGAGATATTGTTCGCCAGATTGTAAATTTTGCGTGTTCGGCATCGCGATCGTCACAAATTGTCGTTATCGCGCGCGAAAACGTACATTGAGCGCGCGAAGAAGTTAAAAGTGTAAGTCCGCGTAGTCGCAAGCAGTGCGGACTTGCCCAAAGTCCGCGAGCTGAACGCCCAGGGTTACCTACTGGCTGAAAAGGCCTATTTATTTAACAAACACCACAAAAAATAAAATACGCCCCAAAAACCACTTTTACCAATTCAAAAGTAAACAAGGCCATCCATGGATGCCCGGCCTACATGATGTTTAAACTTTAAATTCAACAGACATCACAGAAACATGCACCCATGGGTACCTCTGGCTCTAGTCTGGGCCTACTGGCTGAAATTCCAATCAAAGAAAAACAACTAGGCCCCTGCCGAAACTACAGGCCACAACAATACATTTTTAAAAATATGGAAATCCCCCAAAAAATGTAGGTACAAACAAGCCCCAATCAAACAAACAAGTACACCAATTCTCCAACTTACTTGTAAAATCTCAAATCCAAGAGTCCTCAAATCCAATCCAATGATATGATGCAGCAGACAGACACAAAAAGTGATCCTTCCAGCTCCAAATCCAAATGAAAGTGAACAGCACATGGACAAAACACTGGGAGGAGCCTGCTGGACAGGAACAGGAAGTTTGAGAATCAGGGGCACTTCCTTCCTCTTGGAAAAAAAGAAAAGGACTCCTTGCTCACCAAACTACATCTCTAAATGACAACCTGAGGAGTTTTTGTGCAAAATGAACTAATTCATCATTTTCGAGAAGGTTTTATGATGCTCGAGATATATTCTTCGCCAGAATGTAGTTTCTTCGTGTTCGGGATCGCGATATTACCAACACTGCCGCCGGAAGTCAGATCGCGCGATCCGAATGACGTGTTCGCGGTCGCACACTCTCGCGGGAACTTGCGGCCGGATTCCAAATCTCGTGGCGCCCGCGAACGGATAGGAAGTCGCGTCGGCGAACGCAGAATCACGGTAGGTCGTTACCGCGCGCGTGAGAACGTATATTGAGCGCGCGATGAAGAAAAACAGCTACGCTACGCCGCAAATTGCGTAGTGCACGGTAACTTCGCGTTCTACGCGAATCGCGAAGTTACCGTGACTTCGCAAGCTTCGCGAGCGTAGCGAATTTCACCGCCCAGGCTTAGTAGAACCCTCTGAATTTTATTGATATGTCACTAAACGCCGTGGTTTATTGAGACATGTTGACACCATGGCGGAGGGGGCATGGCCAACTGCCTAAGATGGCAGTCTCATAAGCGACGAGCTCCGGGGCAGAAATCCGACATATATCCCTGTCTGTACCTGACTATGCTGCCATCTGCGATCCTGATGCTGACTTTTAGAGCGTAGTGGTGCGGCAGATCAGCGATTGCTGGTCCTGTGCTCTGCCGGACATACTACGGCCTTGCCTGCGGCGCTGGAGCTGGCGGCGCCTCAGGCATGAGAGACGATCCCCACTGCACACATCCTGCTGGATTGGGGGGCACCCCCTTGTGGTGCGACGGAGCTTGTAGAGAGGTTGTGTGAGTGATGGGGGCCGTCCGCGACCCGCTGAGACCATGTCTGCCGATGTGGTCTGGAGGCGCTGAGGGCGACACCTCGACTGGGCCCGGTTGTTTTTGGAGTGGTTGCTGTGGACTGTCCGGCCCCTGACCTGATTCCTCCCCCATGCACCGTCATCGGCATGCCCTGCTGAGAAGCCCCTGCGCCGTGTTTGACGTTGAGGAGAAGTGGTCTCCCGCGACCTGCTTCCCCGGGGGGTGCGGACACAGGTGAGATGACACCCGTTGGAGCCAGGATTGGGGCCGATCGCGAACGGGCCGGACTGGCTGCGTTGGCCCGCTGGCCCTGCTCACCTATCGGGGGCAGATCGGCCTCGCACGCACTGGGCGTGCTGCAGATGATAGTCGGTGCTCCTCGGGGTGCCGTGGTGAGACAGCGGCACCCCCTGGTGACATCTCCCTCTCCACCGGCTAGGGAATGGAGGCCGGAATTGCTTGGATGCATCGGCGCCCCCACCTCTGACATGCATTCAATATCTGGGAGTGATGGGCCAGCTGGACATGGTTGCGAGCCCCCCCCTGGAGCGTGGTGGATCCCCCTAAACTTGGCACCAGAAACAAGCGGTGGGTCACACTCCGGCAATGCCTGCGGCGCCGGGATTGGTGTCGCCTTGGACCTAATCGAGGATTTGCGCCCACCTTTCTTGGTCAGGAGGCCCCCCCGGGAGGTGCGGTGATGCCAGAAGAGTGAACGTGGTGCTTGCAGTGGCTCTCTCTTACCTACCTACAGTGCGACCTGGGAGCGCTGGGGAAGGAGCCTCAGTTGCACGCATTGGAACACTACTGGTGGCCAACATTATTTCACAGGATGCCAGGGTGGGGCGGCGGCGTCTCCTCTGGTACTACCCCACCACCTGACATGAGCTAGTGACCATACTTGATGGAGGCCTCTGTGGATGGTGGCAACGTGGAGTGGAACTCTTAAAGGCAGAAACCTGTGGAAGGCCCCCTTGCGGGCTGTGGATGACAACCGGACTAGTAGTACACTATTGGGCTCTCTCCCGACACGGTCATAACCTCCACAAGCAATTGTACCCACTTGCAGATGCAGGGCTACGTGATTTCAGCTGCGAAAGATAGGCTGGTCCTGCCGGGCCCTAGATCTGCTGAACTGCCTGGGGGTGTTCCCTCCTTCTCAGTGAGCTATCGCTATCTTGTCTGATCCATTGTAGACAATGGGACGTACGAAGACCAAATCCGAGGCCTTATCGGCAAGGGCGCGATCGCGCTCCCCACCTTCTGAGACCTCCTCTACGCACTCCGTGCTGGGAGACGGTGATATATCCCACCCTCCAGGCCTCGTGGGGGGGATTTTTTCTATTGCATGTTAATCTTTTATGTCATCGGTGGTAGAACCTTACAATCTCATAACTTGGAATATCTGGGGTATGAGTTCTGTCCAAAAGCGTCATAGAATATTAGCCCAATTGCATAGATGCCGGGCTCAAATAGTATACCTTCAGGAAACCCACTTGGTGGCAACTGAGACCCTCAAATTGAAGAGGTGCTGGAGGGGACAGTTATATGTGACTACCTATTCTGCTTTTTCACGTGGGGCAGCTGTGTGGATTCGAGCAGGGGTTCCATTTTCTCTACAAAGTAGCAAAATAAATGAACAGGGTAGATATGTATTATTACATGGCACCTTAGACTGGAGGCAGATAGTACTTGGGTCAATATATGCACCTAACACTGACCAAGAGGCATTTTTATCTCGCCTAACAGTCATCTTAGCGGACTGGACTCAATACCCCTGGTTGCTGGGGGGATATTTTAATGCAGTCCTCGATGTTGTGCTGGATCACTCTCACCCCCCACTGCCGGGAACTATAACGATTCAACAAGCTAGGGCCCTGCAGCGATGGATGTCGGGGTGGGACTTAGAAGACATCTGCGTTTACAAAACAGAAACATGCATGAATACTCCTTCTTCTCCCATCCCATTGCTTGCACTCCCGCCTAGATAGATTTATTTGCACGCCGACCCTTCTCTCGCATATAGCACACACTACCTATTTAGGCAAGACCATTTTGGACCACAACCCACTCGAATTGACTCTTAACTGGGGCCGGGTTCCTTCCCCAATCTCAACATGGCACCCACAGCCCTTACTCTTAGAAGACCAGGTGTTTAGAAGCACTATAGCTATGTCAATCACATCTTACTTTAATGCTAGCAAACTTAGAGCCACAACGAGGTCCATGGAGTGGATCCGTGGGGTATCTATGGGCGCAGTGGTGGGAGCCAGACGCGAGATTTCCCGAGATATTGCAGACCAGGAATCGACCCTACAAAAGCTAGAAATAGAGACCCAGACAGATGCGTTGGGACAGGAGAGGCTCCAGGATGCCAGGGTAAAATATGCAGAACTCCTGGAACGACCTACATTCTTATACGGCTCGGACGCATGTAGACGCAGATAGATCTGGCACTCTGTTGGCCCGAATGACACAACCCAAACCTTCCCCTACGCCCATACTGGCAGTATAGACTACCAATCAGGAATTAGTGACTGCGCAGATCGGGATAAATAAGGCACTCCATGATTATTATGCCCACCTTTATGCGGCCTCCCCTCCGGTTCCTCCAGAAGACATAGCTGGCTTCCTGGAAACTGTCCCCGTCCCGGTTATTTCACACGCTAATAGTGAAACTCTAGCTGCTCCAATTACTCAAGTAGAAATTTGTGGGGCAATCAAGGACATCGCTCGTATTAAAACACCAGGCTCTGATGGGCTCCCAATTGAATTTTACTCCACATTCACGGCACAATTAGTTCCCAAGTTATTGCAGTTATATACCACATCTCTAGAGGAGGGTACACTGCCTCCCCACAACCAAAGAAGCAAGAGTAACGTCCTTATTAAAACCGGGTAAATCACCCATGGGCCTCTCCTCATATAGACCCCTGTCCATCCTTAATACCGAATATAAGTTACTTAGTAAAATATTGGCGGCACGGCTCCTTCCATTTCTCCCTGGTCTTATACACACTGACCAAAATGGTTTCATTCTCCGCCGAAACACCTCACTGAATATACGTTGTCTTTTTAATTTGTTCCACACGGCCCAAGTGTCCCACCCACATGCGGGATGTCTGTCACTGGACATTCGGCAAGCCTTTTATTCGCTGAGCTGGCAATATATGCTGGCGGTACTGAGAAAATTTGGGATCCCCCCTAAGCCTGGGCGTAGTTCGCGAAGTAGCGCTACGCGAAGCTACGCAAAGTGCAGTTCGCACTACGCGAGCTACGCGTAGCACTACGCGAACTGCGTAGTGCGCTGTTCGCAATGATTGCACAGTGCCGGATGCTTGTCCGCACTGTGCAATCATTGAAAACGGCATCTTGCACAGTGCAAGCTGTCTTTACTGCCGCTCGAGTAGATTTTTACTCGAGCGGCAGCTTTCTCAACGCGGACTGGTAGTTTCTCATCGCGAGCGGTCGCGAGCATACGCGACCACTCGCAATGAGAAACCTGACCTCCCCACGTTGAGAATCTCGCCGGAGGTTTATTTTCCACGCTCGCGATCGGCAACTTGATGTTGCTGATCGCGAACGAGGAAAAAGTCTCGCCGGGATGTCATTTTGCTTGCTCGCGGTCGCCAACTTGATGTTGAGGACCGCGAGCAAGCAAAAATGACCGCTGCACTACGCTACGCTACGCTACGCGTGTTTGCACTGTGCTACGTGCAATTCGCGTTGTGCGAAGTAGCGCAAACTTCGCAAACTACGCGAGCGTAGCGTAGTGCTTTGCCCAGGGTTAATCCCCCCACGTATTGTCGATGGGTCAAATTATTATATACCGCACCAACTGCACATGCTAAAACTGGCCGCAACATATCCCCCGCGTATTACATATTTCGGGGGACCCGTCAAGGATGTCCCCTATCCCCGCTCCTATTTGTAATGGCATTAGAACCTCTTGCCCACCACCTGCACTTGGGAATGAGAGCATATGGTATACCAGTTGGCCCAACTACGCATTCAGTGTCATTATTTATTTATTTATTTAAAGTTTTGTATAGCGCGAACATGACCCAAGTGGGTATCAGAGCGCTTTACATACGAGTCGCGGAAGACATAGGTAGATAGTTGTGGGAGAAAAGTAAAGATTTATAGAAATAACATCAGGTACAAAAGGACATATTAGAGGGCGACATTGGGGCCGTAGCATTTGCCAGGTAGCAAATTAATCGGCTATACATGTTAGGAGACAAAAGGAGAAAAGCTTCTAGTTCAGCGCAGTGCTCATCAGTAGAGGTTTCACTTCCCTTTTGAAGGCAAGTGTTAAAGGAATCAGTCTCGTTTCCACCGGTAGGGAGTTTCAGATTCTCGGGGCAATACCTGAGAATGTACGATTGTAGGTTTTAATTTTTTTAAATTTCTTCGGCTTGAGCAGCGAGGTACTGGAGGTCCTTGAGCAACGGGAGCCACCCGATAGTTCGAGCTTATTTGCCAGGTATAGAGGAGTGTTGAAATGTAGTGCTCTATGGGTCATACATGCAATTTTTTATTGAATCCTTGACTCAAACGGAAGCCAGTTGAGAGATTTCAGGTCAGGAGAAATGTGGTTGGTTTTCTTGGAGCCAGTGATGAGCCTAGTCGCAGCATTCAGAGATGCTCTGAGGGGCGCTAATCTGAGTCTCGGTAGCCTGCAGAGAGTGGCACTGCCATATTCTAATCGTGAGATGACTAGCGCTTGCACCGCAGATTTGAAGTCATCTTGGGGAAGGTAGGGTTTGAGTTTTCTTAGGATGCTCAGTTGGAAGTTCGCTCCTTTGGTAGATGCGCTGATGTGATCTTGTATGTTTAGGTTCTTATCCAGCACAATTCCCAGCGATTTCGTGGAATCAATGATGTGTGGTGTGCAGTTGAGATCAGAGAGGTTTTTCAGATATGTCTCCACAGTGGGGGTTTGCTTAGTGGGTGAAATGAGGAGGAATTCCGAGATTAGCCAATTTAGGGTTTTGTGCAGGGTTCCGTTGAGTATCTTGATATCTTCAGGGGAAGAGATTTTCATGTACAATTGGGTGTCATCCGCATACATGTGATAATGCAGTTGCATTCAAGGCAGTCAACATGGAGTTGTTGTAGTGCTCAGTGAGGTCGTGAACGTCGGACATGTTTGTAGGCGGCGGTAGGGACATAATGCAGCGAGATATACGCTCATTGACGTTTGTATTTTGGAGCGTTCTTTTCCAATGTTTTTGTTTTAATGGTTGTGATCTTTTGGAGTTCCAACTTTCTAGGATACGGAAGATGATATAGTGATGGTCCGACCAGTCACAGGGGAGAATATGCTGATGACATGCTGCTATATTTTAAGGACTTGCGGATGGATCTAAATCCGCTGGCGTCACTACTAGCCCGTTTTGGTTTATTGTAGGGACTACATTTGAATGTCTCAAAGTCCGTAGCATATTCCTTTTATGATACATATCCCCTACCCACCCTACACTTTGGGGCTGAGCAGCTTGTGGTTGAACCAAGCACCTTTAAATATCTGGGCATTCAATTTATAGGAATTCTCGCGACGCATTGGATGGAAACCTGATCCGTGCTATTAACTCTCTAAAATCACAGGTGGCTTTTTGGATTAAATTACCACTGTCCGCGGCAGGACGCCTTGCAATAGGGAAAATGGTCCTATATTATTTTGTTAACCTCCCAGTGGTGGTTCCAGCGTGGGTATTTAAGATGTTAAACTCCTTGCTGATAACATTGATATGGGGAACTGGGCGTCGCAGGATTAGCGTCACTAAATTGCAACTGCCCACGTCTAAAGGGGGTATGGGAGCCCCGGATTTTAAGGCGCACTGCATTGTTAGCCAACTACATTGGTTGGCATATTGGCTTGCTGGGCATAACCTATTTGAAATTGGGTATACACCTGCACAACTACAACTTGGAACACTGCAGACATTACTTTCCCCAGAACCCGGGAGACCGTAAGACATCCCTGTACTTCTTCAGGTAGCACTCCACTATTGGAAACTTGCATTGAGATACACCAATACACCTGCTCCATATGCCCCGAACATTCCCATCTGTGGTCTCCCAACACCACAAGGCCCTTTAACTGCTCACAGACTAGCACCTTGGGAGGATGGAGGAATCACGACTGTGGGCTCCTTATTCAATGACAGAAATGTAATGCCCCATGCTGAGCTGGTATGCACTTATAGGGTACCAAATACATTATTTTTGACTCCTGCCAGCATCCTACCTTTTGTCCGTAAACATTGGCTTGTTGACCAATGTAAGTCCCCTACATTCCAACTGTTGCAGGCACTGCACATAATGGGTCACGGTAGCCATTTGGTCAGATGGTTATACAGGGGACTGGGGGGACTTTTGGAAATCTCTTTGTTGCCCCTTTGTCAGAAATGGGAAACTGACATTGCGCGTGCTCTCACAAACAAGGAATGGGCCGTAGTCCTTGAATATCCCAAACGAGTATCCCAAACTGCTCGATTCAAATTTATACAGCTGTCCCTGTTACATAGAGCATACCTGACGCCGTATAAGGTCCACACAATGTACCCATTAGCCTCCTCAAATTGCCCTGCTGCCACCTACCTGGAGCCGATTTGATTCATATGCTATGGTCCTGCCCCTCCCTGCAGGAGTATTGGCGGTAAGTTACTGACAACCTATCACACTTGTCTGAAAGACCCACTTGGTCCACGATAGAGGTGTGCCTGTTGGGACTATCCCCCCTACCACGGAAAGCCAAAGTATTACGCCGTTTCACTGATCTCTCCCTAATTTTGGCCAAAAGACTGCTCACAGTGCATTGGAAATCTCACTCGGCCCCGAGAAAAGGAGCTTGGGGGAAAGAGGTAATACGATGGGCCAAGGTAGAAAGAGAAGCTATTCAAAGAGAGGAGCATAGAGGTCTTCGGAAGAAACCAATTTCACTGGAATGGGCTCATTTGTTGGAACAATTCAAAATTAATGTCACTACTAATTACCATAAATATGGTCTGGACCGCCACAAATGTATAACTAGTGCTGTTGAATGTATTGTGCTAAAAGTACACGAAAAACAAAGGTCCCTAATCTTTATATACGCTACCCATATCCATCCTTGAAGCATGCATATTTGTGCAGTTAAACGATAGAATGGCCCATGTGTGTTTTTTAGACCGTTTTTTTCATAAAACGTTGCTAACACATTGGGATCAGAGAATATTAGCCATATAAGAAGCTCAAGCTTACGATACATGAAATGTGCAACCCCGTGTAATCACTTGAGAATGGTGGATAATCACTGTCATAACCGGGAATAAAAGAGACACCTTTGAGGTTTTATTACAGATATGTATGCTCTAATTTCCAACCTCAGGATAACTACAAGCTCTTTATGTTAAATAGCCTATTAGGCTCTATACTCACATGAGAAATAACACGTATGACGCTAAAATAACGAACTGATCAGATTATTTATATCGTGCACAACATAGATAAGTTAATTGGCGCATTTTTATTATAGGTTTTAATTTACCGGCTGCATGAACATTACAGCAACCAGACCAGGTAAAATATTGAGTAGCTTTGTAGTTTAGTAGGTGCCCTTATAACTGCAACATGGAGTGACGGTATTCTGCCTCTTTTCTTCTCTCTTTTTGCCATTATATGCGAAATCGGCAGGGAAGTTTTTAAATTTGGTATCTCCAACCACGGCTCATCTATTGGTGGTGTATATGTACCAGTCCATTCAATTCTGTGGTAAGCCTGTTTGCACCCCTGTTATTCATCTATTTTCGATGATTTGGGAGAGACAATCTAGGAGTAATTTCTCTAAAAAATGTTTTCCCCTAGACCTTATTTTTAACTTATGAATAAATATATATTGGTGGCACCAACGAACCAAACAAATGCATACTGGCTTTTAGATTAAGGTATGTATACCATTTCCGACAGGAGTTATTATGTCTTTGGTAATACCATTGAGAACATAGTTTTTCTCCTTACCTTCTTCTTTTCATTTTAGGGTTGCTAAAATAATCTTTAATACGAAGCGGATATCTTCAAACCCCGTTTGCAACTCAAGCATATTGCTTCTGACAAGTGCCCAGTGAATTCTAATTTGAGCACCTTCCTACCTTAGGTAGGTTTGAAACTAAAAATTCTCTATACCCTCATGGATCATGGGCAGTGACTGATTTATTAGGTGGAAACGTATTTTTCGTAGATAATATAGGAGATTGTTTCTAGGGGCTATGTTTATTGATTAGAGACGATATACAATAGACTTTGGAATTGATTAATGCACGTGTTGTGTGTTTTCTTAGAGTCAGATGCACAAATTTTAACATGTAATACTGTAGGTTTAAATGAGATGGTGACTAGACATATGAGATTAGTATTAATATAACGTTTCTGTTACATAGAAAGCTGTCCTGAAGAAGGTGACCGATTATCAACTCACCGAAACGCAGCGTCGACTTTTTGTTTTCTTGTGATATACATTAGTGTGATATTGTATTTTATTATGAAATATTTTTAACTTTGCTTGTGCATTTTTATGGAATAAATTTGATATGTCTCACTTAGCTTGTTATTGGTTTTTCATGTGATACTGACTCTTTTCATTGAATATTGTATGCCTATTTGTATTTACCATTTTGATCAAAAGTCACAACACTGTGTAATGCCCATGATCCATTTCAGCGTATATAAAGATTAGGGACCCTTGTTTATCGTGTGCATTTGCCCTGTTCCTTTTCTCGATAGAAGGGTATCTCCCCTGTTTTTTAATTTTACGTACAGCTTGTTAGCTGGGGAGTTTTGTTGTCCATCCACCCACAAGATTGGGATTCAAATGGAAGGATTAAAAACCTATGGTTTTTCGGAAGATCAATTTAATAAGATTATCAATGGTACTTCCAAAAACATCTCCTCTGTCACACTAGATAACAGTGATGAGGAACAATGGAAAATATTATGGAATCTCAAAAAGAAAATAATAAGAACTGAACTACACGCAGATTTCCTTATAGAATACTGCAAGAAGGGAATCATACCCAAGGGCTTACAGGTCAATAATGAACCTGGTGTTTTTATTAAAAACCAGAAATTCATAGAAAATTGGACATTCATTGCTAATAGATGTAGCCGTGATTGGATGTTATTAATAATAGAAACAGCCCATGAAGTTTTAATTATTGAAAGAACAGAAATTGAACAAATGGAGTTTAAACTAAAAGAGAATACTTTTTTGGAAGATGCTAAAAAAAGTTGGATGAAATTCAGGGAGATATCTCTGGTTACAGAGATTATCTGGTGAACAAAAAGTCTAATAAATTGAGGAAAGACATTTCCAATTATAAATTGGAATATGTCTACCCATACCTTCAAAAGACTTTTATGATAGACCTAGAGAAGAAAGTACATATAGGAGAACATGGCAACAACCGACAAGAAATTTTCCTAAAAAGAATGTACGGTTTTTTGATACTTCTTACACTAGTTCAGACTCGGACAATGATATCCAACAAGATAATCATAGTAACAAAGAGAGAGATTCCCTGCCTAGCTCTAGTAGAGAAACATTATCTTTTTTAGAACAACGACAAAAGAACTATGTACCGATAAGGGGAAGGGGCAGGGGGAGAGGAAACTTCCATGTACAAAATCAGTTCCAACATCGTCCCCATACAAGGAGTCAGAAGAAATGGGACTAGACGACAAGGCCCCAATTATAAATCTCTCACATAGAACTCTATCACGGGATGAAGTTAGTGTTTTGGAAAAAGGGTTGGGTTATGCAATAGCCTCACCAGTTGATAGATATAATCTAGAGAGAGATCTACAGAGTTTCTTTAGGAAAATAAGATTGAATGCCTTTTTTGAAGGCAAGGAGAGACCACCGACAGACAACAAATCAGGTTTGAAACCTAAATCGACTTGGACACCCCAAATACATCTTCTTAATAAAGATATAGAGGTGTTTGAACGAGTGGTAGAAAAAAGTATAGACGATTTACTCAATAAGAAAATTTGGGTCAATAATAATCTCAACTCCAGAGAACGTTTAGCACTTAAGTCTTTGGAACAATGCCATAATCTTACCATTAAACCGGCCGACAAAGGCGGCAGTATTGTCGTGATGGAGACTGAAGATTATAATAACAGAATGCATATACTTCTTAATAACAATCAACATTATCAGATTTCCAACAAAGATGAGTGGATCGCTCTGACCCTTACAGTTAATAACTTATTGAGTTTTGCAAAGAAGACGACATTATTTGTAGTGATGAATTTAATTCTCTTCACAATGCTAATCCTATTATCCCTGCACTGTATGGGCTCCCCAAAGTGCACAAGAATATAGCTAATCCGCCCATGAGACCTATTGTTTCGAGCATTAATTCACTCACTGAACCTTTAAGTAAATACGTGGATATCTTCTTGCAGCCTCTGGTAGTACAACAAAGAGCGTACATTAAAGACACGACTTCCATGATCCAGAAAATTGAGAACTTGGAATATAATCCTGAAATGCAGTGTCTCGTGACTCTAGACATAGAGGCACTGTATACGAACATTCCTCAGGATAATACTATACAAATGATAGAGAATCTTCTTGGGAATGATGAAGATGAATTGTCTGCGCACGCGACTTTTATTGTAGAATGCGTGACCATCATATTAAAAAACAACATCTTCTTATTTGAAAAAGAGTTTTATAAACAGATCAAGGGGACCAGCATGGGAGCAACCTGTGCTCCCAGTCTGGCCTGTCTGTATGTTGCTCAATTTGAGGAGAAGCACATCTTCAATGTATCGGCTCCATTCTTTGAGAACATTTCGTTTTGGTCCCGATACATTGACGATGTATTTTTTATATGGACAGGTACCAGAGAAACCCTAGCAGAATTCATAGAATGGATAAATCTTGGAGATGTCAATCTCAACTTTACCTACACTGCTAATAGAAATGGCTGTGAATTTTTGGACATCCAGATAAAAAATGTGGATGGGCGTCTTAATGTGGAATTATTTACCAAGCCCACCGACCGAAACACAATGCTTCATTACAATAGCAATCACCCTGCCTGTCAAAAGGATAATATTCCATTTGGACAATTTTTGCGTTTAAAATGCAACTGCACAAGTATCAAAGACTATGACAAACATGCTGATAGATTGACTACAAAATTTCTGAATAGGGGTTACCCCAAGAAATTAGTGAAGCAAGCATATAAAAGAGCCAAATTTTTCAACAGGGATTCCTTCTTTGAGAATAATTCCAACAAATTGGTCCCAGACAAGTTGCCTTTAATCTTTGTTACGAACTACAGCACAATCAGTAATAAAATTTAAAACATTGTGAACAGAAATTGGCATCTCGTTACCAATCAAAAAAAGGAGACCTTACCTAAACCTATGTTCTCATTTAGGCGCAATCGCACTATCAGGAACTGCTTGGTACATACGTACAGGGATACGAATATGAATAAGCAACCCTGTTTAACAAATGCCCCTTTACCAACGGGCACATTTGCATGTAGCGGGTGTAATAATTGCAACAACATTATGAAAGGACCCACAATGTGCCATAATGGTACCACCCATAAATTTAAAAACTTTATGAACTGCTGGACCAAAAACTTGATATATTTCATCATGTGCCCATGTCAGTTGGGTTACGTCGGTGAAACGTCAAGAGAAATAAGGATCAGAATCAACGAACATAAGTCTGCCATAAGAACAAAGAGAAGAACTGCCCCTCTGGTAGAACACTGGCTCGAAAAACACCATAAAGTTGAAGATCTTACATGATGTGGATTAGAAATTATCTACATGAACACTCGTGGTGGGGATTTAACCCTGAAAAGAAAAAAAACGGGAACAATTTTATATGTCCCTTTTTAATACTTTCAGAAAAGGATTAAACAGTAAGATAGACTGGGAGAGGCTTATTTTATGAATACGCTTATTCCTCCGATTTGATAGGTCTGTTTTTCACCCATAACTGAGCAGAAATACTATAACATTAGTACTGCCTGTTATATGTAGGATAGCAGGCACATCTTTGATATATGGAGGTCTTTTGCCCCTTTAGATGAAGCGGACCCTTTTCCAAAATGGCCGATTCATTTTCGGTCCATTATGGGGTGTTCTTACGAGACATGACGCTCCCGATTATTTATCAAGATCGATAGCATCATCTAGGTCCGTTCTTCAGTAATAACTGTGTTTTAATAATACAATATTAGTACTGACTGTTATATGTAGAATAACAAGTGGGTCTTATATGTTTTATATGTTTTCTTTGCCCCTTTTGGAGGAAGCGGATTCCTTTCCAAAATGGCCGATTTATTTTCGGTCCATTACAGGACCTTTTTGCGAGTTATAACGCTTCTGAATATATATTAAATTTGCCCTTTACTTATGAAGAAACAAAAACATTTTTTTAAGGATATAGACCCCCGCTGACATATGAGATAAAATGAGATAAATTGAGTGAGCACATGAAATTTGCTAATTATTTCGTTTAGTAGTCACGTGTCTTGTTCATAAAAGATATAAAGCAGTTCCGGGTTTCACACAATCGTGTATCCTGACCCGGAAGCTGTTCGTTGGTGCAGGGAGGCCGTAATATTTTTAAAAGGTAAGCGCGATTGTCTCGTGTTTTGATGCTATATACAGCATCGACATGGATGTAATATTAAGGATTTATATAATGTTCTGGCCCCATATCCATCCTTGAAGCCTGCATATTTGTGCAGTTAAACGATAGAATGGCCCATGTGTGTTTTTTAGACCGTTTCTTTCATAAAACGTTGCTAACACATTGGGATCAGAGAATATTAGCCATATAAGAAGCTCAAGCTTACGATACATGAAATGTGCAACCCCGTGTAATCACTTGAGAATGGTGGATAATCACTGTCATAACCGGGAATAAAAGAGACACCTTTGAGGTTTTATTACAGATATGTATGCTCTAATTTCCAACCTCAGGATAAATACAAGCTCTTTATGTTAAATAGCCTATTAGGCTCTATACTCACATGAGAAATAACACGTATGACGCTAAAATAACGAACTGATCAGATTATTTATATCGTGCACAACATAGATAAGTTAATTGGCGCGTTTTTATTATAGGTTTTAATTTACCGACTGCATGAACATTACAGCAACCAGACCAGGTAAAATATTGAGTAGCTTTGTAGTTTAGTAGGTGCCCTTAAAACTGCAACATGGAGTGACGGTATTCTGCCTCTTTTCTTCTCTCTTTTATAATAGTCCTTTTGCCATTATATGCGAAATCGGCAGGGAAGTTTTTAAATTTGGTATCTCCAACCACGGCTCATCTATTGGTGGTGTATATGTACCAGTCCATTCAATTCTGTGGTAAGCCTGTTTGCACCCCTGTTATTCATCTATTTTCGATGATTTGGGAGAGACAATCTAGGAGTAATTTTCTCTAAAAAAAAAAATTCCCCTAGACCTTATTTTTAACTTATGAATAAATATCTATTTTTGTGGCGCCAACGAACCAAACAAATGCGTACTGTCTTTTAGATTAAGGTATGTATACCATTTCCGACAGGGGTTATTATGTCTTTGGTAATACCATTGAGAACATAGTTTTTCTCCTTACCTTCTTCTTTTCATTTTAGGGTTGCTAAAATAATCTTTAATACGAAGCGGGATCTCTTCAAACCCCGTTTGCAACTCAAGCATATTGCTTCTGACAAGTGCCCAGTGAATTCTAATTTGAGCACCTTCCTACCTTAGGTAGGTTTGAAACTAAAAATTCTCTATACCAACATGGATCATGGGCAGTGACTGATTTATTAGGTGGAAACGTATTTTTCGTAGATAATATAGGAGATTGTTTCTAGGGGCTATGTTTATTGATTAGAGATAATATACAATAGACTTTGGAATTGATTAATGCACGTGTTGTGTGTTTTCTTAGAGTCAGATGCACACATTTTAACAAGTAATACTGTAGGTTTAAATGAGATGGTGACTAGACATATGAGATTATTTTTAATATAACGTTTCTGTTACATAGAAAACTGTCCTGAAGAAGGTGACCGATTATCAACTCACCGAAACGCAGCGTCGACTTTCTTGTTTTCTTGTGATATACATTAGTGTGATATTGTATTTTATTATGAAATATTTTTAACTTTGCTTGTGCATTTTTATGGAATAAATTTGATATGTCTCACTTAGCTTGTTATTGGTTTTTCATGTGATACTGACTCTTTTCATTGAATATTGTATGCCTATTTGTATTTACCATTTTGATCAAAAGTCACAACACTGTGTAATGCCCATGATCCATTTTAGAGTATATAAAGATTAGGGACCCTTGTTTTTTGTGTGCATTTGCCCTGTCCCTTTTCTCGATAGAAGGGTATCTCCCCTGTTTTTTAATTTTACGTACAGCTTGTCAGCTGGGGAATTTTGTTGTCCATCCACCCACAAGATTGGGATTCAAATGGAAGGATTAAAAACCTATGGTTTTTCGGAAGATCAATTTACTAAGATTATCAATGGTACTTCCAAAAACATCTCCTCTGTCACACTAGATAACAGTGATGAGGAACAATGGAAAATATTATGGAATCTCAAAAAGAAAATAATAAGAACTGAATTACACGCAGATTTCCTTATAGAATACTGCAAGAAGGGAATCATACCCAAGGGCTTACAGGTCAATAATGAACCTGGTGTTTTTATTAAAAACCAGAAATTCATAGAAAATTGGACATTCATTGCTAATAGATGTAGCCGTGATTGGATGTTATTAATAATAGAAACAGCCCATGAAGTTTTAATTATTGAAAGAATAGAAATTGAACAAATGGAGTTTAAACTAAAAGAGAATACTGTTTTGGAAGATGCTAAAAAAAAGTTGGATGAAATTCAGGGAGATATCTCTAGTTACAGAGATTATCTGGTGAACAAAAAGTCTAATAAATTGAGGAAAGACATTTCCAATTATAAATTGGAATATGTCTACCCATACCTTCAAAAAGACTTTTATGATAGACCTAGAGAAGAAAATACATATAGGAGAACATGGCAACAACCGACAAGAAATTTTCCTAAAAAGAATGTACGGTTTTTTGATACTTCTTACACTAGTTCAGACTCGGACAATGATATCCAACAAGATAATCAAAGTAACAAAGAGAGAGATTCCCTGCCTAGCTCTAGTAGAGAAACATTATCTTTTTTAGAACAACGACAAAAGAACTATGTACCGATAAGGGGAAGGGGCAGGGGGAGAGGAAACTTCCACGTACAAAATCAGTTCCAACATCGTCCCCATACAAGTAGTCAGAAGAAATGGGACTAGACGACAAGGCCCCAATTATAAATCTCTCACATAGAACTCTATCACGGGATGAAGTTAGTGTTTTGGAAAAAGGGTTGGGTTATGCAATAGCCTCACCAGTTGATAGATATAATCTAGAGAGAGATCTATAGAGTTTCTTTAGGAAAATAAGATTGAATGCCTTTTTTGAAGGCAAGGAGAAGCCACCGACAGACAACAAATCAGGTTTGAAACCTAAATCGACTTGGACACCCCAAATACATCTTCTTAATAAAGATATAGAGGTGTTTGAACGAGTGGTAGAAAAAAGTATAGACGATTTACTCAATAAGAAAATTTGGGTCAATAATAATCTCAACTCCAGAGAACGTTTAGCACTTAAGTCTTTGGAACAATGCCATAATCTTACCATTAAACCGGCCGACAAAGGCGGCAGTATTGTCGTGATGGAGACTGAAGATTATAATAACAGAATGCATATACTTCTTAATAACAATCAACGTTATCAGATTTCCAACAAAGATGAGTGGATCGCTCTGACCCTTACAGTTAATAACTTATTGAGTTTTGCAAAAGAAGACGACATTATTTGTAGTGATGAATTTAATTCTCTTCACAATGCTAATCCTATTATCCCTGCACTGTATGGGCTCCCCAAAGTGCACAAGAATATAGCTAATCCGCCCATGAGACCTATTGTTTCGAGCATTAATTCACTCACTGAACCTTTAAGTAAATACGTGGATATCTTCTTGCAGCCTCTGGTAGTACAACAAAGAGCGTACATTAAAGACACGACTTCCATGATCCAGAAAATTGAGAACTTGGAATATAATCCTGAAATGCAGTGTCTCGTGACTCTAGACATAGAGGCACTGTATACGAACATTCCTCAGGATAATACTATACAAATGATAGAGAATCTTCTTGGGAATGATGAAGATGAATTGTCTGCGCACGCGACTTTTATTGTAGAATGCGTGACCATCATATTAAAAAACAACATCTTCTTATTTGAAAAAGAGTTTTATAAACAGATCAAGGGGACCAGCATGGGAGCAACCTGTGCTCCCAGTCTGGCCTGTCTGTATGTTGCTCAATTTGAGGAGAAGCACATCTTCAATGTATCGGCTCCATTCTTTGAGAACATTTCGTTTTGGTCCCGATACATTGACGATGTGTTTTTTATATGGACAGGTACCAGAGAAACCCTAGCAGAATTCATAGAATGGATAAATCTTGGAGATGTCAATCTCAACTTTACCTACACTGCTAATAGAAATGGCTGTGAATTTTTGGACATCCAGATTAAAAATGTGGATGGGCGTCTTAATGTGGAATTATTTACCAAGCCCACCGACCGAAACACAATGCTTCATTACAATAGCAATCACCCTGCCTGTCAAAAGGATAATATTCCATTTGGACAATTTTTGCGTTTAAAATGCAACTGCACAAGTATCAAAGACTATGACAAACATGCTGATAGATTGACTACAAAATTTCTGAATAGGGGTTACCCCAAGAAATTAGTGAAGCAAGCATATAAAAGAGCCAAATATTTCAACAGGGATTCCTTCTTTGAGAATAACTCCAACAAATTGGTCCCAGACAAGTTGCCTTTAATCTTTGTTACGAACTACAGCACAATCAGTAATAAAATTAAAAACATTGTGAACAGAAATTGGCATCTCGTTACCAATCAAAAAAAAGGAGACCTTACCTAAACCTATGTTCTCATTTAGGCACAATCGCACTATCAGGAACTGCTTGGTACATACGTACAGGGATACGAATATGAATAAGCAACCCTGTTTAACAAATGCCCCTTTACCAACGGGCACATTTGCATGTAGCGGGTGTAATAATTGCAACAACATTATGAAAGGACCCACAATGTGCCATAATGGTACCACCCATAAATTTCAAAACTTTATGAACTGCCGGACCAAAAACTTGATATATTTCATCATGTGCCCATGTCAGTTGGGTTACGTCGGTGAAACGTCAAGAGAAATAAGGATCAGAATCAATGAACATAAGTCTGCCATAAGAACAAAGAGAAGAACTGCCCCTCTGGTAGAACACTGGCTCGAAAAACACCATAAAGTTGAAGATCTTACATGGTGTGGATTAGAAATTATCTACATGAACACTCGTGGTGGGGATTTAACCCTGAAAAGAAAAAAACGGGAACAATTTTATATGTCCCTTTTTAATACTTTCAGAAAAGGATTAAACAGTAAGATAGACTGGGAGAGGCTTATTTTATGAATACGCTTATCCCTCCGATTTGATAGGTCTGTTTTTCACCCATAAGTGAGCAGAAATACTATAACATTAGTACTGCCTGTTATAAGTAGGATGCCAAGGGGATGATGGACGGAGCGTTTGAGCTAATCAAACACTCACTCTCAGTCAACTGATCTGGGTTTAATCCATCATCATTCTTTAGCTCACTCCACCACCCCAGTTCAGACATGGCCATATGCAAATCAGTCTGACTCTGTGCCTCATGGGAACAGTTCAGCTCGAACTGCCAAGCCATGTCTTCCCTGGACCGGAAACAAGCATCCTGGGACCGGTTTCTGGCCATTCAGCCGTCATCAGCCAGGCTAGCTTGAATCCAGTGGCAAAGTGAGCAAGGGACCCACGTCTGGGCATACCCTGCCAACTTAGGGCGAACAAAGCGATACCAAAGGGGATGATGGACGGAGCGTTTGAGCTAATCAAACACTCACCCCCAGTCAACTGATCTGGGTTTAATCCATCCAGGGAAGACATGGCTTGGCAGTTCAGGCTGGACTGTTCCCATGAGGATGATGGATTAAACCCAGATCAGTTGACTTGGGGTGAGTGTTTGATTTGCTTTAACGCTCCGTCCATCATCCCCTTTGGTATCGCTTTGTTCACCCTAAGTTGGCAGGGTATGCCCAGACGTGGGTCCCTTGCTCACTTTGCCACTGGATTCAAGATAGCCTGGCTGATGAGGGTTTTGAACCCGAAACCGGTCCCAGGATGCTTGTTTCCGATCCAGGGAAGACATGGCTTGGCAGTTCGGGCTGGACTGTTCCCATGAGGCACAGGGTCAGACTGATTTGCATATGGCCATGTCTGAACTGGGGTGGTGGAGTGAGCTAAAGAATGATGATGGATTAAACCCAGATCAGTTGACTGGGGGTGAGTGTTTGATTTGCTTTAACGCTCCGTCCATCATCCCCTTTGGTATCGCTTTGTTATATGTAGGATAGCTGGCACATCTTTGATATATGGAGGTCTTTTGCCCCTTTAGATGAAGCGGACCCCTTTCCAAAATGGCCGATTCATTTTCGGTCCATTATGGGGTGTTCTTACGAGACATGACGCTCCCGATTATTTATCAAGATCGATAGCATCATCAAGGTCCGTTCTTCAGTAATAACTGTGTTTTAATAATACAATATTAGTACTGACTGTTATATGTAGAATAACAAGTGGGTCTTATATGTTTTATATGTTTTCTTTGCCCCTTTTGGAGGAAGCGGATTCCTTTCCAAAATGGCCGATTTATTTTCGGTCCATTACGGGACCTTTTTGCGAGTTATAACGCTTCTGAATATATATTAAATTAGCCCTTTACTTATGAACAAACCCCCCAAAATTTTTAAGGATATAGACCCCCGCTGACATATGAGATAAAATGAGATAAATTGAGTGAGCACATGAAATTTGCTAATTATTTCGTTTAGTAGTCACGTGTCTTGTTCATAAAAGATATAAAGCAGTTCCGGGTTTCACACAATCGTGTATCCTGACCTGGAAGCTGTTCGTTGGTGCAGGGAGGCCGTAATATTTTTAAAAGGTAAGCGCGATTGTCTCGTGTTTTGATGCTATATACAACATCGACATGGATGTAATATTAAGGATTTATATAATGTTCTGGCCCCATATCCATCCTTGAAGCCTGCATATTTGTGCAGTTAAACAATAGAATGGCCCATGTGTGTTTTTTAGACCGTTTTTTTCATAAAACGTTGCTAACACATTGGGATCAGAGAATATTAGCCATATAAGAAGCTCAAGCTTACGATACATGAAATGTGCAACCCCGTGTAATCACTTGAGAATGGTGGATAATCACTGTCATAACCGGGAATAAAAGAGACACCTTTGAGGTTTTATTACAGATATGCATGCTCTAATTTCCAACCTCAGGATAAATACAAGCTCTTTATGTTAAATAGCCTATTAGGCTCTATACTCACATGAGAAATAACACGTATGACGCTAAAATTACGAACTGATCAGATTATTTATATTGTGCACAACATAGATAAGTTAATTGGCGCATTTTTATTATAGGTTTTAATTTACCGGCGGCATGAACATTACAGCAACCAGACCAGGAAAAATATTGAGTAGCTTTGTAGTTTAGTAGGTGCCCTTATAACTGCAACATGGAGTGACGGTATTCTGCCTCTTTTCTTCTCTCTTTTATAATAGTCCTTTTGCCATTATATGCCACAATCTAGGAGTAATTTTCTCTAAAAAAAAAAAATTCCCCTAGACCTTATTTTTATCTTATTAATAAATATATATTGGTGGCACCAACGAACCAAACAAATGCGTACTGGCTTTTAGATTAAGGTATGTATACCATTTCCAACAGGGGTTATTATGTCTTTGGTAATACCATTGAGAACATAGTTTTTCTCCTTACCTTCTTCTTTTCATTTTAGGGTTGTTAAAATAATCTTTAATACGAAGCGGGATATCTTCAAACCCCGTTTGCAACTCAAGCATATTGCTTCTGACAAGTGCCCAGTGAATTCTAATTTGAGCACCTTCCTACCTTAGGTAGGTTTGAAACTAAAAATTCTCTATACCAACATGGATCATGGGCAGTGACTGGTTTATTAGGTGGAAACGTATTTTTCGTAGCTAATATAGGAGATTGTTTCTAGGGGCTATGTTTATTGAT
The DNA here is from genome assembly GCA_963921515.1 of Calotriton arnoldi. Taxonomy (NCBI): domain Eukaryota; kingdom Metazoa; phylum Chordata; class Amphibia; order Caudata; family Salamandridae; genus Calotriton; species Calotriton arnoldi. The sequence continues at coordinate 361,963 of CAWUFW010008144.1, forward strand.
TAGAGATGATATACAATAGACTTTGGAATTGATTAATGCACGTGTTGTGTGTTTTCTTAGAGTCAGATGCACACATTTTAACATGTAATACTGTAGGTTTAAATGAGAGGGTGACTAGACATATGAGATTATTATTAATATAACGTTTCTGTTACATAGAAAACTGTCCTGAAGAAGGTGACCTATTATCAACTCACCGAAACGCAGCATCGACTTTTTGTTTTCTTGTGATATACATTAGTGTGATATTGTATTTTATTATGAAATATTTTTAACTTTGCTTGTGCAGTTTTATGGAATAAATTTGATATGTCTCACTTAGCTTGTTATTGGTTTTTCATGTGATACTGACTCTTTTCATTGAATATTGTATGCCTATTTGTATTTACCATTTTGATCAAAATTCACAACACTGTGTAATGCCCATGATCCATTTTAGCGTATATAAAGATTAGGGACCCTTGTTTTTCGTGTGCATTTGCCCTGTCCCTTTTCTCGATAGAAGGGTATCTCCCCTGTTTTTTAATTAATTGTGCTAAAAGTAGCAATTATGCTACCGTTGCCGTCTTTCTCTTCTATCCCATCCTTCCCCCCTCTTCCTTCATTCCTCCTCTCCCCCCTCCTCCCTCCTCTCCCCTTCCCCCCGTGTCCCTCTCGGCCCTCCTCTTCAACTACCGGGTAGACCACTTTGACCGGACCCTTTAAGCAAGTTTTATTTGAGGTGTTATCCTCTTGGGTGGGAGGGGGGAAGAGTTGAGCATTCTGCTCCGAAATGTTATTTGTTATTATATATTGTAAAAATCATAATTATATGTATCTCATGCTGCAAGCCTCTCATCACCAAAGCTCATTATATTCTGTATGCAAAATGAAGCAATGTCCTGCTCTTAGCAATGTTCAATGCAATTATACTGTACTAAAATATTGAATCACTCCTCCTGCATAATCTGTAATGCATTGTAAACGCTGATAAAAGCATGTGTTAAAAAAAAACACCATGGTGACAGTCTCTGCATATACGACATTTGAAAAACCCTTTTCTATCAGAGAGCCAGTTACTAGTAGGTACTATTTCTGGACTACTGACTACTAGAGCATCGCTCATAGAGGGAGCTTTTCTAAATGTTATGGCAGGCTTTTTGGGTAGACCAGGTCCAATAGTGGGGTCGGTTAAAATGATAGGCCATAGTTTATTAAAAATAGTTCTCAGTTTGTGTTGTTGGTTATTGAATGGAATAATTAATCTTGTATTATTATTTTCATTACTGTCATTTTTACTGTCATCTTTATCTTGTTTCTTTGCATCATTGTGATCTCTAAATAGAATTAATTCCCTGCTGTCTCTATCTGTCCGTTTGATGGTATTGTATATATTTACCCTAGAGTAGCCATGTTCCAAAAAACTGGTGGCAGCCTCATCATGACACTTAGTTAGTACATTTGTTTGGCTGCAAATTCTCTGCAGCCTCAACATCTCTCCATAAGGGATGATGTCTTTTAGGTGTCTTGGGTGAAAGCTACGTGCATGAAGTACAGAATTTCCTGCCATGGCTTTTCTAAACGAACAAGATTCAATGTTGTTATTTTCTATAAAGATGTGGACATCTAAGAAATATATTTATACGGGACAGATGTGTGCAGTGAACTCAAGACTGACACTGTTGAGATGTATTTTGTCTACAAAATCTTGGGCACTGGCAGATGTTCCCTTCCATATTGCAAAAACATCATCGAAGTAGTGAAGCCAGATTATTACATTATTTTCCCAGGCACCAGCATGTTCAGCCATTAGGACCTGCTCCTCCCACCAGCCCATGTGTAGACATACATAGCTGGGAGAAAAGCAGGCCCCCATAGCAACTCCTCTCAATTGTTGAAATATTCATTGTAAAAATGAAAACAATTGTTATGTAAGCGCCAGGAAATCATAGATAATAACATAATACTATGATTGTATAGTCGCATCGGTCGGCTTCTTAGATAATGTTTTACTGCATTGAGTCCATCATCATGCTTGATACTCATATATAATGATGTAATGTCCAGTGACATCAATAAATAATTGTTGGACCAAGGAATATCATAAATCCTACACAGGAAATCATTTGTATCTTTGATGAATGAAGGAAGATTCACTACATGGCCTTGAAGAAAAAAGTCCACCTATTGAGATGTATTTTCAAAAATGCTATTCCTAGCTGATATAATAGGTCATCCTGGAATAGGAACAATATTCTTGTGGACCTTAGGGATGAAGCATATTACAGGCAGCACAGGATGATTATTGCATAGAAATAGATATTCGTCTTTAGTGAGCAGGCCTTCATTTCTCCATTTGTCTAGATCTCTATGATATGAAATGTTGATCTATATATATATATATTCAAAGTTTCTTCTCACGAAGCCCTGAAAAGGAAAGGAGAGAGCACTCATGTACCAGATACAATCCTCTTCAATGCAATTCAAAGCACAAAACAATGTTAGCCTCCCCAACGCGTTTCGGTGCCTTCACCTTGCTCACGGGTACAAGCGGCAGTCTATCATTATTAATATGAACCTTCACACCTGATATTATAGTATTTCTCACCCCTGATTGGGCTTCCACAATCAAAACATTCACGGTGCATTATGGTCCTAGTAATTTGAAGATGCTACAATCAAACCCTCCAATGGGTCAAAATCGATTGTGAACTGTGCCAATTTAAATAAAATCCAGACATCCCATCATCAGCCTTACCAAAGGTTGAGGGTGCCTCAAACGCCGAAATCTGCGATAGCACGTGACGCCCCTCGACAATCATCACTTATATAGTACGGGCGAAACAAAGCTGTCTTGAAGGTGGTACAGCTTCAGAAGGCATTGTGCTATGCCGGAAATGTATTCAAAGGTTCTTCTCATGAAGCCCAGAGAAGCAAAGGAGAGTGCACTCATGTACTGGATACAATCCTCTTTAATGTAATTCAAAGAACAAAACAAACCTTTGTCTTTTTCAGTGAATTTCTAAGATTTTTTAATTCTATTTTCTAACTATAACGCCCCTGTAACCTTTGTTTTTTTCAGTGCCTTTCTAAGGTTTTTTAGATTCTATTTCCTAACTATAACATTCCGGAAACCTTTGTTTTTTTCAGTAAATTTCTACGATTTTTTTAATGCTATTTCCTAACTGTAACCTTTGAGAGTGTGTGTGTGAGTGAGTATGTGAGTGTCTCGGTGGGTGTGAGAGTGGATACATGAGTGTCTGGGTGAGTGTCTGAGTGGGTCTGTGAGTGGGTGTGAGTGTCTGAGTGGGTTTGCAAGTGCCTCCATGAGTGTCAGTCAGTCTGTGAGTGAGTTCATGAGTGTCTGAGTAGGTCAGTGAGTGGGTATGTGAGTCTCTCTTGGGTCTGTGAGTGGGTGTCGAGTCTGAGTGGGTCTGTGAGTCGGTGCATGAGTCTCTGAGTAAGTCTGTGAGTGGGTGAGAGAGAGTATGAGCAATTCTGTAAGTGGGTGCATGAGTGTCTGACTGGGTCTGTGAGTGGGTATAGGTGCCTAAGTTCATCTGTAAGTGAGTGCATGAGTGTCTGAATGGGTCTCTAGGTAGCTGTGAGAGTGTCTGAGCTGTTCTGTGAGTGGGTGCATGAGTGCCTGAGTAGGTTCTGCTCATTCACTGCTCATTTCCTGACTTTTCTGCTCACTTCTGACCTTTATTTTGCCTCTTTATGCTCGTTGCTCCACTATTTTGCCTCTTTCTGCTCATTTCTGACCTTTATTTGACCTCTTTCTACTCATTTCTGACCTCTATTTGGCCTCTTACTGCTCGTTTCTGACCTTTATTTTGCCTCTTTCTGGTCATGTCTGATCTATATTTTGCCTATTTCTGCTCGTTTCTGACCTCTATTTTGGCCTCTTTCTGTTCGTTGCTGGCCTTTATTTCGACTCTCTCTTCTAATTTCTGACCTTTATTTTGCCTCTTTCTGCTTGTTTCTGACCTTTATTCTGCCTCTTTCTGCTGGTTTCTCACCTTTATCTTGCCTATTTCTGCTTGTTTCTGACTTTTCTGCCTCTTTCTGCTCATTTCTGACCTTAATTCTGCCTCTTGCTGCTCATTTGTGACCTTTATTTTGCCTCTTTCTGCTCATTTCTGACCTTTATTCAGCCTCTTTCTGCTTGTTTCTCACCTTGTTTATGCCTCTTGCTGCTCATTGCAGATCTTTATTTTGCCTCTTTCAGCGAATTTCTCACCTTTATTTAGCCTCTTCCTGCTCGTTTCTGACTTTTATTTTGCCTTTTTCTGCTCGTTTCTCACCTTTATTCTTCCTCTTGCTGCTCGTTTTTTACCTCTATTTTGCCTCTTTCTACTCCTTTCTGACCTCTATTTTGCCTCTTTCTGCTAGTTGCTGACCTTTAGTTTACCTTTTTCTGCTCATTTCTGACCTTCAATCTGGCTCTTTCTGCTCCTTTCTCACCTTTATCTGGCCTTCTTTTGCTCATTGCTGACCTTTATTCTGCCTTTTTCTGTTTGTTTCTGACCTTAATTCTGTCTCTTTCTGCTTGTTTCTCACCTTTATCTTGTCTCTTTCTGCTCATTGCTGACCTTTAGTCAGTCTCTTTCTGCTCATTTCCAGCCTTCATTCTGCCTCTTTCTGCTTGTTTCTCATCTTTATCTTGCCCCTTTCTGCTCATTACTTCCCTTTATTCTGCCTCTTTCTGCTCCTTTCTCACATTTATTTTGCCTCTTTCTGCTCTTTTCCCCTCAGGCTCCTGCCGGCTCCCCGCTCCTGCAGGAGCCGGCATTGCTCTCACAGACAGGGGGCTGCTAAACATGCAGCTCCCTGTCTGTGAGAGGAATTGTTTCATCTGGTTCCCTGCCCCCTTGACAGCGGGCAGGGAAACAGATGAGACCTCCGCTTCCAGCAAGCAAGAGCATTTTATCAGCTCCGCATACTGGAAGCGGAGTGTTTGCTCAGACTTGACAGGAGCTGTCAAAGTTCCCACCAAGTCACAGCAAACAGCTATATCCCTGGGTTGAGCACCTGGGGAAATAGCAGGAGCTGGGCCTGGAGGGTGGCCATCCCCAGGGCCATTATTGGCTCTAGGAGTGGGGCTGCATGGCCCCCCTCCTTTAACATCCACAGGCCTGCCCTGAGGTGGTGGTGGTCCCCAGGGCTGAGAGCAGCCCAGTAGGGGAGCTGCGCAGCCCCCCTTCTTCTTTAAACGCAAAGGGTCAGGATGTGGTGGTCCCCGGAGCTCCGGGGTCCTCCGCGCAGCCCGCCTAAGCATTTTATTATAAACCCTGGGTAGGAGGTGGTCCCCGGGCTCGGAGGTGTCCTCACGGCCCCTCCAAGCATTTAATATGTAGTCCAAGGAAGGTGGTCTTCCCTGGCCCCAGAGGGGTCCGCCCAACCCCCGCTTCTTAATATAATTAGCCCCAGGGTCTTGGTGGCTCTGGTGGCATTTTTAAGCCCTCGGGGGGAGCCCCATGCACCCCTTTCCATTTTTTCAATAATCCCCGCATGCCCCCGAGGCCTGGGACACCCCGGGGCTCCAATTAAAATAAGAGTGGGAGTCAGCACTTGTTTTTTGTTTTTCTTTAAATTCACAGCGATATTCGCAAATATTTTACGAAAATTGCAGTGAATTGAAAAAAGGAATGCTTTTATGCCGTGTCCTAAGAGGACTTCCCACATTTTCTGGTTTAAGTGTTGGCAGCTAATCAGAGATTTGCATTTCCCTGGTTGAGCTCATAATTATTCGCAAATCAGCCGCTGTCGCAGATATTCTTATTTGGTTTTCCTCAAATTTCTCAACAACTACTGAATAGATTTTACACCGGATAACTGAAAGCATGATCTGTAAACCAAAATCTACCTTCCTGCCAAATTTGGTGTAATTCCATCCAGCTGTTCGGGCTGTAGTCATGCTCAAAGCTCCTATGGAAATTAACATGGAAAACACACTTTTTTTGATGCCCCTCCTTTTTCTCGGCCACTACTAGTTGGATCAACCCAAAACTTTCCATGCACTACAATATGACACTTTTTTGGGAAACCTTTGTGAAAATTCATCAAATGACGCCAACGATATAGGCCTGTCAATAAACGCTTTTTCTATGGAAACATAGTCCTAACTATAACTACCTACTGGTGACCACCAGTAGGTAATTCACTGAAAAAAACAAAGGTTACAGGGATGTTATAGTTAGGCTCAGATTTCACATGCACAAAACCATAGAAATTCAGTATAGGAGTGGTGGCTTGCCCCACTGCGCAAAAAGGAAAAATAAAATGACAATAGCGAACTGGGCAGCGCAGGGGAGGAGTGGCGTGCACTCCCAAAGTATGCATGAACTGTTTGGCAGGCTCTCTTGGGCCGGCCAAACAGTCCATCCGCACTTTGCATGTTCCTACCAGGCTGCATTACACAGCCTGGTCAGGAACACGCACATGCTCCCGGTTCGAGTCTGAGTGCCAATCCATGGCGCTCAGACCAAGTACAACGCTGCATTGCAGCAGTGTGATTAGCTCAGGGGAGCCTGTGTGCTGGGTGCTTCCTGCTCCTTGCGGGACTGCAGAGGAAGAAGGAAGAGAAGGCAGGGGAGGCGGCCGCTGGTCGGCCGTCATAAGTTAAGATTTTTTTATTAATTAATCACCCCCCACCACTCCCGTCCGGTAGCAGCTGCTACTGAGTTATAGTAATCTGAGCAAATTATCTCTTACACCCCTGCAATGCACTGCTTATGACCTCACATATTACATCACTCATGACATGGTCAGTGACATCACTGATGATATCTCAAATGATATCAATGATGACATCATCCACAGAACCACTCACACACCCACACAACCATTCACACACCCATTCACACACCCATACAACCACTCACACACCCACTCACATACCCACACAACCACTCACACACCCACTTACAGATCCATACAACCACTCACACACCCGTACAACCACTCACACCATAGAAATTCAGCAGTTATAGTAATCTGAGCTAACTATAACTCATGCCACTGCAATGCACTGCTTATGACCTCACATATTACATCAATCATGACATGGTCAATGACATCACTCATGACATCACTGATGACATCTTAAGTGACATCACTGAAGACATCACTGATGACATCATCCAGCTAGTGTTTCATAAATATTTCTGAGACTTAAAGATATAGACTGTTACTCCATAAGTTAAATTACTATTCTTTCTTTACTGATAATGAGTGATACTATTTCTAACATATGTCATCTGAGTGGCTGTCTGTATTAGTGTGTGACTGGGTGTCTGAGTGGGTGTATGGGTGTGTGAGTGGGTGTGTGAGTGACTGTATGGATCCATCAGTGAGTGTGTGAGTGGCTGTATAGGTCTGTCAGTGGGTATGTGAGTGGCTGTATTGGTCTGTGAATGGGTTTGCGAGTGGTTTTCTAGGTGTGTGAGTAGCTGTGTAAGTGGTTGTGTGAGTGGGTGTGTGAGTCGTTGTATGGGTGTGTGGGAGCAAGTATCTGAGTAGCTGTTTGGGTGTGTGAGTGGTTGTATGGGCATGTGAGTGGGTATGGGAATGGTTGTATGGGTGTGTGAGTGGTTGTATGGGTATGTGAGTGGTTGTATGGGTGTGTGATTGGGTATGTGAGTGGTTGTATGGGTATGTAAGTGTGTGTGTGAGTAGTTATATGGGTGTGTGAGTGCTCTTATGGGTTGTGAGTGGTTTTGTGGGTATGACAGTGGGTGTGTGAGTTGCCTTATGGTTGTGTGACTGGTTTTGTGTATCTGTGAGTGGGTATGTGAGTGGTTGTGTGGGTATGTGAGTGGGTGTGTGAGTGGTTATATGGGTGTGTGAGTGGTTGTATGGAGCTGTGAGTGGGCGTGTGAGTGGTTGTATGGGTATATGAATGGATGTGTGAGTGGTTGTGTGGGAGTGTGAGTGGGTTTGTGGGTGGTTCTGTAGATGTTGTCATCAGTGATATCATTTGAGATGTCATCAGTGATGTCATCAGCGATGTTACTGACCATGTCATAAGTGATGTAATATGTGAGGTCATAAGCAGCTCAGTTAAATATAACTGCTGAATTTCTATGGTTTTGAGTGTGTGAAATCTTCTTAGCCTAACTATAACATCCCTGCAACATTTGTTTTTTTCAGTGAATCTCTAAGATTTATTTAATTCTATTTCCTAACTATAACATCTCTGTAACCAGTGTTTGTAATCAATGAATTTCTATGTTTTTTAGTGTTATTTCCTAACTATAACATCCCTGTAACCTTTGGTTTTTTAAGTGAATTTCGAAGGTTTGTTACATTTTATTTCCTACCTGTAACCTTTGAGAGTGGATGTATGAGTGGCTGTATAGGTCGGTGAGTAGATGTGTGAGTGGCTGTATAGTTCTACGAGTGGGTGTGTGAGTGGCTGTATGGGCCTGTGAGTGAGTGTGTGAGTGGCTTTGTGGGTATGTGAGTGGCTGTATGGGTCAGTGAATGGGTGAGCAAGTGGTTGTAGGGGTCTCTGAGTGGGTGTGTGAGTATCTGTATGGGTCTATGAAAGGGTGTGTGAGTATCTGTATGGGTCAGTGACTGGGTGTGTGAGTGACTTTATGGGTCTGTGAGTGGGTAGGTGAGTGTCTGTATGGGTGTATGAGTGGGTGTGTGAGACGTTTGAATGTGTGAGTGGGTGTGTGAGTGGTTTTGTGAGTCAGTGAGTGGGTGTGTGAGTGGCTGTATGGGCTTGTGAGTAGGTGTGTGAGTAGCTGAGTGTGTGCCATTGCAGTCTGCATGAATTGGTGCATGCACCATTCACTTTAGATATAAGGAAAAAAAGGTTTTCCTTATATCCCGGTCACTGCACTTAAAACCAATAAGTCACCCCTAAAGTATGCCCTTCAGTCCAAGGGCATGGTGCATGGTTCTAAGTGTGAAGGTACCCCTGCAAACCCTGGACTCCATTCTCTGGGCTTTGTTAGTGCAGGGCAGCCATTTTAAGGTATATAGTGGACACTGGAAAGTTGAGATGTCCAACTAGATAATTGCTACCTCGAACCTGGTTATCTTTTGTATCAAACATGTTGGAATCATGCAACTACACAGATTCCAGTGTTAGTTGCATGATGCCATGTACTGGGGGCTCCTTAGAGGACCCCAAATACCTACCTGTGTAGCCTTACAGGGTCTGCCTGCCTGCCCGCGCTGCTGCCGACCCCAGCCACTGTTATGCCCCCCCTGCTGATGAGCTCAACTTGGGCAGAGGAAGCTGAACAAAGGATTTCCTGTGAAGGAGAGGTGGGACCACCTCTCCTTTAGAATTAAGAAGGGTGGTTGCACTTCCAAGCACCACCGGACTGCATTGAAGGGCACTTTTGGTGCTCTCCATGAATAAATCAGTTTTGCCCAGTTCAGGAGCCCTTGACTCTGGTGTGAAACTACACAAAAGACAGGGGTTTGTCCACCCCTTTGTCCAGCTCCTCCCTAGGGAGGTGCCCAGAGCTCCTCCAGGTGGCCTCTTGATTCTGCCATCTTGAATCGTGGCCCCTGGGAGCAACTGACTGGCTAGACCAGCTGAGTAGTGTCCCTGACCTCCCCTGATAGGTGGCTCACTGCAGAAGACTTCCTTCCCCCTTTTAGGGTTACTTAGGGGCTCCCCTGAGGACGGGCCCTTAGATTTGTCATGGACTTTGTCAAGATTTACCATGAACTGTCTGAAGACACTTCTGCTGCTGGACATTGGAAGTCTGCTGCTGGATCGAGCCAGGACCAAAGACTGCTCTTGGTGGGAAGACTGCTGCAACTTCCTCTCCGTGCTCTTCAAAGTTTCTATAACTCCATGGCCATGCATCTTCTGAGGACTCTGCCTGCATCCAAGCAAGATGGAATCTCCCTTGGAGTGATGGAGTCATTTCCCTTCATCCACAGGCACCTCAACATCAACGACTGGTTTGCTGATCCTGCTGTCCCACGGACACCTCCCATCTCTGCAGCACAGGTGGTGGTTTGTTGGCTTTCCAGAGGCCTGACCAGTCTTCCATGCAACTTGGGAAACTGCAATTCCTCTCCAGCCGACCTGAACTGCGTCCCTGTGCATTGCATCTGTCTTCCATTGCCTAGGCTTGTTGATTCTCTTCACTAAAGATCTTTGAGCTCCAAGAAGCCCCCGTATGAATCATCACACAGTTCCAAGAACAACACTATGCCTGCATCCTCTCCACTGTGGGCCTCCATTTTCTGTGCACTGCTGAGGCTTCCCTGTGACATCCTGTGCATGCTGCCAGAGGGTCCTTGAGGGGCTCCAAGAATTCCTGCTGGCTCTCCTGTAAGCTGAGGGCTGGCCCTGACATACCTTTGCTGGGTTAGTCTCACAGACCTTGCTGGTCTGCAACAAGTCATCTTTTCCTTTGAACCGACTGTTGCGGTTGCCAAGTCTTTTTGGTGGTCCTGCCGGCCACTGACCCTCCTGCATCATGGATGGCTCCTGTGCTCTTGCATTATCATATGGGTTTCACAGTTTCTTTATCAACACCATTGTGCTACAGCAAGTACCTTCGACAAGGGGTGGCATTTTGCTCCTGCTCCTCCTGGACACCTCCGAGTGGTTTGGACCCTGCCCCCTCTGCTTTCAGGTACTTCTCATCCAGAATCCATGTTGGGGTTCCACCATCCTGGTCCACAAGTCGCTGTAGCTGCCGGACCTTCAAGATCCTCCATTGGCTCCTTCAAGCGATTCAAACACCACTTCGCACCAATGCACCCGGGCTCCCCGGTGTGGATATCAAGGTACCATGGGTATCCATGGGTGGGGTGGCCCTCCAACCTCCCTTGATCCAATTGGTGTCCTTTGGGAAGGGTCCTGAAACAAGGAAATACCAGCCCAACTTACCCTTAGTTTATCCTATGGACGTTTGACCCAGTGTAACCACTCAGCACAGGGCGCCTTGCTACTTACCTTTGGTGGTTCTGTGCTTCCCCAGGGCTTCTCCATCCTTGGGTATCAGTTTTGTTTTGGCACTTACCTCACATACCACTTTCTTAATATATGGTTCCTCCCCCCATAGGCCCTCATGTGTTTTTCTATGTTACTTACGTGTTCTTGAAGTATTTCTTGTGTGTATTTGATATCCCCAGGTAGGAGATATACCTAGTTAGTTCGTAGTGTTGTGATAATAAATACTAAAGTATTTTTATAACACTTGTGTGGTTCTTTCTTGTGTGAAGGCTTACTGACAGACTATTATGGTAAATGCACCCGCTTTACACCCTCCTGGATAAACCTTAGCTGCTCTCCACAGCTACCCCTTGAGAGCTTTGTTGATCAGGGACCTAAACACTATCACTAAGGGTTGCATGGACTCAGTGCACAGTGCCTCACCATAGGTGTACACTATATACTGAGCCAACCTCCTACATTGGTGGCAGCGGTGGGATAAAGACTTGCATTGCTTTACCATTTTGTCATCAGTAGGGTTTCCACAAGAAACCACTACTACCTTTTTGGAATACACTATACTAGATAAGTAGTGTCTTTTTTGCTAAACGTTTAGGTTAGGTGTCAAGGGTTTAGCAAAGCCTTTCTCCAACCTCTGTGACGTTTAGATTACTAGGCTAGGGTACACACACTACACTAGTACCATGTTTAGTGGGAAACGAAGTCACACTCAGGTGTCTGGGTACAGTGCCCCTAGGTTCCAGGAACGTAGGACGCTGTGTAAGGCTAAGAAACTGAAGACAGGTAGTAACCCCACTAGGTATTTTCCTATGGAATTACTCCTTCAAGATGACCTCCAGAATCTGGAAGGCTACTGGGGGAGGAAGACCTTGGTGAGAGGGATCACCCTACAGGACAAGACCAAGAGGTACTTAGTACTGCTGGATCTGTCACTGGACATGGCCATGAGCAGTCGGAAGAGACTTCTATGGACAACCTCATACCTGTAGAGGGAGGTACTGATGGTATAGAAGGGGGTCACAGCAGTAGGCCCATTTTTACTCCACACTCCACCTGGGCTGGTACAGAGGATAAGAAGGAACAGGTCCTCCTCATCCTCCTCCTCACTTTCCTCAGCATCAGTTACTGGGTCCACTCACTCTAATTTAGAAGAGGCCAGCCTAGATAGGGGGTACAACCTGCTCAAACTTGAGAAAGCCAAACTCAAGTTGGAGAGGGAGCAGTTGGCTCTTAAAAGGGAAGCCCTAGAAGTAGAGAAAGATTGGAAGAATTTGGGATTAGATCCCCATGGTGGCAGCAACAGAGACTCCAGAGTCAGGGAGGAACTCTTTGACTCTAGGAATCTTAGTAGGGTGGTCCCTCCTTATAAGACCCGGGAGGATATCCACAAGTGGATTACTGCCCTGGAGAGGCCCTGTAAAGTCCAAAAGGTTCCCCAGAAGCAGTGTGCAGCTATCCTGTGACTCTCATTTACAGATAAAGGTTGAGACAAACATTTGGCAGTAAGAGAAGAGGATGCAGACAACTACAAAGTCTCGAATGAGGCACTTATTGAAGGGTTAGGACGTACATGTGAGGAGTGCAGAATTAGGTTCAGAGATACTCAGAAAACCTCTTCACAAGACTGGGTTGATTTCTTAGACTGTGGAATTAAGGCTCTGGAAGGCTGGTTAGATGGTAGTAATGTATATGAATATAACACAGACTAGAACACATCCTTAATAACCGTGTGTCTGAGAAACTGCACCAATACCTGGTGGACTCTGATCTGAACTCTCCCCAAGAATTGGGAAAGAAGGCAGACAAATGGGTTCGTACCAGGGTGAGAAATAAGTCGCAAGGTGGGGGTGACCAGAAGAAGAAGATAAATCTAAGTCCCAAGAGAAAGATGGGGAAAACCCTAAAGATAGCAAGAAAGAGTCTTGTTCAGGGCCACAACAATATTCCCCTGGGGGTGGGTACACATCCTCATCTTCCTCTAGTAATACACCTTCTTGGTGCTTTGTTTGTAAACAAAAAGGTCATAGAACATCTGATCCCAGTTGTCCTACGAAAGGCACCAATACCGCTACTACTTCCCCCAGTGCCCCTAGCAGTTGCACTAGCAGCAGCAAAACCCCACAGGGTGTAGCTAGGTTCACCTTGGGTACTACAGTGAACTCTGGCCTAGTCAGATAAGTCACTGAGGCTGTCCTGATATCAGAGGGTGGCACTGACCTTGCCACTTTGGCTACCTGGCATCCTAATATGAGGAAATACAGCGAGCATCCCCTCATAAATGATATTGAAGCAGAAGCTTACAGGGACAAAGGTGCCTGTGTCACTATGGCGACTGAAAAACTGGTGTCACCTGAGCAATTTTTACTTGGGCACACTGACCAAGTAACCAGTGCAAACAATATCACTAATAGCCACAGCTGAGGGGGTTACTGGCCCTAAAAAGGTTGTGGTATACTTTAACATTCCTGTAGAGTGTCTTATGGGCAATGATTTGTAGACATCAGCATGGGCTGAAGTGGAGTTAAGGACTCATGCAGCCATACTTTGACTCCCTGAAAGTGTTTTTGTGGCAACAAGAGCAGAGGTCAATAAACAGGGAAATCAAGGAGCAGTGGGGCCTGAAATATTTCCAAACTTAAAAAAGCAGTGGGCTGCAGACTGGAGAGGTGAGATGACCAAGGTTTGGAATGGACTCTTTTCATGAGGAACAGGGTCAGGGCTGATTTCCATTAGGTAGACCCATATCGAAAGGGGCACAGGGGGTGGAAAACAATGGGTTGGAATGCTACCTGAGCAATTGCCACTGGCTAGACTATTTGTAAATGTTCATCCCATCACATTTGGATGTCTGATTGACAGTAACATGCCTGGAAACTCAAGACTGGTGCAGCTTTCAAAGCCTACTACTGCCAATGTTTGTGAATTTCAAAAAGTAATAAATTTGAACCCATTCAAGGAGTAGTCCTATGGGTGCAGATATACCACGTTTTTGATAAAGCAGACACTATATATAGATATTGAAGATCCCAGTCCAGAAAATAAACAAGTTAAAACGTCTTAGTGAAATGAGTACAACAAGAAAAACAACTCAGACATAGCAGACCCAACTCACGGCACAGACCCTGAGGTAAAGCCCCTAATCTGACTGCATTTTAGGTAGGCCCTGTCACCATTTTAGATCATGCATGTCGCCATTTTTGATCATGGAGGTTTCCATATTAGCTCCATTTATGCAGAATCGTAGTCATGTCTGTCATTTGATGCAGATGTCGTCTGACCTTATCTTTCTAAGAACTGTAAAAGTGTCAGGTCGTTCGACTGATGACATAGATAGAACACCTGATTCAACATCAGTCTGGGTCAAGTGTCTACTTATCACCATGCCTAAGTCAAATAGGAACAAGTACAGACATATAGTCAAAATAGTGTAGTCTGAATTGACATTCTCTTATGTCAGAAATGCCAATTAATTTAAGATTTACTATACAAAGACTGCAATATGCCCACTTAAGTGTGAGGTCAATTACCCAGATTATCGCCCGAGATTCTGCCAGAAGACAGTCTCATCTACTTACGCCGCATGCCCAAGATGGTACATCTAGTTCAGTACTGATAAAGCCAAGTTCCAGAGGAAGGCTGCTACCCCAGCATGTGTGTGCACTTCGCAGGGAACACTGCCTTCACACCTCCACTGATGACGACAGCCTTTGCTGTCCACAAGATATGCAATGTGTCACTTTTCCTTAAGAAATTCTGGACTGCAAGTTGCTCTGCTTTCCATGTTCTTTCAGTGTAGCGCATAGAAGTACGTTTTAGGGTGTTAGTTTTGAGACAAAATTTTTACCATGTTAGATATGTGCATTTTATTTTCATTGCTCACAATGTGCCTTCCTGCCAGTTTTATGATATCCTGTGTAGTTGTACTAGATGTTCTAAGAAACAGGTTATACCTGTCATAAAAAACGCTTTTATTTAAAGTGACTATTCTTCTTAGTGCAGTGTGTGTGTGTGATATTGTGAACAATTAAATAGGTTTGTTTCTGTTACCTTGGTGCCCCTGATCCCTTTATAGGGATTGTTAGTAACCCAAAAGCAATTGCTCTATTTAAAAATGTATTAGATATGGTTGTGCGGGGCTACAATAACCTGTCTTTCACATTCAGCGCTGGTGCTGAGTTCACTTGTGTCACCCGTGGGTGGGAAAGCTAACTATGTAGAACCCTTGTAAGCCTTTATGATAGAGTTGTCAAATTGGTTCATGTGGGCAGAGCTCCATGTTTCTAGTCCACTCCTTTCACAAAATCATTTTATCAAGTGACTGACAGCCCCATGTACTAAGCCCAAGCTGCAAATAGAGGAGGGCATGCAGGGAAATTAATGGGGCAATCAGAGCCAGAGCCGAGCCATGGGCCCTGCTTGGCACTAAGAATCTGTGCGCAAGCCGAGCCATCGTTTGGCATGGATATCATGTAACAAACATAGTGCAAAAATATGTTACAATCTCTTCAAAAATGTAAAAAAGTGTATTTCCTTAACATGCTGAAGTGTTTCAAATTAGTACATCAGATTATATCACTATATAAACAGACAATTCATGATAGTTTTTAAAAACATTCATGGCTTTTGCCTCCCTCCATTACAATGTCATTGATGAACTAAGAGGCAAGTCAGTCATGTATACCCTAAATATGACCTAAATTCTTAGTATAGAAGGAGCAACTTTACAGTCTATTAAAAAACATAAGAAGTGCTTGTACAGCACACATCCTGAACTCAATTATTTGAAAATATGTGATAAAGAAAATGGAGGCTCTGTGAAATAAAATATTTGCCTAGGACCATACAATTTGGACAAGCACGGAAGCTGATATTGAGTCCACATTTTGAAATTCAGCCACCAGATGGGTATCTTTGTTTCTCTCTACCATTTCAACAAAGGTCACTGTTTTGACTTTCATCCCTGGTACACAATGAAAAAAATCGACACAGAGATAGCAGACCCGACTGAGGGCCCACAGACCCAACTACCAAGCTAAGAATGCATTTATTTTGTGGGTGTCACACCCCAAACACCCCCCTTGAAGGTATACCACTGGTTGTCAATTTTGCAGAGCCAATATGCAGGATATATTACATGTTTTGTTTTTCTGTCCTAGCATGACGCATATGCAAAGTAAATTCATTAGAGCACTTTTAAACAGCCAGTAGAAACTAATAATGAGGAAGCACTCTATGTACTGCTAAATCCCCAGACTGTGAATATTTGTTATCATCTGATTACATTTTTGGCTCATTTCTTAAAATATGATTTTTTAAAAATACTTTTTACTATTGAATTCAAATGTAATTCCCCACAGTGCAGTAATAAATGGGGAGGTGTTTTTTCATGGTTATATCCAACTACAGTGTGTATTTGTTAGTGTTTGATGAATTTGTTATGGGCTTATTGCATTAATGTTTTTCTTGAATAAGTATTTTTTACATTTTTATCAAGAGTATTGAAATGTAAATTATTATGTTGTACGCAATCTATGCACTGTATTGTGTTTCCCTGGAATTCCTACTCAAAATTATGTAAATACATAATTAAAATCCCGTGCTATATGACCACTCCTAAAACATGTGAATGACTTTATTACATTAAATAATACAGATGAAGCAGCGAAGGAAGCACAAACATAAAACAACCATCAAGAAGTAGTCAAATCGCATTACACAGGGGAAGTATTTTGTATGAAAAAAATGAGAAAATATGGAAATAAGCAAAATCAAGAGTTTGTTGTGGCCATATAGCAATAATGAGATAGGTGGATTCAGTTCTCAGAATAGATATGCTGGTGATTGAAATGGTGACAAGCCACAAGAAAATTACGGAAGAATTTATGACTTTTGCCCCACAAAGAACAAAAATATCAGACATAAAGAAAATGGAAATAGTGATGTGGACAGAAATATATTTTTTAATAATAAAACGCATTTAACTGAAAAGTGCAAAAAGTGAAAATGAACGTATATTTGAATGCGAATTTGTAGTAGTTAATCATACTTAGGGAATATAAGCATATAAAAGAAATAATAATGTATTGACTTAAGCTAGCCTAACTGTCGATGTCATATTAACTGAAAATAATGTATTAGCCTTTAAAGGCCTGTTTTTCTCATTGAACTGTTGTTTGCGCAAGATGTTGTGACTTTCCAGAAGCCTTCTGTTAGCTAGTGAATAGGCAATTGTTTTGTATTAAGACAATTGATAGTGAGGTTCGCACCAGAAGGAGAGGAGTCAATAGGAAGGATGATTCATGGGAAGAATAGTCTGGATCTCAGAATGTGGATGATGTAACTTTTCAAGGACTAACGCCTAAAGACTCTTGTATGGAAGTGAGAAGATGGGTAGTTTACCTATTCCCAGGAGTTTACTACAATCCAATTGGATAATGTAGAAGGCGAAAAGACACTTGTTGCCAATTAGAATATTGTGTGTTTATATTAGTGCGTCTTTCTAGAACAATGGCAGGCCTTTCCCCTTTGAGCTTTTCCCTTGAGCTTTTCTATTAGAGAGGAGTTTCACTTGTTTGCACCTGTTGAAGACTCATCTTTGAGTTCTTCGCACCTCTTTATATGGGAGGCTGCTCAACCTATTTATTTGATGTCTGTTGATTTTATAGCTAAGAGTACTTTCCAGCTTATTATCTAAAGGCTTTATTCTTATGCATCGATTCTCTCATCAGTACTCTTTATTTGGTAATTGAACTGACACCTTATTCTATTTTATTCCAATTTTATTTTGATTAGGGTACTTCCTATATGGTACATGCTTGCTGTATCATTACAATATTTATTGTAGTTTTGACTAATATTCTATTCTACCTTATATTGAAATATAAATTATTCGATTGTGTTCATTTCTAATGCTGACGCTTAAAAGACTAATGGACTAAAAACTTAAGACATTGAAAATAAAATCCTTTAGCTCACTCAAAACTCTCTTTATTGATTGTACTAAAAGTCCATAGCAATTTAATGTGTTTTTGGATTGATGTAGATGATTGCTCCTTTTCACTTCTTCTTGTCAACTAACAAAGGTCCATACGACTGTTGGCAAGCGTAATTTAATTACACCCGAAGATTAAAGCATAGAAAACCCCGCTCCATCAATGCTTAGTCTAAACAGTGAGTGAGTTGACTTAGAAGAATTATGGTGACTTGAAAAAGTGACATGAAGGGATTTTATTATCGAACTAAAAGAGCAACTTAAAGAAAACAAATGGAAAAGGAATATTATTTCTGGGGTCTCCAGATGGAATAAAAACGGGGAACACAATAAAGGAGACAAAAACTATTTTCTATAAACAGGAAAAATCTATTTCGACGAAGCAATTCCTAACACAGTACTGTTTTATGAAGGTTGTACAGTGAACGGAAAACAAGTGTATCTTTTGCTTTGGGAGGCAAAATGATTATTCAGACATGTGGGCAAGCATTTGTGGTCAAATCATATCTGTACAGAATCATAGAAGAGACAGATGAAAGCTGCACAAAGTGATTAATCCTTTATGTCTATTGGGCTTTACATTCAACTTATAACTCACATCTTGAATGAAAATGCTTATCTTTCATTCGCAAGAGGAAGCTGAACAATTGTCATACTATTTCAAACTTTACAGTGCTACAAACAACTAATACAGAGAATACTTTCAGGAACCCAGAAAATGGCTCAGCGCAGTTTGGGGTGGTACATGTTAAACTGGGAGTCTTGTTCCAAGGAGAGAGTTAAACTACAGAGAGTTAGAAGTCAAATACTCTATCTAACGTTACAATTGTGGTGCTCATGTTCAATGTGTTCACTATAGATAATGTTTGCACCTATTGTATCAGTCTGTGAAATGCCACAAAGAGAAAAAATTGAAGGAGCATTAGAGACATTGAAATAAACGTGCCCCTTTTGCACGAAACAAATTTCACTAGAACTGGAGCAAGGTAGTGGAAAGCAGTTGACTGGACTGAATAACTACTGCATCACAGAACACAAATACCACTGTAATCATTAGAGGTTTTGAGGAAAAATATATCAGCCTAGAGAACTGTTGCTGAAAATTGCTGCAGATTTAAATGGAATGGGACGCTTTGCTGAACTTTGCCTGCCTGTGTGTGGTGGCTCAGTCTATGGGCCACTACAACTTCGAGCACCTTTTGCCCTAGGAGGAAGAGCTTAGTGATACAAACTGCACTTGTCTTCCCTGCAGCGCATGACATGCCTGGGCACACCCTGGCTGAAGACTGAGCCAAGAGCGGGCCTGTCTACACCTGTCCGCGGTCGTACAAGACCATACAGAGCCCCCCTTTTTCACCTGTGCCTTGACATCCATAGGAAATGGGTAAGCTTAAAACCAGTATTAATGGTCCAAAACGAAGTCCTAGTACCACTGGAAACCCAAGTACTCCTCTCATTTTGAACAGCAAGGGAGCTAGACAGAAGTCTTCGAATTTGTCTTTTCTGACTCCAGCAGTTGAGGCTTAACTGATGAAATTTGCTCAGTTGAAAACTGATCCGTAATGTGAAACATCCTGGGGGGGAATCACCTGAGCAAGGTATTGTTAACTGAAATTCTTTGGGAAACCTGTCAACTATGAAGTATACTGGTTGCAAGGCATCTCCTTTAGAATCGCATGATCTGCTTAGTTGGGCTCCTGTGCTGTCTTGGCCATAGTACATCAACCAAGCTCTGACAGTTCTCTTGCTCCTGACCCCCAGCTCGGAAAAGGAAGAAAAAGGGAGGATTTATCTGGTGATTCAGCCCAGACTCGAGCAAAGGTGTTGGCTGGTGGGAGCCGGAGAAAGAGGTTCAGCGGGAAACATGGACATGGACATAGACCATGGCTTGATTAAGACTTTTTTATTGATTTGTATTCTAAATTTTAACTTCTGATAAAGACTATGTTTGAGTCCTCTAATCAGCTGTTAACTGCAATAGAAATGGTCATTTTCCACTTTCTCAGGTTCCTAATACTTTTAATGCCTCTCAAGCCTTGATTTTGCCTGAGACAACTCAAAAAGAGCTTTGTGTACGGGGCTTTCCTCAGCACAGCCTTTGGATTTTGTCATTGCAAGGGTGGAACAAGCCCAATACAGCAAAATGAGCTTGCAACCAACGATTTAGCTTTGCACAGGCACACTAATCCCACCATGTAATCAATATTCTCCCTCTACTGTTGGGGGACAGAGCCAATTTTCCCTCAAATAGGGTAAACTCCTCCCATCCTTTAGCATCTTTACTCACAATCAACCTTCCGCTTAATGCTACTCACTATATGGTGGTCATAGTGAATGCCCCATATTTAAAAGAAGGGAAAACAGAGAACTATGAACAACTAAAAAATAAAGCTGTTCATTGCTTCCATAAACCCAATGGGGTGGGATTCTGTTTTTTGTAAACATATTAACACGATCAGGCATGTGGGTTGGACAGTGCCTGATAAAAAAATCGATTGAGGGTGATTGTGTTGTAAATTAAGACAAACAGGGCTTGGTGCATAGGTTCTTTCAGAACTCCATGCATTTTGATGGACCATTATGGAGATTCAGATATACCTACTGAGCTTTTTTTACAAACCACCTTTTACCCAGATCACCCCCAGACCTCACTTCACTGGCTGCGCTCGTGGCTCTGCGATCAGTGACACTCTTCCTGTCCATCTCTCTAACAGATTGAACCTCTGAATTCTTTAGTGTGTGTGGATTGACTGGTATCTCAATTTATAGAGTGGTTTTCAGTTCTCTCAACTGAATCTACAAAGATTTATATATCCTCTATGGAACTTAGCTTCAAGGTGGGTTTTTTAAGCTTTTTAAGTTGGATGATTCAGGTTTGTGGTCCACCTAAATGATTTTTTTGTGAACACTACTAAAGGATATAGTATTATTGCCCTGCAGGAAAAATTTCAAACACTTTCTTTCTGGGTGGTTTTAGAACTTTTTCCCTGCCAGCAACCCCTTCCTCTTCAGGTAGGGCTCAGGGAGGACTTATTAGCCTTGCATCCCTAACCCTTGGCTACTCTATGAGAGAATTATCGCTGGGTTCTCTCAACTTCATTGTTGAGCTTCAATGCTTTCCAAAAGGTAGAAGGCAACTGACTATCAATTTTTATAATTTCAGTGCCTCACAAAAGAAGGCTGAGGATACATATCCTCTGTAAGCGTTACATCCCTGATGGTTAAGAGGGATTTCAATATTCATCCCTGTGGTAAACATTGTCAAATTTGGAAAGATCCTTAATGAGCCCCAGTGATAATAATTTAAATTTTGAACACGTGCTTTAAGGGTAAATACTTAATTCAATGCTTCATAGGTTCAGTCTTAGGTGTACAATGAAGGAGGGCGATGTTTTTAATACAAATTCTGTTTGCCAGACCTTTATCCGAAGAGGGGGTTTTTCTTTTATTAATTTTATTTTTGTGTCAGCCTCATTGGGGCCCTTGGTTAACAACTTGGTCATCTGGTCATGGTTGAGTGATCATACCCACATCACTCTTTGGGTGGAGTGTAAAACTAATTATAACAAACTAATGCATTCCCCAAGGGTGGCTTACAAGCAAAGGATCAAGGGCCTAGATTAAAGTGGCCTAAGGTGTTTCCAGATTCCTTCTGTTGTAAGCTGCTTTCAGGCTGTTACTTCGATCTCAAGGTCTGTTTTAATGTCAATGCCAGCCTCATTGAGCCATATTTGCCAGAAGGTAAACAACAATTTAACTGCCTAAGGGGAAACTGATCCTATCCCAGTTCATCGATTGTTCTCATGCTCATGGGGACCTATTAAGGGCACTGAAAAGGAAACCCAGAGACAGAGAGGAAGAGATTGGGTGTTGCTCAAAATATAAATAAGTCTTACAAAAAGACAACATTTCCTTAAGGAGGAGGCATGGGTACAAGTACTTGAAGCAAGCACACTCTACCACAGTTCTGCATCTTGGGAAATTGTCAACCGCGCTTTATTTGCTAAAGCTGAAGCACCTTCTGTTTTTATCTCATATTTCAGAAGACAGGTGGGTTTCCCATATTGAAGAAATGTATAACTCCAACTATATTCCATTGATTAATATTGATTTATTTACTTCTCACAAGAGTTATGAGACACATTTTTTCTTAGATGATATCAGTGAGGCAATAATTGGCCTATCGGCAAACAAAGCCCCTGGTCCAGAGGGTGTGCCGTCAGTTCTGTATAAATCAAACCCTTTAATCTGGTACCCCTTATTGACCCAGGTGCTGAGTGGTGCCTTTAGCTTAGTATGCCCATGGTCTCCCTCCGTAATTGTCCCAATTTTCAAAGGGGGGACAAAAATGAGACACATTTTTACAGACCCATCTCTGTCATTGATATGGCGGTTGAAGTATTGGAGCCGGTCATTCTCAACCAATTAGTTCTTTGGGCAGAGGATAATCACATTATTTCCAATATCCAGTATGGGTTCAGGGCTGGATTAAGCAGACTTGACTTAACTTGCCTTTATTTATATTTAATTATCAATAAATACACCACAACTAAGCAAGAATAAATCACATGGCCTTTATGGACAACATATACAAGTTTCATAGGGTCAGGAGGGATAAGATTTGGAAGATCTTGCGCATGCTTGGGGTATACTCTGATATTGTCCTTTTTTAAGAGATATGCAGAAGAACATGTCTGCCTCAATGAGAAATGGCATGGATGGTAGCACTTCTTGTGACTTTTATATCAAAAGATAAGTTAGACTGAGTTGTATATTTGCCCCATTCCTATTCACGCTATATAGAATCCATCTTGAAAAATCACTTGTGTAGGGGGTGTGGGGGGATATGTCTCACCTGGGCCCCCGACCAATCAGTACCTTACTCTATGCAGATGACATCGTCCTATTGCCTAGAACCGCCATGGGCTTACACAATTTGCTGTTTTTTTTGTTGCTTTTATGAGTGACTTGGATTTTAGCACCAATGTTTATGAATCTCATATCATGGTAGTGGGACCTAGATCTACAAAATTAAGATCATACTGCTCTCAAGGAAGTTGTATAGAAAGGGTTGATGACTTTAATTATGTGGGTGCTCTTTTTGACAACCTAAGTTCTTAGTCCCCACAGAACTTATTGGCTAGGATAGTTGTTTCGGTTTTGGATTTTAGCTCTATATTGGGCCAGAGACCAATTATAGCCAAATTGAAAATTTACAAGGCCAAATGTATGCTTTCCGTCTCGTACCGGAGTTACATCTGGGGTTACTCAGAGTTATCAAAAATTCAGATAGAGGAAAATTGTTGCTTGTTATCCCTCCCACAGAGCACTCCTTCTTTTATTTTTCATGAGGAACTAGGGCAGTGATACATCTTGGACAAATTGGCCCTTTGTCCGCTGTTGAGGAAGGAAACAGCCTTTAATCATGAAATCATTAGGGATTGTCTTTGACTAGAGAAATCAATGAGCATATCGTGGTTACATTATATAAAGAGGAATTTAGTTGCCCTAGGTCGCCCAGAGTTATTTTTCTCATCCGGAGCATATTGTCAAAGGTGACCTAGGCTGGTTGGAAAACATTTCTTGACCCTCTTACATGCACAGAGGGAAGACTGAGCTTCAGAAACTATTGGTTCATTTAAATATGTTCTAGTGAAAATGGTCTGGCTCACAGAACCCTATTTATTATTTGTCACCAATGCTAATCAGTGTTTCCTTCTAACCAGATTCGGGTTGAACCTATTCCATTTCTTGTTGATAGTTCACAAAAGCTGGTTGTAAGTGAAGATCTAGGGCCCAATTGGATGAGATTCGATTTCTCAACAAGAAACTGTGCACTTTACTATATATGCTCTGTGGTTACTATAAGAACTTTCAATTCGAGGAGAATACACTATCCAATCCAACCCCTCTAAAGAACGGGGTGCCTCAGGGTTCCTCGCTCAGTCCTACCCTTTTTAATGTATATATGGCTCCTTTGGCTGCAATTATTGCCCCATCCGGAATTCGTATGGTGACTTATGCTGACGACACCCAATTGGTGGTTGCACTCAATCAGATGGACCAAGAAACTAACACCCTCCGCTCCTGCTTGGAAGATATTTCAAACTGGATGGATACATCTCAGCTCAAGCTCAATGGGGGAAGACTGAGCTTATGATCTTAGGCAACCCTCTCTGCTTTCAATCTAGCTCCATGTGGCCAGCGTGTATGGGACCACCCCCTATCCCCAAGCCAGAAATTAAGAGCCTGGGTATCTGGTTGGACCAGGATCTGAGCTTTAGAGCTCAAGCGAGGAAGACGGCAGGCATCTGCTATGGCCTACTTAGAATGGCCCGCAAAGTGCTACCTCTGCTCCCCCTAGCAAAAAAGTACTTGTGCAAGCACTTATACTCTCTAGGCTAGACTATGGTAATGCGCTTTATCTGGGCTCCCCTCTACTGTAGTCTCTAAACTACAGTCTGTGCAAAATAGTGCTGCCAGACTTTTAACTGGAACCAACAACCGACACTCGGCTAAACCGGCACTTGCGTCCCTTCATTGGCTCCCTATCCAGGAACGCATTAGATTTAAGACACTCTGCCTAGTACATAAATCTATGCAGGGGACTGGCCCCTCCATCAACTCAGCCATGATTCGTCCCTATAAGGCTAAACGCAACCTCCGATCTGATAATCTCTACCTGGCCGAAGTACCTAAGATCAGGAGGGCCAGGAAGGGCGGACGGTTGTTTTCATATAATGCCTCCAAACTCTGGAACTTGCTCCCACTTCAGCTACGCCTTGTTCAAAACCACGGATCTTTCCGCAAACAACTTAAGACTCTCCTGTTCCCACAGCCTGCATAATTTCCCTGTCTTCGGCAGTAGTCAGTTCCAGCGCTGGGATGCTTCCGGGTAGCCATGCGCTTTATAAATGTGTCTTTCATTTCATTTCATTTCTTTCATTTCAATATCTTTTTATCTCCTCTTTTGAAGAGATTGGATTTTAGTCAGGTCAGACCCGCTCTTTAATATCTGCAAATGTTTTGCAATTAACTCACTTGCTTTAAAATGGCATGTTTAAAGTTAAGCAGCTAAACAAAGAAGGATGTGGGAATATTAATTGTTCTTATGGACTGTTTTTATGAACAGACCAGAACAAATGAAAACCTTGTGCCTGTGCGGTCGTGATGGCACTTCTTAAAAAAATAATGTGCACTTTTCTACATTTTGTGGTTGGTATAAGCACTTTAGAAATTCCTTTTTATCCCCTTTGTTGAGGAGTTTCAATTTTAGGCGGGTTAGACAACAATAACATTTGCACATTTCAGGCGATAAACCAACCTGTTGTAAAGATTTGTTTTTTAAAGTTGTGCAGTTAAACAAAGAATGATGTGGGGTTAATAATTGCTCTTATGAATTGTTTTTATGTGTTGTTATTTTTATTGTGCAGTTCTGTTTATGGTTTTGTAATGAAACTGAAATAAAGTGGATGATGATGAAATGTAAGAATCTTGGTAACAGCAGCAGTTAATACAGTTTTACATTAACTTGCTTCTATTGCTCAAATTGTGATAATGACATATTTAATTAACGTTCTGCTGAATTGTTTGATTGCCTTTCTCCTTTTATTACGGCAATATTTATAGCAATAGTATTTTATATTCCACTAAATAACATGTTTGAGCGTTGTATTATTATCAAAGGAATATACTAACAAGGGCCCAGAACAGAGTAGAGAGTAAGGGGAGGGCGGATCTACTGAATGAAGAGTCAGAATCTAAAAAGAAGGCCACACAGAACAATTTCAGGACGATCACCAATTTTTCTAGTGCAGCCAGGAATATAAGAAACGTTTTACAAAACAATTGGCGGATCAGATGTGGTCAGAGGCAGAGATCTCCCTAACCATCCCCTATTAACATTTAGGAAATCACGATCAATCAGGGATGCCCTAATAGAAAGTCACTTATCTGGGGAACAGCCAAATGCATTACTGCATCAACGTAAGGGCTTTTTCCCATGTGGAAAGTGCAAAGCCTGTGCGCACAGTAACAAGGTACTCACCTATGAAGTTCCTTGTCTTCAAGAAGCAAAGAAGATCACGAAATTCATGAACTGCAATACAACACACACAGTTTACTGCCTAGTGGGTCCATGTCAACTCAGGTATGTGGGAAGTACCATTCATCCCACCAAAATATGTATCCTGGAACATCTGAGGGCAATAAATAATAAAGATATAATTTACCCAGTTGCCAGACACTTTGAATCTCATCATCAGAGTAATAGAAATCTGCTAAAGTTCTTCTGTCTGGACCAAGTACCTCATGATGTAAGAGGTGGGCGCAGAGAGTTGAACCATCAAAGATTGGAGTCTAGATATATAATAGACATGCAAACTAAAACACCCATGGGATTGAATAGTGGCGAAGAAATCGGGGAAATAGAAAGAAAACAAGGAGAGAAAATGATACGAGTTTGCCTTCAGTTAAGCATGACTGATAATTTGAGTCACCATATCCATCTGAGAAGAAGAAGAAAAGCAAGGTTATTAGTATATAAGCCCATACAGGGCATGATATATGTAAATAGCATGTTCAATAGACATAATATGAGAATTGACCCATCCGTGGGTGGGATTAAGAGAGTTTTTTAATTGCAAATCATATGCAAAGTGTTTCAATTTTTACACACTGTAATGAATTAAGGTAACACTTCTGTGCAATTCGAATTGAATGAAGTATCTATACTAATGAATTGTAAATGGAAAAAAATACTAAAAGATGGCACTTATGGTGACTTAATAAGTACGAGAAAGAAATGAAGTCCATCTTTGGTGTTAATGAATGTGATGTAAAAGACATTGATTTAAAAAGAAGGAAAATGTGGCGGCCACCTACATTGATAAAGGCGCTCTGCTGAAACGCTTCTGCATGCACGAAAAGTCCTAATAAATTGGATGTCTTTTCCCCCGAGAGTGCTGGTCTTTGTTCCTGTTGAGCAAGGTATAGATATATAATGTCCCTGTCACCTTTGTTTTTTTCCAATGAATATATATATATATATGTATATATATTCCATCCAATGAGCTGTCGGTTGTCCCGAGCCTCTTTCTATGGTAAGCCTGCGGCCGGGTGGTGAACGTGTACCGCAAATCACACCAGAACACACCGCGGCTAGTCAGCTTTCACAAGCGTGTTTTATTTAAATTCCAGCAATTCCATGACTCGACTCATTTCGGAGCGCCTGGCTCCTTGCTCACGAGTAACCTGACCTTCAATTCTACCATTTTAAATACACCACGTGATCAAACAATAAAAATGAATAACAGACGTGTGCCGGTCTTTACAATGGAGTATTTTTGCAAAAATTCATACTTCATTTTAAACATTTTTTTTGATAATCAATTTTATTGATTTCACAAAATGCAACAAAAGAAAACAATACCAGCTCTTAATACAGTGGCCCTTGCATAACAATGACGAAAAATAAGTAACCCCCAGCATACATTATTCCACAGATGAGTAGCACGCAACCCTGTCCGTACCCAAGTCAAAGGGTGATCATCAGGAATGTTCAGTCTTCTACCACCCCAACCCATTTGCCCCATACCCTTTGAAACGTTTTGGGACAGCCCCGGGCCGCATACATTGGTCGCTCCTGCGCTGCGCACCAATCCACCCCCCTGCGCCAACGCGTCATGGAAGGAGCTGTCGGGTCCAACCAGAGAGCTGCAATGTCCCGCTTGGCCACCATCAATGCCGTATTTAAACAAAGCTTCTCGGCTCTGGACCCATCCAATCCCTCAGCGACACCCAGAAGTATGGTCATCAGGCTCAAGGGAACCTCCCAACCCAGGACCTCCGTAAGTTCCCCTGTCACTAACTCCCAGTAGCGTGTGATCATAGGACAGAGCCATACATTTTAAACATTTTAGACATGACTGGGTGCAAAGAACATCACAGTATTTTTTTAAAAGTCATAATTGATGTTTGTCATAATTTATAAATATAAGTCGGCCTTATTACACCTATGGTATTTTTTACAGTTAAGATCTTTTCCCCAACTTTACTGGTATATATGTGTTTACCTTTGTGGTTCTTCACTAATTGCAAACTTGTCGACAGTTCTTTTAACCCCATGAGCATATTCAAACTCATGTAGACAACATACTTTCTGTCTTACATACAATTCTGCCCAAGTGGGCCTAATTCTATAAAGCTGTTCCTGTCTAATTATTTACATGGTTATCGGAAATTTCTTAACATGTTGCCCCTCTGGGCGCGTTCAGCCAGGAAACATGATTCCTTTTACGAAATTCTGCCCTTCTCCGCGGCCCAGGCGTGACTGCTACAGATCCACATGAGGAAGTGCTGAAGAGCACGAAACGCGTTGGGCGGGACTTTGTTATTTGTGTGTGGCTTCAACTCCAGTCAGCGTCCCGCTACCTCCATTAAAATTGTGGCATTACTATTCCTGTGTGGGCCTCTCCTTTTTCGGGCGATCTTTGTTGTGGATCTGTAGTGGTCACGCCTGGGCCGCGGAGAATGCCCCGCTGTGTTACAGTCCTGCTGCGGTGTGGAATAACGTTGCAGCGTTTAGGACGGGAGCCGTGTAATGGAGGTAATAATGTGGGGCTTGTGGCAGGACTGGGGCCACGCACACCCACTTGGGTTTGTACTTTTGAGAAATGTTGCGATGATATGGCGACTCACTGTAGTATGATGCTGGCACTACAATGACCATGAGGCCACGGTGTGGCCACGCCCAGCAGGGCGGAGACTGTGATATAAACTAGTGCTGGCAAAACCGCCACTTTCTATCAGCAGCCGAGAAGCCCGTTTGCCCATGAGGAAGTGCTGAAGAGCACGAAACGCGTTGGGCGGGACTTTGTTATTTGTGTGTGGCTTCAACTCCTGTCAGCGTGCTGCAACCTCCATTAAAATTGTGGCATTACTATTCCTGTGTGGGCCTCTCCTTTTTCGGGCATTCTTTGTTGTGGATATATATATATATATATATATATATATATATATATATATATATATATATACGCTAAAAAAAACAAAGGTGACTAGGACGTTATAGTTAGGCTGACATTTTTACTGATGACATCATCCGATGACTGTGAGTGTTTTTAAAATATTCATGAGTGTTACATATATATACCAAGGTGTATTGATAAATCAGTGGGTGTATGAGTGCCTGTATGGATGATTCAGTGGGTGCATGGCTGACTGTATAAGTAAGTGATTAGGTGTCTCAGTGAATGTATGGGTGAGTGATTAGGTTCTGTGAATGTCTGCATCAGTCTGTCAGTTGGTGTCTAAGTGGCTGTATGGGTTGGTCAGTGGGTACGTGAGTGGCTGAATGAGTGGTTGATTGGTTGTCTGAGTACCTGTATGGGTGTTTGAGTATCTGTGTGGGTGGGAGAGGGTTTGTGTGACTGCCTGCATGGATCAGTGAGTGGGTAAATCAGTGGCTGCATGGGTTAGTGAGTGTGTAAGTGAAGGGCTTTATACGTGAGTGTGTGTATGGCTGTGTCATTGAGTGAATGGATATGTCAGTGGTATATAGGTGAATAACTGGCTATATGAAAGGCAGTATAGCTGAGTGTTGGAGTATATAAGTGACTGTATGTGTGAGTGAGGGATTGTGATAGTGGCTGTATGGGTTAGTGAGTGCATGTGTGAGGGGCTGTATGGGTGAGTGAGTATATTTTAGTATCTGTATGAATAAGTGAATGGGTGTGTGTATAACTGTATAGGTGAGTAGATGGCTGTGTGATTGACTCTATAGGTGAGTGAGTAGGTCTGTGAGTAGCTCTATGAGTCTTGTTCCATATGTCGATGCCCCCACGCATATTAAAGGTCATACCCTCGACCAAATATTTTCCAACTGTAAAATACAGACAGAAGCTCCCCTACCCTTACTATGGTCCGACCATCCTAGTGGGGTTTAAGATACCGAAACTAATGAGGCATCTACTGCCCCAGAGCAAGCGGCCGCCTTTTTCTTTTAGGCCTTTTCATAGAATTACCTCGGATCCCCTCAAATATGAATTAGACCAACATCCTCTCTCGCCGAGTGGCAACATAGAGCAGGATGCCGAGACCCTAGCTAAGTGGGTCTCAGAAGGGACCTCGGCCCTTGCCCCTCTGATCTCTCGTCCCTCTAAAATTGCTAGATACTCTGCCCCCTGGTTTAATGATACCCTGCGACAGTGTAGAAGGGTCTGTAAGCATAAGGAAAGAATATGGAGGAGAGATTTTAATGTAGAAAATAAAAGAGATTATAAAGAGGCATTAAAAGATTACCATAATAGGATACAGGAAGACAAGAAGAGCTTCTTTGCTTTTAAAATTGAGGCCGCAGGGAATAAAAGCAGAGAAATTTTTGATATTGTTAAAGGCTTCTCTTCACCTAGGGCTATGACAAGGCATTCCTCTCCCTCAGCGGACTGGACTAAAAAGTTAGCTAACTTCTTTCACACGAAAATTATAAAAATTCAATCCTCCTTTGATGCCTTAGATGAGAAAGAAGTGCAGGCCTCCTTTTCGGCTGCCCCCCAGAATCAGGCGGGTAGCGCCTCCCTTTCTCTCTTTCCTCCCTTGCCCTTAGAGACATCCTTGGCAATTATGCAGGGCCTCAAGTCTGGCTCACCTGCGGACCCTTGTCCGGCCAAATTTATGGCGGCCATGGCGGAGATTTTAAACCCGACAGTGAATAGTTTTCTTAATGTATCTCTGCATAGTGGTCAGGTCCCAGTAAGTTGGAAGAGCGCCAAAATAATTCCCTTATTGAAAAAACCTACGGCGGATCCACTGGAATTATCTAATTACAGACCCATCTCTTTGTTGCCTTTCTTTGCAAAGACAATAGAGAAATACGTTCCCACTGTGATCAGCGATTTTGCTGAAGCCAATAACATTTTCCATTCGAGCCAGTCTGGTTTTAGGCAGAACCTTAGTACAGAGACGGCGCTGCTAGAAGTCTCCAAATCTATCAAAGAAACCCTTGATAAAGGTGGCAAAGCAGTTCTTGTTCTTTTGGACCTCTCTGCGGCTTTCGACACCGTACCCCATGACCGCCTCCTGTGGAGGCTACGGGAGTGTGGACTTGGAGGAACGGTGTTGAAGTGGTTCTCCTCTTTCTGGAGGACAGATACCAAGAAGTTTGGCTGCCTCCGTTCTCAGCCAGCATCCCGCCCTTGAACGTTGGCGTGCCACAGGGATCTATCTTGAGTCCAATACTTTTCAATATATATATGGCTCCCTTGGCTACCCTAGCAGAAGAGTGCGGGGCTATGATTATATCATATGCCGACGATACCCAGTTGCTCTTCACCTGTGAGAAGGGCGAGGAGTTTAATGGGGTAAAGATAAATAAATGCCTGAAAGAAATTTTTGTCTGGTTCCGACACAATAATCTTAAATGTAATCCGGAAAAATCCAAAATTATCTTTTTCGGCACCCCTCCTCTGGACGCCTGGAAACAATGGTGGCCTTCTGATATGTCCCCCCCCCCAGTCAGCAGTTAAGACTGTAAAAAATCTGGGAATGAAAATGGATGACGCCTTCGCTATGACATCTCAAGTACAGGCAGTGGCGGGCACGTGTTTTGGTCTCCTGAAAATGCTCTGCAGGTTTCTCTTCCTTTTGCCGACCTCTCACAGAAAGACGGTCGTTCAGGCCCTCATTACCTCCAGATTGGACTATGCTAACGTCCTCTATCTGGGCCTTCCAGAGTTCTTACTGAACAGACTTCAGATCGTGCAGAATGCAGCGGCCAGGGCAGTCTTGGGGCTCAGACCTAGAGATCGGATCTCTCACCATCTGAAGACTCTGCATTGGCTGCCTATCCGTTGCAGAATACTTTTCAAAGCATTGGTCCTGGCCTTCAAAGCTCTTCACGACATGGGGGCACAGTATATTCGCAGAAGAGTTTTGTATTACGTGCTTGGCAGAGCTCTGAGGTCAGCACACCAACACCTAATTATGACTCCAAAATGTCTCAGAAGTCGCCGCATGGACGGTCTTTTCAAGTGCAAGTGGCTAGACACTGGAACAAACTGCCTCTCTCGCTCAGGCAGGCCACGAACATATTGGCGTTCAGGAAAGAACTAAAAACCTGGCTGTTCCAGCAAATAGTTTAAAATCCGTTCTCCCCGGTACTGATGTGCTCCTCTGTCAGTCTTTGTGTCTCTTTCAATCTCAGCGCCGGGACACTCTTTTGAGTAGCTGCGCGCTCTACAAATCCACTCATAACATAACATAACATGAGTGACTGACAGTGTGTGAGTGGCTGTATGGGTGTATGAGTGGATGTGTGCAGACCTATGAATCAGTGAGTAGGTGTGTAAGTACTGGTATGGGTGTGTCAATTGTTTTGAGAATGTTAGTGTGGAAGTTGGAGTGAGTGTATGAAAGGTTATTATGAAAGTGGGTGCATCAGAGATTCTGTGGATGATGTCATCAGTGATGTCATCAGTTATGTCATCAGTGTTGTCACTGACTATGTCATGAGTGATGTAATATGTGAGGTCATAAGCAGTGCATTGCGGGGGCGCGAGGTATAGGTAGCTTAGCTAACTATTACTGCTGAATTTCTCTGGTTTTATACGAGTGAAATGTCAGCCTAACTATAAAGTCCCTGTAACCTTTTGTTTTTTCAGTGAATTTCTAAGGTTTCTTAAATGCTAATTCCTAACTATAACATCCCTGTAACCTTTGTTTTTTTATTGAATTTCTATCGGTTTTTTAACTAGTAGTCATGTTCACAGAGTAGTGGAGAAAAGGGGTGCTGATCAGTGCTAAAGTGCAAGTGCTCCCTGTGTAAATTGGGATTATGGTTGGTTATCCGTGAATGGCATATTTGATTTACTAGTAAGTCCCTCGTAAAGTGCACGATGTGTGCCCAGGGCCTGTACATCACATGCTAATTGTGGGCCTGCAGCACCTGTTATGCTACCCACATGAGTCTCAGTTCTGCCATTGCAGTGTCTGTGAGTGCAATTTTAATGTCCATGTCGACCTGGAAAGTGCACCCACTTGCCAGGCCCTAACCTTCCCTTTTACTACAAATAAGTCACCCCTAAGGTAGGCCCAACCTACCCCCATGGGCAGGGTGCAGTGTATGTGAAAGGTAGGACATGTACTGGTGTGTTGTACATGTCCTGCTAGTGAAATACTGCCAATTTTGTTTATCACTATTGCAAGGATTTTCTCTCCCATAGGTTATCACTGGAGCTGCCTCGTAACATTTCAATTGGGAGCAGCTAGAGATTTGGAGTTTGGGCTCTCTGAGTTCAAAATGTAATAACACATCTTTTAGTAAAGGTGGTTTTTGAATTGTGTGTTTGAAAATGCCACTTTTAAGAAGTGTATCCAAAAACAAGCACTCCTCTCGTGCTTTACTGACGCACTGCAAAAACGGGAACTTATCCCTCCAACATGTGTAATTCATCCTGGTATTCCAAAGTAAACCTTGTTTTTGCGTGTCATTAAACCTTCCGTTTTTTCATCATGTCATTTCTCAACATAAACTTAATTTTCTTCGTCACAACGGATACAGTATCCTTCAATCTGTAGTCTTTATTGAACACTTCTGATACCGGCTGTATGCCTTTTTAGCTTCGTACAACGGTATATACAGACTGAAGTCAAAATATGAGATAGATACGATTTATATTGTCCCAATGCATTTCGAGCCCCTAAGGCTCTTCTTCAGGGGATTCTACAAACAAATAAAATGAGCAGCTTAAGTAACTGTTCCATTATAAAGTGTACATCTTATTTCAAAATAAACCAGTGACTGCTAGTGCATGTAACTCCCTTATGATTAATAACCCTATCATGTTGCTGTACAAATCAAAATACTCAATCCCAACTCCCTGCACCTCACTTTCCTAAACCCTCACTACCCAGAATTACATGAAACAACCCACCTCAATTGAACTGAAATACACGTGGCCACCCTTATCTTCTCTTCATTACTCGTCCAGCCCCTACTTAAACATATCCCCTATGACGATCATTACACTAAAAGCCACCTGCTTGATATTCAACCTTCATGTTCATGAAACCCATTCTCTTCCCTTCATAACACTCCCCCACCTTCCCTCTATTCTTCACCCTTTCCCCTTGCAAAAAGGCTGTCTTCAGCAGTCTCACCTCGTCGTCCTTATCTCCGTTACTTCCTCTCACTTTCTAGTGAATAAACCTGATCTTCAACTGCTCTTGCTCTCATGCTTTTGAAACCCTGGGGCGTGGTCATTAACTAACATCACATTATTACTTCCCATAATGTTAACGTGAATTGAACCTGCTGACTCAGACACCCATAATGCTGCTCTCTCCCCTCATCTACTTACGAACTTGCCTTCCCACAAAAACTCACGCTCTCTATGTCTGGACCCGAAAATCCTTCCCAACAGTTCAAAAAAGCCGAATGTCTATACAAAACAAATATATCCGTCATACATCCAAAAAAATAAACAAAATGAACGGTATTTCGTAAACTAAAAATGTTTACAACCCAAACCGAAGTGCATAACAGAAATCAATCAAATGTACTTTAAAAATAAACATTGAACAAATGTGAATTGTTAACCCAAGCTCTCCCAATGTGCCACCCCATAAGTTAGTGAAAACTGATCATGATGAATGTCCGATAATGTTGCAATTGTTCTCGTATCACATTTACTCTGTCTCCGCGGTGACAAATTCATTCTCGTGTTCATTACACCAAAATTCCAAACCATGTTCATAATCCATAGGGTGCAGAACTCATCGAGGCGATAAAATTGCAAAAGCAGAACAAACATAATTGAGAGTGCACTCCTTCCCTTGTAAAGACACCATTCTTTTCGAAAACCTCTTTGTAGATGCGTGCGTCTAGTATAGTGGATCGCCCCAACCACATAAAATACAATTGTATCCAAAAGCAAGCACTCCTCTCGTGCTTTACTGATGCACTACAAAAGCGGGAACTTATCCCTCCAACATGTGTAATTCATCCTGGTATTCCAAAGTAAACCTTGTTTTTGCGTGTCATTAAACCTTCCGTTTTTTCATCATGTCATTTCTCAACATAAACTTAATTTTCTTCGTCACAACAGAGACAGTATCCTTCAATCTGTAGTCTTTATTGAACACTTCTGATACCGGCTGTATGCCAGTGACTGCTAGTGCGTGTAACTCCCTTATGATTAATAACCCTATCATGTTGCAGTACAAATCAAAATACTCAATCCCAACTCCCTGCACCTCACTTTCCTAAACCCTCACTACCCAGAATTACATGAAACAACCCACCTCAATTGAACTGAAATACACGTGGCCACCCTTATCTTCTCTTCATTACTCGTCCAGCCCCTACTTAAACATATCCCCTATGACGATCATTACACTAAAAGCCACCTGCTTGATATTCAACCTTCATGTTCATGAAACCCATTCTCTTCCCTTCATAACACTCCCCCACCTTCCCTCTATTCTTCACCCTTTCCCCTTGCAAAAACGCTGTCTTCAGCAGTCTCACCTCGTCGTCCTTATCTCCGTTACTTCCTCTCACTTTCTAGTGAATAAACGTGATCTTCAACTGCTCTTGCTCTCATGCTTTTGAAACCCTGGGGCGTGGTCATTAACTAACATCACATTATTACTTCCCATAATGTTAACGTGAATTGAACCTGCTGACTCAGACACCCATAATGCTGCTCTCTCCCTCATCTACTTACGAACTTGCCTTCCCACAAAAACTCACGCTCTCTATGTCTGGACCCGAAAATCCTTCCCAACAGTTCAAAAAAGCCGAATGTCTATACAAAACAAATATATCCGTCATACATCCAAAAAAATAAACAAAATGAACGGTATTTCGTAAACTAAAAATGTTTACAACCCAAACCGAAGTGCATAACAGAAATCAATCAAATGTACTTTAAAAATAAACATTGAACAAATGTGAATTGTTAACCCAAGCTCTCCCAATGTGCCACCCCATAAGTTAGTGAAAACTGATCATGATGAATGTCCGATAATGTTGCAATTGTTCTCGTATCACATTTACTCTGTCTCCGCGGTGACAAATTCATTCTCGTGTTCATTACACCAAAATTCCAAACCATGTTCATAATCCATAGGGTGCAGAACTCATCGAGGCGATAAAATTGCAAAAGCAGAACAAACATAATTGAGAGTGCACTCCTTCCCTTGTAAAGACACCATTCTTTTCGAAAACCTCTTTGTAGATGCGTGCGTCTAGTATAGTGGATCGCCCCAACCACATAAAATACAATTGTATCCAAAAGCAAGCACTCCTCTCGTGCTTTACTGACGCACTGCAAAAGCGGGAACTTATCCCTCCAACATGTGTAATTCATCCTGGTATTCCAAAGTAAACCTTGTTTTTGCGTGTCATTAAACCTTCCGTTTTTTCATCATGTCATTTCTCAACATAAACTTAATTTTCTTCGTCACAACAGAGACAGTATCCTTCAATCTGTAGTCTTTATTGAACACTTCTGATACCGGCTGTATGCCAGTGACTGCTAGTGCGTGTAACTCCCTTATGATTAATAACCCTATCATGTTGCAGTACAACAAGGGAGTTGGGATTGAGTATTTTGATTTGTACTGCAACATGATAGGGTTATTAATCATAAGGGAGTTACACGCACTAGCAGTCACTGGTTTATTTTGAAATAAGATGTACACTTTATAATGGAACAGTTACTTAAGCTGCTCATTTTATTTGTTTGTAGAATCCCTGAAGAAGAGCCTTAGGGGCTCGAAATGCATTGGGACAATATAAATCGTATCTATCTCATATTTTGACTTCAGTCTGTATATACCGTTGTACGAAGCTAAAAAGGCATACAGCCGGTATCAGAAGTGTTCAATAAAGACTACAGATTGAAGGATACTGTCTCCGTTGTGACGAAGAAAATTAAGTTTATGTTGAGAAATGACATGATGAAAAAACGGAAGGTTTAATGACACGCAAAAACAAGGTTTACTTTGGAATACCAGGATGAATTACACATGTTGGAGGGATAAGTTCCCGCTTTTGCAGTGCGTCAGTAAAGCACGAGAGGAGTGCTTGTTTTTGGATACAATTGTATTTTATGTGGTTGGGGCGATCCACTATACTAGACGCACGCATCTACAAAGAAGTATTCAAAAAGAATGGTGTCTTTACAAGGGAAGGAGTGCACTCTCAATTATGTTTGTTCTGCTTTTGCAATTTTATCGCCTCGATGAGTTCTGCACCCTATGGATTATGAACATGGTTTGGAATTTTGGAGTAATGAACACGAGAATGAATTTGTCACCGCGGAGACAGAGTAAATGTGATACGAGAACAATTGCAACATTATCGGACATTTATCATGATCAGTTTTCACTAACTTACGGGGTGGCACATTGGGAGAGCTTGGGTTAACAATTCACATTTGTTCAATGTTTATTTTTAAAGTACATTTGATTGATTTCTGTTATGCACTTCGGTTTGGGTTGTAAACATTTTTAGGTTACGAAATACCGTTCATTTTGTTTATTTTTTTGGGATGTATGACGGATATATTTGTTTTGTATAGACATTCGGCTTTTTTGAACTGTTGGGAAGGTTTTTCTGGTCCAGACTTAGAGAGCGTGAGTTTTTGTGGGAAGGCAAGTTCGTAAGTAGATGAGGGGAGAGAGCAGCATTATGGGTGTCTGAGTCCGCAGGTTCAATTCACGTTAACATTATGGGAAGTAACCATGTGATGTTAGTTAATGACCACGCCCCAGGGTTTCAAAAGCATGAGAGCAAGAGCAGTTGAAGATCAGGTTTATTCACTAGAAAGTGAGAGGAAGTAACAGAGATAAGGACGACGAGGTGAGACTGCTGAAGACAGCGTTTTTGCAAGGGAAAAGGGTGAAGAATAGAGGGAAGGTGGGGGAGTGTTATGAAGGGAAGAGAATGGGTTTCATGAACATGAAGGTTGAATATCAAGTAGGTGGGTTTTAGTGTAATGATCGTCCTAGGGGATATGTTTAAGTAGGGGCTGGACGAGTAATGAAGAGAAGATAAGGGTGGCCACGTGTATTTCAGTTCAATTGAGGTGGGTTGTTTCATGTAATTTTGGGTAGTGAGGGTTTAGGAAAGTGAGGTGCAGGGAGTTGGGATTGAGTATTTTGATTTGTACTGCAACATGATAGGGTTATTAATCATAAGGGAGTTACATGCATTAGCAGTCACTGGTTTATTTTGAAATAAGATGTACACTTTATAATGGAACAGTTACTTAAGCTGCTCATTTTATTTGTTTGTAGAATCCCCTGAAGAAGAGCCTTAGGGGCTCGAAATGCATTGGGACAATATAAATCGTATCTATCTCATATTTTGACTTCAGTCTGTATATACCGTTGTACGAAGCTAAAAAGGCATACAGCCGGTATCAGAAGTGTTCAATAAAGACTACAGATTGAAGGATACTGTCTCCGTTGTGACGAAGAAAATTAAGTTTATGTTGAGAAATGACATGATGAAAAAACGGAAGGTTTAATGACACGCAAAAACAAGGTTTACTTTGGAATACCAGGATGAATTACACATGTTGGAGGGATAGGTTTCCGCTTTTGCAGTGCGTCAGTAAAGCACGAGAGGAGTGCATGTTTTTGGATACAATTGTATTTTATGTGGTTGGGGCGATCCACTATACTAGACGCACGCATCTACAAAGAAGTATTCAAAAAGAATGGTGTCTTTACAAGGGAAGGAGTGCACTCTCAATTATGTTTGTTCCACTTTTAAGAAGTGGGCATTTTCTTGTTTAAACATCCTTGTGCCTCTGCTAGCTGTGGAATCAATGTCTGGCTTAGACTGACAGGGGCCTGTTTGTGCATTCACTCTAGATAGTCACCCAAATGCTAGAGTGGTGGGAGGAGCTGTCACCTGCACCTGAATAGGACTGTGCCTGGCCTCTCACAATGCTGTCTTCACCCCCCTGCAATGTGTCTGAAGCCAAGGCCAGGCAAGGCAGAAACTTGTAAACTACAAAGACTTCAAAGGCCAAAAGGAGTATAAGTAGTGGACTTAAAACCCCACACATTTAGAACACTTCTGGATCAAGAGGACCCTGCCAAGAAGAAGAGTTGAAGGGCTGTCAGGAGGAGTACTGGCCCTTTGTTGTGTTTTGCTTTGCTTGGTTGGCCTGCAGTTGATGCTTCAGTCTGGGGCCATTGGAAAGGACTGGACTTTTACTTTTCTGTATCCTGCTTGAGAAGATTCTCCGAGGGCTTGAAGTAGAGCTTGCCTCCTGTTAAAAAGACTAAGGGACATAAAGACTTCATCTGCAGTATCCCTGAACGCCACTGCTCGGAGTTCTGACCTGCCTCGTGGTGCCACTTCCAATTCTGGGCCCTTGGAGGTTGTTCTGCTGCTTGAAACCATCAAAATTGATGCATCGCCCTTCCAGCGCCTGTTTTTCCGATGCAGCACCGCTTTGCAGGAGAAATTTCCACGCACCGCCACCGTGCAGCTGAAGAAATCGATGCAGCGCCTGTCAGCGGCCAAAGAAACTGCCACAGACTGAGTTCAGCGCACCATGTCTCCGATGTCCGAGACCCCCGCACTGACTCCGACACAGGCCCTGCTTTGTGACTGACAAGATCGACGCATCGTGGGACCGCGGCTAAAGAAATTGACGCAGCTTCTGTTTGCCACTGCTGCATCGATCTCCAGCATGTCTAAATTTCCACGCATCATACCTGTGCGCCAAGTTTTTCCGACGCAGTAGCCGCAGACCAGAACCATCTTGGAAACGATGCATCACTTCCCCCTACAGTCCGGATTTGACGCATCACTTCTCCTGCGTGCAGCAGAATAGTTGCATTACCTCTCGAAGGACTCAGGAACTGACACATTACTGTGTTTTCTGACTCTTTCCTCCTCTGCGACTGTTTTTCCTTGTGGATTTTGATGCATCTGAAGTACTTTGTGTAAAAAAATCACGCATCCATAGTTCCCTATGGACATAATTGCTTGAAACCTTTAAAAAGTAATATTTTGAGTTGTGTATGTTCGATTTTTGCCGTTTTGATCTTGTTTGGTTTAGAAAAAGATACTTTATTTTTCTAAACTGGTGTAATGTGCATTTGTAGTGTTTTCACCGTGTTACTGTGTGTCTTATGTGCAAATACTTTACAAAGTGCCTCACTGCTCATGCCAAGCTACCAAGGGGGTGAGCAGGGCCTATCTTGGGTGTGTAATCCCCCTATCTTGACTATAAGGAAGATTCCCTACTTGGGCAGGATGTTTACCACTGCCAACTAGAGATCCCCATTTCTAAATACTGGTACATGTACAAAATTGTTATAAAAAACAAAAATGCTATTTTAAGTGTATCCAAAAAGTATGTCTATAGGCTAGGTCGTAACTTAAGACTTTACATTTTTCTAATTTAACCAGTATATTTTTATGCATTGGAAAGTACAGAAAAGTGAAGCGGGCAACCTCACATTATCTTTGCAGTTTCCAAAGGAAACAAGACTTTTCCCTTGATGTTTCTCCCAACAGAAGAAATGGATGTAGTATTTGTGAGAAGTGGTCCTTCGATAAACCGTTTTGGGAGCCCTCCGAATTTAAATTAATTCTGCCTTGCCAGACACAGTAGATTAAGGCAGAAAATATCAACAATAATGCCCAAGCACCGGAAGAAAAACTCTTGGGCCATCGGGCATTGTTTTTTTGTAGTTCAGAAACAAACCCTCTTTTGGGGGTCTGTTTCACAAATACAAAAAGAATTGCTGAGCAAGTCGCCTTTAATGGATGTCTGAGGACATTACTGCTTCTCTCAAAATGCTCCAGCTGTACTGGTGAAAGCAATTTCGGAAAACATGCCCCACCAGCCTGCATAGCCCTTCTAAATATGACAGGTAGTTCTATTCCCAGTTAGTGGAGATGAATTGTCCACCTGATGGATTCCCAAACTGTCCACCAGCGTCTAGAGGCTCCCCTTGTGTCAATTGATGAAACAGTCCCTTCAAAATCTAAGGGGCTGATCTAGAGTTTGGAGGGGTGCCTGCCAGTCTGCAGGGTAAGCACTATCCCTCCTTCTGGCACTGATCTCGGTGCATACAGTGCAATTGCTGTTGTGGTGGATGCACTGTAGGCACAGCTGAATGCGGGAGCCATGTGTTTTTGGGCTACTTTTGTTGTGCCCTGTACACATGTGGACACAGGAAGCCATGTAGAATTTGAAGAGTTCTTTATTGGTTCCAGGTAATATGAACATCAGTCCAATTCAGCTCTATCTCAGCTCTACATCAGGTCTGTTACCAGCCCCTATACCAGCCCCACCAGGAGCAGCCTCCCTGCTACTCAGCCCATCTCCAACTGTCATCCACTCATCCACACAGGCACCCAGGCATTCCAATCATCACATTCACACCAACATTCCGTTACCATCTCTCACTCTGGCTGAGCAGCAGAAGACAGCATACGTGGGTCCCGTGCTCACTACGCCACTGGAGTCAAGCTATCCTGGCTGATGAGGGCTGAAAGCCCAAAACCGGTCCTAGGATGCTTGTTTCCAGTCCAGGGAGGACCTGGCCTGGCAGTTTGGGCTGGACTGTTCCCATTGGGCGCAGGGTCAAGACTGATTTGCATATGGCTGGGTCCAAACTGGAATCGCGTGGTGAGCAAAATAACGATGGATTAAACCCAGATCTGTGACTGGGGGTGAATGTTTGATATTGTTCAACATTCCGTCCATCAACTTTTTGTGTTGCATTTTCACCCTAAGTGGGAAGGGTATGCCCATACGTGGGTCCCGTGCTCACTACGCCACTGGAGTCAAGCTATCCTGGCTGATGAGGGCTGAAAGCCCGAAACCGGTCCTAGGATGCTTGTTTCCAGTCCAGGGAGGACCTGGCCTGGCAGTTCGGGCTGGACTGTTCCCATTGGGCGCAGGGTCAAGACTGATTTGCATATGGCTGGGTCCAAACTGGAATGGCGTGGTGAGCAAAATAACGATGGATTAAACCCAGATCTGTGACTGGGGGTGAATGTTTGACATTGTTCAACATTCCGTCCATCATCTTTTTGTGTTGGATAGTATTAAATACCACAGTGAGGATATAACATTATCCCCTTCCTTTTAAAAAAAAAACAGAAAGAGTGAAGAAACCAGAAAATAACTATAGACACTGCAATAAAATATACAATCCAGAACAGGTTAAAACTCAGGGAAGCAAAACTAAAAGCAACTTCGCCAGAGTAGAAACACAGCGTACCTGAAGGAAGGAAAAATATTGTCAAGCAATGATGAATAAATAGCAAGCAATATCCCCATCCTTCCCAAAAACAAATAGAAAAAAATGTAGTGAAGGGTGGACCACACCCAAGACCAACACCCGAGGCCAAAATAGACAACAAGGGAAAACCAACACCAAATATACACGTGTACCACAATATGGACAACACAGAGGGTACACACAGTGAGGGCGACTTACACACGACAACACCTGAAGCGCGGGGCGACTTACACAGGACAACACGTGAGGCACAGGGCGACTTACACACAAGACCTGACGTGCAGCGTAACACGACTTACAAACACAATAAGACCCACAGATCAGACCAAACGTGCAGCACAATACATCAATCACACAAAGTGAAAATGGGGCTAGCACCCATAAACACACACCCTATGTAGGGATGTACCTTTGTACATGTAAATGGAACCCATAACCCAACCTTATGTAAGGTTAACATCAAAAACCGTGTATGTGGGAACTCACCCATAGGCCTACCCCCATATAGAGGTTACTAACTGTAGAATGTGAAAATGGGACTGTAACCCAACCCATCCCTCATGTGAAGGATAAAACTGTGACGGGGCTATAACCCCAACCCATCCCTCATGTAAGGGATAAAACTGTGACAGCCACCCACCAAACCACATGGGCCACCCATATGTAGGAAAGCATAAACTGTGGCATCACGACACTCGAAAATATTCCAAAAGACATGCATCATCTCTACATGTAGTTGAACCTTAACCTATAACCCACACTAGTGAGCGACCTCTCACCCGAGTAGTACTTGACCAAAACCTCCCTTGCGTAAGGGTACCTATGCATCCAAGAAAACGAAACTCAAGATGCATAAATGTGAACTTACTGAGACACCATAAACATATTGCATAGTCTCTGGTTCATAACAACTCATAACAACTCTGTAACCACATTTTGACGCAGCAAGACCTCATGTGAGAGACGTCTCATGATTTGCTAACGCAGACTGTTTTTACATTCACAAAAAAAAACATTACTCTGCTGTTCATATGTGTCAAGAAGTAGAACGGTGGGTTTTTACGTGCAAAAAATAGTGATGACACTGGCACGGAACACAGTTAGCCAGAAATAGACCCCACTTGTGGCTGCTTCACCCAAAAATTATTTATTCATATATTTATTTTTGGGCCCCCAGACGGTGTGCAAGATTTGTATCGTGAATATGCACACAGAGAACAGAGTATGTGTGATTTCTTGATGCTGTGGCAAACAAATCCATACGACGAACAGAACATCAGAAAAAGCAATCCCATGACGAAAATTCCTCATATTGTTCCTCAACGCTCGCAGCAGACAGTTCGACATCGTGTCAGCCCAACTATGCACTCAAAGCGCATGTAAACGACACGCGGTTGGCAAAACAAACAGGAATCACTAGCAGAAGCAACCGCCAACCACAAGATGGGGGCACGCCACGTACGTCGCTCCGGATGGTTCACGGCGTGTCTGTGCTGCTGGACGTACCTCTTCAAAGCCAGGCTGCGTTGAAAGAGCGACGTGGAGAATGCGGACACCACACGAAGATTCCAGGATGCCAAGAGGTTCCACGCTACACCCTCAGGTGTGAGTAAGCTTGCACGCGATGTAATAGCTCGTGCCGAATTTGAAAACGGAGCTCAGCGGTTAAACTGTGACCACACACCTGAAAATCTGGATAAATTGTCACAACCAAAGGTTGTAGTTGCCCCGATTTACATCCAACACCAGAAAACAAAACACCAGAACGCTGCCAGCGCAGACAGCAGAGTCTTGCAAATGACGGTGTTAAAACGGTTGTTAGCAATGACAAGTACTATTCAAACTAATATTGTATAAATTTCTTGTAAAATTCCACTTGTTCTTGTAGACTCAAAGAGAGGCCCAATAACAACAGAAATAAGAATGTGCTCAGGGTCACACAATTCGTGGGAGAAATGCTCATACGTGAGCCAAATGAGTCCACAGTAACACGCTCCTTAGATCCAACCTTGTTAATGACAAAATCAAAGACATTTAAGCACAGTATGCAGGAATCTCACCTCCTGTGCAGCCATCCACAAGCCCATGGTGCTAGAAAATGCAAAAGATGTACGACTTGTATTCTTCCAAACACCACCTAAACGTGTAAGTCCATTTGTAAACTTGTGCTGGAGTATTCAGTCAACACTCATTGTAGATCTCACAAAACGATGTGGCTTGCTCACCCACATGTGGCAGTGGTGAACCTTACACCACCCACTCACAAATACTTATTGAAAGTCCAATTGAGCATAACCAGGCTGGGCAATGATGGTAGGGGCCGTCCGTTGACAAGGACACTGGTGGGGCTGGCTTGCCTGTTGCTCCAAACAAGACGCTTTTTCTTTTGTTACGCTTGATTTCTTCTGTCTTGGTTCTCAAGTTCCTTGCAGTCTCTTTGTTTCTGTAGTTTCTTTTAGTTTCTCTTGGTTTCTGTACCATCCTTAAAGACGCTTGGGTCCAGGTCCGCTCGTTGCCAAAATAATGTTGTGCCCTGTACACATGTGGACACAGGAAGCAATGTAGAATTTGAAGAGTTCTTTATTGGTTCCAGGTAATATGAACATCAGTCCATTTCAGCTCTATCTCAGCTCTACATCAGCTATGTTATCAGCCCCTATACCAGCCCCACCAGGAGCAGACTCCCTGCTGTTCAGTCCATCTCCA
Organism: Calotriton arnoldi; assembly: GCA_963921515.1. Lineage (NCBI taxonomy): Eukaryota > Metazoa > Chordata > Amphibia > Caudata > Salamandridae > Calotriton > Calotriton arnoldi. The sequence goes on from CAWUFW010008144.1 coordinate 406,866, forward strand.
ACTGTCATCCACTCATCCACACAGGCACCCAGGCATTCCATTCATCACATTCACACCAACATTCCGTTACCATCTCTCACTCTGGCTGAGCAGCAGAAGACAGCTAGGCGGATAGTATTAAATACCACAGTGAGGATATAACAACTTTGTTTCTCTTTTTTGTCTCTAAATCAAACTCCCAAAGCAGGTGTTTGCTCGAAAAAAACCAAGCGTTAATGGCCCTGATGCACAAAGAGGTTTTTCCCACCACGTCAACCAATGATGCTCCAATTCATCAGGTATTTGCTGCAGCCTTGCTTTAAGACTTTCAGTACTCACAGTAGATTATAATGAAAAATATAATGAGACCAAGTGTAGTGTCAGTTTGAGGTCTTTGTATCCTTCTTTGGCTTTCAGCAGTATCTTTGCCTAACCAAACATTTTTTCAGCACTGGAAGACTCAATGAAAGGCACTTTGAGGTGATCTGGGCCCTGGAATCAGCTTCAGATATAAACTGTTACATGCTGCCACTTAGTTCCCTGTCCCAGACCGATTAAAACACATAGCAAAACTTTGGAATTATTTTGGGCAAATTTCAAATACCATAGACTTTAATGGACTTTCCCAATCAGCCATTTTCAAATGGACCCTAGATCTAAAAATAGAAATAATTGGAATTAACATCAATCTAAGTCAAGATTGATGTTAATTCCAATTATTCCTATTTTCATCCTTGACCATTTAATGCAATTGATTTGAAACAATTTCACAAGTTTAATATATAGCTTTGTCTGGACCTTAGGAAATGTATCTCTTGCAGTTCAACCCATCATGATATCCATGGGTGTCCACTAAGAAATTAGTATTTACCAGAGATTTGGTAATTCTGCATCAAATTCCTCCAATAATTCCTCATTTCCTCTGGACTTTCATACAGAGATTTCAAGATTTCAGCAGTTTCAAGCAGCTAAACTCTGTGTGGAAGTAAAAAGTGTATAGCTCCAATTTCGAGTGTTCAAGGCAAGTTTGCTTCAGTCCCGTCCTACAGGGGCCTGACAATACTGATATTTCCTATTTTAATTTTCATAATTCTCTTTGCTCCTCAATACAGAAAAAATGGCTGAACGGAATTACACCAAAAGGATGCCAAACTTAACATGCAAATAAAACTTTACTCATTAAAGTGTTTTAGCTTGGTTTGATCCATTCAACCGCTTTCAAGAACGTAGTGTTTAAAAAGTATTATGGTCAGGGCATGAAGACACCAAATTTTCGAGACCACTGACCATTAATCCATGGATCCTCTGTGGATTAATGTATCCAGGGAGGATTGCACATCTATTTCCAAAATAAAGGCACACCACTGATAGAGGTAGCTTTTTCTCCCATTATGTAGTGAGGATTTGCAGATTTGCTAATCTGCTGGGCTATAATTCGTTGGTGGTCACAGAATTTTTTTTGCTGCAGCCTACATTTCCTTATGTGTGCACCAAGCACCTTGTCAGGAAAAGAAAAAAGAAAAAGGGCATACGAGGGAATGATGAGCCTACCCTGACTTCTGGCAACAATGCAAACCATAACTCACACAGTAAATGCAGTGCTTATTACTACACAATATTTACACCAATAAATAACCTCTTAAAAGCAGAAATTAATAATTAAAGAACAAAAAACTCAAACTAATAAATGGTGCTACATTCATATTCACCTTTCTCAAAGTGGTAAGAGTATTGTGATATATAATCTCATCTGCAAGATGATATGCAACATTTGAAATTCCTTCTGTTTCAAAAATGGTGAGGCAAACAAACCCCTCAAAGAAAATCAAAGAACTGAAAAGATTTTTTTTTTTTTTAATAGGACGTGAAGTGGATGGTTAATGAAGAAGGAAAAAGACCTCCTGGATAATAAAGACCCACTTTACACATTACCAAAAAGGCAGAAGGACCCAAAACGATTTATTAAGAAGGATCCATTATTCAAGGCAGATATGATTAAAACGACTTAGGGATTACCATTTGATGACCATGATAATATTTTAGTCACTTTAGATGTTCATGTCATTTATGCGAATATCTTAGATGATCAGATCTGGAAGGAACGGAAAAATATTTGGAAGAAAGGAGAAACTTTTTAATGTTCCAACAGGAATTTCTAATCAAGTTGTTGATGAATTATCTGTCTAAAAAGTACAGATTTATACACACAAATAAATAGGGCTGCAATGGGCTGATCCTTTGTGCCAGAGATTGTCCTTATGTTTGTGGCTCAATTTTTGGAAAAGTGGCTGCATAGGCAAAAACTGTTTAAGGAGTTCATCAAAATTTGGGTAAGGAATATTAATGACCTCTTCATCATCTGGAATGACACAGAGGAGAAGCTGATCAACATCCACAGCTGGCTAAATGTTAAAACTCAAGCACACACTAAGTAGTATTCCAGGGCACGGCAAGAGCAATGCGTAACCCACAACACCTACTCTCATCAATAGAAATTCTGAATCTAAGCACAGGTGGACATACTGCTGAGCTGGAGCGAGAGAGAGAGGGAGAGAAAGAAACAGCCTTGAAGGTGTGTCTTCACTTTCCTTCGTGTAGCTAGGCATAATTATGATGAATTTATCACCAGCCTCTTACTATCACATATCTTGATCGGGATGGTGCTTTGTGGCTCAAGCCACTACTGTGATGAGAACAAGGAACAATTACTTCACTACCTACCACTTCTCTTGTGTTATATCGCCCATTATTGTTTATAAAAGACAGCCTTTTGCACATTGGTTTCTGGTTTTGTTTTGTATTTATGTTCAGCAGTTTGCCCTGTAGGTTGATCTCTAGAATATATATTATAATCTTATTTACTCAAGGCACTCACATTTCAAACATGTACACTATTCAACTCAATAACGTAAGTTCTTGCTCACCTCACATATACAGACTGAAATTAAGTTTCCCCTTTCATGCGCTATTCAAACACTTACATACTATATTATCACTTCCCAATCATTTCAGATGGAAATCACAAACACCTTTTATTTGTTCACAGAAGTCTTGGGATCCAAAAGCTTTCCTGGTCCCTGCAAAGAAAGGCAAGGGTTTAGACTATTAAACCGTCAGACCCGCTGGATGACCTTGTACCTCCCAATCAAATTGCCTGCAATGTAAAGGGACGGTTTAGTCCACATGGATTCCCTTTATGCCATCGGAAGGATTCTTTATATAGGCCCTTGCACAGGAGTGCTTATTCCAGGGCAGCAACACTGTTGCCACAATGTCAGGTCTGCAACATAGTAGCAAGGTTGAAGTAACCCGGATGCAACAACATTCCTCACCGGCACAAACAGGCAACCATGAACTCGCAGTAAATGTAATTGAGGGAGAAACTGGGGTACTACAGGAAGAGTTGGTATGGGGGTGATCCTTCCCTCTCAGTTGCTCCTACTTTACTTTTCCTCAAGCACACAATAAGCGCAGATGCATTGGTGCCTTCCCAGGTTGTTTTCAATACCATAGCCCCTACCTTGTCTGCACAAGATACCCCTGAGACCTACTTGGAGTCCTTAGTAGAAATCAGAGGGGCTCTCTGGGGTGTCCTGCTGATGGACAGCAAGTAGAGGGGAATAAGTAGCTCCACCAGGGCAACAGGTGTAACAGCAAGAAGTCTAAAGTAGTATCTAATTACAACTCGCAGGGTAAATTGGCAACCGCAGGTCACAAGCTAAAAGCAGCAAACCATGATGCAAAAGATGGGGCCAAAGGAAGCCCACTGTGAGACTGGATCATCTCAAAGGGAGATGTAAAGACTTTGATATCTCGTCTGTCAACTGTCTGTGCTGTGGATCAATCAGTATCAAGGGCGAGCACTTAGACCCGGTTTGAATTATGTCCTGATACTCTTTCTACTCCTGCAGGGGTTTTGATCCCTGAAAATAGCTTTAAGTCATTGGGTGGCACTCCCCCTGGTTGTTCTCCTCCAGTAGCCAATGCAAATAGTACAGACATACTTAAGAATGGCGGGGCACAAGAGCCCACACTTCTGGCAATACTTAATTGTGTGCAGACTCAGAGAGAGGAAGTGCAGCAGCGTTACGCACAGGCCAGGGCAGGCACTGTCCTAATGCAGCAATCACTGTCAGAGGTAACAAGCAAAGTCATGGCTCTTGCTGCAGACATGACAGAGTTGCAGCAATGAGTGGCTGGTACTGAAGAAGTGGCAACGGCTCCAGTCAAATCCATTGGAAATCATGAGTGGCAACTGGTTTCAGTCCAGGCTATAATTAAAGACTTGGAGAATCCCCAACGGAGAAATAATCTCTGAGTGTTTGGAATACCTGTAGCAAAAGAAGGTGATGACCCCCGCAGTTTATTGCGCAACTGTTTGGGAAGGCATTTCCTGACCTTAGTGATTGGGACATGGGCTTGCCTATCCAGCATGTGCATCACCTTCCTATGTTTCAGAACAGTATGGCTACTGCTAGCATGTCAAATCAGCCCATCCTCATCCAATTCTGATATACATTGGTAATTTTCTATTGAGGCAAGCCATTTCATTAAAAGCCCGCCCTGCTGCACCCGTAGCAGTTGATGCTATGTCGATTTCAATTTGCTCCGATCGCTTAAAATCCACTAGGGACAGACGCTGGAAACTTCGTCAACACTTTGACCCTCTAAATGCTATTGGGGCACATGTTTTTTCTGCAGGAGCCTGCCAGGCTAAAGATCACAAACAATGGTCATATGCAAATGTGTTACACTGAGCCAGAGGCTATCACTGTGTTTCATAAACTCCAAGGGACTGTATCATAGGAATGGATTTATATGTATAATTCTGCTTGTTGGTGTCCTTACTTTGATATAAGCTGGGTTCAAACAGGAACTGTTGGAGTTTGAATGTTTTAATGGCCTGGCTCGGCCTACTTTGGACATAAAGATAATGATTTTCTCTTTTCTTCTTTTCCTCTTCTTCCATTTATTTAGTAGTGATGCGCTTGTGGCTGGGCGGTGGGAGTGTGGGTGAGCTATTTGGGGGAGTCTCACAGGGCTGTCACAGTCATTGACAGCCAAGGGGAATGATTCCTTCCACAAGACACAGGTAGGGTGTTGGGGGTAGGGGATCGGGTTCGGTGAGTGGGGTTTCACTGGGCAAGCTGATTGAAACTGAAGTGATGTTACAGGGGCTAATAAGTCAGAATGATCATCGGCTAGCTTATGAGATGATGCTTTTTGAGAGATAATGGAATATGGATTTTCAGGGGGGGCGGTTCACCGGAAGTTGTTGTGGGAGGCTTTTTCTAATGGTTACGTTAAAATGTATGTGCTGGAATGTCTTCGCATTAATCAGATGAGACAAACTGCAGCCGGTTCGCAAAGAAGTTAGAATATACAAGCCCCTGTTACTGTCTTTAACAGAAACCCATTTTGCCTGTAAGGACCGTTGATTGTTAAAACATTTAGGGTAAAATATTGTTATCTGTACATCCCAAGCAGTCTCTATACGTGGAGTAGCCATGTTGGTGGATAATATTTTTTAGTTTAAAATACTGAAAACTGTTGCAGATCCCAGGGGGAGGTGGTATTTGAACAGTTGTTAATCTTCAGCAAGAAATACTTGTTCTGCACAGTTTATGGGCCAAATCTAGATGATCCTCAGATTTTGGATACGCTAGGCCTTGAATTACTAGATTGGCCTGGTGAGCTGCTAGGAATGGGTGAATTTAATTGTGTTATGGATTATACTATCGAAACCATGAACCACTCTGCCTCACCATGCATGGTGAAAATGAGGGCATCCATTCTTAAAGTAGCCCGACTATATGGGCTGAGCGATGTCTGGAGGGCACTCTATCCAATTAAACCAGGCTACACTTACTACTCCTCTCCTCACGGACACTATTCTAGGATAGATATAGTTTTCGCTAGTGGAAGGTTGATTCAGGAGGCCGAAATGGAAGTTTGTCCTCGGATCAGTTCTGATCACAATCCCATTCTATTATTTGTTAACCTTCAGGCAGCCGGGCCAGCACAGCGTCAATTTGCAAAGTGTTGGTTTTCATTTCCTCGCCCTTTTCTTTCAAATACAGACTACTGCACTCTTATGTCTAGTTCATTGTCAGAATTCCTACAAGCAAATGTGGGTACGGCTTCCCCCTCAGTGGTTTGGGATGCAATGATAGCATTTATTAGGGCGACTACGTTGCAGTCCATACTTACGAAAAATAGGTACTGTCAAAGTAGCACCAAGCTGCTGTGTCAGCTGATTACACAGCTAGAGGCTCTACAAGCTCATGCAATAGCAACTGGGGAACCAGAGGAGCAAACTATATCTTAATTTGATTGAAAAACAGTCCCTATTAGGGCAGACTTTGAGAGAAAGGATGGCGGTCAGCTACGCTAAGAACCAGGCCCTTCAGTATGAATATGGGGAAAAGGTGGGATGAGTACTCGCTCACCAAATTACCAACAGGAAGTCCTTGTGATAACCACATACTGCTGTCTTGGTGCCCTCCCATAAAGAGTCGTCCCACTGATTGTGTAGACCACCATTAATCCTGGGGATAGGATTTGGAATCATGTTATGGGTGTCTCTTGCTGCCTAACCAGGCTTACGGACTATGTATCCTTTGGACTCACTTTCTAAAGGTATTGTTGTTGGGTCTTCAGCTATAGCAGAGGAAGGCCCCCCAACTCACTGGTGTAATGTTCTAGATACACGGCCGAGGTTCCAGTGCATGGGGCATAATACTAAATTGCCACAAAAAAGACACTCAGTTCTCATAAGTTATAACCTGGCAAAAATGAATTTCCTGTAAATGAATATCAAACACAATGAGGCATCTTTGATAACATCATATTACACTAAGGGGCTGATTACGATGTGGTCAGAAAAGGCTCTGACTGTTGGTCAGAGCCTTTCCGACTGCATCATATTTTGCCATCGGATTCCTTTCCGACCACCTCATTACGATGGAGGCGGTCGGAAAGGAATCTGAATGGTCATTCCAACTGGCTTCTGATGGGCTCGGAGAACCCGTCCGCCAGTCGGAATGTGGTCAGTAATCCCAAAGGTAGCTCTTTCCGCCCTAGGGATTACGATGTTGGGTTTTGTCAGCCTTTCCGTGCTGGCCTTTCTGACACTGAAAGGCTGTCGAAACTCCACTTTGGGGGCCCCCAGCAGGGCCCCCTTAGGTGAACGGCCTCTGGTTGGAGGCCAAGGGGGCACCTATGGTGCCCCCCTGTTGATCCCTGGTCTGCCACGGGGTGCAGGGATGAACTGCACCTTCCTATTTTACAATGCGAGTATGCATTCCGGCTGGTTTATAGCCGGAATACATGCTCCCACTGTAAAGTATAGGAATGCGACCAAACAGTGTTCGGTCGCATCCTAATTAGTCAGTCAGGTATGCAACCGGGTGTCAGTCGGTCTCATGGCCGAGACGATGGCGGGCGGAGGAACCTCGCCCGACAACGTAATCAGCCCCAAAGTACGGGTTTAAAAACAATTGCTCAGCTATGGTAGCTTTCACCCCTAGGTCCTCAAGCAAAATGTACCTCAAGGTCAATTTTTGAGCATCTGGAGAAACTACAAATACAAAAATAATTACACCTCTAACACTACTAACCTTCCTGAGCTACTTAAGACAGAGACTACACAGTGAGATATTAAAAAGATCCCTTAAACAGGCACAGTTTACCCCACGAGAAGCACTACTGAAAAGCAAGCCAAAACAGAATGAAGTTTCATTGACGTGTTATAATTTGTGGAAACAAGAAAAACAGAGGGAGGCAGTGTGGCCTACTGGCCTGAGCTGCCCACAATTTGGAATTGAGGAACGAGGTTAGTGTCCAAGTGTCAGCTCATACCTGATATGATATATGAAATTGTGATATATGTAGGGAGGACAAGCGAGGAGGTAAAGATATGCATCACTCAATCAATCAATCAGGGGGTTTATATAGCGCGCTACTCACCCGTGAGGGTCTCAGGGCGCTGGTGGGGGGGGGCAGCGGCTCCGGATCAGTCGAAAAGCCAGGTCTTGAGGTCCTGCCTGAACGTGTGCAGGGTCGGGGAGCATCTGATGTTCACAGGGAGCTCGTTCCAGGTTTTGGCTGCGATGTAGGAGAAAGCTCTCCCGCCGGTTCTGTTTCTGCGGATACGGGGGACCTCTGCCAGGGCAAGGTCGGTGGAGCGGAGGTTCCTCTTGGGTACGTGGAAGGATAATCTATCATTGAGGTATTTGGGTCCGATGTTGTTCAGGGATTTGTAGGCGTGGGTGAGGAGTTTGAAGGTGACCCTCTTCTCGACGGGGAGCCAGTGGAGGCCTTGTAGGTGTTGGGTCATGTGCTCGTGGTGAAGTGTCCCAAGGACGAGTTTGGCTGCGGCGTTCTGGATGGTTTGGAGTTTGTGTAGAAGGGTTTTGTTGATTCCGGCGTAGAGGGTGTTGCCGTAGTCCAGTCTGCTGGTTATGAGTGCGTGGGTGACGGTCCTTCTGCAGTCGGGGGGGATCCATTTGAAGGTCTAACGGAGGATGCGAAGGCAGTTGAAACTAGTGGAGGCGACAGCGTTGATCTGGCGGTTCATGGAGAGGGAGGAGTCAAGGATGATGCCGAGGTTCCGAGCGTGGTCTGTAGGGGTGGGTGGGCTCCCGAGGGCGGAGGGCCACCAGGTGTTGTCCCAGGCGGAGGTGCAGGGTTTGAGGATGAGGACCTCGGTTTTCTCTGAGTTTAGCTTCAGGCAGCTGTCCTCCATCCAGGCTGCCACGTTCTTCATTCCTTCCTGGAAGCATAGTCTGGTGTCTTCAGGATTCTTCATGAGCGAGAGGATGAGCTGGGTGTCGTCGGCGTAGGATACGATGCTGAGCCCATGCTGTCTGACGATGGCGGCGAGGGGGGCCATGTAGATGTTGAAGAGCGTGGGGCTGAGTGATGATCCCTGGGGTACTCTGCAGCTGATTTCCGTGGGTTTGGAGAGGAAGGGAGGGAGTCGGATCCTCTGGGTTCTGCCGGAGAGGAAGGATTGGATCCAGTCGAGGGCGGCGCCTTGTATTCCCGCGTCGTGAAGTCTGGCTGCGAGCATGCGATGTGAGACGGTGTCGAAAGCTGCAGAGAGGTCTAGAAGGATGAGGGCCGTGGTGTGTCCCTGATCCAGTAGCATGCGGATGTCATCGGTGGCGGCGAGGAGGGCGGGCTCGGTGCTGTGGTTGCTGCGGAATCCAGACTGGGAGGCGTCCAGGATGGAGTTCTCCTCTATGAAGGCGGTCAGCTGGGCGTTTACGAGTCTCTCGGTGGCTTTGGCCGCTGGGTCGGCCGTTGAATTCTTGAGGAGGGGTTTTACCTACGCCTATTTCCAGTCGTCTGGGCAGATGCCTGATCTGAGGGAAGCGTTGATGGTGCGTCCTAGTTCGGGTGCGATGACGGAGGCGGCCCTGTGGAATATGTGCGGTGGGCAGGGGTCCATTGGGGCTCCCACGTTTAAGATTGTAAGCATGAGTGCACCCCTCATAGTCCTCTGTAGTGAGGGCACTCGGAAAGGGCCCTGAAGTGGACAGTATGGGAAGCAGTAAAAATAAGCCCATATGGAAATGGGGATAAACTATTGTTGCATAGGGAAGCCCATATAAATAAGTGCCTACACTCCAGAGAGAGGTGTGAATTAATTCAGTCAGATTCAAAATATTTGAACTTTGAAACTGCAGGAAAGAAAAAAGACCATTGAGCCTATGACAACAGAGATCACCTCAGAACCTGACAGAGTAAGTGTTAGTCATTAGAATGCTTCACAACCAGAATGGGAACTGTTGGGGTCAGAAAAAGCCTCATTTATTTAAAAGACCCAGTGAGCTGCTTTGCTTTGCATTGAGAAGATGTATGATTGATCTAAATAATGGAATGGACACCTATGAAAGCACATAACGACCATATCATTGGCGGTAATAGTCAGAGATCTATGAGATCAAAATGTATACCAAGTGAAATGCTAATTGCACAGCACACCCTGTGTGCCAGGGCTTGAGCCTTCAGGAGCCCCCAACCATTCATGGGAGCCCTGTTAATACCAAAACCATGTCAAAGGCTGAGATCCTCCCAGCACTTAGAAACTTGAAATCTGGTTCTCCCGATGATTGCACTCGGCAGCCATTTTAAAATCTCTGGCCCAATAATAGTACCATTTTTGTACAACAATTTTACGCTGTCCTTTAGTACAGGGGTTGTGCCACAGTTCTGCTAAAAGGATATTTTCACTTCTTTGTTAAAAAAAAAAAGGCTGATCTTAACTCAAAAGACTTTAACAATGTAATACCTGTTTGTCTCTTCCCTGCCTTTATTAAGATTAAGGAATCATTTCTGGCCAAGTGACTAGCTGTTAAGATGGAAGACACAGAATTCATGAATGGCTTCTTGCTGTTGGATCTATCTGTGGTTGTTGACACTCTTGACTGTTCCATTCTTGTCAGCCGTCTTTAGGGAGTGAACAGCATAAGTGTAGCTTTGAGCTGGTTTATATCTTTCCTTCAAGGCCATACGCAATCTGTCTCACAACTCCTTCCTCACTCTAGACTGGCCACTGCACTATGGAGTTCCTCAATGGCCTGCACTGTCTCATTCTTTTTAATATTTATGTCCAGCGCCTATGAAACCTGATCCTTAGTTTTAGTTTTCAGGTGTTATGTTATCCAATGCTGATGACACACAAATCCTCCTTATATTTAACAACTTGCTCTCTCACCAAGTGCCTACTTGCCTTTCAGGACTGGATGTCGACTGTAATTTCCTCCAGACTAACAGGGACAAGTCTGCAATTCTAGTAACAGGAGGTATTTCCAAGGTCTGGCCCAGGACCGTCTGGCCATTATCCACTGGTACTCTTCCGTCCTTGGCCAAGGAAGTGAAAAACCTTTGCTTGTGGATAGATCAAGACTTCTCTGATGCTGCTCAGATAAGGAAACCTGGGCTTCCTGCTTTGACCTACTCAAAACCATCAGGATGATTCTGCCATGTCTTTTGCAAAATACCCAGATGATCTAGGGTGATCAGATCCACCATTCTTTCACACCGGGAATATGAGCATGTATCTTGGCCTCCTAGACTGTCATATTGCTAAACTTCAGAGACTCCAAACATGGTACCACAGCTGGTGGCTGGCTTAAGCTGTTTATCCACATCTCTGAAGTTGGCGTGCTCTGCACTGGCTTGCATTCAAGAAGAGAGTCCAGTTCTAGGTTCTGCCTGTCAATCACTGGGACTTTTCCAATACTGACCCTAACCTACTGTCCTCTATGATTATGTACTATTCTCCAACCAGACCCCTCAGGTCAGGAGACTTATTGCTTCTCAAGTTGGATCTGGAATGCAATCTTTCCGAATTTCGGCTCCCTCACTTTGGAATAGTTTGCCTCTGGGAGTTTGCAAAACTTCCTCACACCCTCGATTCCAAAAACAACTCAAAACGTTGCCATATCTCTGTTTGTTTATTTTTTCCAGTTCTCTTGTTTTTGTTTAGCCCCATAATGGTGGTGTGTTACAGCCGTTCTCTACAAATAAAGTAAACACATTTTTAAATAATGATGTGGGAAGAAAATGCATTAGATGTGGGCATGAGTAATAAAAATCATACGTGCAAAAAAATGAAATCAAGCCGAACATATATAAAAATGTGAGTATTCATGAAAAATGTCTGTCTCTTTGTATAAGTTTATTTTAAACACGAATAAGAAGTGCGCTCATGCTCAGCAGTGTAGACGACATTTCAGCACTCACCATCATTGAATCATATATTAAACATGTGGTCTCCACTACATTTGTATCCATTCCTCAGCAGTTATGGCAACAGAAGTAGCTGGAGGTGCCAGTGGTGGCACAGCAAAAGAGGGTGTAGGATGATTTGCCTGGTTCTGTCTGCAGTACATTTTACAAGGCAATCGGCCAGGGTAGTGGTTCGGGAGGAATACTTCCCCAAATTCCCATTTTTTAAAACACCTCACAGTGTGCACACTGCTACCGTCTTACCCACAGCTGTCTTGTTGTGGAAGGCACTGAAAAACAGACTATATCCAGGACCTACGTTATTGCAGCTTCAGAAAAGAGTCTTTCTTCTTCATCATCTTGCTCCAAATCTGACTGCTTTATTCCTGCAAATAATGGAGCTGCAGCAACAGGGAAGTTAGTGAAAGCCATTAGCCAATGTAGAGGGGTTGTCAGGGCTTGAAGAGAAGCTCTTTTTTGTTCTGTGACTACTAATAGAATCTGGTACGAGTCTGTAAAAAGGGAAAAATAAGAAGAACACATATTGAAATGAATATATAGTTTAAAAAAATGAAAATTATGAGAGAATGCAAGAATCAGTCATTTAAAAGAAAAGATCCTTAAAAAGCGTTAAAAATGTTGAACAACATGAAGAAGTGGTGCAAAGATACTGGCAATAAAACACTTTGCAACGAAAAGAAAAGAGCAATGAAATAAATCAGCACAATGGACATATGGGGTGTGTGGAGAGAAAATGACATTCAGTATTAGAAAAAGACACCATCTGAAGAATGAAGGAAGAAAAATCCAGAATACTTAAAATTAGCAAAAAACATGTAGAACTTATTTTTCCTGTTTATGAGCATCACCTAGATTAGAAGAAGTAGACAATTTCCACACAGGATACCACCAGCAACAATCATTGATTGGTGATGCATCAAGAAAGTAACGGACAGAAACGTGTTAAAGCTCCCACCCCTTGAAATGTGTAGTGTACTCAAATGGAGTAAGCAGAGGAAATAAATTCAAAACTAATGGAAAAACTTCACTTTTACAGAATAATAGCATATATATAATAATATATAACCAAAATGTGCATTAAAATCTAACTTGCAATTTCATAAAATAAATTGAGATTATAAAAAAATATATAGGTAATAGAGAGTCTAAATTGAAGTTCATATTTTAATAGCACAACAAAACTTTAATTTTGGATATGAAAATAGAGCAAGGACAGTATTCAGTGTTGCCTGTTCTTTCCTTGGATAGTCACCAGAGTCACAGGGCATTTCTACGCAGTCAGTGTTCCCACTCAAACTTTAAACTCGCAACCTTAAGAATTGTTTTAAGTTTCAATAATGCAAATTAAATTATGCATTAACACATAACAAGTGTAAGAATTACAGGAGTAAGTCTAAGTATGGGAGGGAGCAGGAGAAATAAGCGAGAATTCCTGTATCCCAGTATTAAGCCACAAGTACTGCTAGAGTATGTCACTCACACAAATACACTAATCTTTATAAATCAGGCCCTGAAAATTAGTTTTAAAAATGTTTAGGCTCATGATTATATTACACTTTGACAGGGCAAAATGTTTGTTTTATTTTTTTAATTGTTAGCTTAGTGATAACAAATGAAAACACATAAAAGGGACCATTACATTGGATTTGCAGTCAGGGAAAGTGAGATAGGTAGATGAAATGATGAAAGATGCAAGTGGAACCAATTAAAATAAGTCCAACCCCAAGATGCAACTCACAATTTCAAGCAAAACCCAAAGCAAAAATCTGGAATATATTTCAAAATTTAAAATTTGTGAGTATAAAAAAAAAATATGTTGAGAGTTTTTAAAGGCCAACCGGCTAGTAAGCAACAGCAGCTCTAAAAGAGCCATTGCAGTGTGTACTTGTATAATATTCCTTGTGTAATGGTCGATACTGGATATATTGGATACATCTCTGAATGCTTGTTCTGAAGTGGAAAGAAATGGATCCATCTTTCCTGAAAAAATCTGGAGAATCGAATTTGATGTTAATATCCTCAGCCAGGGTATAGTACCAAAAACTTGGAAACATGCCATAGTACGTCCGTTAATCAAAAAACCACATCTAGATCCAACAGACCTGGCGAACTTTCGCCCTATTTCACTCCTGCCCACAATAGGTAAGAAAGCCGAAAATCATGTAAACTCCTCAATGTCCCAGTTTTTGGAGGAGAATGCGATCATCCATCCGACCCAAATGGGCTTCAGACCAGCATATAACACCGAATCCGCCCTACTGCTGGTAACAGAAAAATTGAAGGGCATTCTAGACCTGGGGGGTGAGGCCGCTATCCTTCCGCTAGACCTGAGCGCAGCGTTCGATACTGTGGACCATACGACGCTCGCAACCAGGCTTGAAAGGGCAGGGATTCAGGGTCAGGCCCTAAAATGGATAGTATCTTTTCTGAATGACCGGTCCTTCCAAACCACCGAAGGAGGATTGCTATCAGATAACTTCAAAGTCACATGTGGGGACCCCCAGGGCTCTTCCCTGAGCCCCACACTGTTTAATCTGTATATGCAGCCGCTGGCTGACATTGTCCAGGAATTTGGTCTGTCAATAATTACCTACGCAGATGACACCCAATTGGTAATTTCTGTGGCAAAGGATGCCGAATCGAATAACAACTCTGTAGCCCCGTGCATGGAAAAAATAGCCAGCTGGATGACCTACAGCAGGCTAAAACTTAATGGGGATAAGACAGAACTCATGTTTTTGGGCAACAAAACAAATCCACAAACTTCCTTGAACTGGCCAGAAGAACTAGGGCACCCACCAGGACATAAAAACTCCATAAAAAACCTGGGAGTATGGTTAGATCACCACCTCACAATGGAAACTCAAGCCAGCAAACTAGCGGCCACCTGTTTCGGAATCCTCAGGATGCTCCGAAAAATAATGGACCTCATCCCAGAGAAAGCACAGAGAACCGTAGTTCAGGCACTGGTGGTGTCCCGCCTGGACTATGGGAACATTCTCTTCCTGGGGTCACCCAAATACGTTCTCAACAGACTGCAGGTGGTACAAAACTCGGCAGTCAGACTTCTCCGAAAAATCCCTCGGCATGAATCCACCAAGTCAGCTTTGAAATCATTACACTGGCTGCCCGTGCATGCAAGGATCAAGTTTAAAGCGCTATGTATAGCACATAGGGTCTTAAAGGGAAAAGGCCCAACCCTATTGAAAACCTTGATCACTCCATACATACCAGATAGAATTCTGAGATCCTCCTCGGAACATCTTGCCACAACAACCAGAATAAGGAGAGCCAGATGGGGGGGAAGATCCTTCTCACATCTGGCACCGAAATTATGGAACTCAATGCCATTAGAGCTAAGAATGTCCACGGAGGAACGAACTTTCAGAAAGAAACTAAAGACCTGGCTATTTCCAGGCTGAGAGGCATCCGCACTTACTCCTGTTCCGCAGCGCTAGGAGGCCCACGGGCAGCTATGCGCTCTACAAAACCTATAAACATAAACATAAACATATGATATAAATTAATTGAATACTATGGACATGTATCAACACAGAAACAGCTTTAGCGATGCTTTTACAGACGTATTCAAATTCAATACAATGGTTTTTGGACAATAACAATTGTTTTCTTTGAATTTTAACTGAGAAAACAATAGTTGTGTTAGGGTAAAACTCCATAATGCTTCCCGGTGTACTTTGCATGTCCAGAATGAGAGCAACACCAGCAGATATGTCAAGGCTGTTACCTCCACATTCCAGTAACAGAATGTGTGTCTGCACACACTGTGACATTTTTTGTAACCACAACTACACTTTGAGCCCTACCTTCAATCTAAGTTATGTCCACAATTGTTAAGCCCAGGTCACAACAAGCAGTACCTTATTCACTGAAAACCACAAACCATAGTAGTGAGGAATCACCACAAAGCCAGAGGAGGCTTTTCTTGAAATCTATCAGAAAGAAAAGCTGGAAACAAGACAGCCAGGGGTCTAAGGAAAGCAAAAGGGCTTCACGTGCAGAAGTCGTCTTTTCAATTCAGACATCTAATTGGCTATTACTCTTAAAAAAATAGAGTGTTAACCAATAAATGCATTTGATATAAAAGAGCAGTAAAGTTTGGTGAGAAAAAAGAATGCTCTTTTTTCTCAGCTAAGCAAATGATCAAGTTGATGCAAAAATTAGACCCTTCTAAGGTAAAGGAACTATGCAAACTATAAAGTCACTCTTTGGTTTGTCGGTCAGAGCATATGTGTAACAGCACTTTTTGTCAAATCAAAACGTTGGCAGTGCATCACACAAAGATGCATAACTTAGAGTGAAAACTCTATTATGCATATTCAGTTTGATGAAGAGAGATTGAACAATGCACTACATACTAGTATTGTTCCACAGCTTCTAAAGATTAACAGTGCATTGCAGTTTAACTAGGGAGGCAGATGCACGGAAGAAGAAAAAAAGAACCTCAAAGAAATCCATTTGCTACAGCAGTAAAGATTTTAAAAGTTCAGACTGGGTTTAAAAAATAAAATTGAGAAATGTATTGCCAGTTCAATAGAAACACCTGGTTTGACTGGTATTTGTTGTGAACATATGTGGCACAAGGGGCACATCCAAAAAGTAGGCATAAATAAGATTAAGGACAATGAAAAAAGTCAGTGGCTCAGGTTGCTTTTGTACAGGAATGCATAAGACCTATATGATATCAGGTAAGAACAGGCTTTAGGTGAGTATTTCATGACAAAGCTGGATGATGACTATATGTCCTCACGGTTAGTCTAGAATAAGACACAAGACATTTCAAAAATTGTAACACTTGAACTTTTATAAGAGCATTATCATTCAGAGTGTGCATCCATTTCTGCCATTTGTATACATGCATTCCAAATCCTCCAGTTTAACCCAAAGTTAATTACCAAAGGTTTACGAGAAACAGTTATGTACTTGTCACTTGACTTAAAAAAATATAGAAACATTAGGAATAGGATGCCATTTTAAGAACCATTGATTCTTCATGTTTATTGTGTTCCTACAAAAAAAAACATGACTTGGCAAGAACTTGTGAGTCATGAAAAATTCAAAAGGCTCCACAGTACTTGAAAAGTAACAAGTACTACTCAGGTGTTTACAATGAGGAAACATTGACACCAATGGTAACTGAAGACCCACAGCATCTTAGGAAAATTAAATGCTATTAAGACAAAATACATCCATGAGCATCACACTATTTATCCTCTACACTTATAAAAGCAATGGGAGATGCTCTTAAAATGTATCAGGTGCATCCATCAGTCAGAAGGAGAACTGATCAGTGCATGGAAAAAGATCCTTGAATCTTGCTGCTTCATATTTTTTTCCCAATTGTGTGGTTGATTGAATCGCCATTGGCTGAGGTAGAAACTGCATTGGACCAAGCAGAAGAATATTCATCTTTGACACTTGCTCCCAAATTAAATGTTGTCCAGAAAGCAGTCTACACCAACTTTTCCCAGGGTGTGGATTACAGACTCCTTCTTGTCAATATAATGTGCACACGAGGTGACTAAAGATTGCTACTGCATCATCTTAGCTTCAAGCAGAAATAGGGAAAATTGACCTGATCCAAGCTATGATTTCATATGTGCATCAGAAATCGATTTCAAGTTGTTGGGTATTGTAACTGCATCAACAAGCCTAGCTACCCACAAAATCAGGAGAGTGACAACACATTATTGCCTGATGTTGTGAAAAGAACATGAAAATATGTTGGAAATCCAAAAATCGTCAAGGATGTAATGAAGCACACCATGTTTTTTACATCAAATGAAGGTGCTAATAATTGATGGGATGAGCATGGTCTCAAACTTGGTACTAGCCTTTGTGAGGCTTTTGGTGCAAGAAGAACAAGAAAATGGCAGGGTGTGTTGTTTCGAGGCAACCATGACATGGTGATCTCCATCAACTTATACCAGTAAAGGTGTAGCAAGTTTGAGACACAAAACAGTTAAGTGTGTAATGGAAATGTCTGGACATATTTCCAATTCAGGGAGTTGACCCTGAGTATGTGACAAACTGCAAATATAGAGTATGGAAATATGCTATATGGGATTTGAACAGGCACTCTCAGTGAGCTAGAAGGAAATGCATTAAACTATCGCAGAATTATACATTTGTTTGGGGAGGAAACAAATGGTCTAGCAATGATGGAGTGCCTGATAAAAAGGCAAAAAACAAGTGTGCTAAATGCTCATTCAAGACTAGTGTAAAGTGTACTACTCTTCCATGCTAGAGTTACATGAGAATCCAGTCTAAGGACTGAAGTCCATTGATCACCTTGAGTACCAGGGTAGGAATTACGCATTGGGGGAGCACGCATCAAAAAGAGTCAGTGTTCTTCATAGATCAGTGTTTGCTTCATCTGGATTTGGAAAAGTACTCCATTTATATGTGAAATGTTGCATAAATCTGTGACATAATGTAAAAATGTAGCCAGGGTTTCTTAATGGTGCAATGGTTATTGTGAAAGACTTCATTTCATCACATTCTCAAACTGGAACAATTTTGATGTGATCATCCACATACTTCCACAGAATATATTGTGTATATTGCCAAAAAAGGTATGACCCTGTCCCTGTTCTCTGTTCTTAATATATTAGAAAGAGGTCCGTCGCTAGTGCAAAAAGTATCAGCAAAAGGGACCATCCATGTCTGGTGCCCGACACACTCTGAATGCACTGGATACACTCCTTCCGGTTTTAACTCTGGCTGACAGATTAATGTACAGCAAGGAGATCTTGTTTAAAAATGCATTCCCTAAGCTTACAGCAAAAAGTATGGCCAGGTTAGCGTATCAAATACCTGCTCCAGGTCAACAGACAGTATCATTGCATCTTCATAGTCATATGGTGTTTCTTCTAAAACCCCTAAAAGGCATCTGGTTTTAAGTGATCTCTTACCTCCCAGGATAAATCCATTCTAGTCTTTAAGCAATAGTGTGGAGAACACTGGCGGAGTTCTATAGAATACCCTAGTAATGGGGTCTCTATGTAGTTTGGAAAGGAGGTTATTAAAGCTCCCCAAGTGGGCTCTGGCAGATGTCCCAACTCTGCTTAGGAAAATATACCTGCACCAGTCTTAGAGCCAGTGTGTATGTTGAGTAAAAGTCCATGGTCAAACTTTCAAACCCTAGGGCTTTCCTGCATGCCATTTCTTTCAGGACATCTTAAATTGGACCCTCGGATAGAGGGCTTGTGAGGCTCATCATTGCTATTAGTGGGATCTGGTCAAGTGTGCCTTGTCTCACAAGGCGTCAATATTAGCGAGAGCAGCTCTCACTTGATCTCTATAAAGTTTTGTATATAGTGGACCACAAAGTTGCATTTATATCTAACTGAGTATGAGTAATTTCATTGGTATTGTCCCTAAACTTAAGTGCAGGGATCCCCTTCTGCTCCAAATTAAGGGTCGTATTTAAGACCTGGTTTGCGTAGCTCTTGCACCACACAAGGTGGTGCAAGAGCGACGCAAACCTAAAGTCATATTTTTAAAGCAACACAAAGGCACTTTGTATGACTTTGAATGGCTTAAAAAATATGAAATACACAGTGCAAGGGAGGCATTCCATGGGCATTGTGTGGGTGTTCCCACACAACTCCCATGGTTTTTGACGCATTACCAGTTTTACCAAACCTGATAAACTTGGAAGCGCCAAAAAGATACACCACCCCAGGAGAGGCGTAATGAGGAGAAATATGTTTATTTCTCCTCGTTATTTCCTCTTTCTATGTGTGCTGCATTCTGCAGCACACATAGAAAGAGGAAAAAGCCTCTCAGGATTGTTTTTGTGCAAGAAGGTACCCCTTCCTGCACAAAAACAATCCTGCCTACAACACAGGCACCCTTGCACCATGGTGCAGGGTGCCTGCAATGGTGCTAGACTGCCAAAATGGCTCCATTACAAGGGGAAAGGACAGGAATGCTCCGCATTGTATAAATACAGAACATTCCTGCCCTTTCCCTGTGACACAGGGCAGAGCACCAAGGTGATTTGCCGCACTGCCCTGCACCAGAAGGTTCATAAATATAGCCCTAAGTAGCCAGGACTGGACATATCCCCCTCACTGTGTGCTCTTGTTGCATAATCTAAGCAGTGAATACATCACAATCTTTCCATGGGTGTAGCCCTTTTTTCTTTCTCACGTATCAATGTATGTTTTTGAATGGGGCCTCTCATTACCAGTCATAAAGTTTACTATTGAAGGAAATAATCTCATGTTCAAATTCTTTCTTGCTCCCCACCACTTCCTTGATTCAATGTCCACTAACCACCACCTTGGAGGTATCCATCTATACCAAGCCATTGAGGCCATTCCCTTATTTTCAGACGTTTTTCATATTGCTTTCTTAACTGATACTTTAAACAGTCTGTCTTCTCACATAGCATTTTGCAGTTTCCATGTGGGTATGATGATGCACTGTGTGCCCCAAGGAATCCCTAACAGCAAGGGATTATGTTCAGACAGGATCTGACCCAGATATTTAGAGTGTGATGTTAAAGGCTGAAGTGAGTTGGTTCACAAAATGTGGTCGGTCTAATCGGACATGTAGGTTATGTACTGGAGAGTAAAATGTATATTTATGGTCCCTCACATGCATTCTCCAGTTGAAGTCTATAAGCTCCCAATTAGGCATCCAGTTGGACAACCCTATAACCTATTTTTCAACCATTGTGCCAGGCAACAGCGGGTGTTAACGATCTAATTCCTCATTCAGTGCACAGTTATAATCCCCACCCAGCAATAATGGCATTTGTGGTCAGTCAGCCAAATACTTTCAAATTGTAGAGTAAAAGCGTGTCTGTCCTGAGCTAGTGGCGTGCATACTACCTATGATTATGTCTGTCCCATCTAGCCATCCTTTCACTAGGACAACCCTTCCTTCCCTGTCTGCTCAAATCTCAGTAGCAACAAAGGGCAGGAGGCTGGGTCTTACCCAAATGAATGTGCTTCTCACACAGTGGCAAATAGTTGCCCCCTCCAGCTGCCTTTTAATTTAGCAATTTCTGTGATTATATGGTGCATCTATTGAAGAAATACCTCTTGTACTCCTTTACCTTTCAAGTAAGAATGAATCTTAAACCTTGTAATGGGTGACCCTCATACCTCTAATGCTCGACATTGTAAGTGTATAACCATTTAACTCTAGTATCTGGAATTGTGAGACATCCAGGCAAAAATGCACGTTTAGTTCCTTTGTGATTCCATCTATGGCAATTTCTCAGTTCCCTGTTACCCCTCTCTTATTGTTCCAATTGTTAATTGATTCACAACCCAAACATAAACTCAACAGAGCTCCCAACACCCAGGACAGTAGATTACAGCTCTCCATCCAATTGAAATAACAATAACAACTTGTCTCCTTTTCACTGAGGTGAAGACAGAGTCAGGGGTAAGCGGTGGTAGAACCGTTCTTCACAGACCCTCCTGTATCACCAGCTGGCAGAGCAATTTCCCATGCTTTATGTCACACCAAGGGCCATTCACCTGAATTCCCAGGACTTCTGCAGAAGTGAAGATCTTCCACCACTTCCCCTTGGGGTTAATCCTTAGTATCAGAAGAGATGACTGATACCGGTGACTAACCCTGGAGGGAAAGAGGGTTGGGTAGAGAGAGTACGAAGGTGGTGGTTCTGGTGTACTTGGACCTTCTGTGAAAAGGATGGTGGGAGGGTGTTAATCTTTCTGAGCAGGACCTCTCAAGTTCTAGTTGTAAGGCGCACTCGTTTAGTCAGGAGAGGTACTCTGCAACAAGAACAGAATCATGTCAGACAATCACACATGAATGGTTTACACTCAGCTTGAGGGGAAAGACCTTAATGAAACTTGCCAAACAAGAATTACTATAAGGAATTCAAGTCCATGGGTGCTGACCCCTTTGCTGAATCATGAGCGTGTATCCATTTTCCTCAGCTCAGATGATTCTGAAATCTTTATCTGTCCTTAATGTTGTGTTACTTCACACAAATAGTCTTTTTCTTTTAGCCAACGCTTTCATATTTAAACTCAAATTGCTAGGGTGCCCTTAAATAAAAAGGGTATACCAGAATCTAGAAGTGCCCAGTTAGTGCACTAACCTGAGGTCCTAAGAAGGACTCAGAATCACTGGAGCATTGAATTGCAGCGAGAAAAGGATGGTTGCAGTCGAGGCGATGAGGGCACAATGATGCCGGATGAATGACCAAGTTCCAGGGTTCAAGATTGCTGGGAGTTGTCACAAAGGGGCGGAGTTCCAAGAGGGATCGCTAGTCCCCACCTTCCAAGTGAAAATGCTCAGGTTAATCTTGTGGCAGGTGGCAAGGCTTGGAGCCAAAAGATAGCACTGATGGGAGACACACCTCTCTCTTCAGACAGATCAATGAAGCTAAGCAGGGGGCTCTGTTTGAGAGCTGTATTTATAGCCAGTCATCTCACTGCCCAATTCACAAAGGGCCTCAGTACTCGTGGGGCTGAATCCCCGCAATGAGAATGCTCACTTTTTGCTTTTGACCTCCATGTTTTGCTGACTTTTTGTTGGCCTGAGGACTCTGAGCACTTTAGCACTGCTGACCAGTGCTAAAGTGCGTGTGCTTCTTCCCTATACATGCGTTTAATTGGTGTAGACATGATTGGCATATTTAATGTACCTAAAAGACCCTTGTAAAGTGGTATACCATATATCCAGGGCCTGTAAGTTAAATGTTACTACTGGGCTTGCAGCACTAATTATGCCACCCACAGAAGTAGCCTTTCAAACCTGCCTCAGGTCTGTCAGTGCAGGGCCTGTGTGTTCAGTTTACTGTCACCTCAACTTGGCATTTAAAACAACTTGCCAAGCCTTAAACTCCCCTTTCACTAAATATGAGTCACCCCTAAGGTAGGCCCTATGTAGCCCTAAGGGCAGGGCACTATGTATGTAAAAGATAGGACATGTACTTTTATGTTTTGCTGTGACAAACAGCTAAATTCGCAATGCAGCCTACATGGAGAAAATGGCCTCCCCATAGGCACCTGGCTGGGTGCCGTCCCGACCAATCACAACGCTGCCATTGCTGCATTGTGATTGGCTTAGGGGAGGGGAGGAAGGCTGCCTGCTTCCTGTTCCTGCCGGAGGAAGGACAGCAGGAGAGCAGGTCAGGAGCAGAAACGAAGCAAGACCCGGGAAGGTAAGTTTATTTTATTTTTTTAATTAACACCCCCCCGTGGACCCCCACGCGACCCCCCCTCACTCCTCCACCCGCAAGTCATGCCGGCCGCGACTGCGCACCACTTTTGCCCAGGTGCGCATGGGTTGTCCAGAGGCCCAGCACCCAACCCTCAGCAGATTGCCAACATCCCTGGGTGGCCAACCCTGCTGCATGCAGTCTTTAACTGTGTGCATCACGGGTTGGCTGCAGGGCCTGGCCAGAAGCCAGGCCTTTCACCCAACTTGCAGAGGTGGTTGACAGAAGAGATCATATTCTAAATGAATTTTTTAGAACTCAACTCTGTTTACGGCTAACATCGGGCCAAAGCCATGCACACAAGCCTCCACAGGTTGCTTACCATCCACTGGTGACCAAGCCTCTGCAGGCTGCAAACTCCCACTGTGAAAGGCCTTTGGCTGTGTGTAAAGGGAGTTTGTCGCAGGACCCAGCCTCAGGCCAGGTCCTGTGCCCAACCCTCCACATGTAGCTAATCCTCCATGGGCCAACCCCCACTGTCCATGGCTTTTGGCCATGCACAGTGGGGGTTGGCTGCATGGCCTGGCCACCAGCCAGGCCCTGCACCCAACCCCGTGTGGGTAGCCAGCCATGACAGTGAAACGCCTTCGCCCATGTGCAGCAAGGTTTGCCACAGAGCCTGGCCTCTGGCTAGGTCCTACAACCTACTGTCCATGGGTCACCAACCCTCTGTGGGTAGCGAACATATGCTTTGCATAGTCTTTAGCAGTGTGCAGCATGGGTTGGCTGCAGGGCCTTGCCTCCACCTCTTTAAATGCTAATTTCTCAAAAACTACTAACGCATTTGCACCAACTAAAAAAAGCATTCTTTCTGAGTAAAGTTCTAACTTCGTGCCAAATTTGGTTTAATTCCATTCAGCCACTTTTTCTGTATCATTGAGCAAACTTTCTTAGGGGGGATTAAAATGAGAAGACACACTTTTGGAACCCCTGTGTTCTTGGTCCCCACTTGATGAATCTGTGCAAACCTTACCATGAAGGACCCATACTGGGTGTTTGGAAAGTTTTGTGCAGATTCATCGATCAGCACCAAAGTTATTAAGAAGACAAAAAATGCCTTTCCAATGGAAGCTCAGACCATGCTATAACTACACTGGCACTATTGCTGTGAGTGCAAAATAAATAGGATAAATGGGGTTAAGCCCACGCACTGATTTAAAATCAGACCGATTATTCCTGGTGACTATTAGCAGAAATGTTTTACACTGACAAATCATTGCAACGTGTTCAGTGAGAGAGGGAGCATTGCTGTCTCACGTCACTTATGTTGTGCTGTGGTAATAATGATTGCTTGTGAGTACATTAGTTCACTAGCTCTAAATAAGGCACGTGGGTGTGTCTGCGTGCGTGCGTGTGTGTTTGTGTAACAGTTCGGCAGTTATAGTGGGACGAAAAAAACATAGGATGGTGCATTTTTTTAAAGTGTGTTTTGGGGGCGTGGCTTGGCCGCGAAACGAAATGGCCACGAGGCGGTGAGGCTCCGCGCCCTGAAGGTCTAAAACCGCCTTAAACTCCATTCACTAATCCGGATTTCCACAGTTGCGGCCAGCGGAGGGTGTAATTAACACCTGCCGGGGCCCCACGCATTGCTTGGTCGCTGGTACGGTGGCTCCGGTCGCACTCGGAGCCGCGCCTACTGTAGGCCCGTGATCCCCGGCCTCGAGTTTGGAGGTGGCCGGCCGGAGGCTCCGGGAGGGCGGCTGACAGTGATGCACTGGGGCGGCGCCTCGACGGAGCCCTCGCCCCTTTTTGTTTGGACTCCCGTTGGGCCCCGGAGACACGAACATCATAGCGGACGCCCTCCTCTTCACCAGCGGCAGCAGTGAGGGCCGTGTGATGGCGGAGGCCTGAGGTGCGGCCCGCCATTAGAGGCAGTGTCTCCCCCTAACAGCAGTATAGCCGCAAGCAGCCCAGGCCCATGTGATCTGGGTTGAGCTGGGATCGCCGATCTCTGTGTTGCGCAGTGGAGGCAGCGGATGGGAGCGGAGGGGGTCAATCCCCCAACACGTGCATAGGCTGACTGGCGGAGTCAGCGTCCATTGCACCGGGCAGTGTCACCGACCTGTTGGGGACTGGACAGGTTGGCTTTACTAACACGGCAGAAGCGCAGGGGAACCAAGCCCGTCACAGCGTTAGGGGCACTGTGGTTGTGAAAGGCGAACTTCAGGCACGATCGGCAGCCGCGGAGTTAAGACCCGCTGGTACCGTGGTACGGATATCTCCAGACCCAGACACCTTTACTCTCCTCAAGGCAAGATTTATCACTGTTGTGGGCATAGGTGGAATACTGCTCTGGGACGGACTGGGGTGCTAGACTTTGCCGTTATACCTGCGGAGACCTAGTCGGGAAAAGGAGCCTTGCAATAGGGCTGCACCAGTGGCAACATATCATGTCTGGGCCCAAGGGTCACAAGTCCACGCTACAGACAAAACTGGATAAATACACCACCCATAAAACGACTGACGCTGAGATGGCGCAGAGTGGAGAAGTAGAAAAATCACCCACCTCAACCAGTGACGAGCCAACGCTGACCGACGTCATGGCAGCCATAGCAGGGGTACGCACCTCGCTCGAACACAGAATGGACACCATCTCCATAGACATGGCGTTAATCCGTGCCGACCTGCAAAAGGCGAACGAAAAGGTGAAAACCATGGAGGGGGTGACCAAGGAACTGAGTGGTGAATCCCAAAGGATGGCTAAAGACATAAAAGAGCTTCAAATGGCGCAGCGCAGACTAGACGCCCAGCTAAATGATTATGAAGGACGCGCTCGGCGTAATAACATCAGGATTATTGGAGTTCCGGAGAGATCGGAGGGACCGGCCATGGACCTGTTCGTTGAAGACTTAATTGTGAAACATCTGCGCCCCAAACAGCTGTCGAAATTCTTTACGGTGGAGCGGGCACATAGGGTGGCGGGGGGGGGAGCCCCAACCCGGAGCCCCTCCGAGACCAATTTTGGCACGGCTCCTTAACTTCAGAGACCAAGACAGTATCCTGCACACAGCACGCAATAATCCTCCCGTCAAAATCGAGAATAGTGAACTGTCCTTTTTTCCAGGCTTCACCCTTGCAGTTCAACGTCAACGGCGCACTTTCTTGGATGTAAAGAGGGCCCTAAGGGACAAGGGTATCCGCTACGCAATGTTATTCCCGGCTAAACTCAGGGTGGAGGCCGAGGGCAAGACTTGGTTCTTCGATGCGCCAGACAAGGCGCAGGAATGGTTGGAGGGCTGGAGACCAGCTAAGCAACATAATGCAAAATGAGGTCCCTGACTTTTGGTGGAACTCCGATCAGACTGTGTATGCGGACAGTGAAATTCCTGTCTTGCTCTTTCCTCCCTAGATGCCTGGGGTCTGGAGACACATCACAGATCCAGCTAAGCAATTGTTTTGTGATTTTCAATTGGGGAAAACTTCTTGTTTCTGATACAGGATCATATGTAACACTGTGGAAATGCATAATAAAGTGGTGGGAGGCATGATGAGTAGGAGTCTATAGCCCCTTTCCCCCATCTACCACTAGTTAACATTTTAGTTAGGGTGACAGGCACTCTGCACGGTTGGGGTACATGGGCATTTTGGAGCCCAGAGTGCGGGGGAGCAGGGAGGGCAACAGGGTGGGGGGTGTTGGGTGGACTATTTTTATAATGTTAATTGTAAGTTGTCGCAGCATTGGGTGCAATGATGATCAGCAGCAGTATTGTTTTGATTATGACTGTGGTGTTGACCATGTGCGAACCCCTATCCGATTGGTTCGAGTACGAAGGGGTGTTTCTGGGGGGTGGCTGGGTGCCCTCTCCATAAGAGATATTTTCCAGGGCCATGGGGGTGACAGGTGAGGCAAGGCTTAAATTACTATCCTGGAATGTTAATGGCTTGCGTGATAAACTTAAAAGAGGGATCGTTCTGCAATTTCTTAAATGACATGCCCCAGATGTAGTGCTTCTTCAAAAAACTCACCTCATAGGTAATATGTGTAAAGCCCTGGCGAGGGGGGGTTACCGGCTGATTGCACATTCAAGGTTTACGACAGGTTCCAGGGGGGTGGGTATACTTAAGAAACGTACATTTCCTATGACACTAGACAAGGTCCGGACGGATCAGTTGGGAAGATATGTTGCTGTATCGAGTAGATGGGAGGGAGAAGTACTTACGCTCCTGTCATTGTACTTGCCCCCGGGACTGCAGGACTCTACATTTCGGGAATTGGGGGGGGTGCTGCTTGAATTGCCCGAGGGCCGGCTAATAGTAGGGGGAGATCTAAATTCTGTGGTCTCT
This sequence comes from Calotriton arnoldi, assembly GCA_963921515.1. Taxonomy (NCBI): domain Eukaryota; kingdom Metazoa; phylum Chordata; class Amphibia; order Caudata; family Salamandridae; genus Calotriton; species Calotriton arnoldi. The sequence continues at coordinate 434,125 of CAWUFW010008144.1, forward strand.
GGTGGACTGGATCGTCACCCGCCTAGGGATATACCTCCTTCTCAGTTGCGCCTCCCGCAATTCTTGGAGGCGATGGGTCTGGTAGATCTTTGGAGAACGTATCACCCCTTTGACACGCAATGCACGTTTTACTCTGGAGTCCACAAAAGTTTGTCCTGATTGGATTACATCCTTGCTCCGACACCTCAAGTCGGATATGTTGTAGAAATCAAACATCTAGCCAGAGGTATATCTGACCATTCCCTAGTATGGCTGCACATGGAGTTTGGGAAGAGGGAATGCACTAGGGTCGCCCCATTCAGCCCCTGGACCCTCACAAACCCAGCGATCAAGTTAAAGTTAGAGCAGGACATTGAGCACTATTTTGCAGAAAACGAGGGCACGGTTGATTCGGCACGAGTCCTATGGGAAGCCTTCAAAACTGTGATACGGGGGCAGGCGCTTTCACAAATTTCAGGGGTCAAAAAAGAAAAGAGGGCCAAACTTCTTCGATTAGAGGAGGACATATTAAAGCTGGAAGAGGGTCTCTTGATGACCACAGATCCTGAAGCAGCCCACCTTCTCAGCTTAGCACAAGAGGAGTATAGAACTGAAGCTAAAGAGGCAGCTAAAACCATGCTCAGTCATAAATTAGGGAGCATCTACGAACAAGGGGACAAAACCGGGAGGTTGCTGGCATGGCTTGATAGGAGGGAAGTAGCAGACCGACTGGTACCCGACCTTAGGACTGAGGCTGGTTTAATACTCACCAACCCACAAGATATCGTGGATGAGTTCGGCAGACACTATGGGCAGATCTATTCAGCTAGGCCTTGTAGATTAGATTCGGAAGTCAAAGAATTGCTGGCCGAGATTCGTTTACCAGTGTTGGAGGAAGACGAAAAGCAGGCATTGGAGGGAGATCTTAAGTCTAATGAGATAGCACAAGCCATTCGGTCTCTCCAGACTGGGAAGGCGATGGGTCCTAATGGCCTCCCTATAGAACTCTACAAGTTACGACCCGACAAAGTGGCCCCTTATCTTAAAGCAATGTTTATTGAAAGCCGGGATGCTGGTCTCCTTCCGTCGGATCAGAGACTTGCCACATTGGTGGCCATTCATAAGGAGGGGAAACCTAGAGAGAGCTGTATGTCATATCGCCCCATATCGTTACTAAACGCAGAAGCCAAAATACTGGCCAAGGTACTCGCCACCCGTCTGATTCGTGTTCTCCCTGATTTGGTTCATCCGGACCAATTAGGATTTATGCCATCGAGAAATACTGCCCTAAATCTCAGAAGGCTGCACGGGGTTTTGGGGAGGGTTGAGACTATTATGGAGGAGGCAGTGGTGGTGTCGCTTGATGCCACCATTGCGTTTGACACCATCGAATGGCCGTACCTGTTTGCTGTCCTGGAGCGATTCAGTTTTGGTCCTAAATTTATAAGTTGGGTCCGATTACTATATACCGACCCACTTGCACAGGTGGTAGTCAATAATAAAAAGTCAGCTGTATTTCATCTCCATAGGGGGACTAGGCAAGGGTGTCCATTGTCCCCGTTGTTGTTTGCACTCACCCTAGAACCTTTGGCTTGTTGGATTCGTTGCGACCCTGTAATAAGAGGGCTATGCTGGACAGATGGCTGGGAAGATCGCATATCGCTCTACGCGGACAATATTTTACTATATCTAGCCTCTCCACATCGATCCCTGCACCGGGTACTAAATATATTCACTAATTTTGGGACCTACTCAGGGTATATGATCAATTGGACGAAATCCCTTATTTTTGCGCTTAAGAGTGATTCTCCGACCTTGCCCAGAGAATATCAGCTTCAGGTTGCCTCTGGGGATTCAAATATCTGGGAATTTTTATTACTACAGGTCCTAAACTTTTTTATCGAATGAACCTTTTGCCTCCACTGCTGCGCCTGGAGGGTGATGTCGAGCACTGGCAGTCTCTTCCGCCTTCCCTTTTGGGGAGAGCTGCTCTGTTCAAAATAATGTCACTACCCCGTTTTTTGTATGTCCTGCAAAACTTACCTACCTTGGTCCCGGCTGCATATTTTCGGCGGGTGGAGAGCATACAGAGGAGGCTACTCTGGGGTACAGGCCCACCGCGTATCTCCTTTTCAAAGTTGGTAAGGGGATGGTATGATGGCGGTATAGGCCTGCCGAACATTAAGAAATATTACTGGGCAGCACAACTGGCGGCCATCAATCATTGTCTTTGTCGACCTCCCACTGATCCGGGCTATGCTATGGATAGATGGCTTCTCCCTGGTGGTAACTATACACGGGCATTATATTCGAGACCTGCAAAATTCCCTCTGACGGGACCCATGAAACACTCGGTATAGGTGTGGCATTCGGTTCAGAAAAATATGGGATGGGCTAAGATCATAACTCGAAGCACGCCACTGTGGGACTCTGAACAGTTGGGCGATCTTTGGAAGACTAAATGGTTTGATAAGTGGGACCTGATAGGGATCTCACGTGTAACAGATCTTTGGAAAAAGGGGGAGGTTTTACCCTTCACAGCACTCCAACAGAAATATGAACTTGCCGAGTCGGAACGGTTTAGATACCTCCAGATACGACACGCGTTGCAGACAGCCATCCCAAAGGGAGAGACCCCTCGGGAGGCCTCTCCTCTCGAGGATAGGCTTTTGGACGGATATATGTCTAAAAAGGCAATTTCATTGACATACCTGAAATTAATTCACCATGCCGCTGACCCCCTTCCTCAGCTTCGTACAAAATGGGAGGGTGACCTACAGGAACTCGATGAGGATGAATGGATGGAGGCATTGGCGTCCCCACGCGAGGGGGCAATATCCTCAAAATTGAAACTTGTACAGCTCAAAGTACTCCATAGGATATATGGCACCGGGACCACATTAGTTAGGATGAGATTCAGCACTGACTCCAGTTGCAGACGGTACTGTGGCCAAGAAGGTACATTCTACCACATATTGTGGGAGTGCCCGAACATAGCTCGCTATTCGAGGGTGGTCCACGCATGCATGGGCGAGGTCATGGGTCAAACACTCACCATGGAGGCCAAACGCGGTCTCCTAAATATTTGGGAGCCGACGGACCTGAGCAGTAAAGAAAGGATCTGGGTGACGTTGGGCTTATTAATAGCCAAAAGGAACGTGGTGAGAAAGTGGGGGGTGAGGGCAACTCCGGACCTTAAAGAATGGAAAGATGACATGGACTGGTGCATGTTTCGTGAAAAATCAGTCTACGTGGCACGAGGCTGCCCCAAAAAATGGTTGCAGATATGGGGTAAATGGAATGGGTACAGGGGTGAAATTTGTCAACCACCAGGGGAGAGGAGTTGGCCTAACGGCTAGGGCGGTCGATCTCGAATCTGGGGAACCGGGTTCGAGTCTTGGCAATGACGCTGAACATCCTGTGATTCTGGGCAAATCGCTTAATCTCCCCGTGCCTAACAAAAAAATGATGAATGTGTCCTCATGTAACGCAACTGGTGCTATGTAAAGTGCTCTGATACCAGATACCGGGTCAAGTTCGCGCTATATAAAATTCCGTAAAAAAAAAAAAAAAACCTGTCCTGCCGACGGAACCCTCCTTGGTGGAATCAACACCCTAATAGTTATTGTTGGTTGAAGAGATAGTAAAAGTATATACAATGCTGTATGTGAAGTAATATTGATGACATATTATTGCAGTGAATTAATGTAAGTCTGCGACTTGGTTGTTTTATTATCAATAAAAAGATTTTTTTTTTTTAAAGTGTGTTTTGCTAGAAGCTCAGAGCTTACATTTTGCAAGGTTGTTTCCAAAATGTTTTTCGGCAGAATCATAAGAGCTTTTCTGTGTATTTCAAAACAGCTTACCATATGTTGAACTGCTGAAATAAGCAACTGCATTTGCGTAATGAGCTGGCTTCTCTCTATTTTTAGATTTCGAAAGGCAGAGAACAATTTGTTAAAATATGCCAGGCGAAGGGAAGAGCAATTTGTGTAGATTAATAAAAAGTAGAAATTATGATGCCTCTTTCTGGGGCAGAATACCTTGGCATCAAGTCAGTGGGTGACTTTATTAAAAGAAGCGGATTAGTAATACACCCTCCTCAGTGCAAGAACAAGAAGATTTATATTGCCGGGTAGAAAGTTTGCAATTAGTTTATGATGGCCTTGCAGATCCTTAAAGACACCCCATGAATTTTGGGTGGCTGAATTTCTGAGAAGCAAGCTGCCAGCAACCCACGGAGCCGGGACGCTCATATGTAGTGCAGAAGTGGTTGCCAAAACCTGTTAAAAGTGTACATTTCCATGCTGCCATTGCATCTGAAAGATTGTTGAAAATACCTTGCAATCAAGTGACAAGACGCTCAATGAAATAGAAAAAGCTATGCAGGTAGCAGCTGGCTGTCAAGAGCATAGCCTTTTCTGATTGGATATTCTCTCAGCAGAATATGTCCAGACTATTTGCTCACCTACTCTGAAAATGGAAATCATTTTTGAGACAGGATTCTTTCAGAAGTAAACACTCCACTCCTTTCTACAAAATGAATCTGACTGCTTCAGTAGCATCCGAGTCCTCATTTTCCCCTGCTCCTTTGATAAACAAATGATTCCAGGTTAGAATTATTGAGGAGTTGAAACTTAAATTATTTGGCTATTTTTCTTTGAATGTTTCTCAACCTGTCATCCATTCACGTAAAATAGGAAACATCTTTTTTTGAGATTTCACAGTTACTGGTGTAGAGGATTATTTTAGCCCCATTTTGCAAAAGGTATATATATATATATATATATATATATATATATATATATATATATATTCACTGAAAAAACCATAGGTTTCAGGCACGTTATAGTTAGACATTAGCATTTAAAAAACCTTAGCAATTCACTGAAAAAACCATAGGTTTTAGGGACAGTTATAGTAAGTTGGACATTTCACTCGTACAAAACCCGTGAAATTCCCCCGTTATAGTTAGTTCAGCTAACTATAACTCGTGCCCCTGCAATGCACTGCTGATGACATCACATATTACATCACTCATGACATGGTCAGTGACATCACTGATGACATCACTGATGACATCTCAAATGACATCACTGATGACATCATCCAGTGACTGTGTGTTTCTATAAAGTTTAAATATGTTTAATATATATGCCAAGGTGTATTGAAGAATGAGTGGGTGTATAAGTGTCTGGATGGATGATTTAGTAGGTGCGTGACTGACTCTATAAGTGAGTGATTAAACGTATCTTACTGAATGCATGGGTTAGTGACTAAACTGTGTGAATGTCTGTATCCGTCTGTCTGTTGCTGTGTAAGTGGCTGCATGGGTTTGTGAATAGCTACATGAGTGTCTATATGAGTTATTGATTGGTTGTCTGAGTATCTGTATGGGTGCCTGAGTGTTTGTGTGGGTGGGGTGTGTGTGACTCTGTGCATAGATGTGTGAGTGGGTGATTCACTGGGTGCATGGTTTCAAGAGTGCATCTGTGATGGACTGTATGGGTGGGTGAGTGTGTGTATGGGTGTGTTAGTGAGTGAATGTATATCTCAGTAGTACATGTGTGAGTAACTACATATGTCAAAGGCAGTATATATGTGTGTTGGAGTATATAAATGGCTATAAGTGAGAGTGTGTGATTGTGAGAGTGGCTGCATGGATGAGTGTGTGCTTGCATCAGTGATTGTATAAGAGCATAAGAATGTGCTAGTATTTGTATGAGTAAGTGAGCTGGTGTGTGTATAACTGTATAGGTGAGTAAATGGCAGTGTGATTAATTATTTGCATGACTGACTAGGTATGTGAGTACCTCTACGGATGAGTGGCGGAGTGTGAGTGTCTATGTAGGTGTATGAGTGCATATGATAGTCCTGTACTGAGTGACCGTAAGTATGAGTGACTGTACAGGTGAGTGAGTGGATGTGTGTGTAGACCTAAGAATCAATGAGTATGTATGTAGTTATTGGTGTTGGAGTGTCTATGGTTTTGAGAATGGCAGTCTGTAATTTACAGTGGGTGTATCAAAAGTTATATTAGGGTGTGAGAAGATGCATCAAATTATCACATGGATGATGTCATCAGTGATGTCATCAGTGATGTCATTTGAGATGTCATCAGTGATGTCATCAGTGATGTCACTGACCATGTCATGAGTGATGTAATATGTGATGTCATCAGCAGTGCATTGCGGGGGCGCGAGTTATAGTTAGCTGAACTAACTATAACGGGGGAATTTCACGGGTTTTGTACGAGTGAAATGTCCAACTAACTATAACTGTCCCTAAAACCTATGGTTTTTTCAGTGAATTGCTAAGGTTTTTTAAATGCTAATTTCTAACTATAACGTGCCTGAAACCTATGGTTTTTTCAGTGAATTTCAAAGGTTTTTTAAATGCTAATTTCTAACTATAGCGTGCCTGAAACCTATGGTTTTTTTAAGTGAATTTCAAAGGTTTTTTAAATGCTAGTTTCTAACTATGCCTATAGAGGTAGGACATGTGAAGAAAGGAGAAAAAACGCACAGAAAGAAGGAAAAGAAATGCAGAAACAAGCAACAGAAGTCCACAAAGACGAAGAAAAGTGCAGGAAGAAGCAAGACATGTGCAGAAAGAACCAACAGAGGAGCAGAAAGAGGCCTTGTTCCAAAATCATCCTGTGCCCACAACTTTTTCAGATGGGTACTGGTGGTAACTGACTCTGACTAACCAGGCCTAGAGCCAGTGCTATGCTAAAAGACACTTAGAATACAGTGAAAACACCTACATACACTAGGGAACACTATGCGTTGGGGTACCCCTGTGATTAGCATGACCTCCTCTGTAAGGCCCTAGTACATAATAGGGCAGGGGGATTAAAACTACCTCTAAGTCAGAGGTGCAGAAATATGCAGTCTCCTCGGTAGGAAATGCTTTCAGTTTTTTACTTTGATTCCATCAAGAAGGCATTCAGATGTGTCACACATTTGCCATAAATTCAGAATGTTAGCACTCTAGTTGTTCATTAGATCACTGTAGTAAAGCTACTGCTCACCAGGGAGATAACTGGAAGTCTACTGCTGGTATTGAAAGTGATAGTTTCAGTCTGCATGTCAGAATTTTCTAATGAAATAGAAGAGGATTTGAGATCTCAATTAAAACATGCCCTAAATTTTCTTTCTGCAGCACTAACCATAATTTCTATGGCAAAATGAACCCCCTCATTTTGTTCCTTTTTAAATTAAATGTTTTAAGTGTTACCAGTTTATTCCAATCAAGATGGCTTCAGGTGTGCCATACTTTTGTCATAAGTAAGACTGTTAGCGCTCTAGTTGTGCTTTAGAACACTCTGGGAAGCTGCAGTAGAACACAAAGGCATCAACTGACAGGCTGCTCCTGTTGAAATATAACAGGAAGATATTTGAGATCTCACTTAAAACATGTCCTAATTTTTCTTTCTACAGCACTAACCATAATTTCTATGACAAAATGAACCCCCTCATTTTGTTCCTTTTTAAATTAAATGTTTTAAGTGTTACCAGTTTATTCCAATCAAGATGGCTTCAGGTGTGCCATACTTTTGTCATAAGTAAGACTGTTAGCGCTCTAGTTGTTCTTTAGAACACTCTGGGAAGCTGCAGTAGAACACAAAGGCATCAACTGACAGGCTGCTCCTGTTGAAATATAACAGGAAGATATTTGAGTTCTCACTTAAAACATGTCCTAATTTTTCTTTCTACAGCACTAACCATAATTTCTATGACAAAATGAACCCCCTCATTTTGTTCCTTTTTAAATTAAATGTTTTAAGAGTTACCAGTTTATTCCAATCAAGATGGCTTCAGGTGTGCCATAATTTTGTCATAAGTAAGACTGTTAGCGCTCTAGTTGTTCTTTAGAACACTCTGGGAAGCTGCAGTAGAACACAAAGGCATCAACTGACAGGCTGCTCCTGTTGAAATATAACAGGAAGATATTTGAGATCACACTTGAAACATGTCCTAATTTTTTCTTTCTACAGCACTAACCATAATTTCTATGACAAAATGAACCCCATCATTTTGTTCCTTTTTAAATTAAATGTTTTAAGTGTTACCAGTTTATTCCAATCAAGATGGCTTTAGGTGTGCCATACTTTTGTCATAAGTAAGGCTGTTAGCACTCTAGTTGTTCTTTAGAACACTCTGGGAAGCTGCAGTAGAACACAAAGGAATCAACTGACAGTCTCTGCCCTTGTTGGATGTACATGTTTTACTGAGAATGTCAGACTTCATTCTCACATGACTGAGAAAGATAATGTGAATTTACAGAAAATATGCTCTCATTTTAGCTTCTGGAGCACCTTCCAAAACTGTATGGGACAAGCATGTGAAAATAGTTTTCTCTCAAACATGATTCATGATATCCCAGCAGAAGGTTTTTCACAGGTAAAATCACCTTAGAACACACCACAATTCCTGAAATTAGTATGGTACCATCAACAAATGAATTCTAATGTAACTAAAGTCTGTTATCACCCTTTATAGTTCTCCTTTTGGTAACCCTCAAAATCTTCGATTCACTCGAATGCATTTCAATGGGGTACTATCATTTATATTGGTCCCAAGATGGCTGCCAGCAATTCCAGGATGAAGTGCTGACAGCCAATCAGATCTCACGATGACATGTGTGGTTAGGCTCCGCCCAGATATATATGTGTTTTCTTTTTCAAATTTCTCAGGAACTACTGAACGGATTTACACCATTTAACCAAAAGGCACGACTCTGAACCAAGGGCTACCTTTTTGCCAAATTTGGTGTAATTCCGTTCAGCAGTTCGGGCTGTAGCTGCGATGAAAGGTTCCAATGGAACCCCCCTTTTTTCTCGGCCCCCACTTGCCAAATCACCCTGAAACTTTCAGGATAGGAGCGTACCAGAGCGGGCCATAAGGTCTGAAAATTTCGCAAAGATTCGTCAACCGGCGCCAAAGTTATTTCAAATAGAATGTTGTGGATTTCCTATGGAAAATAGGTCCTAACTATAACTATCTACTGGCGACCGCCAGTAGATAATATATATATATATATATATATATATATATATATATATATATATATATATATATATATATATATATATATATATATATATATATATATATATATATTACCTATTGTCAGTCGCCAGTAGGTAGTTATAGTTAGGACCTAGTTGCCATAGGAAAATCATTTTTTGACTTGGCTATAACTTTGACTTCGTTTGACCAATCTGCATGAAATTTTGCCAAAAAAGTGTCACGGTGGGTACTATTGATTGAGAAAGTTTGGGGGTAATCCGTGCAGTGGGACTGAGAATTTGGGGCGCTAGATAAGGTTGCATTTGTAATGTTAATTCCCATAGCAACCTTTGGCCACCTCTACAGCCCGAACCGCTGAACAGACTTACACCAAATTTGGCAGGGAGGTAGATGTCGGTTCAAGGAAGTGCCTTTTGCTCATTTGGTGTAAATCCGTTCAGTAGTTTTTGAGAAATGTAAGTTTAAAATTATAGTGATATCTCTGGCCGCGAATATTTTGCGAACGTCTTGTGCTGATTCGCGAATGCAGGAGCCAATGGGAATGCTCTGATTGGCTAGACGGAACCTGAACAGAAAGTTGCAGGCGCCATTTAATTTCTCGGAAACAGTTCCCGGGGCTAAAACTCTGTGTGAAAGCCCACATAAGGGGTCAGGGTGGAGATACTCTGACCCCATTGTTGAGAAATAGAGGTGTTAGTGACAGAAGTTATATGTCCAAAATTGTTTTTTTTTATCGTGTGCGATATTCGCGACAACGACATGACTGCCAGCGTGGCCCCTCCCCCGTGTACCATCACAGGGACATCGCGACTATCAACAACATCAAGAAAATTGATAAAGGTCTTTAAAATATATATCAATGTGGAAGAACAACCTGTCCAGGGACAGGATACGTCAATGTAGCAAAATCTCCTCGATACCCTGGTGGCTTTACAGAAAGAAACAGATGAAACCAGTAGCCAAAGTATGAGTCTGGCTGCAACACCAAGGGAAAAAGAGAAGAAAACTCCTTTCAAGAAAAAATCGACTTTTACACCAATCATGATGAGGGACGGAATTGATATTTTTAATGAGAATGTGGTACAGGAAATAAAGAAATTAAATTCAAAAATACAAAATCAAAAACAAAAAAAGAGTAACAAAAATCTTCAGTACCATCAATTGATATCTAAACTCCAAAAAAATGAAAATAATGTAGTGCGAGGCTCAGACAAAGGAGGAAATGTGGTTTTATGGACAAAAAGATTATGTTGAGGAGGCTCTGTCTCAATTAAATGACAGGAATGCTACCGCACAAGCAATTTCCCAGCATTAAGGGGAATATATAATGATTTTTACAGTAAACTGGTAGCCTGGAAAAGTGCGGGACTAATAACAACCGACGAATATAAATTTATCAGGAATGATAACCCCAAGACACCGAATATTTATTTTATTCCCAAAATTCATAAAAGCACCACAAAACCCCCAGGAAGACCGATTATATCGGCCCAAAATAGCCTCTTGGAGAATGTTTCAATATATGTGGACTATTTCTTACAGGATTTAGTTAAAAATCTTCCATCCTACATAAGAGATACGAGTGATTTTATTTCCAAATTGAAGGATTTTGGTTGGAAAAAGAATTATTTACTAATGACTTTAGATGTCGTGTCGTTATATACATGTATCAACGATAAAGATGGGCTACGTGCCCTTGAGTTTTATTTAAGAACTAATGATGCTATCCTGTCCCCACACAGCATGATGCTGATAAATATGATCAGTTTTTGTCTTTACAACAATGTTTTTTTATTCGATAAAACTTATTATCAGCAAATGCGGGGTGTGGCAATGGGGGCCAGCTTCTCTCCCAGTTATGCCTGTTTGTTTATGGGCTGGTGGGAGGAGCTGGTCCTGGAGGTATCACACAAAGGTTACATGGATAAGAATGTGAAGGCACTTTATCGTTTCATTGATGATCTGTTCATTGTATGGGAAGGAACGGTGGAGGAAGCCAATGATTTTGTATCAGCTATTAACAAAAACAGCGTTAATTTAAAATTCACTTCCACCATCAGTGAAAATAATATTTGCTTCCTAGATGTGGAACTGTATATAGAGAACAATAACATCGAAACTAGAATTCACAGAAAAGAGACGGCTGGAAATGCGGTGTTGCACTCTAGCAGTTTTCACCCCAGACATCTTATTGAAAGTATCCCCTATGGGGAAATGATAAGACTAAAAGAGTATGTAGTAACCCGGTTGATTTAATTGCTGCCCAACAAAAGAGTAAAAAAAGATTTTTAGCACGGGGGTACTCCAAAAGACAATAGAAGCAGCTATAACCAAATCCAACATGAAAGACAGATCTCTGCTATTACAAACTAAAACGAGCGGTGAAAAAATTACTCAGTCAAAGGAATCTGAAGTTAGGTTAATACTAGCTTATAATGCCCAACATAGAGAAATAAAAATATTATGCAACGCAATTGGCAAATTGTGAGGAGTGACCCAGTAATAGGTGACACACTACCACCATATATGGGAGTGACTTATAGGAGAGCACCTTCAATGCATAATAGCCTAGTCAGCAGTAGTCCCGAAATAAAAGAACAGAGAAAATGGTGGCTGCAAAATGGATTTACAAAATGCAAAAACTGCAAGGCATGTCAATATGGCATAAATATGAAAACTTACAAGCTGGCGTTCAGTGATAGAGATTTTAACATCAACAAACCACTGAATTGCAAAACAGAATATGCCATTTATATTTTAGAGTGTTCTTGCAATCTTAAATATGTAGGTAGTACTAAACTTCCTGCGCACAAAAGAATTTTGCAACATATCAGGGCGATTAATAATAATGATCAAACGTATCCAGTTGCAAGGCATTTTAGGGACGTGCACCAAAGCAACCTAAAGGACCTCTCTTATTATTTGATTGACTCCATCCCCATGAACAGAAGAGGTGGAGATAGAGAAGGGCAACTTAGAAAGCTGGAAACAAGGTATATACTTAACCTTAATAGTAAAGCCCCGGGAGGTCTCAACACGACCGAAGACCTCTAAACATGCCTTTAAATAAATAAATATGGTCTTTTTGCTAGGTTTTTTATAACTAACTGTTAAAATCAAATCCTAAGGTTTAACCGCATCAGAGATTGTTTTAAGAAAATTTGAGGAGTAAATCAAATTGAATTGAAATTAGTATTTAAAAGAAAACAGTAGGTCGCCTGACCGACCTCAACCACAGGTATAGTGGTTTTTAAATTGAACACCTAAAAACACAAGTGGAAAATTGAATAATCATGGTTTTAAAGCACTGATTTTGGTGATGGGGATTTTGATACATTATGTAGCACATGCACTTTAAATAAATATGCCAATGATTTTGAATAGACGAAATTTGGGGAAGCCCAAGACAAGATATAAACACACTAAAAGGATTTAAGATATTACCAAACTGTGTAAACCCAGCATTTAAGCTAGGATTTTTGACTGTAAAAATGAAAATTGTTTTGAATTATGTCAGGCTCATTTTACTATAAATTTTAAATGAATATTTATTTTTGTATTTATTTAAATTTGATGTCATGAAATGAATATGTTTTTATGGTATTTTATATTTGATACTATTTATATATTTCATGTACATAAATCAATTTATAGATTTTTTAGATCAAGCTATAATTGTATTTAACAAAGTATATCATTACCTGAATAAGCAATTTCAATATATGGAGGATTTTTTTCAGCTTTTTACTCGGTGTATTATTGAATGAAATGTATCCTATATAGTATGTTTTTTATGTCTATTCCAATTGTCCAATGGCTAGGCACAAGTTACTTTAAAAGGGTGGAAAAAAAGCATAAGCGTTGTCATGTGATCAAGGTCCGGCTGGACCGAAACGCGTTATGGCCGATGCTGAATAAATCATTTAAGCACTCATCTTGTGGTCCATGCCTGCTTTTGCCAACGAGGAGCTGAAGGGAAATAAGGCAGTTAATTTGGATATATATATATATATATATTACCTATTATCAGTCGCCAGTAGGTAGTTATAGTTAGGACCTAGTTGCCATAGGAAAATTATTTTTTGACTTGGCTATAACTTTGACTTCGTTTGACCAATCTGCATGAAATTTTGCCAAAAAAGTGTCACGGTGGGTACTATTGATTGAGAAAGTTTGGGGTAATCTGTGCAGTGGGGACTGAGAATTTGGGGCGCTAGATAAGGTTGCATTTGTAATGTTAATTCCCATAGCAACCTTTGGCCACCTCTACAGCCCGAACCGCTGAACAGACTTACACCAAATTTGGCAGGGAGGTAGATGTCGGTTCAAGGAAGTTCCTTTTGCTCATTTGGTGTAAATCCGTTCAGTAGTTTTTGAGAAATGTAAGTTTAAAATTATAGTGATATCTCTGGCCGCGAATATTTTGTGAACGTCTTGTGCTGATTCGCGAATGCAGGAGCCAATGGGAATGCTCTGATTGGCTAGACGGAACCTGAACAGAAAGTTGCAGGTGCCATTTAATTTCTCGGAAACAGTTCCCGGGGCTAAAACTCTGTGTGAAAGCCCACATAAGGGGTCAGGGTGGAGATACTCTGACCCCATTGTTGAGAAATAGAGGTGTTAGTGACAGAAGTTATATGTCCAAAATTGTTTTTTTTTAATCGTGTGCGATATTCGCGACAACGACATGACTGCCAGCGAGGCCCGTCCCCCGTGTACCATCACAGGGACATCGCGACTATCAACGACATCAAGAAAATTGATAAAAATCTTTAAAATATATATCAATGAATCATTAGTATGCATTTTTATAGAGATATTGATAAATGTTTTTATAGAGTTATTTATATAGTGAGTTATCTACTGTGATGGTTAGAATTAATTATATAGTTATCACTTTTTAATGTGGTGGTGGCTATTGAATTCCTGCTTTTGCTTTCCGCTTTCGCGACGTACTCGCGGGGCACGCGATCACCAGCCTCACTGCGAAAACGGAAAATAGGTTTTAGAATGGCTGTTCTAGAAATACAGTAGAAAAACATGAGTTTGAAGTGTACAGTAATAAACCTCTAGTGTGTAGAATACTGTAATGTGTGTGCATATATGTGTTTTCACTTTATGGGAAAGGCGAGATCGTCGCATTTAACAACACCATCGCAACATCTCGAATAACCATGAAAACAGAAAATAGGTCTGAAAGATGGTTTTTAAAGAAACTTAGTACAAAAATATGAGTTTAAACATGCTTTGAAAGAAGTATGGATATAGTAATGTGTGTAGGGCAATGTTCAGAATGGATTTTTTTACATATTATTTTTGGATGTGCTGGTGGCCATTGAAGTCTGGTTTTGTTTTCCGTTTTCGCGACGTGTGCGCAGGGATCACGACGCCGTCGCGAAGATCCCCAAAAACTAAAGCAAAAAACCCTTTTGGAAAAAAACTTCACAATATTTCTGGTAGTAGGGTGGCTCTGAGCCTTTGCGTTGGTTGTGTGTATTTGGCTGCTATCCAAAAGACCATATGCAGAGTTTCAGGTTACTTAGAAACACCCTTTGCCTTCATCTGTAATGTGCTCTCCATCATTTCTATAAATTCCATGCATGTCAAAACGCAGATTGCTGTTATAGGCACAGCCCATGCGATGGTCTCTGAGGAATGCAGAAGTAGTTTTATTAACATGTTTCCTGGCTTTGTCAATCTGTGGACAAAATTGATTTGACCACTTCCATTTCTGTCTTTGGCATATATTAGAGTACACCAAGACGGTGTGAGGGAAAAGTGACATCAGTTCTGCAAAGGTTTCTTTCACTAGGATTTCCAGCCCTACCCCAGTCAACGTGCCTAGATCATTGCCACCACAGTGCACAATCATGAGGTGAGGAGCTTGGGAATCCACAATGGATTTAACCAAAGCCAGCAACTGATGAAACTTTAACTCTCTCTGGCCAAACCAAGTAATCTGCATATTTGGCAAACCCAAGTGCCTGTCAATAACTCTCTTTCTTGGAGCCTCTTTAGCCCAATAGCTATAGCTGTGGCCCATAATCCATACTACAGTATTTTGAAGTGAAGGAGCAATAGTAGTCAGGAGAAAGCTGGAGCTGAATGAGGTAGTTTTCCAAAGGAAAAGAAGATCAAATGGAGGTGTTTTAAAAAAAATCACATTGGATTAGGTAGTGTGTTGGATGGCTCAGGAAGAAGTCTTATTATTGGCTGTTGTTTAAAAAGAAATGTGATACAGATATGGATATGCTTTTGAATCTATGGAGTAAACCACACCTACTGTATCTCATTTGGAAGTAGCATGTTCCTTCTAGAATTTGCTGAGAACTTGTGACCTCCTGGTTCCACTGGGTTGCTAGGTACACTGAGCTAAGACTGTATTGGGGGAGGAGGGTGTTAAGAGAAAGAACATTTCTTTTTAAAGTTGAGGAGTAATGACACAATGTAAGTAATGGCAAGTTTTAATTTCCAACTCAGGACTATGCAATAAACTGTTGTGTAGTATTTAAATTTCAGAAAAATGAAGCTAGATATAGGTTTGAACTCCTGTTTTTTTGCGATTTCTCAGCGATGATTGCTAAAACATTGTGAAAACGTGCCGACAGGAACCTCGTTTTGAAAGAGAGAGAAAGGGTTAACAGATGCTAACCATTCACAACTGGAGATCCAGTAGTCTAAAATGTAAGACATGATTTCATTTGCTGCTTTTCTCATGATGATAGACTGGAAATTTGAAGAGCTTGCCATTTTAGAGTTGCTTTGTATGAGAGTAGTGTACCATTCTTGCGCTTAGTTTTTAGAAATCTTAACGGTGTCAAAACTATGCAGAAAATCTAAAACAACAATATAATCTACAAACTGAATTTAGTGGTATATATATAACTTTGTAATTATTTTAAAAATGTACATTAGAAATGAAGATGTCTATGGGAGTTTGATTAAAAGGAGTATCACAGTGATGAGAAAAAAATATATCAGATGAACTACGTATTAGAGGGTATGTATTTAAGAAGTTAGTGGTGAATGTTTTGGGAAGAAACAGAAAATTGAATTAGTGCCTCTTTATTACGTTGTGTATTTTATTGAAAAATAAAAGTATAGTCTTGTGGAAAGCTGCAATGAGGAGCTAAGAATGTTTTAAATGTCTAATCATCATGTGCAGAATAGATACATCTGTTATTTGCATTCTGGGAGTTGTAGTACTTTTAGTAACATTATGAAACAGGAATAGTGTATTGAGAAACAAAATATGAGAACATGTTGTCCGCCTGTATATGAATTAGAAAGAAGTAATACTTGTTAGGTATGTATTGGGAAGTGTTTGTCAATGCTTTAACTTATATAACCACTTTGCATATGCTTAGATGGTGAGATATGGTTTTTGTGCTTGCACATAGTTATATATACAGTGGGACTTTTGAGTTTGCTTAAAGATGCAGAGAGGTATATATTTTGGGAAAGATGGGTTGAAGGTGTACATCTATTAAGAAATCGCATATATGTTTACATGGTGATCTATGTTCAGTAAGGCTGATGAAGATTTCATGTATATGGTTAGGGTAATGTTTTTCTTTAAACATGCATTGTTTAAAATTGAGAAGGAGTAATAGTGGAGAATGCTTTGAGAATTCCTGTGCTAGCTTCATTTTGAGTGTAACTTTTGTTTGAGATATGCTGAATATATATTTTAAAAGCAGATGAAGTATTTAAAAAATGATGTAGGTATGCCATTCGCAAAAGGTTTTGTGCTTTGAAAAATTTCAAAATGTTGTTTTCCGTTTTAGAAACTTACTTATGCATGTGCTTGCTCAGTAACAAATCAATGTATGATACCAAAGGGCCATGTATGCAATTATATATCAAGTGTGATAGCTAGATTTCACTCACACATAATGCAAAAGAAAAGCATGTATACAATAAAACAGGTAGTTTGATACTGACAGAAGGAGATAACAAATGAGTCAGAGATATAGTGACAACTGTTATGTATCTAACACCAATGAAAGTGCTTTCTCAGTCAGTCAGGCAGTATTCAGGCACTCATGGAATCACCCAGCCACTACTCAGGCAGTCACCAAATCAGTGATTCACTATCCATGGAGTTATTCAATTATCCAGAAACTATGCATGTACTCTTGCAATCAGGCAGGCAGAAATTATGTAGTCATTGAAGTATGCAGGCACTACGTATACATTCATCTAATCACCTAGTGTATTAACTAGTGACTTATGCAATTAACAAAGCTGTAACTAAGCAATCATTATAACATTTGTGCAGAACCTATGCAGCCATCTAAACACCCACTTACAACCCATGCAGTCATTGAAATACTGAGGCATACGCGTGCACTGAGGAAGCACTCAGGCTCTACTCATGAACTCATGTAATTACATAGAGAGCACAATTTGGTGGAAAGCTAGATCTTGGTCCAGAAAGAGTGAAATTTGTGATTTGCTTAAAATCCGTTCAGTAGTTGCAGAATTATTAAAGAAAAAAGCCTGGTGGAACCTGTTGGAACATATATATACATAAATGAATTAGGCACTTGCCAAAATCCTCAGCCCGAATGGGAATCGAGGAATGAGATAATTTTGATCATAAACTGTAAATTGAATATATAGGAAATGTATGACTACAAATTACTGATATTTATTGGAAAAGTTCTGCAATGAATCATCAGTGCAAAAAATGAATCATGGATGAATGTACAACCACCAACACGGCATGTCTGTTATGGTTGGTTTAATCACGGAGTGTTGCAGAGCCTGTCTTCTATTGTTATGGTAGTAGCGGACCACGTGATCAGGAGCTTGTGATTTTAAAATGGAACTATGGCAATGGCGTTTATTGTGTGAGCAAGCATTCTGAGACAGGCGAAACGCGTTACCAAGAAATAAACGAGAGTTTTTAAATCGAAATCGGAGTCCCTGTGTCGGTATCCAGGTTCGTGAAGGAAACTGGAGTTGGTGTATATATATATATATATATATATATATATATATATATATATATATATATATATTTCACAGCAAACACTCCCCGCACCTCCACGCTGACAAGCAGTCGAGCAGAGAGAGAGACGGACCCAGATTCAGTAGCAGGTAAGATCTTTTATTCCTCTCACCCTTGCGACGCGTTTCAAGCACAAAGTGCCCTTGTCCACACTTGTCCATATATATATATATATATATAACAACACCTCCCTTGTAGCACAAAGAAGAGCGCCGCACACCGGACTTTGAACACACCAGGCACTTTATTCACGCTTGAAACAGGATGGCAGCATATTTAATCCTAACGCGTTTCAGCTCATGTAGAGCCTTGATCACAGGAGAGCCATATGGATACTTGGGGCGTGACCACATTGATGTCCGCTTTATCTAAGACTACAACGTCACTCCGTAGTCTTAAAATACTTTGATGTCCACAATGCACTGGGAATGTCATAAAAACACCTTACTTTGTTGTGGCCCGCAATTCCGTTTTCCATAATGTTTCTTATTCCTGGGGAAATGCAGGCTATTGCTTTCAAACATGAAACTGACTTCCCATGCAAAAACGAGTCTCCAAAAATATCTTAGTGCCACAATTGTTGTTACTCTCATGCAGCGCCTGTCATTCAAAATCCATCACAAAAAGACCAGTGTCCATTTGTTTCCCTTACTCTGCTGCAGTGTATTGATAATCGGTTGAACTTTCATACCTTACTTCAGTGCATCATGCGAGCTGGTCGGGCTCAATGTAATAAACAATCCACCTCCATCTTCTCCGACCTTGAGCGCCTGACCCAAACAGGGCGGCCTCGGCACGCGGGGACTGGAGCACCTCGCTAATATCCAACAACACCTCCCTTGAAGCACAAAGAAGAGCGCCGCACACCAGACTTTGAACACACCAGGCACTTTATTCACGCTTGAAACAGGATGGCAGCATGTTTAATCCTAACGTGTTTCAGCTCATGTAGAGCCTTGATCACAGGTGAGCCATATGGATACTTGGGGCGTGACCACATTGATGTCCGCTTTATCTGAGACTACAACGTCACTCCGTAGTCTTAAAATACTTTGATGTCCACAATGCACTGGGAAAGTCATAAAAACACCTTACTTTGTTGTGGCCCGCAATTCCGTTTTCCATAATGTTTCTTATTCCTGGGGAAATGCAGGCTATTGCTTTCAAACATGAAACTGACTTCCCATGCAAAAACGAGGCTCCCAAAATATCTCAGTGCCACAATTGTTGTTACTCTCATGCAGCGCCTGTCATTCAAAATCCATCACAAAAAGACCAGTGTCCATTTGTTTCCCTTACTCTGCTGCACTGTATTGATAATCGGTTGAACTTTCATACCTTACTTCAGTGCATCATGCGAGCTGGTCGGGCTCAATGTCGGAGAAGATGGAGGTGGATATATATATATATATATATATATACACATATATACACATACACATATATACACACACATATATATATATATATATAAATATATACACATATATATACATATATATATATATATATATGTATATATATGTGTATATATATATGTGTATATATTATATATATTCTATACTCTGTTCCGCAAAGTTCCTCAGCATCTTGATAGCAGCAGTCCACGGCGGGAATGCGAGCCCCCTAAAATCCACTCATAAGTTGTCTCGATAGTTCGGTGAGCAAGTAGACAAGCTTTCCGAAATGTGTTGGGCATATAAATTGCCTAAATAAAGGCTTGCTGGCATTCAATTATCTGGACTATGGCTGGTTTTTCAATAGCTGCCTGGACTCGGGGCAGACTATTGAGACAACTTATGATTGGATATATATAGTAATAGTGATACTTCACATACTTGCATGTCCTACTGATAGCGGACCCGATTCACAAAGATTGATATATGAGTAGATGTGTCTTATGCTTTAGGTACTTCTGAATTCCAGGAGTAAACTAGGAGTCCTCCTGGTTTACAACTGAAATTTAAAAGGACTACAAGAATATGGCACCACAAAATCTTTGTGAATTGAGTTCTACGTGTAAAATGCCAAACACATAGTACTATATTATAGTTGCAAATGCGGGCGTGACAAGGTGGAGTGGCTGGAAAATGCTGAATATCTAATACAAAGTGGGAGGCGTTATGGGAAAATTAAGGAGAGGCTCATGTAGGAACATGCAAATATACAATCACACCTAAAAACGGTAAGTCAGTAAAGTTGCACCCACATCTCCTCCAATAGTAACACAATCCAAATGGGCTCAAATCTACCCCACATAAGCATTTGTGTAAGTCACACACTTTACATAGTTACTTACAGATACTGTAAGGAAATCACATATGTATATATATTACCGGAGGCAGAGAATAATACAACAATAAAATTGTCATATAAATTTAGAGGGGAATGTCAAACACTTTGAATCAAAAATATTGTGTGACTTGAATGTTGTGTCAAAAAATATTATCCATAACAAAAATATCAAGCAACAGAATATAGAATGTAAGATTGTTGCTATATAATGTATTTATCATTTTTAAAAAGCATTGTTGTATATAGTATAGTCCACTTTAATGCACTTGTATTAAATATTGTTTTTAATTAATGTAATATCTATTAAGGAACATATTATTTTAGGTTTTAATATTATTAATGTAACTGTTTTAAATTTTTTAAATACAGTTTCTGATTTTTAATGTGTAATCACAATGTTTTACATTCAATTAGTATTTTATAATTTAGAAGCAGGTTTTTGGCGTTATAGGGGAAGTTGATGGGAAGTTATTTAAATGATAAAGTATCCTCTTTTATTTTACTTGATTTTTTATGTTAATTAAATATTTAATCGGTGATTATTTATATACATTGATTAATTGATATTTTATTTATTTAAGTGTATTTTGTGATTTTTATTTTTACATTTTAAGTATTATTTATATAGCAATTACTACCCCTGAAGAGGCATTAAAGCACTTTGCGGCAAGTAGCATGCTACTCCAGGCCCCAGGTTAGAGGTAACTAGGTAATAGGTGAGTATTATGCGCTCCCTTTTCCTAGTAGGATTAGTTATGTTAAGGTTGTTAAGTTTGTGCTCTTGAGAGATCTCTGGCATTTAATGTAGGGATAGATTAATTGAAGTTAAATAATAAAGCAAAGGTGTGAGATGTTATTGGTTGGGAGTGCTGGACATGTGTGCCTGTTGAATATATATATATATATATATATATATACACACACATATATATAAATTTGCTGTATATATTTACATCGCTTAGGTCTGTATAGATATCTATCTATATCAATATCTATCTATCTACCTATCTGTATCTGTATATATTTATAAATATATATATATCGCTTTCTCTCCACCCTTCAAATCCCCTCCGGTAGACGAAGGACACAGACAGCAGTTATTTGATGCCAATTCTTTTACTTAGTTTCTTAACAGCCCGCCATGACAAGTTTCGGCCAAGCCTGGCCTTGATCACATGACGTATATATATATATATATATATATATATATATATATATATACATATTACCTACTGGCGGTTGCCAGTAGATAGTTAATGGTAAACGACCTTTACAACATGGGCAGAGCTAGGCATGCTGTTTCCCCGCAAGCGCAACCACGCTTGCCTTAACCACGTATATGCCTTAACTACACATATGCCTTAAACACGCATATTCGTGGTTAAGGCAGTGCGCAGTCTAGATTTCCGGATGGGCAAGAATAGGAACAGGTAAGATCGGGACATTAGAGACACAAAAGACTTTCTACAAAAAATTGAGAACATACATTGGGATAAAAATTACTGGCTTGTCTGTTTGGATGTAGAAAGTCTTTATACAAGCATCAGGCATAGAGACGGACTAAAGGCATGTGAACATTTTTTAAGGACCAGAAGTATACATCACTTGACACATACTAGGATGTTACTACAGATGATCGAAATCTGTCTCTTGGAAAATGTATTTACATTTAATGGAGTTTTATATAAACAAGTACAGGGGACTTCGATGGGCACCTGCTTCGCTCCCAGCTACGCTAATCTCTTGGTGGGCTGGTGGGAGAAGCAGGTGCTCTGGAGTGAATCTCTGGAACATTGGACCAACAAGGTCAATATCTGGCTCAGATTTATTGACGACGTCTTCTTTGTATGGGAAGGCGAAGAGGAAGAACTCCTTGATTTTGTAAAAGAATTAAATGAGAATTCTGTAAACCTAAAATTTACCATGCAATACAGCCAACAGACAGTTGATTTTCTGGATATCAGACTAACTGTGAAGGGTAACAAACTTGAGACGGATTTATTTAGGAAGAGCACAGCAGGTAACTCTGTTCTACACTCAGCGAGCTGCCACCCTCCTAATTTCAGGTGGAGTATACCCTTTGGAGAGTTCCTGCGAGCAAAGAGAAATTGTAGTTCTGAGGAAACATACAGCGAAAACAAGAAGGAAATGTCACACAGATTCAAAGCCAGAGGGTATCCCCTTAAAATGCTTAAAATGGCCGAAAAAAGAGCAGATCAAATTGAGAGAAGTGAAGCCTTATACAAAGCACCTAAGATCAAACAAACGGAAACAGATGCCCCCATAAGACTTATCACAACCTATAATTCTCAGTCTAAACAGTTTAGTCAGATAATCAGAAAAAGATGGGACATTCACACACAAGACAGATTACTAAAAGAAAAACTGGGCTCATACCCAGCGATAACATACAGAAAAGGTCCCTCTATTAAAGACAAGATAGTTAGGAGTCACATGGAACATCGAAAAGTGACATGGCTGGAAAGAATGGGGGTTTTCACAAGTGTGGAAAATGTAAGGCTTGTAGTCACAGTGAAAATGTGAAGGAGGTTACACTACAGAGAACCCATAGGAAATGGCACATCAGGAAGAATATACAATGTAGCACTGATTTTGTGGTTTATGTAATTACGTGCCCTTGTGGTAAGTGGTACATAGGCTCAACCACCTTCCCTGTAAAGAAGAGGATATTAGAGCATTGGCGTGCCATTACCAACAAAGATTTTAGCTATGGCACGGCGAAACATTTTTACCAAGAACATGACAGTGACTGGACACAAGCGAACTTTTTCGCTCTTGATACCATCCCCAAAAATCCCAGAGGTGGCAATAGAATTTTAGCCTTACGCAGAACTGAATCCAGATTCATATTGCAAGCTGGTTGTGTCGTTCCTTTTGGGATGAATAATGATGAAGAGATGCATGTGCATCTGTAATTAGATTGCAATAGTGCTTCCCACTGTACCTTTGAAACAGAATCAGTATTCTGTATTTATTTTAACGTTTATATAATCACTGTTGTGTCATTTATCCCATCCCTTTTGAATTTTCCTTTTGTATCCCTTCACAATTGCACAATATGATTTTTGGATTTCTGTGTAATATTGAGAAGCGGTGTGTTGACTTAGTCTCTCTACATGAGTAGTGTTTTATTAAGTAAAAACATTCTTGAAGTGGGCAATATTGTCAGCAATATGATGTTTTGTATACCTATAAGTGACCATATGTTTGATTAAACTTTTTTCAATTTTTGATTGCTCCCGTATAGATTTAATGGATGGATTGTATGAGTCACCTTCACTACAGTTATGAGCTACGAGCACGGAGTTTTAGGTGATTGTATCTACAACCACGCTCTCCATTTTTCCAGATTCATGTGGGCAACAGGATAATACTAATGGTCGTTTTTCTGTTACTGTTAATTCCATATCTGTTTCTATATGGGTACTATACCCTTTATAAATATCAATGTCAGCAAGTATGTTTTGCTTTCTTATTTATAATAGAATAATGTTAATGAGTGGTTAACATCGATTTAATAGAATCAAAGGTGCTAAACCATTTCTGGCACCTCGAAACCATGATAGCCCACGCTTTATAACTGGGTACTTTACCTGGATAATGCATTTACCTCTTTGAACGACAAGTCGTCTTATAGTTTATGTTGGAGACATCATCATTTCACCGCTTTTTCTCTTTCTTTCTTTTCTTTCTTTGTGAACATTGTATAGATTTCATTATTCTGTAAATTATGTGTTTAAATGAATGTAATACACAGCACTGTATATAGGGTATGAAATGTTTGGAAATACTCACGGAGTTAGTTGTGATGACAGCACCATTAAGTATTTTCTTTAGCTCTATGGAAAAGTATAAAAAGTCTGAACTTTGAACTAAGGTCATGTGACCAAGAGCTGGATAGCTCGAAACGCGTCTTTTTGCCTCGAATCAATAAATATTATTTTTCAAAACTTGGATCGGTGTGGCTCGTGCTTACACGAATCAGTAAGCTATTTGGTGGATATATATATATATATACATATTACCTACTGGCGGTTGCCAGTAGATAGTTAATGGTAAACGACCTTTACAACATGGGCAGAGCTAGGCATGCTGTTTCCCCGCAAGCGCAACCACGCTTGCCTTAACCACGTATATGCCTTAACTACACATATGCCTTAAACACGCATATTCGTGGTTAAGGCAGTGCGCAGTCTAGATTTCCGGATGGGCAAGAATAGGAACAGGTAAGATCGGGACAGAAAGCTCAATGCAGACAAGGAAAAGGGGCAGGGGCCCGGTTTGGGGGATAGTTTTAGGGGTGGGGGTAGTTTTTAGGTCTTGGTGGGGCCAGGGTTGTTTATAGAGCAGGGGGCCAGGTTTTAGGACTCAGGGCAGGGGGTTGGGGTAGCTGTAGGTTTTAGGGATGGGTTAGTTTTTAGGGCTCAGGTGGGGGTTGGGTTGTTTATAGGGTAGAGGCCAGGGTTTTAGGGCTCAGGTTGGGGTGGTCGGGTAGTTTTAGGTTTTAGGTGTGGGGTAGTTTTTTGGGCTTAGGTGGGGGTCGAGTTGTTTATAGAGTAGGGGCCAGCATTTTAGGGCTCAGGTGGGGGTCGGGTTGTTTATAGGGTAAAGGCCAAGGTTTTAGGGCTCAGGCTGAGGTGTGGTCTTTACCACACATCCCTTTACCAATCATGCCTTTACCAAGAAATTGCGTGGTAAAGACAAGCGTGGCAAAGGAATATGTTGTTCAGACACATTAATTGTTCGGGCTGCGTTGTGGCCATGCGTGCCTCTGTCATACAAC
Source organism: Calotriton arnoldi (assembly GCA_963921515.1). Classification (NCBI taxonomy): domain Eukaryota; kingdom Metazoa; phylum Chordata; class Amphibia; order Caudata; family Salamandridae; genus Calotriton; species Calotriton arnoldi. The sequence continues at coordinate 459,254 of CAWUFW010008144.1, forward strand.
CAGTATTTATAGTTAGGTCTGCTTTTCCATAGACAGAGTGTTTTTTGGTTTGCTAATAATTTTGGCCCCGTTTAATAAATCTTCAGGAAAAAAAGTTCATCCACCTCAGTTCCTTCCTGGAAGGTTTCAGGGTAATCCATCAAGCGGGGTCTGAGAAAAAAGGGAGTCCCAAAATGTAAAATCCCCATGCATTTTTCATAAACTTCTTTAAGACAGGTTATAGCAAAAACTGCTGAACAGAATAATGCCAAATTTGGCTGGATGCCAGATCTTGGACCGCAGATTATGCTTGTTGTGCTTTGGTGTAAATCCAGTCAGTAGTTTTTGAAATATTAAGAGTAAAAATTATTTGCATATTTTGGCACTGGGCTTGCGAGAGACCTGCGGGCGCCCCACCAGAGCGCACAATAAAAAATGGAGCACTGTGATTATCTGAGAGGCCCAGTTTTCCCCTGAGAGGCTCAGTGGCGGCTGGTGACATTTGAAAGTGGTGGGGGCATAAAACAATTGTCGTACTTCACTGCAGCGAGCGAGCCTGAAACACCTACGGGGGGTTCTGGGGGATTCTCCCCCCGAGACAATTTTGAAAAAAAGAGTGGGCAAATGGTGCATTTTCAAGCAAACCAGCAGTTTGGTGTATAAGGTGTACTTGCTCTCCCTCTCTCTTTCTTTCTCTCTCTCTTTTGCTGTGTGTAAACTCGGAGCGGCTGCCACATAATCTAGTATTTCCTGTTTAATTTGCGGAGTTTAACAAATTAACCAGAACTAAACATTGCTCCTAGCTCGGATTATAAAATACTAAAAGCCAAGGCCACCCAACTACAGAGAGGTTCGACTTCATACCCACAGTGGAGGGAGAGGCGCCGACCCTATGTGGGGACATCCTAGTAGGGTTCGGAGGGCACAGCCCACAGACCACCCAGCACCACATGGCCCGTCACCGTACAAACAAAAGGGACGCTCTGTTTCTTAAAAAAAACACACACACACACAATCTCAGTAAAGAAAATAAAAATATGCATTCTTGCGAGGTCTCAAAAAAGGTGAATCTCTGGGCAAGGGCCTCAGCAGCGCATTTAAGCTTGGTTGATAATACACATACATTACCCACTTTTCTTTGGAATACTTGAAATACGAGGTATTTGTCACACTCACAGAATACCCTACAAAAAGGCTAAAGATATTTGCCAGGTGCAATACATAACCCACCCCATCAGCCCTCAAAGTCTCATGCTTATAAAGGATGAGCTATACTGCAAGCACAGGAAGACAAAAAATTACCAAGGACTGGATCAACTGCTCATGTTTGGCACAGGACTGGGCATTCAATATTACACATATTCCAGCGCCTGAACCCCCAACTCTCTTACTCAATAGAGCTATCCAATGCCTATGAAAAACACCCAGAATGGACACAGACATAACAATGAAATGGACAACCCCACCCTGCATTAAAAAACTGAATCAATACAGGTATGAATTGCACATTTGATTTTTGTATATTAGTAGTTCTCATTACGAATGCGTAACTGGTTTTAATTTAAAATGTAGTAATAAAAGAAGGAGATTGCAAAGGACTAAAAAGCCAGGGTGGCCTCACACCTGACAGCAGTATCAAACATCAACATTGTGAAAGCACAAGCATCCTCATGAGTCATGAAATGGGACATGAGTGCTCTATAACACACACAGAGGGGCTTAAGCGAGACTTTAAAAAAGCTGGACTTTGACTTTTTCACAGTTGAGTGAACTTTCTGCCCGCCCCCCCCATTTGCCTCTGTTCTAGATGTGTGCACAGAGTTCTGTTGAGTTTGTCTGTGTTTTCATGCCCAGAACGGTTGTGAAAAAGTATGGGTAAAGCTGGAGCCCAACGAGGCAAGGCATTGAGGTAATGGTAGGGGGACCCAGTGGGCACTAAGTACAAAGGGAGCTTGGTTGGGAGAAAGCTTGTAGCACTGAAGGAAGGACGAGTGTAAAGTGGCATGGCCCCATAGGACCGGAGAATGGGGAGAGACAGGAAAGGATGAAGATAAAGCAAAGCAAGTGGTTTAGTATAGTTGGGAAGAGAGTGGATTGTGGCCTGCTGGTGCTGGCAGCAGAGGTGGAGAAGACACTGCCTAGATGTGATGAAACCGGCCCCTGCTCGAGTATAACTGCCCTTTGGACATCAGTGCTCGGAACACGCAGTGTTTGCACCTACAACGCACATTCCCAAGGTGCACATAAGACACACAGAAGTGCAGAAGAAGTCCCCACTCAGTCGCAACTCGCGGGGGGGTCGCGGGGGGGTGGGGGCCGGGGGTGGGGGGGTTTAAAAAATAAAGTAAAAAAAGAAAACTTACCTGACCGGCGCACCCGGGTCCACGCCGCCTCTGCTGCTGGGCAGGGGTCCTTCCTGTGTTGGCACCTTCAACGTCTTCTGCGTCACTGGAGTGGCTGGCAACCCCTCTCAGCCAATCCAGACGCTGCTCCAGCAGTGCCAGGATTGGCTTGAGCAGGGATGCTCCCCGCCCATTAGTAGACCGGGGGCTGCGGCATGAAGCAACCCTTGCTCTCCTAAGGGGAAGGCTAGTGCGCATGTTCTGGCTGGTCGTAAAAATGACCAGCCCAAAACCGAACATGCGCACTATTGCTGTCTAGTGCGCTGTCACTCAAAGCCTGAGTGCTGCCGCAGCCCCACCCCCTTCAGCGTCCCTCGTTCTACTTCTGACGCTAATTCCAATCAGGAGTTGTAGTGTAGCTCCTATTTCCCTAATAGGCTCTGCGCATTGGAATAATATACCCTATAGGTTTGACATAGGACTAAGGTCAATATGTCCCTATCGAGTATATTAAACTTAATTACTTGTGCCAGCTAGCTCAGAGGCCACTAGAAACTCCTTGATTAACAAGCAGGGAGTAGTTTCTGGCAGCTGCAAAACATGACAACTTTGTTTCCCTTTTAGAATCAGAACGTGTCCCAGAGTCGTGGAAACAATAGATAACAATTTCACTTAGCTCACTCGTGCATACTTAGTTTTCCTCAAAGTTACACAGAAAGAATAGACGGGCGTTTCAAAAAAGATTTATTGAACAGTCTTGTTTCTTGTGTAAGTAATATGTGCTGTTACGATCACAAGACAGTATGCAAGATAAATAATGTACAGCGTAAGCAGTAGAAATAAATAATACTGCGCTAGCATGATCTTTAGTAGATATTCATTTACATAAATAACATAGACTAAAAATGCGAGTACTCATACGATGCATTTCTAAGCTAGTTCTACCCCAATGTACCTAACCTAACCTAGGTGTAGGGAGAGGTATGAAGTAGGTGAAGTATTCCTTACTATGGTATACTAAGAGTATGTTAAGCCTAGTATGCCTAGTATGCCAAGAGTCCCTCTAGGTTTCTAGTCAGCTCCATACCTTAAGAATGAGAGAGGTGGGAATCTCTTGCCAGACTCGAACTCCAACACCCCGCGAGGGAAGTCAGATCAGTGGAAGCTGGACTCTCTGCGTGCAGGGATGACAGCATCTTCTCAGTGCGTCAGGCCGGGAAATGGGCTCCTCTGAAGTCGAGGTCTCCTCTGATGTACAAGGGCTAGGGAAGGTATATTTATACCTGAGAGGTACCTCAGAATGTTAGCATTGATGTGAATCGGACAGCGGAAGACGTCATGAATGAACCCTCAAGGTATAACGGTTCATGCATAATAGATGAGTCCTTGAAGAACTCCCAGACTGGCCATGGCTTCTTTGTAAGCCCGAGAGCTAAACGCAGGGCCCTGGTAGCGTGCCTATTGCGTATGTGCCGATAAAGACTCGCAAATCTTTTATAACAGTTCGAGCGTCAGCCGAGTGCTGAGGCCATATCCATAGGAACCTAGAGCATGAATCCACTGCAACCATGATATATTTATAGTTACCGTCCCTTTGCAAGGGACCGCAGTGGTCCAGGTAAACACAAGCTAATGGTTTGTCTGAAATTAACAGGGGTGTCTGCGCAGGACGTTTCACTGTTGAGACTTTCATCTGTTGGCAAATATCACATTCTAAAACATAGTTCTTGGTTTGTTTCCGAATGCCAGGCCACCAATATCTTTGCTTGAGTAAAGATACTGTTGCAGAAACACCTGCATGGGCAGAAGCTATCCCTTCGTGTGCTGCTAGGATTAGTCCTAATCTACGCTCCTTGTTTGGAATTACCCTATCCCCCACTCCAGGGATTCGAGCAAAAGGAACGCTGTTCGCATCAATTACATAAGAGTACTTGAGTGGAAACTTTTTTGGTAACGCTGCACCACTGCCTTTGCTTGTAGCATTGACAGCCAACATTATCTCACTGTCTATTTTCGTTTTTGAATGAGTGATCGCAGCTACGGAAGCCGTCTGAACAGCCCCCTTTGCGGCTTCGTCAGCCAATGAATTCCCTGCAATGTGAACGCCATCACGTTGATGACTCAGTGTGTGGATCACATGAGCCTTTGGTAGTTCGTTTTTCAACTGAACTACTTGTTCCCAAAGCGTTTTGTGCTTTATTGTGCCACCTTTCGGATCTTTGAACCCATTATCAAGCCAGTTTTGTATATATTCATTATACGACTGAACACAGTAAAGGAATCGCACACTATTAGTGTGGGGAATTCTCGATCTGTACTTTCAAGTGCCAGTTTGAATGCTTGTAGTTCAGCTCGCTGAGCTGTACAATCTCCTAGAGATTGAGTTTTTGTGACCATAGGTCTGAAGATGCCATCTCGCATGCGACCTTTAACGATTGCACACGCTGCACTGTAAGCTTGCTTACTCCTGTTGCGGGTTGTACGGATCCGTCAGTGTAAATTATAAATTCGTACTGATCGAGAGGCAGAATCTCAGTGGGCAGAGGACATTCTTGTTCATATTGCAGGAACGCTTGTGTTTTTAGATCAGGATCAAAAACATATTCAACATCTGTTGCAGCAAGAGAATTAACCCATTGTATCCATCTTGGATGTAATGCTTTAGCATTTGGAATGCTTGCTTTTGTGACCGCTTCTAAAGCTGGTACTGGGGTTACGACAATAATGCGTTTCCCTTGGGCTAGGGCTCTTTCTTTTGCTACAGCGGTTTGAACTGCTGTCAGAATTTTTTCAGTTGAAGTGAAGCGTATTTCTGCTTGTGTATACAAATGAGATTTGTATGCGATTGGTATTTTTTCACCCTCATTGAATGTTAAGTAGGTGAATCCGCATTGACCCGAAATTATTCGGATCACCAGGTTGCATTGACTTACGCGTGTTTGTAAGTGATTTGTGCTAACATGTTAGCCTGGAGTGAACGCAAGATTTCTGTGTGTTCCTGTGTCCAATTTCTGATTGAAAAATCAGGTTTGATTAATGCGTAGAGAGGTTTGACCCTTTCTGCGTTGTTTAGAATGTATGTTCTTCCAAAATTTAGGAAACCCAGGATGGATTGTAAGTTTTTTAGCGTTTTTGGAGGTTGGAGCAGCGCACATTTCTCTAGAAAGTTAGCTGCCAAGCTCTTGCCTTCACTTGAAAGCTCATATCCTAGAAATAGGACACTGAGATGGGCAATTCTGGACTTTTTGAAGTTGAATTTGTAGCCCTCAGAGGCGAAGCCCAATATAATGGTGCTCACCCTGTTTAAGTGTTTAACCAGGTCATCGTCTGTCAGATAGATGTCATCGACATAGGACAATGCCTCATTGTCATAAATTTGTAGTAACTCCGTTACCCTCTCTGAGAATAAACCTGGGCTGTTCTTGAACCCTTGTGGGAGTCGACAAAATTGACGCTGGGTCCCCATTATGGAGAAAGCTGTTAAGTACCTGCTTTCAGGTGCTATGTTTTGACAAAAGAAACCATTTGAGATGTCTAATGTGGTTTTATATTTTTTACGCACAATGTTATTCATTAATGCTGTGCTATGTGCATTTTACACTGCAAAAGTTTTAGAACAAGTGTTTAAGTGTCTGTAATCCAAAACTAGACGATATGTATTGTCTGGTTTGAAGACAGGAAACAAAGGATTGTTCATTGAGGAGGTGCATGTTTCAATCACCCCTTGGTATTCAAGTTGATCTAAGATCTCCCTGACCTGTTTTTTAGCTTCTTGCTTTATCGGGTACTGCCTTTGTGCAGTTGGTTCATGTTTCAGATGTATTTTATGGTGAGGTGAGTCCTCATCCCATCCTACATGATTTTTATATAATGCTGGGGCCTGGGCTACTGCCCATATCCTGGCATATGTATATTTTAGGTGAATTGGAATATGGTTGGAGAAGGCAGGCATAATAATGTCCTCGCCGTGTGGGCACTCCCTGACAAATTGTGGTGGCCAGTCTTTTTCTGCTGGAAGTATGTCATAGCCCCTTGAAAGTTTTTCCCAAAAGAGTGCTTTCACCTGTCTAGGTATGTCTCCCTCCATCCGGAGTGTTATTTCATATAACTTTTGTGGAGTACTAACCCTTGTGTCTACAGTCTCAACTTTAATGTACTCATTCAAGTCCACTATCTCCAGAAGTTCCTTCAGGTTCTGGCGAGCTATTGTGACTTCTGCTGCACTGTCCAGCATTGTCTGAGCCCATTCTCCGTTCTTGAGTTGTGTTCTCAGTATACTCGGCATGTCTGATCTTTAGATCTGCTACTTTCTTTTTGGAGAATTGAGGTTTTGTTTTATTTTTTGGAGCGTGTTTTTCTTCCTTGGATTTCACGCGTTCTTCTCTATGTTCTGACCGTCCTCTTCTTTCCGAAGTCTGTGATGAGATCTGAAAGGTACGAGAGGAACATGTATCAGTATCTTGATACCTGTCAGGCTTTCTCAAATGATCCCTATTCCTGAGGTTATACCTCCTTTCAGAGGGCTCCTTTTGAGGAGACCTACCTCGGGATTGAGAACGTTTCTCGTTTGAATTTTGTTTAGTAGTTTCCCACTTCTTTTTAGAAGATGTAGGATTTTGTTTAATAGAGTCCTTCTCAGGACTTTCAGATAGTTTCGGCTTCACTGGTCTTCCACCCAAACTATCTCTGCCTAATTCTGCATAAGATTGTTCAATTATTCTGGGTTGCTCAGTTTGATGTTCTGTAACATCGAATTCCCTTAATCGTTGGCGGATCGCCACTGCTGCTGCCTCCCCTTTAATATTAGATAATATTATTGTTGAATCCTGGTCGAAGTTTTTCAGTAATTTCATACCTAAATTCAGAGCAGGCTCTGCCCCGTATTCGTTTTGAATTTGTTTCAGGACATCTGGTATTACTGCAATTGACGGAACGCCATGTGTTTTAGTATAGATGGCAGCAAAGACTGCGCCCCAAGTGGTGCAATCTTCCAGTTGTGGTGTGATCCCCATTGGTAAACAGATGGTTAGGATTCTGTGTTTCTCATATGGGCTAGTATTCGGAAATACTGCTTTGATTTGAGTAATTTTTTGAGCTATCCAGAATGGAATTTGCTCACGTTTTGTGGGCATTTTACCCATGACTGTGTATAGAGTCTGTGGTGTAATTTTTAGTGTATTCCCCGGTAGAGGAGTTTGATTTGGAATTGTTAATGGTGGTTGGACTGTGAAAGTCCGCATGACATATTGGACCAATTGTCTGTAGATTTTTATTAACTCTGTAAGTTGAGTAAGTAGTTCCTCATCTGACATTATATCCAGTTCAGGATGAGGTGTGTAGCCGGCTAGAATCGGCCATGTTGCTCCTGGTCTACCTAGTGGACCGAGCCTGGTAATGTTTCTGTGATGTTTTAGGGCGCCTTTAAACCAGAGCTGATGCTCCTGGTATGTTAATGGAATTTCTATATCCTCGAACGGGATGTATTCCTCTGGTGGATCATCTTTGTAGAAGTGAAACAGTTTTGTAACTGAATTTGATTCAGGAAATATTACCCATGAATAGAATACCTCTGTCTGAAATGATTTGTGTGCCTCTATCACGAAAACTGCTCTACCTCCTATTGGTGGTAGGCCGTGTTTTATGAGTTTTAGAGTGATGGCTCTTCTTAAGTTTGGATTGATGTCTATGACACCCTCCTCGGTTTCAATAAAACCTGTGATGTTATAAGCTGTTACAGCTGGGTGACCCGCAACTTCACCGATGTCGGAGTCAGGCATTTTGTTTTTTGAAAAATGTAGAACAAGTTTCAAGGAAACAAAGATAAGGTGCACAATATTTTGGAACACTGTATCCTTCAACGTTGAGCAAACCAAACAGCTAATATATAGGGTGCTTCCCTATGTAGCCATGGCGGATACTTAATCCTGCTCACTCCAGACGTCTTTTGGAGTATATGGGTAGGGGTCTCTGAGAGAAAAGGCACGACTGAGTTACTCAGTATCTAACGTTAAATTACCGCCTTACCAAACGTTGGGCGCCATGTAGTGTAGCTCCTATTTCCCTAATAGGCTCTGCGCATTGGAATAATATACCCTATAGGTTTGACATAGGCCTACGGTCAATATGTCCCTATCGAGTATATTAAACTTAATTACTTGTGCCAGCTAGCTCAGAGGCCACTAGAAACTCCTTGATTAACAAGAAGGGAGTAGTTTCTGGCAGCCGCAAAACATGACAACTTTGTTTCCCTTTTAGAATCAGAACGTGTCCCAGAGTCGTGGAAACAATAGATAACTATTTCACTCAGCTCACTCGTGCATACTTAGTTTTCCTCAAAGTTACACAGAAAGAATAGACGGGCGTTTCAATAAAAGATTTATTGAACAGTCTTGTTTCTCGTGTAAGTAATATGTGCTGTTACGATCACAAGACAGTATGCAAGATAAATAATGTACAGCGTAAACAGTAGAAATAAATAATACTGCGCTAGCATGATCTTTAGTAGATATTCATTTACATAAATAACATAGACTAAAAATGCGAGTACTCATACGATGCATTTCTAAGCTAGTTCTACCCCAATGTACCTAACCTAACCTAGGTGTAGGGAGAGGTATGAAGTAGGTGAAGTATTCCTTACTATGGTATACTAAGAGTATGTTAAGCCTAGTATGCCTAGTATGCCAAGAGTCCCTCTAGGTTTCTAGTCAGCTCCATACCTTAAGAATGAGAGAGGTGGGAATCTCTTGCTAGACTCGAACACCAACACCCCGCGAGGGAAGTCAGATCACTGGAAGCTGGACTCTCTACGTGCAGGGATGACAGCGTCTTCTCAGTGCGTCAGGCCGGGAAACGGGCTCCTCTGAAGTCGAGGTCTCCTCTGATTTACAAGGGCTAGGGAAGGTATATTTATACCTGAGAGGTACCTCAGAATGTTAGCATTGACGTGAATCGGACAGCGGAAGACGTCATGAATGAACCCTCAAGGTATAACGGTTCATGCATAATAGATGAGTCCTTGAAGAAATCAATAGTCCTGTGCTAGGGAAACTCCTGAAGCCTAAGGGTCTGCTCTTCAAGAACTCGTTGTGACGTTAGGGTGGACGGATGTCGGAGACCATGCCTGTATTTGGAGTGCATGGTTTAATGCCTAAATAAGGACTGGGATTTTATGCCTATATAAGGGCAGGGCGAATTGTGCCTATAGAAGGACATGATACAGGAAAACCCATGTATGGACACCCTAAGAGGAATACAACAAAGTCCTGATTGGAATTAGCATCAGAAGTAGAACGAAGAATTTGTTATTTGTCATTTATTTAAACGATGAATGGGGCAGTGGGCCGTGGCATTAGTGGGGCAATGCCCCAGCGCCCCAATGGACGCACCGCCACTGGAGAGGCTCCTGTGAGTCTTGCAAGAGTGAACGCTCTGATTGGCTGGCTGTTGGAAGGGTTGAAATGAAAAATGGCCGCCATTATCTCTTACTGTGAAAAATTGGAAGTGTTGTGGAAATGAAAGAAAAAAGCTATATAAGGGAGCAGCAGAAAGGCATTCTGTATCCCTAAGTTTAGAAAGAAGGTGTCTAAGGAATAACTACTGTGAAGAAAATAAATGTATATTGTTTCTAATAAATTTTTATGATCTCACTGGACTCTCGCAGGATCGCAAATAGTAAAAAGGAGTAGATGAGTTCTCCATATGCTCCATTAGAAGGAATGCATGTTATGGTAATTGTTTTTGCAAGGAAGTGTGTAAGAGATAAGTACTGCGATGAGTAGATGCTTAATTCTTATTTTCAAAAAAGTTTATATCTCGCAAGACTCACACAGGATTGTGAACAGTAGAATGGAGTAGGTGATCTTTGAATACACTGTAACATGCAGACTTGCTATTGTGGGACGGAGTCTTACTGGAGGTTCTGTTTATCAGAGTATACTATTTACACCCATCTGCTTTGTAAAAGTTGTGAGTAGAGTATAATCTTATCCCACACCCTACTATGCACACCCATTATCAGAGAGAGGGGTGTTAGAAGGGAGAACAGTCCCTGGACAAAGAATACTAAGCGGAAATGTAATCTAAGCGAGATGTCTCAGTGGAGAGGCCAGTCTCTCTCCACACAGCCTACTAGGTACATCTGTCATCTGAGACAGAGGACTGACAGAAGAGGCCAGCCCATGCACATACCCTAGTACGTGCATCCATCATCTGAGAGAGAGGTCTGACAGGAGAGGCCAGTCCATGTACACACCCTACCACGAACAGCCATCATCTCAGATGGAGGTCTGACAGAAGAGGCCACACCCTAATACTTACACCTGTCATCTGAGAGAGAGGATATAGTGGAGAGGCCAGTCTCTTTCCATACACATCATCTGAGAGAGAGGTCTGAAAGGAGAGCCCAGTTCCTCCCAGTACCCTGCTATGCACATCCATCATTACAGAGAGAGTTCACAGCAGAGAGGCCAGTCCCTCTCTATGCCCTAGTACGCACACCCAACATTACAGAGAGATTTCTCACCAGAGAGGCCAGTCACTCCCCACACCCTACTATGCACACCCATCATCTGAGAGAGAGGTCTGAAAGGAGAGCCCAGTTCCTCCCAATACCCTGCTATGCACATCCATCTTTACAGAGAGAGTTCACAGCAGAGAGGCCAGCCCCTCTTTACACCCTAGTACGCACACCCAACATTACAGAGAGATTTCTCACCAGAGAGGCCAGTCCCTCCCCACACCAATCTATGCACACCCGTCATCTGAGAGAGCGAGACTAAGCGGAGAGGCCAGTCCCTCCCCATACCCTATTACGCACATCTGTCATCTAAGAGAGTGGTCTGGAAGGAGAAGCCAATCCCTCCTCACACCCTACTATGCATATCTGTCATCTGAGAGAAAGGTTTGAAAGAAGAGACCAATCTCTCCCCAGACCCACCAACACACAGCCGCAATCTGAGAGAGAGGTTTGAAAAGAGAAGCCAGCCCCCCACACCCTACTATGCATACATGTCATTTGAGACAGAGGTCTTAATGGAGCGGCCAGTCTCTCTCCACACACTGGACTACGCACATCCATCATGTGAGAGCGAGGACTCAGTGGAGAGGGCAGTCCCACAGCACACTCTAATAAGCACACCTGTCCTCTGAGAAAGAGGTGCATGTGGAGAGGGCAGTCTCTCCCCACACCCTACTGCACACACCTATCATGTAAGAGAGGGGTCTCAGTGGAAAAGATACTCTGTCCTACATACTAGTATTTCCCAACAATTTTTTTCACAATCCCACAAGACTAACAACAGTAGCCCAAAAGCTTCAGGGAGGGAAGCTTGATGAATGGACACATATGATTTTGCGTGAGGCTCACAAAATCTGATAGAAAATTACTGAGCCTGCCACAAGGTATTTTATGATCCAACAAGAGTCTTGCAAGATCTTGGGGAAAAAGGTAGGGGTTGGAAGAGAAATTTGTTTACTGAGAAATCTGTCAGTGCACAGGCTTATGTGTTTGAATACTCTACTATCCACACTGAAGGATGCAGACCTGTTGTCATGAGTAATGCATTAAATGCTCTTGCGAGAGAGAGAGAAACACACTGCTGAAGGCAGACATTTTGGTGTTCCCACACTTACAGGAGGCTTGCGGGATTGTAAAATAAAAAGGTAGTACGTAGTGAAAATCTGTCCCAGGAGAGAGGTTTTAGTTGAGACTGTTATGTGTGTGGAGACTATACAAAGGAGGTGTCTAAGGGATAACTTCTGTGAAGAAAATAAATGTTCTCGCAGGACTCTCACGGGATCGCGAACATTAAAAAGGAGTAGATGAGTTCTACATTCACTCCATTTGTTTTAAGGTATATTGTGATGTATGTTTTTGAGAGAAAGCATGTGAGACATAAGTACTCTGATGAGTAGATAGATAATTGTTATGGGGGTCATTCGATCCCACGAGCATCCTGCGATACTCGCATGGAAAATTTTGGGTGAGAGTCTCCAGGATCGTATATAAAAAAGGGGGTAGTGAAAATCTGATGCATATAAATTATACCTATTACAATAGGAGATGTTCAGTCAAAATGCTAATTCCATTACAAAAGTATGAGAGGCTCTCAAGCGTAAAGCAGCAAACACTGCTCTCTCGCAGTGGACTCGGAGGACGGTGCCCCTGGCTCTCGCAAAAGGCCTGCGAGAGGCTATGTATGAGAGCCTCATGGCTCTCACGAGTGTCTCACGAGAGTCATCAACTAACATACATAATGAAAGTATAGGGTAGCTCTGAAAAGAGCTTTTTTTAATTAAAATTTATATAACGTATTTTTGGTGGTTTTAACATTTGTAACTTTTGGGTATTTTTTTTAAAGAGGGTACAACAAAACCAAGAAAATGGGAAGAACAAAACAACATATCCTTCAAAACAAAGAGAAAAAAACTAGAAAACAAAATCGGCTGCTTAGGTGGCAAATATGATCCAGGACAAGCCTGTCCTGTTCAGCCGTGCATATCTCAGGAGAAAAAATTATCTGCTTGGATAACTAGCTGAAAAGGGCTTTGTTCAGATAAGCAGGGTTGCTATCTGCTTGAGGGGTGGGTACCTATGCAGGCACCTTGTCACAAGGTTGGAAAGATGTGGACGACCCTGATGAATTATCAAGATCAGCAGCACGGGCTAACTCACCCCGAGCAAGGCATGGAGGGTGCATAGCCCTCAATATTGCCACATCCCAGTGGTGCTTATGTTGTATTGCATGTTCCGGCTGCCCATACTAAATTCCTTTTTGCAAATTTTACAAATCACATATCTGGCAGATACTTTTTTTCCACCATGCCTCATTTTAAAAATTGCCACACCAAGGACTCTTTGGCTGAGGTGGCTGAGTTGCAGGAACAGCAGTAGGGTTCTCATCTGAATCTGAGGATGACATTCTGGTGACAGAAAATCAGCAATGTCAGAGAGCTAGCCAAATTGTCTAACCACAGCAAAACCCAATTGCCAAATAAAGACATCCACATTAATCAATCAAAATCCTTCCTTGGGATGTCTTTCCACTCCCAGGTCTTGTGGCGTCTCGCAAGAGACCTGTGAGATCATAAAACAAGGAACTTTCTTAATATCTCAAATGCAATGATACATCAACTGTTTTTCTACTTCAAACAACACTTTTCATGTCTTTATTTCTTCAAAACGACAAAAATACACTGTTATGAACTTAATTTCAAATTTGCGATCTTGCGAGTGAGTCACGAGAGCCAGACAGGAAGTACAGCCACCTCATACTCCACTTAGGGAATTGTGTGTTTGACTGTTGTGATCATCTCACGAGAGCCGTAACTTTGTAAACAAAATAATTAATACAATATACATACTAGACTGACTTCATTATTAAAGATTAGCATTCAATCCACTATGAAAAATATCTCTGTATAATAGATTAGAACGAAATGTGTAACTTTATGATCTCATGAGTCTCTCGTGAGCCTCCTGTGAGAGCGATCACACACCTTAAAAATGAATGTACATAGTGAAAACACATAGTTTACAGGATAGGAAAAACTGATCAGTTTCTTTTTGACATATAAAAATTAAGTTTATGTAAAGATACATACATAGAGTATGATAACTATGCTGGGAATATTTCTGTATTTTTGAGTGACAAAAAAAGTTGAACATTCTCAGGCCAAATTCACTGAAGAAACCAGAGGTTAAAGTAATGTTATAGTTAGGTGTAATAAAAATTTGTGATTTGGAGTAAAAAAATCTTAGAAATTAACTGAGAAAAACAAAGGTTAAAGTAACATTATTGTTAGGTGAATTTCTCGGTGACAATGTTAACGTTTTGAAAAAAAAACAAAAATAAATTCAGCAGTTATAGTTAGTAGCACTAACTATAACCTGCACAGGCCATGCACTGCTTATGACCTCACATATGACATCGCTCATGACATATTGTATGACATTTATGACATCACTAAAACCATAGATATAGTTATAGTTATCCCAAGAAACTATAACTTGTGCCTTAAGATAACTATAACTCACCATGCACTTCTAATTACCCCACATATTACATTTTATATTCCGTTTCTTAGTCCTCTACTTCAAAAAAGGAGCGCTGTCCCGCCTGGACTGGGGTCCGGCTGCCGCAGTGGATTGCTGTGGTAAGAAGGTCCATTTAACCTAAAATGTGGGTCAAAACGGAACACAGGCTTGCTGTGTAAATTGATTACAAGATCAAGAAATTTTTATGTATATTTGCCCATTGGAGGGCTAAGATAAAGGGATATAATTATGGACCACAAGGACCAGAATGCCCTATTTTTGCATCATTTTGCAGCCCCAGTCGCGGGCTCAAATGAGCATATAATGCTAATCTCGTATGTGGCCACAAAGGCAAAGATGGACTGTTATTTTAATACCTGTGAACAAGGTCATAACTGACCGAAACCCGTAGGGTTACAGATTTTTAATGTTCTTGCAGCTAATAAAGAGAATAACAGCCAGTTTGAGAGTGCGTCTTACCTCTGGGGACAAAAAATGAGTTTGTTTGGATTTTAACGGCATTGCCTGCCGCCTAAGACTGCACCACTACAAAAAAGGTGCTTTGTTGTGGCCGGACTGGGGTCCTGCTGCCAACGTGGATTGCTGCGGTACGAAGGTCCGTTTCACCTCGGATGTGGTCAAAACAGAACACAGACTTGCTCTGTGAATTGACAACAAGAAACTTTGATGTACATTTGCCCAATAAAGGGCTTAGAAAAGGAATATAATTATGGACAATGAGGACCCGAATGCCCTATTTTTGCACCATTTTGACAGGCCCAGTGAAGGGCCATAATCAGTATATAATGCTAACCTCATATGTGATCACAAAAAGCAAAGATGGACTGTTATTTAATACCCGTGAACAAGGACATAGCTGACCAAAACTCGTAAGGTTATGGACTTTTTATGTTCTTGCAGCTAATAAAGAGAATAACAGCCTGTTTGAGAGTGTGTCTTTCCTCTAGGCGCAAAAACAGAGTTTGCTTGGATACTAGTGGCATAGCCCTGCCTCCTAAGACTGCACGACTTCAAAAGAAGCCGCTCCGGACCACCCAGACTGGAGTCCAGCTGCCGCCATGGATTGCTGGTGTAAGAAGGTCCCTTTAACTTAGGATGTGGATCAAAACGGAACACAGGCTTGTGTATGAATTGATTTCAAGAACAAGAAAGTTTGATGTATATTTGTCCAGTGGAGAGCTAAGAAAAGGAATGTAATTATGGACCACGAGGACCAGAATGCCCTATTTTTGCGCCATTTCGCAGGCCCAGTGGTGGGCCACAATGAGTATATAATGCTAACCTCGTATGTGGTCACAAAAGCAAAGATGGACTGTTATTTAATAACCATGAACAAGGTTATAGCTGACCGAAACACGTAGAGTTACAGACTTTTAATGTTCTTGCAGCTAATAAAGAGAATTACAGCCTGTTTGAGAGTGTGTCTTTCCTTCAGGGCAAAAACAGTTATATATATATACTTTACTCTGTCTCGTTTTCTTTGGGCGAGAACACACGGCACTACAGATTCTGAAATTTTTCAGTTGATGTTATTTAAATCTATTAACCATTAATGCGATACATGGACGGTATATATATATATGTGACCAAGACTTCGTGAGGAAGTCGAAACGCGTCTTGCAGTTTTTCTTGCCATTAAATTGAATTTTCTTCACCCAAACCAGAGTGGCTCGTTTCTCCCACAGGAGTGTGAGAGTTTTCGTTGGTATATATATATATATATATATATATATATATATATATATATATATATCCATCAAAAAAAGGTTACCCCATGTGGAAGAGCCGCACAGGTAGGTTGATTTCCAATCTTTAATAACGAAGGCTGCAAACAGTTCCTGACAAAACCATCATCAAAGGATTACTGCCAGACGCGTTTCGGGTCCTCTTGACCCTTAATCATTGGCAATTGACACGTACAGCAGGACTGGCAGGTACATGCAGTTTACAGTTCGTAACACCACAGTGGGCTGATGCTCAGTTTTTCAAAAAACATGCTGCATCTTTTCTCCTTCGTGACGCACTACCTCCCTAGTGAAACCTGATGGCCTCACCTCGGGGACGCTGCACTCGCAGTGGGGCTTCTTCCGCGACCGGAGTGGGCCGCTCATATCCATCAAAAAAAGGTTACCCCATGTGGAAGAGCCACACAGGTAGGTTGATTTCCAATCTTTAATAACGAAGGCTGCAAACAGTTCCTGACAAAACCATCATCAAAGGATTACTGCCAGACGCGTTTCGGGTCCTCTTGACCCTTACTCATCTTCAATTGACACGTACAGCAGGACTGGCAAAATGCAACAATTTAAATCCCAAACACCTCCCCAGTGGGCGTGGCCACTCCCGTGGCCTCATGGTACTTGAAGTTGCAGATTAATAAAAACTTGAGTGAGTCCGTCCTGCAAGTACATGCAGTTTACAGTTCGTAACACCACAGTGGGCTGATGCTCAGTCTTTCAAAAAACATGCTGCAACTTTTCTCCTTTGTGACGGACTACCTCCCTAGTGAAACCTGATGGCCTCACCTCGGGGACGCTGCACTCGCAGCGGGGCTTCTTCCACGACCGGAGTGGGACGCTCATATCCATCAAGGGGGTAACCTTTTTTTGATGGATATATATATATATATATGTATATATATATATGCTGAACTAATAACCTTTGAAAAGATCATCCTTAGTGGGTTAGATCGTTTAAAATCTGCCAGATACTTTATCCCTTACAACATCACATTGGAGGAGAGACGGGCATTGCAATATCTAAAAAATGACGAAAATATTATTTTGAAACCAGCAGATAAGGGAGGTGAAATAGTTATCTAAAACAGAACTGATTATGACACAGAGTTAAATAAACAAATCTTTGACACAAGGCACTAAAAGAAATTATCATGTAACCCACTAAACATGATAAAAAATGAGATTTTGAGGATAGCAACCAAGGGTAGAGAGCAAGGGTATATAACCAAAAAAGAATTTGAATATCTGAATACCGATACACCTCGCACACCAGTCATGTATACCTTGCCCAAAATCCATAGAAACGCCAGAACTCCACCTGGACGTCCGATCCTTTCTGGGTGTGGATCAGTTTTGGAACTGATTGGGCGCTAAATTGATTTTTTTATCAAGGATTATGTACCCATTCAAGAAACCTATGTGAGGGACAGCATTATCATGATCAACACCATTGAAAACATGCCTTTTGACATCTCGACTGACTGGTTAGCCACATTGGACATCACATCCCTATACACAAATATCCCTCAAGAGGAAAGCATTCTATTAATCCAATCTCTACTAGATACACGCACCCGTCCTATCCAAGTACCCACCCATTTCATTATTTCCCTACTCGGATTGCACTCCAACATAACTCCTTTGTATCAAATGGTGAATTTTTCAGCAGTGTTCTGGAACTTCAATGGATGCCGTTTTTGCTCCCAATCTGGTTTACATCTACATGGATCACATTGAACAACTGCATGTTCTTTCACATCACAATAGATATCGCCCCAATGTATTATGCTGGAATCGATACATTGATGATATTTTTGATTTGGTCAGGTACAGAGGTAGACTTCAAGGATTTTGTTACATACATGAATGGAGTACAGAAACATTTGACTTTTACCTCCACTATACACAAAACGGAGATAACCTATCTGGACTTGGTCATAAAACATGATAATTGCCTATTGTACACTGGTCTTTACAGAAAGCCAACATAAAGAAACACCCTGCTAGCCTATAAAAGCAATCCCCCTCGAGCTTTGAGAGACGGCCTGCTTTTTGGCCAATTCAATTCCTGCGTCTCCGCAGGAATTGTTCTCGGAAAGAGGACTATATGAAAGAAGCCAAAATTCTAAAAAACAATCTAATAGACAGAGGTTATCCCAGAAGAGTAGTCAGAAATTCTCTGAAACGAGCATGGTACTGTCCAAGAGAAGAATTGCTCGTTGTCAAAACAAAGACACCTCTTGAAAAACTGGTTTGCGTAACGACCTTTGGCCAACATACTCATCAGAACTGTAGATTAATTCAAAAGAACTAGCACTTGCTTGAAAGCATAAGTCCCACTATTGTAGCTCCGTTGTTTGCCCACAAGCGTGGGAAAAACATAAAAGATTATCTAGGACACTCATCCACACAGAAAAATGCTGTTAAAAAACCTAGAACCCTACATTCCACCTGATGTCTCCCACCAGTTGAAGGGCACTACCGCTGTAATGCCCAGTTACTCACAGGTAATATTCATTACTCCGAGTCCTGGTCTTCCCGTCCCATTCCTTAACAGTGAGCAGCTAGTCTGCTCCACAGAAACCTATTACCTAGCCGAGCTTTTTGCACTTCCCCCAACATGGCGCCACCATCAGGTGACAATAAAGGGGAAGTGCATCATAAAACATCCTGAGAATACCAAAGAAAAAAACCCAGAAAGGAAAACAATCACCCAAAAACCCAAAACCAGGGAGGGAGGGAAGGGCTCAGGAATGGGACGGGAAGACCAGGACTCGGAGTAATGAATATTACCGGTGAGTAACCGGGCATTACCTCCTTGTCCTGTCTTCCCGCCCCATTCCTTAACAGTGAGCCCATACCCAAGCACACAGTGATTGTAATAAAACAGACCAGAAAATGCGAGAAAACAGGTCCATTTAATCAACAGAAAGCAGTACAAATCATAAACCATGTACAGCAGACAAAACATGAGAGCCAAAGGCAGCCGAGGCCGCCATCCCCAACTGAAGACGATAATGGGAAGCAAACGTATGGGGAGAAGCCCATGTGGCAGCATTACAAATGTCTCTCAAGGAGGCCCCCTTGAACATGGCCCAGGAGGAGGAGACGCCCCTGGTCGATCTACCCTGAACAGAAGAGGGGAGAGGACAGCGGGCAGAATCATAGGCTGAAACCACAGCACCCTTGACCCAACGAGTTAAGGTGGACAAGGAAGGACGAAAACCCCGCCCAGAGAGGCCGTAGGTGACAAATAAGGAATCAACCTTACGGAAACCAGAGGTCCGATCCAAGTAGATGCAGAGAGCCCTCAGCACATCCAAAGAATGGAGGACCAACTCCTCCGGAGAGGCAGGATCCGGAAAAAAAACAGGGAGAACAATATCCTCCTGACAGTGGAAAGATGACAACACTTTGGGCAGAAAAAACTGACTGGGACGGAGAATGACCTTGTCAGCGCAAAAGCGCAAAAAGGGGGGTGAAGCCATCAAAGCCCCAATCTCACCAACCCTCCGCCCAGAAGTAATGGCCACCAGGAACAGAACCTTAGCAGAAAGGAACTTAAGGTCCACCGAGACCAAAGGCTCGAAAGAGGGACCCGTCAAGGCCTGGAGAACCAGGGGAAGATCCCAGGCCGGTACAGGAGAGCGAGAGACAGGACGCTGAAGCAAAAAGCTCTGCAAAAGGCGAGCCACCAACGGTGAGACAGAGGACACAGAGGAACCCCGAAAGGCAAGAATGGCAGCCCACTGCGCACGTAGGGAAGAGACAGCGAGCCCCAAGACGAACCCATCCCGCAAGAAGTCCAACACCCTCACAGCCTCACAGGAGGAAGAAGAGAGACCCTTCCCAAGACACCAGGAGGAGAAGTTCTTCCAATGACGGTCATAGGACTTCAAGGTGGAAGGGCGCCGAGACAACTGGAGGCACTGGGCAACCTCAACCGAGCAACCCTGACCCAACAAACTCAACCTCTCAAGTGCCAAACCCCCAGCCGGAGGCGGCGCAGGGAGGCAACCCTGAGAAGAGGAGCCCGCAGAGGGGAGGGACACAGGGGAAACCTCCAATGGGGGCACACAGACAAGGTCAGAAGCAGGGGAAACCAAGACTGACGAGACCACTCCGGCACAACCAGAAGAACTTCCGCCCGGTCCAAACGAATCTTCCGGAGGACCCGCGGAATCAAAGCAAACGGAGGGAAGGCAAACAGGAGCCCCAGTGACCACAGAATGGAGAAAGCGCCGATCGCCCACGCCAACCGGGAGGGAACGAGGCTGCAAAACTGAGGAAGAAGGGCAGAATCCTCCGAGGCAAAAAGATCCAGCCAAGGAAGGCGGAACCGGAGGACAATCAGATCGAACAGATCCGGGGACAGACACATAGTCACCGAGGAGGGGAACACCCTGCTCAAAGAGTCCGCAGGCCCATTCTCCATCCCCGGAAGATAGACCGCCATCAGAGACAAGAGATTCTGCTCGGCCCAAAGCCCGATCATCCTGGAGAGGAGAAACAGAGACCGACACATGCCCCCTTGACGATTGACATAAGCCCGAACAACCTGGTTGTCGGTCTGCACCGAGACAGCATGGCCCAGAAGGAGAGGAGCAAACCACCGAAGAGCCAACCAAACCGCCCGCAACTCCTTCCAGTTCGAGGACTGGAGAGACTCGAAAAGGGACCATTAAAACAAACGAAGTCCCGAGGTCCAGAGCTCACGCGGGACCAGGAAAAGGGGCCGGCGCTTAAAAAAGCAGCCGGATGGCCAAAATTTGTCCCAGAGATATCCAGTAACAACGCGGACCACTCCTGCCGCATGAAACACTGCCGCAACCCCGCCCGCTAACGCAGGGCTTAGCGGGACTGGCAGGAAGGAACACGGCCGCTAAGGCAGGCCGCGGATACATCCCCCATCAGGTGAGCACAACCGGCACAAACGGCCGCTAGAGCGGACCGCGACCAAGGCAGGCACAGCAGGCAGCACAAGCGGAGGGTCCAGGGCATAAATACAGAAGCAAGAAGGCGGCCGCTAAAGCAGGCCAACCAAACATAAAAGAAAATAAGGGAAAACTTACCCCACAGCTCCGCTAGGCACACGAAGGAACTGCGAATGCAGAAAAAAAGAACAGGATGTTTCTATGACGCACTTCCCCTTTATTGTCACCTGATGGTGGCGCCATGTTAGGGGAAGTGCGAAAGCTCGGCTAGGTAATAGGTTTCTGTGGAGCAGACTAGCTGCTCACTGTTAAGGAATGGGACGAGAAGACAGGACGAGGAGGTAATAATTGTGTGGCTTGTGGATTCTCTTTTGACACAAAGCTCTTTGAACATAACAATATCAAGCAAGAATTACATTTCTTTTCCTATTGCAATTCGCGAAATGTGGTGTATTGCATCTGGTGTCCTTGTAATTTACTGTACATTGGACAAACATCCCAACCATTCAAGACACACATCAGTCAACATCAAAGCCGGATACGATGCATGGGATGGAATGTAAATGGATTGAACAAGCTGAGGCTATCACCCATGGTCTCAACACTGCAGAAGAATGGCGTGGCTTTGTATCCACACTTATGATGTAATTTTCTCAATGTTGGTTGGGTCTGTACCGATCTGTTACATGCACTCTTGGCACAAAACTGAGTTGTTATGCCACAAGTTTTTATCCCAGGTAAACACAATCTGCATCTAGTTATGCTCCCCATGAAGGATCTAATTCACTTACCACTATTGTTCTATTTGTACTCCATATTTGGTATCAATGCATTTGTCACTCTTATCCCAACTAAACACAATCTGTTATTAGTTACACTCCAAGAACTGTAACCCCGCCACTTGCCTTGTTTTTTTTAAAATGTCACCACCTTCTAACTAGTATGAAGACACATGTCTAGTATTTCATGCTTTAATGGGGACTCCGCTAACTCACTGTGAATACCCCTACATGACACACATTGGTTACTTGGACACTAATGTATCCAGCCTTAGCCAAAACTACAAGATCGGAACTTCTGATCAAAGCAGAGCCAAGCTCCGTGCCACAGTGTACCAGCAACAAGGTTGTCCAGCCCAAGCCTTGGACATATAGATCTGCAAGTCCGATCACAAAATGGTCTAGCGAATCAATAATTTCGATTGCTAGAACTACAGCTGTGTCCTTCCAAATAAGACCGGCAAGGTTCTCCTTGCCACACGTCCACTTTGTTTCATTCCTGCCCCGAAAAATACAGATCGGCAATGCCGATCGCAGTACAGTCTAACAAATCGACCATCTCGATTTCCAGTACTGTCTGCTTTCTCCAAACGCGACCGGGAATATTTTCTGTCGCGCACGCCGGCATTTGGAATCTCACCCTTGAAGGAGACAGACTGACGCTGTTCTCCTCACAAACACAAGGAGATGATGGACGGAGCGCTGAACCTTTTCAGACACTCACCCCCAGTCACAGATCTGGGTTGAATGCATTATTGTTCTTTAGCTCACTTTGCCACCCCCGTTCAGACACAGCTATATGCAAATCAGTCTTGACCCTGTGCCTCATGGGAACAGTCCAGCCCGAACTGCCAAGTCATGTCTTCCCTGGACCGGAAATAAGCATCCTGGGACCGGTTTCGGGGTAACACCCCTCATCAGCCAGGCTAGCTTGATCCAGTGGCAAAGTGAGCAAGGGACCCACGTCTGGGCATACCTGCCAACTTAGGGCAAACAAAGCGAACACAAGGAGATGATGGATGGAGCGCTGAAACTTTTCAGACACTCACCCCCAGTCACAGATCTGGGTTGAATCCATCATCGTTCTTTAGCTCACTTTGCCACCCCCGTTCAGACACAGCTATATGCAAATCAGTCTTGACCCTGTGCCTCATGGGAACAGTCCAGCCGAACTGCCAACTCATGTCTTCCCTGGACCAGAAACAAGCATCCTTGGACCGGTTTCGGGGTAACACCCCTCATCAGCCAGGCTAGCTTGAATCCAGTGGCAAAGTGAGCAAGGGACCCACGTCTGGGCATACCCTGCCAACTTAGGGCAAACAAAGCAAACACAAGGAGATGATGGACGGAGCGCTGAAACATTTCAGACACTCAGCCCCAGTCACAGATCTGGGTTGAATCCATCATCGTTCTTTAGCTCACTTTGCCACCCCCGTTCAGACACAGCTATATGCAAATCAGTCTTGACCCTGTGCCTCATGGGAACAGTCCAGCCCGAACTGCCAAGTCATGTCTTCCATAGACCGGAAACAAGCATCCTGGGACCGGTTTCGGGGACGGACATTAAGTGCTGCGAACTCGTCGATACTTCGTGGTATTAAGTGCCACTTCTTACATGCAGTAAGCCATCTTTTTACAACAGTGATTTTGCTCAGTATACACGATCGATTACCAAGTTGTTAAATGGTAGGAATACTTTGACACAAGCCTCTTTACATCCTTCCAGAGGCTCATACTAAATAGGACTTCTCTATCCATCCCTGTCCCACACAGACATGTTTGAATACACACCACCCTTATTGTCAGACTTCCCCACACTTACTGACGTAAGTTGTCCAAATAATTCAACAAATTGCAAACATCTATGTACTGCCACACAGCACTTTCTGCTAATGATTCCCGTTGGCAAATATGTTTCCTCCCTCTAGCACCCGACTGGGCCCTATGTAAGTAATACCTCCCTTATTGTACTTCCCTTTGGTGTATGCATTACTCTCTGACAATACACTTGTTATAACCCAGGTACTGTAGTCTCAGCTTTTTCCATACCCATCTGATCAACTACCAACCAATTATAAATTAGGTTATTCGTTCCCCTTTTCATTTGATTTCAGGTGTCCCATTATCCATAGGTCCTGATGAGACCTCATATCTCTAAAGAGGTCGAAACGTCGTCGACATAACTACAAAAGCGAACTATTGTACACAGCCTCCGTCATTGTTATAGGAGACTGTGAATGTTTATTGCAAATTGATTAGTTTGGTCGCTTTTTGCTTTTCTGAATTTTTCTTAAACTTTTTATATGCCACTACCTGTCACTTTAATTTATAGGTTTCACCTTTCACTTGGGACACCGCACACGGTTCTTTGAAACCCTTTGTTTGGACTTGTTTAACTTAATATAAAATTACTATGCATTTTACCTACTGGGCTTCATATGTGCTTTCTTGAAAATTCGTACATCTTCCCCGCAATTATTGCCATTGCGCTGAATCTGTATCATTATAATAAATACTAGGTTTATTTCCATACTAATTCCACAGGTGCCATTGTTTCTTGTAATGTAATATGTACCATGGTTACGTGTGGGTCGGGTGGTCCTTGTCTCCTTTGAACGCAACACTTTCTAAAAGTGACATTTCTAAAACAGTCATGTTAAATCCAGCTTCACCAGTGGAGAGGATTTTTCATTACCATTACAGAGATATGAAGCAGATACATCTACTCCTTTCTAATCAGGAATTACAGTATAAAAAGATACTTTGAGGAATTTCCAATGTTAGCCTATGAGAGGAGTAGCCCTCACAGTAGTGAAAAGCTTATTTGGGGGGTTGTCACTACCAGGTCATACAAAACATAAAAGTACATGTGCTACATTTTACTTACACAGCACCCTGCCCTATGGGCTGCCCAGGGCCTACCTTAGGGTTGACTTAGGTGAAAGGGAGAGTTGAGGGCTTAGCAAGTAGTTTTAAATATCAAGTTAAAGTGGCAGTAAACTGCACACACAGGCCTTGCAGTGGCAGACCTAAAGCATGGTTAGAGGCCTTCTTAGATGGGTGGCACAAGCAGTGCTGAAGGCCCACTAGTGGCATTTAATTAACAAGCCCTGGGCACATTTAGTGCACTTTACTAGGGACTTAAAATTAAATTAAATATGCCAATTGGGTATGAGCCAATGTAACCATTTTTAGGGAGCGAGCACAGGCACTTTAGCACTGGCTAGCTGTGGTAAAGTATGCAGAGCCCTAAAGCCAGCAAAAACGAGTACAGAGAAATGGAGGGAGGCAGACAAAAAGGTGGGGGAAGACCACCCTAAGGTTGTCAGGTCTAACAGTTAAGTTTTGATTTTTTTTATGATTATTATATCAAACGTTTTATGGAGTCATCCAAAGTTTCTCTACTGAGTTTATTGTGTCCAGAGGTGTATTAGAAGCAAGCTTAGATATTATATCCACCAAATTCAGCTTGTTGCCGATAAACTGAGTTTTGCTGAGGTGAGTTGTGCTGACTTGTGTGGGAAGGCAACCAAGTGGTGGTCTGATCACGTAACTGTAGTAAACGTTTGGCCAGTGACTAGGCCTGGGTTGGCAAAATTGCATCTAAGGTGTGTCTTGCAATGTGTGTGGGTTTGGGAATGAGCTGTTGTAGGTTGAACATGTCTAGGCCAGTGAAGATAGTTCTAAAGTGGGGCATATTATGTTTGTCAAACCATATCTACAAGTCACCCAGATGCATAGGTTAGAGAATTTTGTAAGTAGGTTAAAAACTCTATTTAGAAAGGCATATGGAAATGTTGAATTTGTAGGTGGTGGACTATCAAGAAGGAGAATGTTTGAGAGAAATGTTGGTGTAGGGTTGCATCTAACAAGGACAGCTCCACAACCTTATATGAAAACATCTTCAGCTTTGGTAAGATGTATAGTTTCTTTAAATATGACAGCTAAGCCACCTACTCTTTTGACTTTTGTGAATTTGTGTAACAGTTGGAATGGCATCCTGCAATATTGCAGCATGTCTTTGCCCCAGCGATGATTCACTTATGAATAGTAAGTCAGGTTGCGTGTCTGTCAATAGTTTGAAATGTAGTACTTACTTTTAGATATAGAATGGGTATTTATTTGTCAGCAATATAAGGAAGGTGTTTTAGACACAGCGTGATTTTGTGTTGCGAGAGAGCAAGTATTGCCCTTTGAGGTTGAAGGTGGTGTACTATTGCTGATTGTGTTTGAAGTAGCAGGACATAATGTGAGTGGTTTTGGTTGTTGTTATCCTCGTCCAGCAGACATAGAAGGAATGTAGTAGGGTCTGTGTTTGTTGGTGGTCGGGAGACTGGTTTATATTGATGGGCTGTGAGAAGTTTGGCTGGTATATGATGTCCACTAATTAAAGTGGGCACCTTGCACCACTCCAAACAACCCTTATGGTGATTTAAGAGGTCAAAGATAACCTTAAAAGCTATCTAAGTGGTAGCTGTGGAGAGCAGCCTTCAGGCTTATTCTTGAAGGAATGTTAAGCAGCTTGTTTTACCAGAATGCAACCTTATTGTATTGGTTAAGTGAAAGGAGAACCACACAGTAGTTATAAGAATATATATTTATTATTATAACACCTTAACCCTTTCCATGCGTCGGACGCGCGGGAGGCGTCCGACGCATAAGTTCTCGTGTGCGTCGGATGGCTCCCACACGTCCGACGCCATTACAGAAGAAATCCCTCTGGTGCAGGCACCAGAGGGATTTCTTTCACTCCCCCCAAGCCTCGGGAGCTGGGGACCACCTTCCCCAGCGCCCGAGCCCCCCCCCCCCATTTCTCTGAAATGACGATCAGCGCGCACGTCGCGCTGATGTCATTTCACAGAAACTGAAATGAGCCTTTAGGCTCATTTCAGTTTCACTTTCTACGTGCTCAGGGGGCTATCTCAGCCCCCTGATCACGTAGAAAGACGGGAGAGGTATCATTGGAAAGGGGAGAATCTCCCCTTTCCAATGGTACCCCTCCCCAGTGGATCCCTGCTTGGGGATCGCCGCAGGAGCCCCCACCACCATTACAGCCTTTCTGCCCCCCCCCTGGAGGGCAGATGGGGGCAGAAAGCCCACTTGATGCCAGGGATATTTTTGTTGCCATATGTTATTAGGGTGGGGGCTGCCCAAAATGGGCACGCCAATGCCCCCACCCCCCTGCCAAAATGACAGCATTTCTGCCCCCCCTGGGGGCCAGATGGGGGCAGTAGCCCCAATCTGACCCCCGGGGGGGCAGAAAGCCCAATTGATGCCAGGGATTCTTTTGTTGCCATATGTAATTAGGGTGGGGGCTACCCAAAATGGGCATGCCAATGCCCCCACCCCCACCACAATTACAGCCTTTCTGCCCCCCCCCGGGGGGCAGAAAGCCCACTAGATGCCAGGGATTTTTTTGGGGGCAATTTTAATTAGGGTAGGAGCTGCCCAAAATGGGCATGCCAATGCCCCCACCCCCCCGCCAAAATTACAGCCTTTCTGCCCCCCGGCGGGCAAAAAGGCCACTAGATTCTAGGGATTTTTCTTTGGGCAATTTGAATTAGGGTGGGGGCTGCCCAAAACGGGCATGCCTATGCCCCCACCCCCCCCCCCCCACAAAACTTACAGTCTTTCTGCCCCCTGGGAGGCAGATGGGATCAGAAAGCCCACTAGAAACCAGGGATTTTTTTTAAATTCCTGTAGGGGTAGGGGCTGCCCAAAATGGGTATGACAATACCCCCCCCAGGGAAATTCCAGTCTTTCTGCCCCCCCAGGAGGGCAGATGGGGCAGTGGATTCTGGGTAAGAAAAAGTTGGGGGATCCACGCAAGCCATACCTCCCTATAATCCCCCGGGTGTCTAGTTTTCAGAAATGTGTGGGTTTGGTAGGTTTCCCTAGCTGGCCTCCGAGCACGGGACCAAAAACCCAGGAGACCCCCCTTGCAAAACCAGGTCGTTTTGTGAAACGCAATTTTGATGTCGCCTCAATATGTTTTGGGCCCTTGCCTGTCGCGGGTACTTGGGCCTCCCACATGAGTGAGGCACCATTTTTATCGGGAGACCTGGGGGAATGCTGGGTGGTAGGAAATTTGTGTCAGCCCAGTGATGCCACAACTTTTCCACACACAAATGTGTGGAAAAAAGTGACTTTTCAGCTACATTTGAGGTTTGCAGGGGATTCTGGGTAAGAAAAGGTTGGTGGATCCACGCAAGCCATACCTCCCTGGAATCCCCGGGTGTCTAGTTTTCAAAAATGTATAGGTCTGCTAGGTTTCCCTAGGTGCCGGCAGAGGTAGGGTTCAAAATCTACAGCTAGGCACTTTGCAAAAAAAGGGTCAGTTTTCACTGTGAAAATGTGGTGTGTCCACGTTGCGTTTTGGATCGTTTCCTGTCGCGGGCACTTGGCCTACCCACATAAGTGAGGTACCATTTTTCTCGGAAGACTTTGGGGAATGCGGGGTGGGTGGCATTTTGTGGATCCACGCAGATTCCAGAACTTTCCACCACAGAAATGTGAGGAAAATGTGTTTTTTTGACAAATTGTGAGGTTTGCAAGGGATTCTGGGTAACAGAACCTGGTGAGAGCCAGTCAAGTCACCCCATCCTGGATTCCCCTGGGTGTCTAGTTTTCAAAAATGTATAGGTTTGCTAGGTTTCCCTAGGTGCCGGCAGAGCTAGGGTTAAAAATCTACAGCAAGGCACTTTGCAAACAAAGGGTCAGTTTTCACTGTGAAAATGTGGTGTGTCCACGTTGCGTTTTGGGTCGTTTCCTGTCGCGGGCACTAGGCCTACCCACACAAGTGAGGTACCGTTTTTCTCGGAAGACTTCGGGGAACGCGGGGTGGGTGGAATTTTGTGGATCCACGCAGATTCCAGAACTTTCCACCACAGAAATGTGAGGAAAATGTGGGTTTTTTGACAAATTGTGAGGTTTGCAAGGGATTCTGGGTAACAGAACCTGGTGAGAGCCAGTCAAGTCACCCCATCCTGGATTCCCCTGGGTGTGTAGTTTTCAAAAATGTGTAGGTTTGCTAGGTTTCCCTAGGTGCCGGCAGAGCTAGGGTTCAAAATCTACAGCTAGGCACTTTGCAAAAAAAGGGTCAGTTTTCACAGTGAAAATGTGGTGTGTCCACGTTGCGTTTTGGGTCGTTTCCTGTCGCGGGCACTTGGCCTACCCACACAAGTGAGGTACCATTTTTCTCTGAAGACTTTGGGGAACGCGGGTGGGTGGAAGTTTGTGGAGCCATGCAGATTCCAGAACTTTTCACCAGAGAAAAGTGAGGAAAATGTTTTTTTTTTTACAAATTGTGAGGTTTGCAAGGGATTCTGGGTAAAAGAACCTGGTGAGAGCTACTCAAGTCACCCCATCCTGGATTCCCCTGGGTGTCTAGTTTTAAAAAATATATAGGTTTGCTAGGTTTCCCTAGGTGCCGGCAGAGCTAGGGTACAAAATCTACAGCTAGGCACTTTGCAAAAAAAGGGTCAGTTTTCACTGTGAAAATGTGGTGTGTCCACGTTGCGTTTTGGGCCGTTTCCTGTCACGGGCACTAGGCCTACCCACACAAGTGAGGTACTATTTTTCTTGGAAGACTTTGGGGAACGCGGGGTGGGTAGAATTTTGTGGATCCACGCAGATTCCAGAACTTTCCACCACAAAAATGTGAGGAAAATGTGTTTTTTTTGACAAATTTTGAGGTTTGCAAGGGATTCTGGGTAACAGAACCTGGTGAGAGCCAGTCAAGTCACCCAATCCTGGATTCCCCTGGGTGTCTAGTTTTCAAAAATGTATAGGTTTGCTAGGTTTCCCTAGGAGCCGGCAGAGCTAGGGTTAAAAATCTACAGCAAGGCACTTTGCAAAAAAAGGGTCAGTTTTCACTGTGAAAATGTGGTGTGTCCACTATGCGTTTTGGGCCGTTTCCTGTCATGGGCACTAGGCCTACCCACACAAGTGAGGTACCGTTTTTCTCGGAAGACTTTGGGGAACGCGGGGTGGGTGGAATTTTGTGGATCCACGCAGATTCCAAAACTTTCCACCACAGAAATGTGAGGAAAATGTGGGGTTTTTGGACACATTTTGAGGTTTTCAAGGGATTCTGGGTAACAGAACCTGGTGAGAGCCACACAAGTCACCCCATCCAGGATTCCCCTGGGTGTCTACTTTTCAAAAATGTATAGGTTTGCTAGTTTTCCCTAGGTGCCGTCAGTGCTAGGGTTCAAAATCTACAGCTAGGCACTTTGCAAAAAAAGGGTGAGTTTTCACTGTAAAAATAAAGTGTGTCCACGTTGCGTTTTGGACTGTTTCCTGTCGCAGGCACTAGGCCTACCAACACAAGTGAGGTACCATTTTTATTGGGAGACTTAGGGTAACACATAATTGTAGAGAAACTGTTATTACCTATTGACTTTCGATGCATTTCTGCCTTCCAAATGAAAGACAATGTGTAAAAAAGAAGTCATTTTGAAAAATGACTTATAAGTCTCATGCTAGTATGGGTACTCACAATTTCGGAAATGTGCAAATATCTACTGTTTCTAAACTCTATATTTTGTTCCAATTTCATAAATACATAGGTGTCTTTCATACCGATTTTTCCATGTATATATTTTCCCAAATTAATTGCTATATACCCGGAACATAATGAAAAACCATTGCAAGACGCTGCTCAGTTATTGGCTCTGGGTTCGTCGGATTCTTGGTGACCCTACAAGTCCTATATATCCCTACAACCAGAAAGGTCTAGCGGATGTAACGGTATATTGCTTTCAAACAGCTGTCACAATTAGAAGAAGTTACAGGTGAAAACGTAGGCACAAATGGCTGTTTTTTTCAACTAATTTTCAATTTTTCCTATATTTAACTGTTACTTTCTATAAAGAAACCTTGAAGGATCTACACAAATGACCCCTTACTGAAATAAGAATTTTGTCTACTTTACTAAAATGTATATCTTTCCAGGATCCATTATTGCTTTCATACCCATTTCTACCATTAACTGGAAGGCGGTTGAAAGCACAAAAAATAGCAAAAATAGGCTATGTCCCAGAAAAATGCCAAAACTGTGTACATTTTTTTGTTTTTCTGACAAAAGTCTGCTTGTCCCTGAAATCTTGGAAGATGGTGATTTCAGCACCACAACCCCTTTTTTGATACCATTTGCAGGGAAAAAACCATACGCTTTCATCTGTAGCACTTTTTTCCCATTTTTCCAAAAACAAACAAAATGTAGCTGTATTTTGGCTAATTTCTGGGTCCCCTCGAGGCAAATGCACAAACCCTGGGTACCTTTAGAATCCCCATGATGTTGGAAAAAAAGGACACAAATTTGGCGTGGATACCTTATGTGGTCAAAAAGTTACAGGGGCCTAAGCGCGAACTACCCCAAATAGCCAAAAAAAGGCTTAGCACAGGGGGGGTAAAAGGCCTAGCAGCGAAGGGGTTAAATACCTCACAGTATCTGCTACAAGCAGATAAACACAAAGCACACAACACTGTAGCACAGAAACAATCGCAAGTAGCAGTAATACACAGTGGGCTCCAGGGGGAGACCAAACCATATACTAAAATAGTGGTTTAAGAACCACGACTCGAGTCAAGACAGTGTCTAGAGAGTGTAGAATCGCTGGGACCCCAAAGAACCACCCAAGGTGAGTAAGTAGGGACCCCACGGAGGACAGGTGCAGTGTGAGAACACGACTGCGTGCTACGTGCAATTTAATGGGAGAGTCGCGGTTGCAGTTTTACAGTTTAAGAACCCTTCCCAGTGGATTACGAGGAAACCCTTTGGAACATAGAAGGTTGGACAGCCACCCCACTCGTGGATACTGAAGTACCAGAGTTACCTATCCCAGGGAAGCCGGGTGCATAGGGCTGAAGTGGCGTCGGAAACTGCTGTCGTTCTCAATGGGAGTCTTCAAAGAAATGCCACTGCTGGAAAGAAGAAAAGTGTCCCGTGGAATATGCAGGTGGATTCTTGATGGAAGGAACCTGAAAGCAGAGGGGACAGAGTCTGGGTCACTCAGGAGTGACAAGGGGCTCGGTAGACGAATGCCCACCGATGTCGGGTGCATCAGGTGTGAAGAAGGAGACCTTGACTCTACAGCTGCAGAGACCAGGAGATGTCGAGGGCAACCAGGAGCCGGATACGAGCTGTCCCACGAAGGATGTCGAGAGCTGAAGGGTCGGTGTCCAGCGGGGGCACCAACAAGCCTTGGCAACGGCAACCCACGAAGAAGGTCTGGCCCAGCAAGGACCAGAGGAATCACCACAGCAAGAGGAGTCAGGGCAGGCCTGGAGCAACCAGGGAAGCCCAAGGAAATAAGGATTGTCCCTCAAATGGACCCACAGGCCGAAGGCACAGGAGTCGTGTGGGGACCTCTAGCAATTTCATAAAACAACAGCTTGCAGGGCACAGAGTGCAAGGAGGCTTAAGTCCTTTGTACAAAATGTGCACAGAGGTTGGGGCTACTGACAGCCCAATGCACAAAGTTGGGGAATACCAACAAGCATATGCACTTGCAAATGTACACGGTGCACAGGGGTTCGGGTTATGCGGTCCCCACAAGGAATACTGGTCTCAAACTCAGTGAGAGGGCAGCTCCACCTCAAGGAATATAGGAACCCACCTCCTCTGTTGCTGGAGCCTTCAGAGTCTGCAGGACCTTAGGATCAGCAGATCAGTCAGTTGCATTACGGTGCCTGTGAATGCAGGGGAGTGATCCCTTCACCCCAAGGGAGATACTTCAGTTGTTCTTGATGCTCCACAGGTCCTGCACAGAGCCTGTATGGTGCACAGGCACAGACGATGCTTTGGACGGAGAGGGAGACAAAGTCGGGCCCAGTCGAAGTCCAGCGAAGTCCAGGGTGTCCAGACGGTCGAAGGTCAGTGGTTTCTTGATCAGAATCTTGTCCACGTCGAATCTAGTGTCCTACAGCCAGGTAAGCCCTTTTGTACCCACAGGAGAGGGTTGGACAGATTCAGGGGACCCTCCCAGGGGAGGGTCAGGACAGTGGGGAGGTTACTCCCATGTCCTTTGTCCAGTTTCGCGCCAGAGCAGGAGCCAACGGCTCCCAGAACTGGTTTGAGCTGGACTATGCACAGGGACACCAAATGTGCCCCTCGTGCAGACTTACAGGCACTTTGGAACTGCAACCACCCAGCTCCAATACACTAAATCCTCTCTGGGAGGTGGTCACACCTCCCTGTGACAGGATGCCTATTGTGCTGCCTTCCCCTGCTCAAGCTTGGCTCAGCAGCAGGAGGGCAGATATGTGTCTCTGGTCAGCAGCAACCATTTTGTGCGTCCGGGTCGAGAAGGCTGGTATTGGGAAGACCAGGGGCCCACGAAGCTTGCTTCAGAAGGGTGGAATCATACCTCCCACACCGGTTACTGGTGTGGAGGTTTGTTTCCAAGGTGTTTGATACCAAACATGACATGGTTTGTTACAGCCGTTTTCGAGATAGCATTTTACGCAAGCATATAATGCCCCTCTACCTATATGTCTGGCTGCGTCACCGACAACCCGGTAGAATGGTCTCCAAAGGCTGCAGGGGTGCTCTGCTCATGCATGGGCACCCTCTCATGTAAAACACAGCACCCTGCCTTCAGGATTGTTAAGGCCTGCTATAAGGGTGACTTATAGGTTTTAAGTGTAGTGACCTATAGATATAGTAAACCTATATCTAAAGTAAGTGGTGCATGCACCATCTTACACAGGCTGCAATGGCAGACCTGTAGTTCCATTTTGCAGGGCCTCTCATGGGTGGCATAATACATGCTTCAGCCCATGGGAGGCCTCTGGGGTACCTATGCCCTGGGTACATGTGTCCCATATACTAGGGACTTATAAGGGTACCCCAGTATCCAATCTGGAGTGTACCTAAGTACATGTCAATACATTTTAAGGAGAAAGCAGATAGACTGGGGTCCTGATTAGCAGGATCCCAGTCAGACTAGTCAAAAACAGTGTAACATCAAGCAAAAAGTGGGGGTAACCATAAGAAGCAGATCCTACTGTCCTACACAACCCCCCCCCAAACATAAGGAGATGAGACTAACCTTGCCCTGTTGAGTATTCATTTTCCAAGTGGAAATATCTGGAGAGTCCATCTGCATTGGCATGGTTACTCCCAGGTCTATGTTCCACTGTATAGTCCATCCCCTGTAGGGAAATGGACAACCTCAAACGTTTGGGGTTTTCACCCTTCATCTGTTTTAGCCATAAGAGGGGCTTATGGTCTGTCTGAACAATGAAGTGAGTGCCAAACAAGTATGGCCTCAGCTTCTTCAGAGCCCAAACCACAGCAAAGGCTTCCCTCTCAATAGCTGACCAACGTTTCTCTCTGGGGGTCAACCTTCTGCTAATAAAAGCAACTGGTTGATCCTGACCGTCTGCATTAAGTTGTGACAACACAGCCCCTACCCCCAACTCAGATGCATCTGTTTGGACAATGAATTGTTTGGAATAGTCAGAACTTTGCAGAATGGGAGCAGTGCACATGGCCTGCTTGAGATCATCAAATGCCTTCTGACAGCTAACTGTCCACTAAACTTTCTTGGGCATTCTTTTTTATGTAAGATCATTCAAGGGAGTCACTATAGACCCATATCCTTTTACAAATCTTCTGTAGTACCCAGTCAGGCCCAAGAAAGCTCTGACCTGAGTCTGGGTAGTGGGAGCAACCCAGTCCATGATGGTCTGGATTTTGCTCTGCAATGGTTGAACCTGGCCTCAACCCACAAGGTGGCCCAGGTACACAACCTTACTCTGTCCTATCTAGCACTTGGTGACCTTGATAGTGAGACCTGCTTTCTACAGAGCCTCCAAAACATTCTTTAGGTGGGCCAGGTGATCCTCCCAGGTGGAGCTAAAGACAGCTATATCATCAAGATATGCTGTACTATAGGCTTCCAGGCCTTTAAGGACTTTGTTCACCAACCTTTGGAATGTGGCAGGTGCATTCTTCAAACCAAAGGGCATCACAATAAATTGATAATGCCCACTAGGGGTTAAAAATGCTGTTTTTGGTTTGGCATCCTCAGCTAGTCTGATTTGCCAATATCCAGCAGTGAGGTCAAATGTGCACAAGAACTTGGCTGAGGCCAAAGTGGCAATGAGTTCATCTGCCCTAGGAATAGGGTGAGCATCAGTCCTAGTGACTGCATTGAGCCCCCTGTAGTCCACACAAAATCTAATTTGTCTTTTACCACCCTGGGTATGAGGTTTGGGTACCAGGACCACTGGACTAGCCCAAGGGCTATCTGAGGGTTCAATCACTCCCAATTCCAGCATCTTTTGGACCTCAGTCCTGATGCAATCTCATACATGGTCAGGCTGCCTGTAAATCTTATTTTTAACAGGTAGACTCTCACCTGTGTCCACTTCATGGGTACACCAGGTGGTCTGACTAGGAGTCAAAGAAAACATGTGCCTGTATTGATTGAGGGCCTTCCTGCAATCAATCTGCTGTTGCTCAGTGAGGCTGCCTGCCAGGGCTACACCATCAACTGAGCCATCATCAGGGTTCTGTGAGAGGAGATCAGGGAGTGGGTCACTCTCTTCCTCCTGTCCCTCATCAGTAGCCATGAGCAAGCCCATGTCTGCCCTGTCCACATAGGGTTTGAGCCTGTTTACATGGAGCACCCTATGGGGGCTCCTGGGAGTTCCAAGGTCTACCAAGTAGGTGACCTCTCCCTTCTGCTCAAGAATAGTATGGGGTCCACTCCACTTGTCTTGGAGAGCTGCTGGGGCCACAGGCTCCAACACCCATACTTTCTGTCCAGGCTGATAAACAGTCAGTACATCCTTTTGGTCATGCCAAGCTTTTTGCAATTCTTGACTTGCCTCAAGGGTTTTGCAGGCCTTTTTCATGTACTCAGCCATCCTGGAGCAGAGACCAAGTGCATAGTCCCCTATGTCTTGCTTGGGAGGTTTGAGAGGCAACAGAACATCCCATTTTTGCCTAAGCT
Organism: Calotriton arnoldi; assembly: GCA_963921515.1. Taxonomy (NCBI): domain Eukaryota; kingdom Metazoa; phylum Chordata; class Amphibia; order Caudata; family Salamandridae; genus Calotriton; species Calotriton arnoldi. The sequence goes on from CAWUFW010008144.1 coordinate 495,052, forward strand.
TTTCTGGGAGGCTCATGATCATGTCCTTTAGGGTTTTGTTGAATCTTTCAACCAACCCATTGCATAGTGGGTGATAGGGTGTGGTGAATTTGTAATTCACTCCACACTCCTTCCACATTGCAGTAACGTAACTAGACATGAAGTTTGTACCTCTGTCAGTTAAGACCTCCTTAGGGAAACCCACTCTGGAAAAAATTCCCAGGAGGTCCCTGGCCACCACAGGAGCTGTGGTGGTCCTAACGGGAATAGCCTCTGGATACCTAGTGGCATGGTCCACCACCACTAGAATATAAATGTGCCCAGAAGCTGTTGGAGGGTTCATGGGACCAATTATGTCAATCCCAACCCTCTCAAAGGGAACCCCCACCACAGGTAGTGGTATTAGGGGGGCCTTTGTGGTACCACCTGACTTACCACTGGCTTGACAGGTGGTACAGGAGTGACAAAACTCCTTGATGTCCTCTGACATATGCAGCCAGTGAAAGTGAGGGACAAGCCTGTCCCAAGTCTTACTTTGGCCTAGGTGTCCTGCTAAGGGAATGTCATGTGCCAAGGTGAGTTGGAAGCCCCTAAACCTCAGAGGTATGACCAACCTCCTGATGGCACCAGGCTTGGGGTCTCTACCCTCTGAGTAAAGGAGTCCCTCATCCCAATAGATCCTGTGGAATCGACTGACACTCCCAGCAGCCTCAGCAGCAGCTTGCTGTCTGAGGGGTTCAAGGGAGGGGCAGGTTTGCTGCTCCAGGCTCAGTTCTGCCCTGGAAGGGCCCCCTGTCCCCAAGAACTCAACCTGCTCAGGTTCCAGTTCATCTGAGACAGTTCCTTCACAGGGACTGGGATCATCTCCCTCAAGAAACTGATCCTCTCTCTGAGCCTGGGGGGAAGACACAACCTTACCTCTCCTGCTCCTTCTCTTGGAAGGCACCTGGCCCATTCTTTCAGAATACAGGGCCTGTTCAGTAGACATCAGTTTGGCCTGTGACCTGGTCACAGCAAACAAATCTGCAGAGATTCCCAGCATTGCTGCATGAGTCCTTAATTCCACTTCAGCCCAGGCTGAAGTTTCCAAATCATTGCCCAATAAGCATTCCACTGGAAGGTTTGAGCTAACCACAGCTTTCTTTGGGCCAGTTACCCTCCCCAGCTGAAATTAACAACTGCCAAGGAATGATCAGTGCTGACATTGTTAGCATTGGTCACTTGGTATATCTCACCAAGTATGATCTGTCCAGGGTCCACAAATTCTTTTGTCACCATAGTGACAGTTGCACCTGTGTCCCTGTATGCCATGGTCTCCTTACCATTAATTAAAGGCTGTTGCCTGTATTTGCCCAGGTTACTGGGACTGACAAATATGGTGGCAATATCCATGCCACCATCACAGACAAGTACAGCCTGAGCTGGAGTTCTGACTAGGCCAGAACCCATCTCATAGCCCAAGGTTAACCCTACTATTCCCTTGTTCCCTGTACCACCACTTGAAACTGTACTAGGGGGAGCAGTTGCTTTAGGGGCAGTGGTGGTCGAAGGATTTTCCTTGGCTTTTGGACAATCAGCATCTTTTGTCCAATGGGTCTTTACCTTACAAAAGTAACACCAAGGTTTATTTTTGCCTTTTCCTTTGTTGGACTGTGACCCCCCCCCCCCAGATGAATTGTTTTGGGGCCCTGATAAAGACTTTTGATCTTTACCCTTGTCCCCACCCTTATCTGGAGTTTTAGAATCCTGTTTCTTCTGGTCACCACCATTGTTCTGAGTTTTCTGCTTCACCCTGGTTCTGACCCACTTATCTGCCTTCTTTCCCAATTCTTGGGGAGAAGTCAAATCAGAGTCAACCAGGTACTGATGCAATAACTGGTTTTGGCAATTATTAAGGATCTGCTCCCTCATAATCAAATTATACAATCCTATGAAAAATCATGTACTTTGCTGCCAAGCAACCAGCCTTCCAGAGCCTTAATAGCACTGTCCACAAAGTCTACCCAGTCCTGATTCTGTGCTTTCTGGGTGTCTCTGAACTTAATCCTATACTGCTCAGTGGTTAAGCCAAACCCATCAATGAGAGCACTCTTCAGAACTGAGTAATTGTCAGCATCCTCTTCTCTAACAGTGAGGAGCTTATCTCTACCTTTGTCAGCAATGGAGAGCCACAAGATAGCTGCCCACTGCTCTTGAGGGACCCTCTGAACTTTACAGGCCCTCTCCAAAGCAGTTATCCATTTATGGATGTCATCCCCAACATGGTAGGGAGGGGCAATCTTGCTCAGGTTCCTATTGTCAAAAGAATGTTCCTTAACTCTAGGGACACTGTTGCTGCCACCATGGCAACCTAGTCCCAACTTTTTTCTAGCTCTCTGGACTTCTAGGGACTCTTTGTTCAGGGCCAATTGCTGTTGCCCCAGAGCCTAAGCTTAGCTTTCTCAAGCTCCAAAAATTGGCACTTGCTAGATACAGAGGTCCCTACAGACTGTCCTGAGTGATGTGACTCTGCAGAGGGAGATCTAGATCTCCTTGGTAAACTCTGCACTCTTCCAGGAGGGGTGAAGAGAGGGCCATCTTCGCCTTCTTCTTCATCTCCATGAAGATCTGAGTTGTCCAGGTGGGAACCATCTTGTTCCTTCTGGCCAGTGTTTGAATCTAGGTCATAAAAGGTGTCACCTCCTGACCTGTCCTCATTCCCTGCCACACCGTCTTTCTCCTGTTCATCTGACCCAGGGGTCCTCCTGAGGTCATCAAGCAATAAAGCCTCTTTGAGGCGGTGGGTGTTTGCAGTTCTCCCTGTCTTCAGCTTTCTAGAGGCACACAGGGCTTTCAATTCTTGGAATGAAAGCTCACTGTATCTAGAGGGCAGAGAGCCACTGGCATCTCCTTTAGAAGACATACTAAGTGTGGTGAGGTGTTGCACCTACCTAACCTAGTGGGAACTAAACTCTCTGAGGTTGGAGAAAGGGTGTGCTATACCCTTGACTTACCCAACCATAAGTTCAGTAGAACATACTTATTCTAACCTAGTATTATATGTACGTAGTACTTAGTGGTTTTCAGTTAATCAATACAAAGATTTATCTGGTAAAACGATGCAGGCTTGAATCCCAAACGCTGCACACCAATGTGAGAAGTTGGCCTGGTATAAGATGTCCACTAATTAAAGTGGGCACCTTGCACCAGTCCACACAACACTTATGGTGATTTAAGAGGTCAAAGATAACCTTAAAAGCTATCCAAGTGGTAGCTGTGGAGAAGCCTTCAGGCTTAGTCTTGAAGGAATGTTAAGCAGCTTGTTTTACCAGAATGCAACCTTATTGTATTGGTTAAATGAAAGGAGAACCACACAGTAGTTATAAGAATATATATTTATTATTATAACACCTTAAATACCTCACAGTATCTGCTACAAGCAGATAAACACAAAGCACACAATACTGTAGCACAGAAACAATCGTAAGTAGCACTAATACACAGTGAGCTCCAGGGGGAAACCGAACCATATACTAAAATAGTGGTATAAGAACCACAACTCGAGTCAAGACAGTGTCTAGAGAGTGTAGAATCGCTGGGACCCCAAGGAACCACCCGAGGTGAGGAAGTAGGAACCCCATGGAGGACGGGTTCAGTGTGAGAACACGACCGCCTGCTGCGTGCAATTCAATAGGAGAGTCGCGGTTGCAGTTTTACAGTTTAAGGACCCTTCCCAGTGGATTACGAGGAAACCCTTTGGAACATAGAAGGTTGGAGAGCCACCACACCCATGGATACTGAAGTACCAGAGTTACCTATCCCAGGGAAGCCGGGTGCATAGGGCTGAAGTGGCATCGGAAACTGCCGTCGTTCTCAATGGGAGTCTTCAAAGAAATGCCACTGCTGGAAAGAAGAAAAGTGTCCGGTGGAATACGCAGGTGGATTCTTGATGGAAGGAACCTGAAAGTAGAGGGGAAAGAGTCTGGGTCACTCAGGAGTGACCAGGGGCTCGGTAGATGAATGCCCACCGATGTCGGGTGCTTCAGGTGTGAAGAAGGAGACCTTGGCTCTACAGCTGCAGGGACCAGGAGATGTTGAGGATGACCAGGAGCCGGATACGAGCTGTCCCACGAAGGATGTCGAGTGCTGAGGGGTCGGTGTCCAGCGGGGGCACCAACAAGCCTTGGCAACGGCAACCCACGAAGAAGGTCTGGCCCAGCAAGGACCAGAGGAATCACCACAGCAAGGGGAGTCAGAGCAAGCGTGGAGCAACCAGGGGAGCCCAAGGAAATCAGGATTGTCCCTCAAATGGACCCACAGGCCGAAGGCACAGGAGTCGTGAGGGGACCTCTAGCAGTTTCATAAAACAACAGCTTGCAGGGCACAGAGTGCAAGGAGGCTGAAGTCCTTTGTACAAAATGTGCGCAGAGGTTGGGGCTATCGACAGCCCAATGCACAAAGTTGGGGAATACCAACTAGCATATCCACTTGCAAATGTATGCGGTGAACAGGGGTTCGGGTTATGTGGTCCCCACGAGGGATACTGGTCTCAAACTCGGTGAGAGGGCAGCTCAACCTCAAGGAACATAGGAACCCACCTCCTGTGTTGCTGGAGCCTTCAGAGTCTACAGGAGCTCAGGATCAGCAGACCGGTCAGTTGCGTTACGGTGCCTGCGAATGCAGGGAAGTGACCCCTTAACCCCAAGGGAGATACTTCAGTTGTCCTTGATGCTCCACAGGGCCTACACGGAGCCTGTATGGTGCACGGGCACAGACGATGCTTTGGACGGAGAGGGAGACGAAGTCGGGCCCAGTCGAAGTCCAGCGAAGTCCAGGGTGTCCAGACGGTCGAAGGTCAGTGGTTTCTTGATCAGAATTTTGTCCACGTCGACTCTAGAGTCCTACAGCCAGGTAAGCCCTTTTGTACCCACAGGAGAGGGTTGGACAGATTCAGGGGACCCTCCCAGGGGAGGGTCAGGACAGTAGGGAGGTTACTCCCATGTCCTTTGTCCAGTTTTGTGCCAGAGCAGGAGCCAACGGCTCCCAGAACTGGTTTGAGCTGGACTATGCACAGGGACACCAAATGTGCCCTTCGTTCAGACTTTCAGGCACTTTGGTACTTTGGTAGTGCACCCACCCAGCTCCAATACACTAAATCCTGTCTGAGAGGTGGTCACACCTCCCTGTGACAGGATGCCTATTGTGCTGCCTTCCCCTGCTCGAGCTTGGCTCAGCAGCAGGAGGGCAGAAATGTGTCTCTGGTCGGCAGCAACCATTTTGTGCTGTCCGGGTCGAGAAGGCTGGTACCGGGAAGACCAGGGACCCACAAAGTTTGCTTCAGAAGGGTATGATTCCAAGGTGTTTGATACCAAACACGACATGGTTTGTTACAGCCGTTTTCGAGATAGCATTTTACGCGAGCATATAATGCACCTCTACCTATATGTCTGGCTGCGTCACCGACAACCCGGGAGGATGGTCTCCGAAGGTTTCAGGGGTGCTCTGCTCATGCAGGGGCATCCTCTCACGTAAAACCGAGCACCCTGAATTCAGGATTGTTAAGGCCTGCTATAGAGGTAACTTATAGGTTTTAAGTGTAGTGACCTATAGATATAGTAAACCTATATCTAAATTAAGTGGTGCATGCACCATCTTCCACAGGCTGCAATGGCACACCTGTAGTTCCATTTTGCATGACCTCTCATGGGTGGCATAATACATGCTTCAGCCCATGGGAGGCCTCTGGGGTATCTATGCCCTGGGTGCATGTGTCCCATATACTAGGGACTTATAAGGGTACCCCAGTATCCAATCTGGAGTGTACCTAAGAACATGTCAATACATTTTATGGAGAAAGCAGATAGACTGGGGTCCTGATTAGCAGGATTCCAGTCGGACTAGTCAAAAACAGTGTAACATCAAGCAAAAAGTGGGGGTAACCATAAGAAGCAGATCCTACTTTCCTACATGGGCTGTGTAGTTGTATTTGAACAGAAGAATTATTGTGTGACAGAGATGAGGAAGCAAATTATGAAAACTGGGGTGGAGTGCCTTTTTTTCTCTATGTTGAAGGTAGAGGGGCTACGGATGAGAGGTGGTGGTGGAACTTGAGGGTCTGGCTATATGACGATAAATTGTGCGATGAATTATAGACAGGTGATAGACTCATATCATGGACTGAGTGGTTGGTGTGTTTGTTGCATGTAAACTGTGAGGTCGAGATGTATGAGAGTGTCTTTTTTGTGTTAGGTGCATAGTGGATGTGTGTTGGTATTTTGGGGTGAGTGGGAGTTTGGGAATGTCTGCTCTGAGTTGTGTTACATACAAAGGTTGTTTGGATGGGTTTTTTTTTTTGGCTGGTTAATATTGGGTGATATTGGTGTCAAAATAAGATGTATGGTTTGATTGTGAACTGCTGTGGTATTGTGGAGGTTGACGGAGAGAAGGTAGTGTGTGATGCTAAAGGAAAGTCTCTGGGGACTGGCAAAAGGGATAGAAAAGGGTTAGGAGGTTTAGTTGTTGGGTGAGTAAGGTGAAAAGGTAAGTTTATTATTGGAGAGGAGTTTTGAAAGAGTGTTGTCTTGGGCTTTAGGTGGCAAGAAGAGAGGGGTTGTATAGGGAACGGTATGAAAGAGGGTTGAGAGGACTGGCATGGGCAATATTTTGAGTTGACAGAGGGTAGTGGAAGGATTTAGGCTGTAAAGGGAAAGGGTGTGTGTTAGACCTGTAAGCTTTAGGGTGGTCTTCCACGGAACATTTAGCCTGCTTGCCTCCAATTTTGCTGATCTTGTTTTATTGGTTTTAGGACTCTGGGCACTTTGCCACTGCTAACCAGTGCTAGTAAAGTGCACTATGGAGGACATTACGATGTCGAGCAGAATCACTTCCACCTGACACCGAATCGGTCATGGGACAGACCGACAACTGGTCGGCGGTCCCGACTGCCTCATTAGGATGCGACCGAACACTGTTCGGTCGCATTCCGACATTTTTCTATGGCAGCATGCACTCTGGCCATTAACCGGCCGTAATGCATTCTCCCATAGTGAAATGGGAGGTGCCGTTCATCCCTGCACCCTGTGGCAGGCACCTCAAGGTGCAGGGATCAACAGGGGGATACCATAGGTGCCCCCTCGGGCCCTGCTGGGGGCCCCCAAAGACGCTTTCCCACATGGTTTCCATGTCGGACAGACCGGCATGGAAACCATGTCAGAAACCGTCATCGTCATCTCAAGGGCGGAAAGAGCCGCCCTTCAGATTACAAGCCGCATTCCGACTAGCTGACGGGCTCTCAGAGCCCGTCAGAAGTCAGCCGAAATGACCGGCCGGTTTCCTTTCTGACCGCCTCCATTGTAATGAGGCCGTCAGAAAGGAAACCAAATGGCCCATTATGATGGGGCTGCAAAGGCTACGACCGCAGGTCGGAGCCTTTACGAGCCTCATCTTAATCGGTCCCTAAATGTACCAAGAGCCTGTGTATTAAATGCTACTAGTTGGCCTGCAGCACTGATTGTACCACCCACTTCAGTAGCCCTTTAGAACATGTCTCAGGCCTGCCACTGCAGAGCTTGTGGGAGAAGTTTAAATTGCCATCACAACTTGGTATTTAAAACCCCTTGTCAGGCCTTGAACAACCCTTTTATTACATATGTCACTCCTAAGGTAGGCCCTAGGTAGCCCAGAGGGCAGGGCCCTGTGCAATTAAAAGGTAGGAGATTTAGCTTTAAATGTCCTGGTAGTAAAAAACTCCCAAATCTGTTTTTCACTACTGTGAGACCTACCCCTCCTATAGGTTAGCATTGGGAATTCCTTGTTACATCTAATATGTGTAGTTCACAATTGGAAGGAGGTAGAGCTGTCATGTTTAGTACATTGTAATGTAATGTAATGATAAATCTTCTTTAATGGTAAAGATGAATTTATCTTTTCGAAAGATGGCATCTTTCTGCTCTTAGTCCTGTCTGCCTGCAGCCTGCCTCCAATAAACATCTGGGGTGGGTGACTGCTGGGCTTTGTGCATTCCCTCTAGGCAGCCACACACAAAGGGAGCTTAGGTGTGACTTGATGGGCCATCCCCATTCTGATGGGCCAACCTCTTTAGGATTGGAGGGTGGAGCTGGGCGCAGCCTCCACTTACACCTGAATAGGTTGTGTCCTGTCCACACACAAAGTATTGCTTAAACCCTTGTAGTAAGTCTGGAGCCAGGGCAGGAAGGGAGGACCTCTGTGCACTTCAAAGCCCCCCTACTTCAAAGGCACCACTGGGTATAAGAACTGGACTTCTGGCCCTACCAACTCAGTACACTTCATGGACCTGTGGATACTCTGCCATGAAGAAGGACTGCTGTGCTGCTGAAGTACTGCCACTCTGCTGGACCACTGCTCTTTTGAACTGCTTTCCTGCTGTGCTGACCTGCTGCCCTCCTTGCCTGGGTGAGAAGGATTGGACCCACATCACTTAAACCCAGAACCATAGTGGCTCCAAGGGCTTGCTAGCTTGCCTCCTGATTAAAGTCTTGGGGACAACATAAAAGACTTCCAACTCACCTGCTACAGCACCCAGACAGTCCTTTGGAAGTGGGTATAAAGTGCTGCTCCAGCCAAAATCCACGCATCGACACTGAACCGGCGAATCTCCATCAATGTTGACGCATCACTGATGCTGTGAGGACTCGGTGCATCTTCAATGGTGCAGTGCATTGCCTCCATCTCCAACGCTTCTCCAACTTTGCACAGCTTGGAGCCGATGCTTTGCCTCCATCCTAAGAATCGGCAACTACACATTGCCTCCTCTGCTCCTCACATCTACCTCGATGCTGATGCAAACAAGGTACTTTTCAGCAGACCAAGGCTGGTTCCTGTATGTAATCCATCACGGTTGGTCTGAACTTTTGGACTTGACTCGGTGTAGCGCTTTATGCTTTTAAGCACTGCATTTCAGTATATTCTTTTTAAATTCTTAACTCCGGTTCTACTTATTGGCATTTTGTTATTTTGGTTTTGTTTTGTTCGTTAAATTAAGCTCTATTGTCGTAACAAGGTGTGGTATCATTTGTGTGGTGTTTTCACTGTTTTATTGTTTGAACTGTTGAACAAATACATTACACATTGCCTCTTAAGTTAAGCCTGACTGCTCTGTGCCAAGCTACCAGGGGGTGAGCAAAGGTTAATTGGGGTGTGTTTGTGACTTACACTGACTAGGATTGTGGCTCCTGCTTGCACATGGTGCATACCTCTGCCAACCAGAAACCCAATTTCTAACAGTGTGTGAGATTGAAGGGAGTATAGATATCAATATGTACTGTGTAGGGAAGAGGTATAGTGGGTATAGGTGTTTTGGATTGGGGGTTTAGCTCAGTGTTGTGGTTTGTGTGGAAGAGAGGGTACCCTAGTGTGGCTAGATGGGTAGAAGGCTATGTAGGAGTGTTTTTGTAGAGCTGGATATTGTTTGGTGGGTTACGGTTGGTTGAAGAGTCCTTTTTTGCTGGGAGTGGTAGGTGTGAGTTTGTTGAGCCAATATGAGCATGTTAGTTGTTGTGGATATCTTCTGGTCCACTTGTATCGGTAGAGAAATGTGCATCTGGCCCTAGGCCCAAACAGGCCCAAACAAGGGTGTGGCTTTCTGATCCACAGCTTTCCTGCTGGGAGAGCCGGTAGAGAGAGGGAAATGGAAGAAGAAAGGATGAGCAAGGAGAGAAAACTAGATCTTGCAGCAGTAAGGTTTTGTAAATTGTAAGCAGAATTGCACAAAATGTACAGAATCTTTTATAACTAACAGAAGCACAGTTTGCCTCAAAAAAAGCTGATCTATAGCCGTTAGGGACCTTTGATTGTAGTTCAAAGAGTATATAACTTTTGGGCTGATAAGCAGACTCAGGTAGTCAGCAAGGGTCTGTGAATGGAGAGGTAACGTGGTAGAGAGAGAGCAGGAGAAAAACAGAGGCTGCAAAGAGTGAAATCAGAGCAAAGAAAGGGGAGCAGAGTCAATAAATGTTTGGGTGGTAAATGGGAGTGCAGCGTCACATAGGGTGTGAATGGAGAAGGAGAGGAAAGAGGGGGCACAGAGCAGAAGATAAACAGTAAAAAACTGATCGGCAAAGAGTGAAAGCAGAACAAAGATGTGGAGCAGCACCAGTAAATGGAGGGATGAGTAAAGGGAAGTGCACTATCACAAAAGTGGTGAGTGGAAGGAGAGAAGGAAGAGGGGGCACAGAGATGTAGATAACCAGAAAAAAACAAATGTTGCAAAAAGGGAGCAATGTACTAGTAAATTATATTTTTGTTTCGGGTTATGCAGGAAAATAGGATGGAAAGTTCTTAAATGTTTAATTTATATTTTTGTAACTTCTTTATTTCAATTAAATATGAAATTGTTAACTAATTGTGTTCATCTTTCAAATGATTCTTTGTTATGTAATTTATTTTTTGCTTTTTTATTAGTTGGTAATTGATTATTAAATGTATTATTATAATTGGTAAAAAGTATTTATATTTGTTGCAGGTTTTAATATTATTTGTTCATGTGGTTAATGTTTTAAAGATATCATTGTTTTATTTATAATGTATTATTACTATTTTGAAGTATTGTGTTTTTGTCTGGGTTAATTGGAGAGACATGTATGTAATATATTTTTTATTATTAATTTCTATGCTACATTTAATTTCATTTATTTATTAAGTATATATTTTTTATTTTTAATATGGTTTAATAATTTCATGTTTTTAAGTATTTAAATAGTGCCTGGGTGGAACTTACTGAATTTCAATCCGCGGAATCAAACGGAGTTACATAAAAACTCAGCAAGATTCCACAGGCCGAAAATGCATATCAAGCTGCTCGCACAACGATCCACACACAGGAAAATGGAGAAGAAGAACTTTAAACCCAGACCCCCATCCCTCCCAGAAATGTGCAAACTTTTCCCTTACAAAAAACAAGAAAGGTTAATGCAAAATAGGCCCCTACTGCAACTCCAGGCCATCCACAATCAAATTAAAACATTTAAGAAAAAATGAAAAAGATAAAAAAAATACTGGTACATGCCCTCCATCAAACAACAAACTTATCCAAAAGTTATTTAACTTACTTGATTATTCACAAAAAATTTTTTAAATCCAGTGGGTTATATATGCAGCAAGGATCGCAGATAAAGAGAGTGATCCTTTTCTTCCAAATCCAAATGAAAAGTGACCAAGGGATGGACAAAGCAGTATGAAGAGGCTTCTGGACAGGAAGAGTAAGTTGGAGTCTCTGTGGTGCTTCCTTCCTGTTAAAAAAATAATGTAAAATATAAAAATGTGTTTCGAGTTTAAAAAAAAGTACCTGAAACATCCGTTCACATAGGATACCTACTCAAAAATTACTTTTGTGTTGATTTTGCTGCCCTTCAAGTAGAAAATCTACTCATGAAGCAGCCCTCTGACCGCGACAGCTCGCAACCAGCCACGTTTGTAAAATCTTGCCAGAAGTCCTTCTAATGACTTGAAATCACACTGGGGGATGCCAAATCTCTGCTGCGGTTGCCAGCTTCCATTTAGAAGCCTCATGTTGCTTGAACCGGAATTGTTTTTCACTCCGCAGCAATTGGCGGATTTTGGCAGGAACTTGCTGTTACAAGAGTAGCGCAGTCGCCAAAATTCTCCAATTCCACTCATAGAATTATAATTCTGCCCGGAGTTAATTTGAATGTTTGTTTTAAAATGATTAGGATTTTGAGTGGTATAGGTGATCAGTCCTAAGTCCAACATTTTTAATGTTGCTTACATTGGAGTAGAATTACAAATCTTAGCCCCATCAAAGTCCACCACTTTCCCTACTGTTGATTGGATTAGAGTGGGAATAGTATAACTAACGTCTCCAAAGTCCAACACTTTCACTACTGTTATTTTGGGGCAAATTAACAACGAGGCGATAAACAATTATCGCCGCTTTAGCGTCCGTTTTCAGACGAAAAGCGGCGATAATCTTATCGCCTAATCAGCAAGGTCACGCTATCGCGTGAATCCTTGCACTATCGCCCTTTCCTCCAACGCCCATCTTTGCATCTCTAATGAGATGCAAAGTGGGCGTTACTGAGCGTACCCGGATGGGCTACGTTGCAAATATCGCCGATGTGCACATCGCGATATTTACAAGGCAGCCCACAGGATTATAGCAGACGTTAAATTTTGGCGAAAACTGCCGTTTTCGCCAAAATCTAACGTCTGCTATAATCCTGATTTACCTATGTTAGACATAGGAGATGGATTCTGCTGATACAACCACAGGGTCGTAACAGCAAGGTTATCGCCGTTTTGAGGGGAACATCGCTGGAAAACCAGCGATGCTCCCTGCAAAAGGGCGATAACCTCGCATATCTCTGGAATCTTTATCGCCCTGGAGTAACGCGTTGTTAATAACGCGCTACCAGGGCGATAAATACCAGAGATAGCCTGCGATAATATAATTATCGCTAAGCACGGCCAGCGATAATTATCGCTGGCCGTTGTTAATATGCCCCTTAGTTAGGAGTGGGAATAGTAAATATAACCCCTGCAACACGTTCTCTACTGTTGCTTAGGCTGCAGTGAGGATAGCAAATCTAACCCCTCCAAAGTCCAACACTTTCCCTGATTCTGCGTACGAGTGAGTATGGATTGTAAATCTAACCCCTCCAATTTCCAACACTTTCACTACTGTTGTTTATAATGGAATAAGAACAGTGAACCTAACCCCACCAAAGTACAATACTTTTGCTGATTTTGTCTAGGTTGTAGTAGGAATATTAAATATAACCCCTCCAAAGTCCAACACTTTACCTACTGTTGCTTATCTTGGACACAGAATGGTAAATCTAATCCCTCCAAAGCCCAACACTTTTCCTACGGTTGTGGGATTAGAAAATCTAGCCTGTCCGAAGTCAAACAGTTTCCCTGCTTTTGCTTACATTGGAGACGGAAGAGTAAATCTAACCCTCCAAACTTCAGCACTTTCCTTACTGTTGCTTACTTTGTAGTGGAAACAGTAAATCTAACCCCTCCAAAGTCCAACACTTTCCTTGATTTTGCTTACCTTTGAGTGAGAATAGTAAATCTAACCCCTCCAAAGTCTGACAGTTTTCCTACTTTTGCTCAAATTCAAGTAGGGTTAGTTAACCTAACTCTTTTTGAGTTCAACACTTTTGCTAGTGTTCTTTATTTTTTAGAGTTAATTGTCTGACATTTTGTATTTTGTAATGCTTATGGTATTTTTAACCCCTTCGCTGCTAGGCCTTTTCCCCCCCTGTGCTAAGCCTTTTTTTGGCTATTTGGGGTAGTGCGCGCTTAGGCACCTGTAACTTTTTGACCACATAAGGTATCCACGCCAAATTTGCGTCCTTTTTTTCCAACATCATGGGCATTGTAAAGGTACCCAGGGTTTGTGGGTTCCCCTGGAGGGGTCCCAGAAATTAGCCAAAATACAGCTAAATTTTGGGGTTTTTGGGAAAAATGCGAAAAAAGGGCTGCAAATGAAAGCGTCTGGGTTTTCCTGCAAATGGTATCAAAAAAGGGTTTGTGGGGCTGAAATCACCATTTTCCCAGCTTTTAGGGAATGACAGACTTTTGTCAGAAAACCAACATTTTTTACACAGTTTTGGCATTTTTCTGGGACATAGCCTATTTTTGCTATTTTTTGTGTTTTCAACCTCCTTCCAGTTAATGGTAGAAATGGGTATGAAAGCAATAATGGATCCTAGACAGCTATACATTTTAGAAAAGTAGACAAAATTCTGAATTCAGCAAGGGGTCATTTGTGTAGATCCATCAAGGTTTCTTTATAGAAACTAACAGTTAAATATAGGACAAATTGAAAATTAGTTGAAAAAAACAGCCTTTTGTGTCAACGTTTTCACCTGTAACTTCTTCTAATTATGACAGCTCTTTGAAAGCAATATACCGTTACATCCTCTGGACCTTACTGGTTGTGGGGATATATAGGACTTGTAGGTTCACCAAGAACCCGACGAACCCAGAGCCAACAACTGAGCAGCGTCTTGCAATGGTTTTTTATTATGTACCGGGTATATAGCAATTATTGTGGAAAAATGTATACATGGAAAAATCGGTATGAAAGACACCTATGTATTTCTGAAATGGGAACAAAATATACAGTTTAGAAACAGTAGATATTTGCACATTTCCGAAATTGGGAATACTCATACTAGCATGAGAATTATCGGTCATTTTTTAAAATTACTTATTTTTACACAATGTCTTTCATTTGGAAGGCAGAATGCATCGAAAGTCAATAGGTAATAACAGTTGCTTTACAAATCTGAATTACCCTAAGTCTCCCGATAAAAATGGTACCTCACTTGTGTGGGTAGGCATAGTGCCCACGACAGGAAATGGCTCAAATCCCAACGTGAACACACCACATTTTCACAATGAAAAATTACCCTTTTTTGCAAAGGGCCTAGCTGTAGTTTTTTAACCCTAGCTCTGCCGGCACCTAGGGAAACCTAGCAAACCTATACATTTTTGAAAACTAGACACCCAGGGGAATCCAGGATGGGGTGACTTGACTGGCTCCCACCAGGTTCTGTTACCCAGAATCCCTTGCAAACCTAAAAGATTGATAAAAAAAACACATTTTCCTCACATTTCTGTGGTGGAAAGTTCTGGAATCTGCGTGGATCCACAAATTTGCACCCACCCCACGTTCCCCAAAGTCTTCCGAGAAAAATGGTACCTCACTTGTGTGGGTAGGCCTAGTGCCCGCGACAGGAAACGGCACAAAACGCAACGTGGACACACCACAATTTCACAGTGAAAAATGACCCTTTTTTGACAAAGTGCCTAGCTGTAGTTTTTGAACCATAGCTCTGCCAGCACCTAGGGAAACCTAGCAAACCTATACATTTTTGAAAACTAGACACCCAGGGAATCCAGGATGGGGTGACTTGACTGGCTCCCACCAGGTTCTGTTACCCAGAATCCCTTGCAAACCTAAAAGATTGATAAAAAAAACACATTTTCCTCACATTTCTGTGGTGGAAAGTTCTGGAATCTGCGTGGATCCACAAATTTCCACCCACCCCACGTTCCCCAAAGTCTTCCGAGAAAAATGGTACCTCACTTGTGTGGGTAGGCCTAGTGCCCGCGACAGGAAACGGCGCATAACACAACGTGGACACACCCCAATTTCACAGTGAAAAATGACCCTTTTTTGACAAAGTGCCTAGCTGTAGTTTTTTAACCCTAGCTCTGCCAGCACCCATGGAAACCTAGCAAACCTATACATTTTTGAAAACTAGACACCCAGGGAAATCCAGGATGGGGTGACTTGACTGGCTCCCACCAGGTTCTGTTACCCAGAATCCCTTGCAAACCTAAAAGATTGATAAAAAAAACAAATTTTCCTCACATTTCTGTGGTGGAAAGTTCTGGAATCTGCGTGGATCCACAAATTTCCACCCACCCCACGTTCCCCAAAGTCTTCCGAGAAAAATGGTACCTCACTTGTGTGGGTAGGCCTAGTGCCCGCGACAGGAAACGGTGCAAAACGCAACGTGGACACACCCCAATTTCACAGTGAAAAATGACCCTTTTTTGACAAAGTGCCTAGCTGTGAATTTTTCAGCGAAATTTGAGGTTTGTAGGGGATTCTGGGTAGGATAATGATGGGGGACCCACGCAAGCCATACCTCGCTGGACTCCCCCGGGTGTCTAGTTTTCAGAAATGTGTGGGTTAGGTAGGTTTCCCTAGATGGCTTCCGAGCCCAGGGCCAAAAACTCATGGGACCCCCCATGCAAAACCAGGTTGGTTTGTGATAGGGAATTTTGATGTCGCCTCAATAGCTTTTGGGCCCTTGCCTGTCGCGGGTCCTTGACCCACCCACGCAAGTGAGGTACCATTTTTATCGGGAGATCTGGGGGAACGCTGGGTGGGAGGAAATTTGTGGATCCACGCAGATTCCAGAACTTTCCACCACAGAAATGTGAGAAAAAAGTGCATTTTTCGGCAAAATTTGTGGTTTGCAGGGGATTCTGGGTAAGAAAACGTTGGGGGATCCACGCAAGTCATACCTCCCTGGAATCCCCCGGGTGTCTAGTTTTCAGAAATGTGTGGGTTTGGTAGGTTTCTCTAGGTGGCCGCCGAGCCCCGGGCCAAAAAGTCATGGGACCCCCCTTGCAAAACCAGGTGGTTTTGTGATAGGCAATTTTGATGTCGCCTCAATACGTTTTGGGCCCTTGCCTGTCGCGGGTACTTGGGCCTCCCACCCGAGTGAGGCACCATTTTTATCGGGAGCCCAGGGGGAACGCTGGCTGGTAGGAAATTTGTGTCAGCCCGGTGATGCCACAACTTTCCCACACACAAATGTGTGAAAAAAGTGATTTTTTTTCAGCTAAATTTGAGGTTTGCAGGGGATTCTGGGTAAGAAAACGTTGGGGGATCCACACAAGCCATACCTCCCTGGAATCCCCCGGGTGTCTAGTTTTCAGAAATGTGTGGGTTTTGTAGGTTTCCCCAGGTGGCCGCCGACCCCGGGGCCAAAAACCCAGGTAACCCCCCCGTACAAAACCAGGTTGGTTTGTGATAGGTAATTTTGATGTCGCCTCACTAGGTTTTGGGCCCTTGCCTGTCGCGGGTACTTGACCCACCCACGCAAGTGAGGTACCATTTTTATCGGGAGATCTGGGGGAACGCTGGGTGGGAGGAAATTTGTGGATCCACGCAGATTCCAGAACTTTCCACCACAGAAATGTGAGAAAAAAGTGCATTTTTCAGCAAAATTTGTGGTTTGCAGGGGATTCTGGGTAAGAAAACGTTGGGGTATCCACGCAAGTCATACCTCCCTGGAATCCCCCGGGTGTCTAGTTTTCAGAAATGTGTGGGTTTGGTAGGTTTCTCTAGGTGGCCGCCGAGCCCCGGGCCAAAAAGTCATGGGACCCCCCTTGCAAAACCAGGTGGTTTTGTGATAGGCAATTTTGATGTCGCCTCAATACGTTTTGGGCCCTTGCCTGTCGCGGGTACTTGGGCCTCCCACCCGAGTGAGGCACCATTTTTATCAGGAGACCAGGGGGAACACTGGCTGGTAGGAAATTTGTGTCAGCCCGGTGATGCCACAACTTTCCCACACACAAATGTGTGAAAAAAGTGATTTTTTCAGCTAAATTTGAGGTTTTCAGGGGATTCTGGGTAAGAAAACGTTGGGGGATCCACACAAGCCATACCTCCCTGGAATCCCCCGGGTGTCTAGTTTTCAGAAATGTGTGGGTTTTGTAGGTTTCCCTAGGTGGCCGCCGACCCCGGGGCCAAAAACCCAGGTAACCCCCCGTACAAAACCAGGTTGGTTTGTGATAGGTAATTTTGATGTCGCCTCACTAGGTTTTGGGCCCTTGCCTGTCGCGGGTACTTGACCCACCCACACAAGTGAGGTACCATTTTTCTCGGAAGACTTTGGGGAATGCGGGGTGAGTGGAATTTTGTGGATTCACACAGATTCCAGAACTTTCCACCACAGAAATGTGAGGAAAATGTGTTTTTTTATACACATTTTGAGGTTTGCAAGGAATTCTGGGTAACAGAACCTGGTGAGAGCCAGTCAAGTCACCCCATCCTGGATTCCCCTGGGTGTCTAATTTTCAAAAATGTACAGGTTTGCTAGGTTTCCCTATGTGCCGGCTGCGCTAGGGCCCAAAATCCACAGGTAGGCATATTGCTAAAAACAAATCTGTTCCTAGTCGGCTTTCTGCCGCCCTGGGGGGATATCGGGGGTGGGGTTTCCCCGATATGCCCCCAAGAGGGCAGAAACTCTGTGGCTATTTTTTGGGGGGTAGGGGCATTGGTATGCCCATTCTGAGCAGCCCCCACCCCCACACATAAAAAAGCCAGTGTAATCGTTGGCGTCTAGTGGGCTTTTGCCCCCTGGGGGGCAGATTGGAGGCAGAAAGGCTGTAATTGTTGCGGGTGGGGGTGGGGGCATTGACATGCCTGTTTTGGGCAGCCCCCGGGGGCAGATTGAGGGCTTCTGCCCCATCTACCCCCCAGGGGGGCAGGAAGGCTGTAATTTTTGCGGGGAGGGGTGGGGGCATGGACATGCCTATTTTGGGCAGCCCCCACCCTAATTCAAATTTGCCCCAAAAACTCACTGGCTTCTAGTGGGCTTTTTGCCCCCACCCGGCGGGGCAGATGGGAGCTAATGCCCCCATCTGCCCCCCAGGGGAGCAAAAAGCCCACTAGGTGCCAGGAGAGTTTTGGGCAAATTTTAATTAGAGTGGGGCTGACCAAAACGGGCATGCCAATGCCCCCACCCTAATTAAAATTTGCCCAAAAAATCCCTGGCATCTAGTGGGCTTTTGCCCCCGGGGGGCAGATTGGGGGCTACTGCCCCATCTGACCCCCAGGGGAGCAGGAAGGCTGTTATTTTTGTGGGGGAGGGGTGGGGGCATGGGCATGCACGTTTTGGGAGCCCCCACCCTAATTCAAATTTGCCCAAAAAAACTCCCTGGCATCTAGTGGGCTTTTGCCCCCCGGTGGGGCAGATTGGGGCTAATGCCCCCATCTGCCCCACAGAGGAAAAAGCCCACTAGACGTCAGGGAGTTTTTGGGCAAATCTTAATTAGGGTGGGGGCTGCCCAAAACGGGCATGCCAATGCCCCCACCCTAATTAAAATTTGCCCCAAAAATCCCTGGCGTCTAGTGGGCTTTTGCCCCCGCGGGGGCAGATTGGGAGCTACTGCCCCATCTGCCCCCCAGGGGGGCAGGAGGCTGTTATTTTGCGGGGGAGGGGGTGGGGGCATGGGCATGCCCTTTTTGGGAGCCCCCACCCTAATTCAAATTTGCTCCCAAAAACTCCCTGGCATCTAGTGGGCTTTTTGCCCCCCCGGCAAGGCAGATTGGGGACTAATGCCCCCATCTGCCCCCAGAGAGGGCAAAAGCCATGGCACTCAGGGAGTTCTTGGGCAAATTTTAATTAGGGTGAGGGCTGCCCAAAACGGGCATGCCAATGCCCCCACCCTAATTTAAATTTGCCCAAAAAAATCCCTGGCGTCTAGTGGGCTTTTTGGCCCCGCGGGGCAGATTGGGGGCTACTGCCCCATCTGCCCCCAGAGGAGGCAGGAAGGCTGTTATTTTTGTGGGGGAGGGTTGGGGGCATGGGCATGCCCGTTTTGGGAGCCCCCACCCTAATTCAAATTTGCCCCAAAAACTCCCTGGCATCTAGTGGGCTTTTTGCCACCCCCGGCGGGGCAGATTGGAGGCTAATGCTCCCATCTGCCCCCAGAGGCCAAAAGCCCACTAGATGCCAGGAGTTTATGGGCAAATTTTAATTAGGGTGGGGGCTGCCCAAAACAGGCATGCCAATGCCCCCACCCTAATTAAAATTTGCCCAAAAAATCCCTGTCGTCTAGTTGGCTTTTTGCCCCCCCGGGGGGGCAGATTGGGGGCTACTGCCCCATCTGCAACCCAGGGGGGGCAGGAAGGCTGTTATTTTTGTGGGGGAAGTTGTGGGGGCATGGGCATGCCCGTTTTCGGAGCCCCCACCCTAATTCAAATTTGCCCCAAAAAACTCCCTGGCGTCTAGTGGGCTTTTTGCCCTCCCCGGCGGGGCAGATTGGGGGCTAATGCCCCATCCGACCCCAGGGGGGCAAAAGCCCACTAGATGCCAGGGAGTTTTAGAGGCAAATTTTAATTAGGGTGGGTGCTGCCCAAACGGGCATGCCAATGCCCCACCCTAATTAAAATTTGCCCAAGAAAATCCCTGGCATCTAGTGGGCTTTTTGCCCCCCCGGGGGGGGGCAGATTGGGGGCTACTGCCCCATCTGCCCCCCAGGGGGGGCAGGAAGGCTGTAATTTTTGCAGGGAGGGGGTGGGGGCATGGGCATGCCCACTTTGGGCAGGCCCCACCCTAATACAAATTTGCCCAAAAAAATCCCTGGCGACTAGGGGCTTTTTGCCCCCCTGGCGGGGCAGATTGGGGGCTAATGCACCCAATCTGCCCCTAGAGGGCAAAAGCCCACTAGATGCCAGGGAGTTTGGGCAAATTTTAATTAGGTGGGGACTGCCCAAAACGAGCATGCCAATGCCCCCACCCTAATTAAAATTTGCCCCAAAAAATCGCTGGCGCCTAGTGGGCTTTTTGCCCCCCCGGGGGGGCAGATTGGGGGCTACTGCCCCATATGCCCCCCAGGGGGGGGCAGGAAGGCTGTTATTTTTGTGGGGGAGGGGGTGGGGGCATGGGCATGCCCGTTTTGGGAGCCCCCACCCTAATTCAAATTTGCCCCAAAAAAATCCCTGGCATCTAGTGGGCTTTTTTCCCCCCGCGGGGCAGATTGGGGGCTAATGCACCCAATCTGCCCCCAGAGGGCAGAAAGTCCACTAGGCGCCAGGGAGTTTTGGGCAAATTTTAATTAGGTGGGGACTGCCCAAAATGGGCATGCCAATGCCCCCAATCTAATTAAAATTTGCCCATAAAATCCCTGGTGTCTACTGGGCTTTTTGCCCCCCGGGGGGCAGATTTGGGGCTAATGCCCCAGCTGCCCCCAGGGGGCAGAAAGGCTGTCATTTTGTGGGGGTGGGTGGGGGCATGGTCATGCCCATATTGGGCAGCCCCACCACAAATTATAATTTTAAAAAAAATCCCTGGCTTATAGTGGGCTTTTTGCCCCCGGGGGGCAGAAAGGCTGTAAATTTTGCGGGGTGGGGGCATGGACATGCCCTTTATGGGCAGCCCCACTCTAATAAATTAATAGGGCAAAGAAAAATATCCCTGGGGTCTAGTGGGCTTTTGCCCCCCGGTGGGGCAGATTGGGGCTACTGCCACCATCTGCCCCCCAGGAAGGGCAAAAGTCTAAATCGCCCAAAAACAAATTGGGGAGCAAAGCCCTTGCCCAAGGGGCCGCTCCCCCTCCCTGGTGTCTAGTGGGTGTATCCCTGCCTGGGGCAATCCCCAAGCAGGGATCCACTGGGGAGGGGTACCATTGGAAAGGGGAGATTCTCCCCTTTCCAATGATACCTCTCCCGTCTTTCTACGTGCCCGGGGGGCTGAGATAGCCCCCTGAGCACATAGAAGTGAAACTGAAATGAGCCTAAAGGCTCATTTCAGTTTCGTTTTCTGTGCAATGAGGACAGCGCGACGTGCGCGCTGATCCTCATGGCACAGAAACCAGGGAGGGGGCCTCGGGAGCTGGGGAAGCAATTCCCCAGTTGCCAAGGTCACAGGGGTGAAAGAGAAATCCCTCTGCTGTCTGCAGCAGAGGGATTTCGTGCCCCTGGCCTCATGACGGAATGGTTCCGTCATGAGCACAGGGGCACCGATGCTCATGACGGAACCATTCCGTCATGAGCATCGAAGGGGTTAAAACACAGATATTTTAATATGAATTCTTTTTTATATGAATTATATTTTTTATATTATTGTTATTGTATATTTATTTGTGATATAAGTTGTTGCTAATATAATTTTAATTAATTTTAATTTTTAAGTTATTGCAAATCTTTTATTTTTTTAAACTCATTGAATATGTATTTTAGTTTTTAATATATGCATATATATAGCTATATAAATATATGCAAAAAAAGAAGAAGCAGAGAACTCTGGGTAGTTCTCAAGTTTAGGTGGAAAGCAGCTCCAGTATAGAGCACTCTCAACACCAGCGACACTCTAAATTTGCTCACCTCAAATGTCTGCTTTTCTATCAAAGTCTGTAAGCATAGGATTAGCACAGTGCCATCCACGCCTAGATAGAAAGGGACAAAGTCTTTTACCATGTCTACAGCAAAGTCTTTAAGCATAGGATTAGAAGAGTGCTATTCTTGCCGAGCTGCAAAATGGCCAAAGCCTTTTACCACTCCAGGCACAGTATTACAGCTTTGGATTGATAAAATACCGTCCAAGCCAACCTGAAATGAATGAAAGCAACCCCTGACACGTGTTTCGCTCTCATTAGAGCTCTTCAGAGAGGTATAGCTTTGTCCAGACACAAGGGAGCACCCAGTATAAGTCAAAACAATTCCCTTTCAGGCATAGAGTGACGCATAAATTATGCAAAAAAAGACGCAAAGAACTCTGGGTAGTTCTCAAGTTTAGGTGGAAAGCATCTCCAGTATAGAGCACTCTCAACACCAGCGACACTCTAAATTTGCTCACCTCAAATGTCTGCTTTTCTATCAAAGTCTTTAAGCATAGGATTAGCACAGTGCCATCCATGCCGAGATAGAAAGGGACAAAGTCTTTTATCCTGTCTACAGCAAAGTCTTTAAGCATAGGATCAGAACAGTGCTATCCTTGCAGAGCTGTAAAATGGCCAAAACCTTTTACCACTCCAGGCACAGTATATATGCATGTTATTTATTTAGTAAACAGTGTTAATTAAAACAATTTTCACATTCATTTTAATATTTCTTTTAGTTGCATTCATAGTCTGTTCATGTAAATACTAGTTAATTTTTACTTTTAATTTATTGTTCATATATAGTTTAATATATTTTTAAAAATATGTAGGATTGATGGAAGAGGGGCGCTGTGCGGTGTGATAGTACCACTTCTGTATGTGAAACATTAGGGGATGCTATTTTGGCCCAATATTTATGCACTACAGCTTCACATTTTGTATATTCCATTATGACAAGTCTAATATTAGGAATATTTTCTACAGGTTTTAACAATTTTTGCTTGTGGGGGAATCTACATGTTGTCCGAAAGAAGGCGGTACAAATCATAAGATCCACCGAAACGTGTCGATGAATTAAAAAAATACAGACTGTAAACATTTCCAATATGACTAATGGTAATTTCTAGATCCAGTATCATGTATAATGTTGACACATATCATAATACTGAATAGATCATAGGTTTTGTCTTTTTGTGTTTCTCCTTGTGCTGTTTACCAATTTGTTCTCATTTTTAATTGACTATTAATTTATTTTGCACCGTATTGTGTAAAGAAAGAATTGTTTTTTAAATATAGGACTTCTCATAAGCAGCAATTGTTTTTATTCTTGTAAAATGATGTAATCATTTTTTACTGAAATATTTGTGACGGAATTATCCATTCATATGATTATTATAAAAAAAAGAGATTTGACAATACATCTTTTTTGCCTAGTGTCTCTTTACACTGTAGTGGTACTGAAGTCTGGGTTAATATAATGTATGGGAGACCAGCTCTTGCTGGTGTAAGATTGAATGGTGTATACATATGTGGTGTTGTACTTCCTAAGGGGAAATTTTACTTTAACTGTTTAAAACGGTGCCTTGTCCCCTTGCTGCGTGGGGCTCTCTCCCTTATTTTGTTTGATCTAGCACAGCTCTTTGGTTGGAGAGATACACTCCGTGGGAGTGAGTAGGATGGATTGTCTTAAAACATTTCATTTTAGCGAGGAGCAATTTAATAGAATTATTAGTAAAAGTGGCAAAAATAGGAATACAATGACAATCATCCCTAATGACAGTGATAAATGGCATATAATTATGAACCTAAAGTAACAACTCACTAGAACAGACTTACATGCCAACTTTTTGATTGAATACGTTAAGTCGGGGGTCATCCCTATTGGTTTACAAATAAGAAATTAGCTAGGGCTCGTTATTGACAATAAGAAATGTATAGAAACTTGGACTTTTATAGAAAACTGGTGTAGTAGAGACTGGATGCTGTTAATTATTGAGAATACCCAAGAAATTGTCCTTATTGGAAAACAGGGGATTGAGGAGTTGGAGGCTAGTGTTAGGGATAGTACAGCCTTAGAAGAAGCCTAGAAGAAACTAGGTGAACTGAACCAAGAGGTGAATGGTTATAGAGAATATTGAATAAATAAAAAGACTCTAAAAACTGAAGAAGGATGTGAACAGATTCAGTTATGAATTGGCTTACCCCTATCTTCGTAAGGACTATTATCAAGAGAAAAGGGATCAAACCTGGGATAAACCACCTAGAGGGAGACCCATATACTCTAGAGGGGGTAGAAAACAGGTAACCTTCTCAGAGTCTTCTGGTTCTGGTAGTGAGGATGAAAACCAGACTCATGAGGGGGTGCCATATATTCTGCCAACAGTGATTATGGGATTTCTTCAGAGCAGAGACAAAAACGGGGGCAGAGAAACAACACAAACAGATGGAGAGATCAATTCATGAGGAGCCTACCTCCTCAGGAATACATGCATACGAGGAGCCAGAAATACTGGAGATGAGTAAAGCTCCAATAATAAATTTGTCCAGCAGGATTTTAAGCGCAATAGAGAGGGAAGTATTAGAAAAAGGGTTTAGCTTTGTTCCAACCATGGGGATTAATATATTTGAAATCAAAAGGGACCTCAAAGCCCTTTTTAGAAAGATTAGATTAAATTGGTTTTTGAGGGCCGCAACGAGAGACAAACAGGGAATCATTCAGGTTTAAGCCCTAAATCCACCTTCACCCCCAATATCCCAGGTGGACAAGAACATTAACGTATTTGAAAAAGTGGTGGAGGTCAATGGTCAATGTTTATAAACTCTTAGAGGAACCATGCTTCCAAAACAGTAATTTATCAAAAGAACATAGAAAAGCTATTAATGTCCTTAAGCAGGATACTAAAATTACGATAAAACCTGCAGAGAAGGGTGGGCGAGAGGTCGTATTCAACACTCAATCAATCAATCAATCAATCAGGGTTCTGTAGAGTGCAGTAATCAAGGCGCTGGGGGAGGGGGTTTCAGGCACACTGAGGACAATAATAGGCGAGAGCTTTAAAACTTCTATCTGTTCAGGCACACTATCAGAGGGTTACCAACACCAGAATGATAGTGCTTACGAGAGAGGTTGATGCTTTATTACAAGAAGCCAAAAAGAAGGAGTGGATTTGTGATGAGGAATTTTGATTCCTCAAAAACAATGACCCTATCACTCCTGCACTTTATGAATTACCCAAAACCCATAAAAACATACGAGACCCACCTCTGAGAACCATAGTCTCATGTTTATGTTCTTTGTTGGAACCATTGAGCAAATATCCTGGCTGCTTTCTAAATCCCCTAGTGAGCAAGCAGTCATCATATATAAAAGACACTGCCCACATGATCTCAATTGTGGAAGGAGTATAGTTCAACAAAGACAAGCAATTCCTTGTTACGCTCGATATCGAAGCATTGTTTAGCAATATTCCCCAGAATTATATAATTGAGGTGATCAGAGAGATCCTAGAGAACTCTGATTTGACAGTGGTAAACAGGGACTTCATAGTCAGGTGTGTTACCATGGTCCTCAAAAACAACATTTTCCTTTTTAAAAATGATCTGTTCCTTCAACTTAAAGAGACTAGCATGGGAGCCACCTGTGGACCAAGTTTAGCTTGGCTTTATTTGTGAATGTGAGAGCAAACACATTTATAAGGAGGTGGCTGCTAGGGGCCCCCAAAGTGCCTTTCTATCTGCAATTTCATGGCAGTTGTACCGCCATGAAAAGGCAGAGGGAAACGGTCATTGTAATCCCTACGGCGGCGCCTGAGCAGGCATTGCCCCTATTGTAGCAATTATGGTCCAACCGCTGCACCGACGGGCTCCTTGAGCCTGTCGAAAAAAGCAGCGGTCGGTCGCTCCTCCCGATGCCTCTGACTGCCGGATCAGAATCCAGCAGTCAGACTACTCCTGTAGATGTCGGTGGGCCCGCCACCAACGGCCTGTCGGTGGCGGGACAGCCGACATTGGAATAAGCCCCTAAGTGTTGGCATCGATTAATTGATGATATTCTTTTTGTATGGGAAGGACCCAGAGAAAAACTCAACACATTTTTGTTGTGGCTCAACTTGGGTGATGTAAATCTTAAATTTGCTACCAATGTGAGCAATGTGAAGGTCGACTTCCTTGACATCACCATCAAGTAAGTGGAAGCTCACCTACAGGTAGAGCTTTTCACTAAACCGCCCACCAAAAACACTTTATTACATTACTCTAGTTACCACCCAAAATCACAGTAAGATAATATACCTTTTGGTCAATTCCTTCGTCTCTGAAGGAATTGTTCCTCAATTAAGGATTAGTACAAAAACTCTGAAAACCTCGAAATGAAATTTGGAGAGAGAGGCTATCCGAAGCAGCTCATTAACCAATCATTCAAAAGAGCCCAGTTCTATGACTGGGAGAGTATGTTTAACAAAACCCAGAAAAATCAGAATACTGACAGGACTGTCTTTGTGAGCCATTTTTCTAATAACAGTAATCAGATCAAAAATGTGATCCACCAAAATTGGAACATCCTTAATGACAACGAGAAGGTGAAACTAGCTAAACCATTGTTCACTTTCAGACGGAATCAAAATTTAAGGAATTCCCTAGTTCACACCTATAGAGAAGAGAAACCACAATTGCAGATGTGCCTAGGAATAAGAAGGGTCGTAGGTAACTGCAGATGTGGCAATTGTAGCGTCTGTGGCCAGTACATGGGCACTAAACTACTGAAAATCAAGGTGTTAAATTCACCACAAATTCCATGAACAATTGTCGCAGCAGTAATATCATTTACTTCCTTTTCTGCCCTTGCGGTTTGGGCTACATAAGGGAGACAAGTAGAGAAATGAGACTTAGAGTTTGGGAACACAAGTCAGCTGTGAGAACACAAAAGATAAATTCCCCACTTGTGGTACATTTCCTAGTAAAAGGGGATACGAGCTCTGAGATTACGTGGTTCATTCTGGAAAAAACAACAAGAAATAAGAGAGGAGGAAGCACAGAGGAGCGTAGAAAACTAAGAGAACAATGGCCTACAGCGAGATTGAATACAAGGAGGTGTGGTTCAAACAATAAGGAAGAATGGGACCGGTTTACAAAATTACCACACACAGATCCTTCTCCTTTAGAATAACATTGCAGTATGTATTTTTTTTTTTCCAATATACTATTTATTTATTTTTTCACAGTTTTTATAATTTTTCTTACATATGAAAAACCCTTCCAGTATCTTTTTATATACGTATAATCCCCTTTTGTTATTTTTTGAGGTTATGGTATCAAGAATTTAAATACGTATAAACAGACACTATATACCGTATTCTTTTCCTTTTGGAGATTTTAGAGGTTTCTTTCTTTAATAGTCCAAAAAAAATGCCTCACCTCTCTCCCCTCTATCTTTTCCTTGCAGGGTTAGTGAAGTAATTATTGCTCTCCAGTTATGGGGCTTGGGAGAGGTATGAGTTAAACACAAAATGACGGAGTTTTATAGTTACAATACCGGTCTAGCTGTGAGATCATGTGATGTTCAAAATGTGACGGGTATTGGCTAATTAGATGGCTATTTAAACAGCAAGAAGTACTCTGGGAATCATCCTTGAGTCGGAATGCATTTATGGCATCCACACGGCATAAAACGTTTTCTAAGTAAAGGATCTCAGGCTTAATATACGGGACTACGGGGGGAAGCCCATTTAGTAAACGATCGGCAATGCTGGTCTGATGCTCATAGGACCTGTATATGTCTTTGAGTATATACCTTAGTTCCCGGTTGGGAACTGACTTGTACTGCGAGTGTGTATCGGCCGAGCTTTTAGAGAGACGAGCAATGATTGCTGGGCTAGCAAACACTGGGTAGGCTGGCTCTTTAGAGATACGTGGCATGTGGGTCTGTAATTTCGAGATACGGTTCGGGTAAATGAACGTGTAACAATAATCATGGTGACCGCTTAAGTTACAAATCAATTTAATATCGGCTGAATGGGAATGAGAGGTACTTAAAAAACTGTGAAGGGTTTTGATCTATTAGAGGGATACTCACTAAGTACACATAATGGGGGTCATTAGGATGGCGGACGGAATGGAGTCCGTCCGCCATCCTGATGAGAACCGGGACCGTCCGCCATGCATGCGGCGGTCCCGCACACCCGATCAGGATGCGACCACCACCATGGCAGTTGGATCTTGATTTTTAACATTGCGGCGGGTGCTGCTGACAGCAGCACCCGCCGCGATGTGGAAATACCATGTTGTGCATTTCACAGCACTACGTGGCTGGCACCACACGGTGCCTGCCACGTAGTGCTGTGAAATGTAGGGGGGTACCATGGGTACCCCCAAGTGCACCCTCACCTCCCCCCAACACAAGGGGGGCCCGCAACGGGCCCCCGTCATTAATCCCCACCAGTCTTTCCATGGCAGCATCGCCGCCATGGAAAGGCTTGCAATAGCCAACATCCTAATTTGGTGGACGGTGCCTGCTAGGCACCGCCACCATTTTAGGCTATGTGGTCCGTCCGCCAGGCAATCTGTGAGATTGCTTTTGGCGGTCCCGTGGCGGACGGTCTTTGCGTCCGCCACGGTCCGTGCGCTATTCCCTCCGCAATCGTAATCGGCCCCAATGTTGCGAAACTCTCCCGGAGTTGGAATGCGGTACGATGTGTTATGTCGCTTATATAAGCATCAGTATGCGCAGGGCCCTAGCCAGGGATATTTGTTTAGGGGGCATGGCCCCCAGTATTGGCATCAAGCAAAGGTTCAATCGGCGTGCATAAGGAATTGAGTTTTTTTTTTGCCTGACAGGTTTTGAAAACATGCTGCAGGTACCCTTACAATGCTAAAGTGCTCATTGCATGTTTGATGGAAATCTTGATTCAGGCAAGAAATTAGGTTTAGCCCAAATTGGGATTTTGAGTTGTTTTCCCTGTGCAGATATCTTTAGTAAAATAAACTTCTGGCTTTAGGCTTGGTGTTGGCCATTAGTCTTTTGTATTTGTCATTGATTGTTTTGTCATTTGTTTTGCAAAACGCCATTATAGGAGAAGCTACCAGGCCCACGTCAATGTAGACAAAAAACTGTTGGCTGAAAACAAAAATATATTTTGGTAAAAAAAAAAACACACATTGACATAGTAGTCTCTGGTACTGTAGGGAACTACTGTTTGTGTGGATATGGTCCCTGTGAAAAGTTGTGAAAGACCAGAAGGCCGGGAATCACATTGAAGTCAGCCAATGGTTGAAGTGGACTAACCCATTGCCCCAGTCTGTAGTGGGCAACAGAAATATGTGAATGCCACAATAACAGGACAATAAAAGAAGAGTGCTGGCTGAAAGTCCCTATAAGTGAGTATATTTATATAATGTTAGTAAAATGAAAAGGTTGCGGCTAACACCAAGCCTAAAAATGGAAAAATACAATGGTTTAAAGTGCCTGAACTGAGGGGAAACATTTGAAAATCATCTATATGTAAGCACCAATCAAGCAACAGGCTTTATTTGTTCAACAGAAAGTCATACAATACATTTAATTAAACCAATGAAGTCAATGACTTGCCGTATTATTTTAGCAAAGAGACAATGGATGGAATGGGCTTGAAGAAAACTCTGCATTATTATGACAGATGATAACTGAAACGAGGGAGTGACTGAATAGGTGTGGAGACTAAAGCATTCCAACACGTTTATCAGGGATTTCCCTAAGAAGAAGACTAGAATTAATTAGAGATTGACACAAATATTTCTTTACCTCTAATTTGATTTTGTCAGCAGAGTCTAAGTGATAAGTGCACATAAAAGCTGTAGCCATACACTTGCTCTTCTTTCTTTATGTCCGTTGGTCATTCCCTTGCCTCCTATATGTAACTGTGTGAGTGCTCTTTGACTGTATATATGTCATAAGCAATCCTGTCTGTGGCTTCAGTTTTTGTGAATTGATGGACATGGGTACCTAACTTTCCTTTTTTTTCTTACCAGACCACTACTCTTTAATTTCTGTTATGCCGATTTCCTCAGAATCTTTGCCCGTCCCTCAAGATTTATGGCCTCTAGACTCTCCTGTTCTCTCTTTGCCTCTTCTACCACTTATGTCCTCTCATGCTTCCTCATTGACAGATAGATACCTAAGATTGTTAACTATTTCTCCATCTTTGAGAAGATCATTCCATTCACAAGGCACCTTCCTTATTCCCTCTCTCCTAGTCCTTACTTTTGCGTCTGGGTTTTCATCAGTGTGTTTAGCCTGAGAGCCACATAAAGTGCTTTACAATCAACCAACATAACATAATACTTCACATGCCTCTTTGTCTCTGTGTATGAGTGACTGCATATCAGGTGTATTGTGTGCCCTTAGAGTTGTGTATATGGGTGTATGTTTGTCTGCGTGCCTGCAAGTTCATGTAAAAGTTAGAAGTACATGTCCACTCTTTTCAATAGCTTGCACCCTGTCCTCTGGGCTATGTTGGGCCTAACCTAGAGGTGATATATGTATTAAAACAGAAGGGCTAGGCCTGGCAAAAGGTTTATTTTGCCATTTCAAAATTGCAGTTTCAAACTACACACACAGGGGCACATTCTCAAGGAACTATCGCCGAGTTAACGGCACTTTATCTCAGCCAAAGTCGCGATAAAATTATCTCCCCATTCACAAGCTGGTGCAAACAGCCGATATCACCAGTTTACCTGCAATAGCACCCGCAAAAAACATTGCCACAGATGAGCCTGGCAACTATCGCTAATGAGATGCAGAGTAGGCGTTCCCGAGCAAAAAGCTGCGACAACACCACAACCCAACATTCACAACGACCAGCCAGATCGGCGATAAGAACACAAAACAGGCGATATGGCGCGTTAGCAGCAGGAAATTAACACCTGCTCTGACCTGGTGCAAAGTCGGACGACAACCTGCACCAGAAAAGGGAGCCCAGCCCACAGCCACACCTGAAGAACAACAGATGCCATGGAACTACTCATCATGCAGCTCGGAGCCCCAACAGGGCCACAACACCCACCGCCGCCACCCCCAGGCCCGCCCCCCACGGACCCCCCCCCCAGACCACCACAGAGGCAGCGCAGACAAAGACAGCGTTCCTTCAGGAAACGCACCAGCCTCACAGACTTAACCCCAGAGAATGTCATTGCCCACTACAGACTCAAAAGGCCAACCATCCTCCGCATCCTGAACATCATTGCCCACAGGCTGACGGTACCAACACAGCGGACAACCAACATCCCACCTCAGACAAAGCGGCTGGCTGTGCTGCACCTGTTGGCCTCTGGGACATTCCAACCAACAACCGCCAGAGTCGGAGGAGTCTCACAGCCAGCCCTATCCAAGTTCCTCAAACCTGTCCTGGATGCCATCATCAGCTTGGTACCACAGTACCTATACTTCCCCCACACTGCGCAGGAACAGCTGGAGACCAAGCAAGGCTTCTGTGCCATAGCTGGCTCCCCCCACGTGTTGGGGGCAATTGACTGCACACATGTCCTACTTGTGCCCCCTGCCGACACTGCACACAATTACCGCAACAGGAAGCACACACATTCCATCAATGTGCAGGCAATAGTGGACCACCGGGGACTCTTCACCAATGTCGTCACCAACTACCCAGGCAGTGTGCATGATTCATACATCTTCCGACAGTCCATCATCAACCGGCGCTTCCAGGATGGCACCTACGGAAATGTAGTGCTCGTTGGTAAGTACCAAATGAACACACCCCAAACCTCAACTCCACAATCATGCAACTCACAACTCTGGTAATGCACACGTTACAAACTCACAAAAAATATGCCCACCCACCACACACGACAGCACAACGTACTGCGGTAACCTGGGCTAGCCATGTACATG
Organism: Calotriton arnoldi; assembly: GCA_963921515.1. Lineage (NCBI taxonomy): Eukaryota > Metazoa > Chordata > Amphibia > Caudata > Salamandridae > Calotriton > Calotriton arnoldi. Next base: position 526,526 of record CAWUFW010008144.1, read on the forward strand.
AGCCATCAACGGCATGGCACCTCAGCCACACAATAGCAGTATGTGGGGAGAGGTGGGAACCAGGCATGTGCGAAGGAGGCAAGTGATCCATGAATGCGAATGCACACAATGCCAAGTGTGGCGTGAAAGTGCTGGACAGACTGCAGTATGCAGACCACAGACTTATCCATATCAACACATACTGCTGGTGGTGGTAGTGTTGTGGACAGTGGGCGCAACGATGTCACCCCAGCAAGTGGGGAAGATCTCGCAAATGTAGCTTGTTACGTCCCCCCTGTAAGCGTGTGCGGAGTGGGCTTGCCCGGCGTACGCCAGGCTAGCGTAGGGGTGTGAATAAAAAGCACGTAGCCCTGGGCGTGGTTCTCTTCCAGAATGGCCAACGTGGCTGCCAGGGCTGTGCCTCTCACCCCGCCACGAGGCCAACGCCGTGTGCGGCGGTGCCTGCGATCCTGTGCGCCTGCCGCAGCCCGGGCCGCTGGTCCCCGAACCAGTCTCGTCCGCCCCTGCGCATCCAGGCCTCAATGCTCACCTGCCGACACTGGCGTGTCTCCAAGAGGGCCCACCACGTGCCGGTGCTAGCTCAAAGCCAGAGGCCCGTGACCTTGGCAGCCTCCTCAGACCATCACGGCCTCCGCAAGCAAGGCCTGCAGTACTCCTTTCACGTTGACGTACTCCACCGGCATACACAGCGGTCAAGTAGGTCACACATTTGGAACTGAGTCTTGATTACACAATGGCAGAGTACATATTTATGGCATTGTTTATATCCCTATACTCCCTTCGATGTGGTGCCACCAACTCTGTGCATAGCATTCCGACCACACGTGTCTGTGGGCCCTTGCAAAATTCTGCCTTCGGCCTACACAGCGGTCCAGCAGGCCTCACACCAATCCAATACAGTCCGTAATAGGCAGGACACGGCATCGTCGCAGGGTGCACACCCGCTCAGCTCTGGTGCCTCCACCTCTGTCAACCATGAATCTTCTCCACATGCCATTTCAACGCCATGTGTTAGAGATCCAGGAGGAGCTAGCTGCACAGCGGTTGCCCCGCACTGACCGCTGCCTCCGGCACACAGTGCGGTCGAGTAGGACACACAATTGGAACTGAGTCTTGATCTGTTCATTGCAGAGTTTATATCATTGTACAGGCCTTATCGCAGACTGCATCCCCTTCCAGCTCTGGGGCCACTGACTCTGTGCCACGGGAGTCATGGACACTCTCTGGTTGAACGTTGGTGGCGTCTGAGTCTATGGCCTGGGGGTTGTCTTCATCATCATGTAGCTGATACTGACATTGTGGGAAAAAGGGGACTGTAGAATCAACTCCTCCATATTGCCTGTTTCTGCTTGCTTCTGCCCTCTGCATCATGCCCTGGATGGACACCTTCCACTGTCCCCGGTAACACTCCGCGACATTCTCCTTGGACATCAACGAGGACCCGCTCAGCTCTCGTGGCCCTACCTCAGTGCATCGCAAGTCACCGTCCCGGGGCGGTGTGCCTGTGCTGGCCGCTGAGCATCCAGGGCCACCGACTCTGTGCAGCTCAAGTCATGGACCCTTGCTGTTTGTACTTTGAACTCCTGATTGACTGATCACTGTTGTAGTTGTTGCCAGCACCAACCAACCCCTGAGGGGTGGCTTACACAGCCCAACACCCATCCAGCCCATGCGTCACTGGACGTGTGACCCTGACAAGTAAAGGTGCCGGGCGCACGTGCCCGTAGCCAGTTCCACAAATGATCTCAGTGTGTCCGTGTGGTCATTCTGTGTGCATGTGGGCCCCGGGCCATACCACATTACATTGTGCTGTGTACACCGTGCGCAACCTTGTCACCTCAGGCAGTGAGGTGGACCTGGCACATGTATCTGTGTCGGACCCCCCTGTGAGCGTGAGGGAGTGGACCAGCGTATGGCAGTACGGCTTAGGGGTGTGGTCATTCAACACGTGACTCTGGGCGTGATTAAGTTTAGGCCTTGCCAAGGCAGTAACTGATGCGTGTGTCTCAGGTGTAGTGTCGGCGCCACCCGTCACGCAATACACAATGTTGCTATGTAGCAGGCCCCTGGAGTACTGGCTCGGCCAAGGGGTAAATGAGGGTGCGCAAGCCCGCTTGGGGTCAGGGATCAGACATGCCAACTGTTGTGTGTGTCTCTATTTCCGCAGCATAAGCCAAAGGTCTACCCTCAACCACATGACGAGTTCAGCCAGGCATGAACTCTACATCTGTGTCCGCCCTGTCCTTACCATAGGCCTACACACACGTGTCTGTCCACCTTCAGCGCACGACATCACTGTGTCATTGTCAGGCTTGTGGACATGCGCAGACAGGCATGACAATAGTGTGCCGTAGGGGTGCAAGTTATGCAACCGCGCTGCGCACACTAGTGAATGGCTCGGGGGGAGGGAGGAGCAGCAGTGAGGCCACGTAATTCACATTGATGCTGCTCATGTGTAACAAGTAGTACATGTCATGCAGGAATCACAAAGTCACACATATCACACACCAATGAACCACTGAGCCTGCCAACACATCATGCAGAACCAACTATTGACTCATGTCTCTCTGCACTGTCACAGGTGACCAAGGATATGCACTCTGCGCTTGGATGATGACACCCCTCCCAGCCCCGAACACTCAGGCCCAGAGGCAGTACAATGTGGCCCACAAACGCACCAGGGGCATCGTGGAACGCACATTTGGCGTGTTGAAGTCACGTTTCAGGTGCCTGGACATCACAGGTGGGAGGCTCCTGTACAGCCCAGACATTGTGTGCAAGATGATCGTTGCATGTTGTGTGTTGCACAACATATGTGTACGCAGCAAGCCCCCATGGATACAAGTGCCAGATGCACCAGAAGATGATGATGAGGATGAGGCAGGTGGACCACACCCCACTGCAGCCGCAGCAGGACTTGCCCGTAGGAACACCATCATTGACAATATCTTCACATGAGCACGTCACATTGTGACAGTCCTTGGCAATCATGGGACAGTACAAAATGACCACAGGCACAGCATGTGCTAATAAATGTATTCAAAATACACATTCCCTGAGTGCATGTCACTCATCTGTACAGGCACATCACTCAGACAAGTGTGAGTGCGACATGTATTGCTGACAATTTTCTGATTTGTTCATGGATGGTGGGTGTGTCACCTCTGTGCAGAGGGGCTGTTTAGGGTGTCACGTATTCGGACTGCCAGTTCTGTGTGTCGCAGTTAGTAGGGAATCCCACTCTTCGACGTTTCACATGTGTCCTACAGGTGACAACAGGGCTCCTTTTGAGGTCAGATATGTACCACCATGATGCAGGGTTGCCCCCTGTGGCTCAAGTACCACAACATGGGCAACATGTACGTAAGCGGGAGTCACTGCCCCTACATTCGTCCACGCTTTCATGGTGGATTGATCATGGTCATGACACGTCTGTGTGCAGGAGGGGTTGCTTGTCCCTCTGCAATGTGAAGGGAGATGCCGTTTCAATGTTTGTTCCATGCATGTTTCAGCATTGGCGCAGTTTACATGCAGACTGCATGTCAATGTACATTGTGACTGTGAGGAGATGCCTATTTGATGCGGGACAATGGTCATTTGTTCTACGTCACGGATGTGTGGTTGTGCTCGTACATTGTCATCTCAACGTTTTTTTACTCTGCTTTTATGGAGCATTTTCCCGCATGACGCGTGGGAATTGCAGGCCTATCGCTGGTTATCGCTGATTTTTGTATCGGGATTGGCATCATCGCCACTATTTTCGCGTTCGTGTTTCGCGTTTTTTAGGCGTCGCGTTGATTTTAACGCGTTAGCGTGGGACTATCGCATGGGGCCGCCGTGTTGTAAATACCACGTTAACACGGAGTTGTTTTCCTGCGATAGACTGCGATGTGAAGGGTTGCGTTAAGGTAATTTTGTGGTAGTTATCACACGTTCTTGAGAATATGCCCCACAGACTGTTGTAATGTGTGCAGAGTCCTAAGGCCAGCAAAAACGAAGTTGGCAAAAAGAGTAGAAGTGAAGGCAACTTGTTGGGGGAAACACCAAGCCTAGGGTGTCAGGTGCAACAGTAGGAATGTTTGAATTAATGTCATTCACTGGCAAACACTCAAGCTGCCAACCACAAATCAGTCTTGGCAGTTTGGGATGAACTGGGAGTAGAATGAAGGCTGATTTACACAGAATCAGTCTAGAATGACAAAGTGGGAAAAAATAATGGGCTGGAATGCTGGAATGCGACCCAAATAATTTCCAATAGCTGATATTTATTCAATCATTTTGCCCATCACCAGTGTTTTTTTCGCTACCCTATATCTATCCTTTGTGATTCAAAGTGTACTTTGTAAGATGGAAAGAGTTTATAGACTTATAAAGGATGCTTTGTATATTGTAACACATTTTTTTGGTCTTAAAGTCAGAGGTTTTGCAAATCACAAGTGCAAAAAGATTTTGTATATTTGTCCATAAACATTAACAAACCTAACGTGTTTGTAAAGCACACAGTCACCAATCAACGTCTTGAAACAAAATATCATTTATTTTTAGAGAACTCAGTGGCACTTTTTATAAATCAAGCTTAGCCTTTCATCCTCAGGAGAATGGAAAGCTAAGTGGACTGTCAGAATCCTGTTCAAAAGAGCACATAGGAGTTACGAGGCCCAGCCGTGGCAGTTGAGGCCTTTTACTTTTTATGTCCCGGGTCCCCACCTTCTATGGATCCTGAGCAACTGGGCCAAGTACCCCTTCAGCACTTGACTCTCAGGAATAGTGTGGTTCGAGCAGTCCAAGGCTCACTCCGGGGGAGGTGTGGCTACAGAGGAGGGTACACAGGCTTACAACTCAAAATGCATGCAGCAGCAGCAAGAAATAATTGTACAGCCGAAAACGTATTTTTATTAAAGTAAAGAGAAGTATTTTATTTCTACAGCTAACAACACAAAGGAAAAATACGACATTCATAAACAATTACGCAGGCCCCTTGAGGTCAGGGCCCTAGCGTTGTTTTAGGGGCTCCCTAAGGACCTACTCCCTCCTGGCTCCTTGCGATAGCAGTTTTTCCCCATTCACTATAGGCAACATCGGGGGCAAGCCCCACTAGTAGTCCGAGTCTTGAGTGTCCATTCTGACTATTTTAAAGGCAGTGTTCCAGCTCTGCAGCGCTAACTAGCAAGCAAGCTCCTGGCCCAAAATCAGTCTTACCTGCACTTGTAGTCTTGGAACATCTGAAGTTCTGGAGCACATCTCATCCGCGGGCGATTGGAGTGGCAACAGCTGAATCAAGTGAGTTTGCTGCACGTGGCCCCGGCGGTCTTCACCCAGTGGGCGCAGAGTTCCTCACAGAGGGTTCCGCCACCAGAGTGACAAGAGGTTCTTTGAAGCTCCTCCTTGCAGGATAACTGATCCATCCCATGGCAAGGGGGATTAATGCGACTATCCTGAAGCGGGTCCATCGCCTTGATGACGGAGTGCAAGTGCTCCCTTGGTGGTCTCACTTCTCCAGCAGGAGCTGTCAATCAGTTTGCACTTCTTGTTGCTCACAGTGACCTCCTCTGGCAAACAGGGTTACCATATCTGTAGTGTCCTTGATGAAGAAAAGACCGACACTAAACAGGTAAGCTTAGGTCCAATTTATTCACCCCAGCCATCAACGTTTTCTCAGTAACTGACAAACAGAATGTCAGACAACGTTATGTTCTATGTGATTACATAGTGGTGTTCCACTTGGAACTTTGAGCATGAACCATGTTACACATCTTCCTTCTTTATAATAAAAAAACAAATAAATAATGAAAAGAAAAAACACAGAAAACTTAACAAACATAATCCCTCATATACAAAGGTTACTTAACAAACATAATCCCTCATATACAAAGGTTGTCTACGAATTCTCTGACTCCTGAGTCTTCCATTAACAGCTAAAGAACCAGAACTGGAAGAAACCGACTCATGTAGATCAGTCGATGAGTAAGAACGAGATGAACCCATATCATCCAACACAGGTTGCTGGGCAGACCTGACCTCAACTATTCTACTCTTATTCCAGATTCTACCATCCACAGTCTTCACAGCATTTTTAAAGATTTTAACAACCTTTCTTACATTGGTGTACTTAGACCATGGTTGACATCCAACAGGTGCCTTAATTTTCACACAATCACCCACTTTTACATCATTGAATTGCACACCTTTCCTTTTGTCAAAATAAGTTTTCCTTGTCCACTGCTTATTAAGTTCCCTATGTCTCCAATCACCTACCTGGTTGTCTCTCAACCCTTTGTTAAAACTCATCCAACCCAGACATAATTTCGAGTTTGAGGCTCTACCCTTGAATAACTCAAAGGGAGACCTTCCTGTGGTTGCGTGCGGAGACATGCGATACGCAGTGATTCTATCTTGTAAGACACTTTTCCAATTCAGATTACTCGCTCTGGCTAACTGAATGCTTTCTTTAAGAGTTTTGTTGACTCTCTCAACAGCACCATTCGTCTCTGGGTGATAAACAGAGCTCCTTTTGTGAATAATACCACACTCTTTAAAATATGTTTGCATCTCAGTGGAACAAAATTGAGAACCATTGTCAGAAAGAATACAATTGGGATAACTTTCTTTCTTAAAGATTTCCTCCAAAAATTTTAACACACTGGCTGTAGAAATATCTCTAACAGAGGTTACTTCAATCCACCTTGAATAAAGATCTAAGACAACAATTAAATAGGGAGTGTCATTGACACCATGTAAGGGACCTACAATATCAATAGCAATCTCATCCCAGGGATGTTTAGGTAACTCCCTACAGACCATAGGTAGCTGTTTAGTTTTGAGAATCTTGTCACTAGAACAACATTCCATGCAATCACGAATCATTCTTTCAACTTCTTTATCCATTCCTGGCCACCAGAACTGCATCCTCAAATACTCCTTTGTTTTTACAATTCCCAAATGGCCAACATGTGCGAGATTGAGAAGTCTGTTACGCACCCCAACAGGTGGAATAAGTCTAGTGCCACCGACAAGCAAACCATTGATAACAGCTAGTTCATCACAAACCAATAACCAAGGTTTATCAAGATGTTTATTTTTCCCTGATTCTAGTAACTCAATAACAGATTTCATTTCCAGATCTTTGTCAACTTCAGCTTTCCATTCAGTCTCATCGATGGCACCCAAAGTGACCTCACAAACATTAACAACATCATCCAAAGGACCTTCCTCCTCACTGTCTAGTCTTTAACATCAACTAAACGAGAAAGACAATCAGCCGAGTTATTGATCACACCTGGAATGTAGTCTACTTCAAAATCAAATTCTTGAAGAGCTATAATCCACTTTCTTATTCTCGACAAAATGGCATCTAACCCTTTTTTCGAAAACACTTCCCTAAGTGGTTTATGGTCCGAGAGAACTTTAACTTTCGTACCCCATATCAAATTTTTAAACTTCCTCAGAGCCCAAAAAATCGCCAGAGACTCTTTTCTATAACCGAATAATTGAGTTCTGAGCCCCTCAAACACCTGGAAGCACAAGCAATCAAACGTTCCACATCACCATCCTTTTGAAGAAGAACCGCTCCTACACCTTTTGCACTAGCATCAGTGAAAATATAAGTCCGATGACCAGGCACAAAAGCCTGTAAAGAAGGAGCTTTCCTTAAATCTTCTTTGATGGAAAGAAATTCTTTCACACATCCATCACTCCACTCAAAAACTACATTTTTCCCTGTCAATTTCCTAAGATTACTTGTCTTATCAGCATAACCTTGGATAAACTTAGAGTAGAACTCCACCATCCCTAAAAGGATAGCAACTCCTCCTTGTTACAAGGTTCGTTCATTTTCACTATTGTATCAACCAATTCTTTTTGGGAAAAACACCTTGACCAGTAATACGATTACCTAAATAGTTAACCTCTTCTACCTCAAATTTACACTTTTCTTTCCTAAGTGTCAAACCTGCTTTTCTTAATCTTTCCAACACCGCACACACTCTTGAGAAATGTTCAGCTTTAGTACTTCCATAAATTAACAGATCGTCCTGGTAACACTTAACCCCTGTGAGATCTTTTAGTACATTAAACATGATCCGTTGAAAAACCGATGCCGCCGAAACAAGTCCAAAAGGCATCCTAAGAAATCTAAAACTGCCCATCGGAGTTACAAAGGCCGTTAAATCCTGGGAAGACTTGTCCAGCTCCACCTGATGATATGCAGACGCTAAATCAAGAGTTGTGAAATATCTGGCACCTGCTAAGGTGCTAACAATTTCATCAATATTGGGCAGTGGAAACCTGTCTACAACTACCTCCTTGTTGAGTGCACGCAAATCAATACATAGTCTAACTTCGCCACTGGCTTTCTTTGCAACGACTATGGGAGACAACCACTGAGTCGCCTCAACTGGTTCAATGACCCCCATGTCAGTCAAACGTTGAATCTCATTTTGCACACTGGACTGTTCATTCAAAGGAACTCTCCTTAGCTTGGCAACAACAGGCACAGCACCATTTTTAAGTTTAATGCAATGTTTATAGCCTCTCAGACAACCCAGCTTGTCCTCAAACACATCCGAGAAACGCTCAGCTAGAAGCACAGCTGAACTGTCAACAACCTGTACTTGAACCTGAGGCACAGCATTTGGATTAAGTGAGACTCCCAACAAACGTTGATGATGCCACCCTAAAAGTGCATCACCCTTCTTAGCCACATATATTTTTCCAGCGGCTATGCGTCCACTCAATTCAATTGAAGCCATAAAGTAACCTAAAATATTTATGGGCATCCCACCATAACCCATGGGTGAAACATCAGTTTTCATTAGAATAACCTTATCTCTAAAATTTCTTTCATAAACATCTTTGCTAAGCATAGTGAGATGTGAGCAAGAATCAACTTCATCTCAAGCTCAACACCCTCAATGATAACAACATGTGATGGATGGTTGGCTTTAGAGTCATCTATTTGATAAGTGATTTCCTTAATATGAGGTTGGTCCTTGACCAACTGCTGATCTCTCCTTTTATCTTACTCTTACAAAACTTAGCAAAATGGCCCTTACTCCCACAGACATTGCATGAAAACTGCAAGGCAGGACAGAAAGAGGCATTGGCTCTATGTCCATATCTTCCACACCTAAAACAGGTAGACCTTTCATCTTGTACTACAGACTTTTCCAATGGTCGAGTAACCTTCCCACTGTCAGAATCATTGGATGACTTGTTCTTTACTACATATACAACCTCATTTACATTGCTAGTGGAAACATTAAACTTATTTTTGTCACTACTTAATTCATCTACGCATTTCATCATATGTTCAACCCGTTTGGCAATAACTAACACTTCATCTAAAGGAGGCTCATCCTTCAACCATAACTCCTCCCTGATTTTGTCATGAGCACATCTCAAGACAAATTGGTCTCTTATCCTTTCCTCCACAACCCCACCAAATTTACAAGATGATGCAAGTTTTCTTAATCTGGTAACAAATTCCTCCAAAGACTCATCTTTTTTTGTTCACATAAACCAAAATGATATCTTTCCATAATGGTGCTTACACGGGGAAGATAATGTCTATCTAATTGCAGTATGCAAATTTCATATTCATTCAATGTTCTTTGTTCTGCAGCATTAAGTTCCGGTAAATGTTCCAGCACTTCCTGCCCTTCCCTCCAAGACAATGTAGAAGTAAAGAGTGTTTGCGTTCAGCACTTAAATTTGTGCCACAAACTCTCGCATAGTTTATAAAAATCTTCTTCCATTTCTGCCATTTTATTGTGGGTTCTCCGGGACTTGTTAAAAAAAACGGTGGTTGTGTCACATTCTGCATGTTAATAAAAGAAATAACTAACTTTTAATTACCCCCAAAAAAAAATTACTAGCGAGTGACATATAAATTGTTCCTCCCAAACTAGAGAATACAATTGAATCAGTAAAAGAAGGCTTCCATTTTCTTACATTAAAGTAGAAGAACACCCCAAAAGTAATTCTCAGATATCAGCCTGTTGTAACTGAAGACTGTAGCGTTGAATACTAATAATCAGTAAGAAAACAATACTAATACACGGTTAACAGCCTGTGGTGACTGAAAAATACCACTAGACTGTAGCATTGCTAAGCAACCAACCCATTTGATGCCGGCAAATATATTCGTAACATTGCGTGACAGCGCTAAACAATGCACACGCCTCCTCTGCTGCAAAGTTGCAATACCATCTCTTGCCGCTCTAATATGAAAAACAATGCCATACGTCACATCAGCTGGAACTCGGATGCGTTACAAGTCTCTCTTCAAACAATGAGGAGACGTCAACAAAGAGAACCAAGTCTCTCTTCCAGCAAAGACAACACGTCACAATGAAGGCAGCAATGACGCTGACGTGTCTTACGCTGGACCGCAGATGCGTAGAACCAAGTCTCTCTTCCAGCAACTCCAACACGTCACAATGAAGATAGCAATGACGCTGACGTGTCTTACGCTGGAACGCAGATGCGTTTCAAATCTCTCTTCCAGCTGCGCAACAAAAAGGCCCAAAAAATGTCAGAGAACCGCAACCGCGTCTCACGCAGCCCCTCCCGCGGATCTCCTCACCGGCGTTTCTTCCGAAAATTTACGCCTTACTGTACTCCCGGTCAGCCGCTGGAGAAGCGCCGAACAGCTTCTCACCATCTCTCACATCCGCCGCAGGAGAAGTTCGACCAACACTTCTCTAGAAGAAAGAAGGGTGCAGACAACAGACACCAGGAGACTTCTTCCGATGTTGAGGTGAAACCCGCTCAGTCGCCAATTAATGTAGTGTCCTTGATGAAGAAAAGACCGACACTAAACAGGTAAGCTTAGGTCCAATTTATTCACCCCAGCCATCAACGTTTTCTCAGTAACTGACAAACAGAATGTCAGACAACGTTATGTTCTATGTGATTACATAGTGGTGTTCCACTTGGAACTTTGAGCATGAACCATGTTACAATATCCTCCCTATACACGGGCTCCAGTCCATTGGGCACAGCAAAGTGCTCAGCTGCTGCACATCCTGACATACGGTTTCGGGACTCACCACAGCACAAGGGCTACGGCTCTCAAAGTATGGCAATTTTCTCATTGCGGCCCGATCCTCACTACATACCAGCTCAATAGGCGCAGTGATGCACACGGCTCATTTCATGGCAGCCCTCTGACATATGAGGGTTGCCAACTTTGTCCTGCACACGGGCAATGACCCGATCTGTGCAGCAGCCATCTCTTCACACCTCGTGAATGGAGTCCACCCCACTGGGCTCCCCACTGGACCTCGCTCCCTCCAAAGCTCTCATCTTCCTCACAGGAAACATTGTTCTTGGCAAGCAGGAAGGTGCTGGTGCTCTAGGTGATGTCACCTCACCCTTTAGGGAAACTAGCAGGCCTTTGGCCCCAGTCCTGGTCACAGGCAGAAGTTTTGCAGAGCTTCTCCTCCTCACACAGCCTGTCTGGCTGCTTGGCAGATTTCAATTTTTGTAGTTTCAAGCGCTCCTTCATATAGTCCTTTTCCAGACACCAACTGTGATCTAGAGTGTGAGTCTTTGAGTTTAATGTTGGGAGTCTGGTTCTCTTGAACTGCCGACTTCTCTGTCCTCTTTCTCTTGAAAGCAGTCTGTCACAGCAGGAGCGACTCAAAAGCGGATAGCCCCAAAACACAGGCCATGGGAGGGACTAGAATTCACACTTGGATGTCACGCACAGTGATATGTTTATCAAACGGTTAGCCTAGGCCCTCAGCCCTACTCTTTATCATTCTCTTATCTGCACCATCCCCTTACTGAGATGTGCCCAGGCCCTTTCCTTGTGACATCTCTCTGAATCAAACAGCACCGTTTTGAAGTGTACTTACTGGCTCTCCTGTCTTTAGTGTGTGTCTCACCCAGCTTACAGGAATGCAGCAATCCACAAATCTGGGAGGATTCCTCTACCTCACCTTCTCATGTTTCACCGTGCTGGCCTGATTCTACCAAAATGGAACCCAGGGTCCTCAATGTATTATACCATTTCCAGGCACACATACACCCAGTACATGTATACAGCATACACACACTGCACAGCAATATATCCTTTGTGCACTGTACCACTAATAGGGACATATACACCTAGCAAATACATTTTACATGCATGCACTCAACAGCACTACAACCCTCATGTACAGTACCACTCATAGGCACTCATACATCCAGCACATACATTTATCATGCACGCAGAGCACAGCACTACATCCGTCATGCATTGTACCACTCATGGGCACACATACATCCAGCACATGCATTCAGCATGCACACGTTGCACAGTTCTGCATTATCCCTGTACTGTACCCTTCCCAAGCACACATACACCCAGAACAGATACACCACTCATGAGCTGCCAGTGCTTAATTTGAGCCTGTGGTTTCCGGTGCTCGGCACCAGCACTTTATTGTCAACTCTTATGACAGCCTGCCAAATGGTGGCGCTGTTTGTCTTATTTTTTGAGGAGAACAACCGCTGTTTTTTAATAATTAAACATACATTGAAATCACTTATACCTGCCACCCAACGCTATACGAATAGCTTGAGCGGCATGTATGAGTGTTAGACTTGACTTTTTCAGCGGGTTTACCCCCAGACTTTTTGCTTTTTGGCCTCCTGTTTTTGACCCTGTGTGTGTTGGTTTTAGGACTCTGGGCACTTTACCACTGCTAATCAGTGCTAAAGTGCATATGCTCTCTGTATAAAATGTGTTATGGATTGGTGTTTCCATGATTGGCCTATTTGATTTATGTGTCAGTCCCTTGTAAAGTGCACTGAGAGTGCCAGGGCCTATAGATCAAATGCTGTTGGTGGGCTGCAGCACTGGATTGTGACACCCACGTAAACAGCCCGTAAAGTGTAACTCTGGCCTGCCATTGCAGAGCCTGTGCGCAGCCTGGGGCTGCCATGTCGATTTGGCAAGTGCACACACTTGCAAGTCCCTAAACCTTCCCTTTTCTGCATGTTAGTCACCCCTAAGGTAGGCCCAACGTACCCCTGTGGGCAGGGTGCATTGTATGTGAAAGGTAGGACATGCCCTGGTGTGTGTGGCATGTCCTGATAGTGAATTACAGCCTATTTCGTTTTTCACTATTGCAAGGCTACCTGTTCTCCATAGGTTAGAATGGGCAGTTTTGATTATTACAGCTTATAATCCTAACTGACCCAGGGAACATGGTAGAAAAACGAATTTAGTATGCCTGAACTCAGAATGATAAAATACATCTTTTAGTGAAGTTGATTTTAACATTCTGTGTTTGAAAATACCACTTTTAGAAAGTGGGTATTTTCTTGTCTAACCATCCAAGCCTGCCTCTGCTAGGTTGTGTATTCCTTGTCTGGAGTGTGAGTGACAGGGGCTGGGGGATGCCAGGAGACAGGGTGAGTCAGCACAGGGCTGAATAGCAAGATCTACATGTAGATGGGTGGGAGGAGTTGCACCTGGGACCTGAATAGGGCTGGGCCTTCCCTCCACAATGCTGGCTCCACCTCCTGTGGTGCGTCTGATGTCCCTGGCCTGCACTGTGAAAGGGAAAGCAGGAGTCTTGTCAACAAAGTGCTCCAGGACTGACCAGAACTGGTTTGGACTAGGCAAAGGCCTCTCTGCCTTCAGAGAACAAAGAGAAATTGAGGATAAAAGGGGGACCCAAACCCCAGAACTTTAGATTACTTCTGAACTAAGGAACCTGCCAGGAAGAAGGACCGGGAAAGCTGGAGGAGGAGTACTGCCCCTATGCTGCGTGTTGTGGGGTTGGCCTGCAGTGGTTGCTTCTGTCTTGGGTAGGGAAAGGACTGGACTGTGCTTTCATCATCCTGCTGTTAGAGTTTTCTCCAAGGGCTTGAAATAGAGCTTGCCTCCTGTTGGAAGTCTCAGGGATAGAAAAGACTTCAGGGAACTCTTTGGGATCAAGAAGACTGCCAAGAAGAAGAGCTGGAGAAGCTGTGAGGAGGAACTACCACTTTGCTGTGTGCTTTGCTGTGTTGGCCTGCAGTGGCTGCTTCTGTCTTGGGCAGTGAAAGGACTGGAACTGAACTTTCTGCAATCTACTTTGTGAGTGTCTCCAAGGGCTTGAGGTAGAGCTTGCCCCCTGTTCAAGAAGTCTCAGGAACAGCAAAGACTTCAAGCCCGACGCCGTCTACGACGCCGCTGCCGACTCCATGTCCTGAAGGCACCGCAGAGGGCACCGCCGCAATGCCGCACCGCGACCCTGGTCTCACCGACGACGCCTGCTGACGCCGCCACCGAGCCGCTGCTCGCACCGAGACCTGTGGGCACCGCACTTCGCACCACCTCGCTTCACGACGACGCCGTGGTATCCCCGACGACGCCGCTCCACGCCGGACTCGACGCCGCTGCTTGCACCGTGGTTCGGGGGCACCGCTCGTAAGTTACACGACACACCGCCCTCATCCCGCACCGCAGCCTTGGCCCACCGACGCCGGTGCCATCGACTCCAAGTTCGTCAGCCGACGACAACGCTGCAGCTACTACGACGCCGCTGCTGCACCGTGACCTGCCAGCACTGTGACGAGCACCGTCTTCATCTCACACCGCGACCCTGGTCTCACCGACGACGCCATCCGACGCCGCCACCGAGCCGCTGCTCGCACCGCGACCTGAGGGCACCGCACGCCGCACCGCTGCACTTCGCACCACAGCACCCGACGCCGGCCGACGCCAGCGCGCCTGACTTCAACAGAGAGGAGATCGATCTGCAACGCGTGTGACTTCAAGGGGCCCGACGACGCCTGCACCGACCTCCGGACCCGACGCCTGCGGACGCCGTGTGTTCGGAAGCTCACCGCGAGGTCATCGACGCCCTGCATTTCTGAAAGGTACTGTTTGCGGGTCTTCCCGACACCGTAGCTGACCCGCGACGCCGCGGTCAGCCAGAACTGTTTGGATTTGTTTGTTCACAACGCCGTGATAGCCCCGGACGGAGCTATCGACATCAAGGAACTGTTTTTAAGGACATTTTGATAACAGAAGATTTTTAAAGTACTGTACTGTGGATTTTTATCGTATTTGGTCTTGTTTTAAGTATATAAAAATATTGGATATTTTTCTAAACTGGTGTGGTGTCCGTTTGTAGTGCTTACACTGTATTACTGTTGGTTATGTGCAAATGCTTTACACACTGCCTCTAGAATAAGCCTGACTGCTCGTGCCAAGCTACCAAGGGGGTGAGCAGGGGTTATTTTAAGAGTGTAACTCCCTTACCCTGACTAGGAAGAAGGGTCCCTACTTGGACAAAGGTGCAAGCCCTTGCCAACTAGAGAATCCCATTTCTAACAATGAGTTATTTTAATGAGTTATTTTTATGTATATTTAAAGTCTGAATTATCATACTTGTATGAGTGTGATGGCTAGTAGTGATAGTACTGTCATTTTGCAGTGCTAATTGAAGCAATAGGTGGAGCAAGCTACAGTGGCCTCCTGACAAGGACCCTGACACTTCTTTTTTCACAAATTAAGCACAGTACACTGCACAGCACTATACACCAAACTGATGCAAGCTAAGGGTGAGTTAGGCACACAACAGTGTGGGCCTAACTCCAGTCACACAGGTTAAAAAGGATATGCTTACTCCTACTGATCACTACATGGTATGGTACAACCACAGCACTGCTTAACTCCTGGTGAAAGCAGCAACCTTTCACAACTATGAGAGTAGTGTTTTGGGCCTCCCTGTCAGTCCAACAAGGCCACAATCCGTGAGACACACCTTTGTCATGATGCACATGCATGATTTGCGTTTGCCTATCACAACAAATATCGGCATTAGGGATCCAGATATCAGTACAGTTGCGGCACTCAGCGTAGAGTGCACGTCCATTTTCATGCGGAATACTTTCCATTGCAACATGGACCAACAGGGGCTTGAACCCAAGATCACCAGGTCAAACAGACTCTTACATTGGAGTGAAGGCATTAGTCCACTAAAACACAAGAGCCAGCAATGGTCCCATCATTTAGCCATGCTGAAAGACTTATAATGCATTACTATCTTGCATTTAGCATCTATGCTTTGCCTTGATGAACACAGTGATCACACTCGGAGACTTCATTGACATCCCCAAGCCAGCACAGCAAGATATTCGTTCACACAGAATGACCAGTCAAAGTCAAACTGCTTTTCATCTGACATTCTTCTCGCAGCTGCACACCATGTATGCAGGTGAAGAGGAGAGTTGGGGAACATCCCCGCACCAATGGCTATTTAAATCTGCCTCTTGTTTCTTGTTTTCTTTGTGCTATGCAAAGGTAGCTTTGACCCTTTATTGGTATATAATTAGGTCCAGGATAGAAATCCATCCTGCAGCCGCAGTATGTGCTCTCTTCTAGAAGGATTCTGGAAAGTGAATGTTTCATTTTGTTAAAACGTTGGTTTTGGCCAGTCAAGTAGAAGTTATTGAGAAGACCGAGATTATGTACCGCTAGGTAATAGAAATGCAGGTCTGCAGACTACTTTGCTCACTATGCACAGAGCCCCGCAAGTAAAGTACTGAGACAAAACACTTTTTATAGAAACGGTGAAGGAAAAAAAGCCAAGGATTACTCAGAGGGTTCGTGCATCTGCTGCAGAGAACTTGAAGGTCACTGGTTCATAACCCAGAGGTCCAGCTAATTATCAGAGCTATTACAGAGTCAATGCAGTAAGTACCAAACCAGCTACCAACTTTGTAAGGTACAAAGAAATATCTGAGGAGTACAATAAGCAATAATGATTAATATTACTGAGTATCAATAATATCACTCTCTAGTTTGTATTTTGTTATCTACAAATGTGTCTCTCCTGTCTTGTTTATTACACTTATTTATCTCTTGCCTTACCATGGTTTTCCCACAGTTCTTAAGAACTGTCCCCTAGCTATACTTGCTGTTTTTACTTCTAGGTTTGCCTTGTTTATGAGAAGTATAAAAAATATTCCCTACCTGTGACATTTTCTGTGCCTCTTCAGGGGAGTAGCTATCATTAGTGCAGCATGGGTAATGGCTCCAGGATCCAGTGTTCTGAGGGAATGATATTCCCACTATGAATGCCTTTATCACACAAACTAGAGGCACTCAGAGCCACTCTTACTTGCTTGTATAATGACACTTAACAGCCTTGCTACCCCACTTGTATCTCTTTAAGGAGCAGAGGTAGGAGTGAAAAGGGTGTAAGGGGAGCAGGTATTCAGGTTATATAACAAAGTGTGCGAGCACAGTGGGGGGGCGTGGCCAAGCCGGCGGCGAAGATGGCCGCCAGCTAGAGAGGCTCTCAACATCAGCCTGGCCCAGCGGCGATTTCCCCCGTAAGCTGCGAGGTAGCCTGCATCAATTCCACCGTCGAGGACAGCTGAGGCGGCGCTGACTCTGCAGGGCCGAACAAAACGCTCCAGCCTTCACTTGCCTCGGAGCAATATCGAGCGGCGAGAGGGCCGGGCCTGCCGGCGCTGCAGCATCGAGCTCCGGGCGGGCCCGCGCGGCGCGACGCCGAGGACGAGGGCTGGATCCAGGAGGCCCCGGGTGAGTCGGGCGGCGCACTGTGCTACCCCCCCCCGGTTGCCGGTGCCCGCGGTCTGCGCTTGGTCCGGCTGCCCTGCCCCAGTGGGTACAGTGAGATAACACCCGGCGCCGTGGGGACAGGGCCCACGCGCCGGTACCGTTAGGGGCTGGGGCGCCGGCCTGTGGGAGCGTGCGGGCCCGGCGGGGAGGGTTGGTGCGACCGCCTGCTGCCCCTTACTGCGCCATCACCACACGCCCTGGAGTGCCACAACATCGCCGCATGGTGCACAAGGCCTAAAACACGCAACATGAGTCCTTGAGACCCCCCACGTTGCCTGCACGTCGCTGGAGCTGCCTGCTGCACAGCGTAGATCGGCAGCCCGGCCCTGGTGGGCGTTTGATTGGGATCCGTCTGGCCGGCTACCAAGGGGGTTGCCCCTGCGGACCTCCTGGGCTCCTCTGATACCTGGGGCCAGTGTCTATATCTACCTGTGCACAGCTATTGCCTTCGGCCGCGGTGTGCCCGGGTGGCTTGTGGCGCGCATAGCCGGCTCCATTGGCCCACGCTGCACCTAGAACCCGCTGGATTATCTGGGCACGCTTTCCAAACGACGCCATTGTGACGATATGGGTCGCAAAGATCCTAAGCAGAGCACTCTACCTTTCGGGAAGACGACTGAGGGAACGGCGACACTCCCCCCTGAGATGACGGAGGGGGCGCCCGCTGCGGAGGCGCCGGAGCCTCCCGAGGCCTCGGTCGCGTCACTACTACTAGAGATGAGGGCGGGTTTCAAGGCGTTAGACTCCCGCTTTGACTCTCTGGATCAAACTATCGCGTCTTTGGGCGCCAAGGTCCAGGCCCACGACCGCCGGCTGGATGTGGTGGAAGCACGTGTGTCGGACCTGGAAGATGGGACTGCCCAATCCTTGAAGAGACTGGAACGAACGGAACGCCTGCTAAAAGAGGTCACCATTAAGAACGAAGACTTGGAGGCCCGTGGGCGACGCAATAATGTGCGCATAATGGGTGTCCCGGAAGCAACGTCCACCGGCCGGATGGACCTCTTCATAGAGAAGCTACTTACCGAACTGTTTGGCAGCGAGGCCTTCACCCCGGGTTTTGTTGTCGAAAGAGCACACCGGTCGCTTGGCCCTAGACCGAATCCCGGCCACCCCCCGAGACTCATCATTTCGAGACTCCTGAATTTCCGAGACCGTGAAACAGCATTGAGACTGGCAAGAGAACGTGGAGTAATTGAGTGGCAGGGATCGAAACTGTCCTTCTATCCAGACTTTACTCCAATGGTCCAGGAGGCGAGACGGAAATTTCAGGGGGTGAAGGCCACACTCCGCAACCTTGGACTTAAATACGGAATGTTATATCCGGCGAGGCTGAAGGTGGACTTCGGCGGCAGGTCCAGAATATTCGACACGCCTACTGAGGCCCAGGAATTTTGTCGCACGTATAAGTTGCGGAGCACACAGAACTCGGCGGGGGCGCGCTCGCCTCCCCGCCACACAGCGGATCGGATGCTAGTGCGGAACTTTTCTCAAACTCCGGAACTGGATGATGGTTTGATCATATTTGTTTATATGGCTACTTGCCCTGGGGACTTCGTATTGATTAACGTAATTATCTGATATATCACCTGGTCAGTCTGACTACGGGCTGCCACCCCCCCCCGGGTGTATCCTCTGTGGTTGGTTCACTGCATTCTTGGGGTCCACTTCTTGGGCCTCGATTGTTAGCCTTACGGTCCCTATGACCCGCGGGCCGGATAATTTTGAGGGGTATGGCCACCTTCCGGATAGCAGGTGGCTGGGTGGGGGGAGGGGGGTAGGGATTAGACTTGCGCAGTTTGAATTGTTATTTACACTTTATAGTAGCATTGCTTATCGCATCGTCATCGCATACAAGCCCTGACAGGCAAAGGTTTACATATTGGACAGATGTCACGGTTAGGTAACATACAGGGGCCCTCGGCCGTCACCTTCATGTCTTGGAATGTTAGAGGGCTCAATAATACCCGTAAAAGGAGGCAGGTGCTCCATTATCTTATCCGACACAAGGTCGACATAGCATATTTACAAGAGACACACCTCCCCATTACAGATTTGGCCCGTTTTGGCACTAGCTGGGGCACACACAGATTCTTCGCTAATTACAGCAACTACGCTAAGGGCACAGCCATACTGATCCACAAGAGAGTCCCTTTTACACTCACAGATGCGACCCTGGACCCTGAGGGCAGACATGTGATAGTCACGGGTACCCTCTATGGTCACAAAGTCACCTTAGCAAATGTTTATGCTCCCAATATCGATGCCCCCGAGTTTTTCCATGACTTAAATGCGCGGATCACAAAGCACGACCCCCACGCATTACTCCTGGGAGGGGACCTCAATTTACTAATATACCCCAGCCTGGACGGCACTTCTAAGGCACCAGACACTAAGCCGCGAGCGTGGCGCGCCCTGAGGGACCTCTGCGAGCACCACACTTTAATCGACATCTGGCGAAGGCACAACCCCACCCTCACCAAATACACCCACCACTCTGGCCCACACGGAACCTGGTCCAGGATAGACTACTGGCTGATTTCCCCGTGGTTGCGAACTGGTTTGACTCCCATACTACGCTCCCTTGCACATATTCTGACCACTCTCCGATAGTTATACATCTAATGTTCCCACGACCGGAAGGGTATGAGAAGCAGTGGCGTTTCCCTGGGAGAGCCCTCCAAGACGACCTGTTCAAAGCTGAGGTCCGGGAAGCGATAGAGGACTATTTTGAACTTAATGCCGGCTCGGTGGACACGGTGGCTGTCTTGTGGGAGGGATTTAAGGCTGTTATCAGGGGAAAGTGTATATCCAAACAGGTGGGGGTACTTAAAGAACTTAGGCAGACAATGACCCGCATAGAGCGTGAAATAGCTGCGATAGACTCCCAATTGGCGACCCTCCCTGACACAACGGCTCAGACTGCGAGACTTGCCCTACCGACTGAATATAGGGACACAGCAGACCGAGAGATTCTGTACATGGGTAAATACCACACGGCAAGAAGATACGGGGAGGGCGAGCGACCTGGCAGAGTCCTGGCACAAATGCTAAGACCACCTTACAACAAAAATTACATCACCGAATTGCAATCTGCGGCCGGCACCACTCTCACTTCCACGGTGGCTATCCGGGATGAATTCTTAGATTATTATACTACACTTTACACATCTAGAACAGACCCCGACGGCACGGCCCAGACTGCATACCTAGATGAAACCGCATTGGTATTCTTGGAAAAACACATGATAGACTTTATGGCAGACCAATATCCGTCGCTGACGTCATTCTAGCCATAGACACTCTGCGGGGAACCACTGCCCCGGGATTAGATGGTTTCACCGGGGACTTCTATAAAGAGTTCAAGGACATTCTGGCCCCCAAATTGATCGAGGTGTATGCTGAGGCATTGGAAAAACAGAGCCTCCCCCCTACAATGCGTGAAGCAGTGATTATACTCCTCCCGAAGCCAGGCAAAGACCACAAACAATGCGGTTCGTACCGGCCGCTGTCCTTACTGAACTTGGACTATAAAATCTTGGCGAAAGTACTCGCCAATAAGCTTTCGCAGCTGATGGAGTATGTCATTTCCCCAATGCAGTCTGGCTTTGTCCCCAAACACTCCATGTCCTTGAACCTCCGAACACTGTTCACTGTGTTGCACAGAATACAGTCTGAGGTGGCGGCGGTGTTACTTGACGCAGAGAAGGCGTTTGACTCTTTGGAGTGGCCGTTCCTGGTGGAGGTGATGCAGCGAATGGGTTTTCCGTGTGGCTTCATCGCAACCGTCTCCTTACTATACAGCGGCCCCTCGGCACGACTCCGCTTGAATGGCACTCTGTCAAGGCCATTTCGGTTATACCGTGGGACCAGACAGGGATGCCCCCTGTCCCCTCTATTGTTTATTCTAGCAATGGATCCGCTGGTTAGGCATTTCCAGGACCGCCTTTGCAGAGAGGACTACAATTCAAAACGGGCCCCCTCTTAGCTTCCCTGTACGCGGACGATACCATCTTGTACGTTCGGGAGCCCCACTTAAACCTGGCTCCTCTGATACGTGAAATTATCCGTTTTGGTAGATTTTCGGGACTGGGCATCAACTGGCATAAATCCATCATCTTCCCGCTAACGGAGGGCACAGCCAAATGGGATTGCGAATTCCCTCTTGAATGGTGCCAGGACTCGGTGAAATATCTCGGCATTTATATCCACCGGGACACCACCCAGATCATACGTTTAAATTAAGGACAGACTTTTTCGAAACTAGAAGAACAAGTAGACAGATGGCTGAGGCTACCCTTGTCGCTGCGGGCAGGGTGGCCATATTAAAAATGGTGGTTCTCCCCAAATATTTATATTTTTTTAATAATATCCCTGTGCCCCTGTCGGACGTTTTTTTCGCACACTACGGACGCTCATGATACGACTGGTATGGGGTGGTAAACGGCCCCGCGTGCGCTGGTCCATACTGACCCTGCCATACGACAGAGGGGTTTTGGCGTCCCAGACTTCCAATTGTACTACTTGGTGGCGCAGTGCCGCTACGCGCATGCGTGGTTCCACCCTGACGCCCGTATCCCGCTTTTACGACCGGAGGCGGACCTGGTTCTTCCGGACAAGTTGAGTGAGATACTGCCGGGTGGTTTTCCACGGGACAAGCGGGACATTCAGACGGTGTCCACTACTGCTTGGGACAAGCTGACTAAGCGCATGGGCGCTACATCTCTATACTCCTCGGCTTTACCATTACCCAACACTAGATGGTTCCCACTCACTGGAGAAGGAATAGTACAGCGTACACTGGCAGCCGCAGAAATAGTTACGATAGGCGACCTGTTCCCTGGGGGTCATGTTTTCTCCATAGACGAAGACAATAGATTTTCTGACTGCAGCTTTATGACCCGCTTCCTAATGAGCAGAATGAAATCCGCATTGCGTGCGGCGTTTCCCTCATACCCGGTTGAACCGGACTCGTTCCCCCCGCTTGGTTTGGTCCTGGAGAGCGCGAGTGGCGCACACCTCATTTCCAAAATGTACAAGACCTGCGCCCAACTGCTCCCTGTAGATGACGCCAAGATTAGACAGGACTGGGAGGCAGATACGGGCGGAGCGATTACAGACGAACAATGGGAAAAGTGCTGTATGGTCACCAGGGACGTCTCGCTTAACAGCCGCCATAAGTTATTACATTTCAAATTTCTCCGACGTGCCTATTTTACACCAGCCATGGCCCACAAGGTTGACGCTACTAAATCGCACAATTGTTTAAAATGCACCTCCCCACAAGCTGACTTTCTGCATTTGGCTTGGACCTGTCCTCGTTTACAGACCTATTGGGCAGCGGTGCATGAGACATTAGGGAACATAATTGGGATTCCTCTTGTCCCCCTTCCTGAAATAGCCCTCTTGGGCTATACAGTTCAGATTCCCAAGAAAATGAGGAGATTAGCGTCCCTGGGGCTCTTGCTAGCGAAACGGGAGGTGGCAATTCACTGGGGCAGGAGGACAACCCCCAAACTCCTAGAATGGCTGAACAGCTTAGTATTTTGCAACACCAACGCAGAATTATATGCCAGTCTTATGCCACCGACATCCCGCCCCCAGGACATATGGGGTCCACTGAGGGTACACCTGGCATCAGCTAAACAGGCCTCCAGCACTCAGGCAGATAACGGCATAGTGCCGGAGGGAGTGGGCTGAGGGGAAGGTGCTGGCCGCGCAGCTGCACGACAGGGCATGGCGGGACCACGATGCGAGGCCACTGCTCAGAGAGTTTGCAACACATTGACTGCCTCAGCATTACAGCTCGGAGTAAGATTGTGGGTGGGGGTGGGGGTGAGGGTTGAGAACGGAGGGTTACGGGGGGTTGCCACTGTTCTGGTTGATATATTGTCCATCATTGTACCACAAATGTCAGGCACGATTTGTTTGGGTTGTGAAGAAGACTATATGCAATGCAATGTGAATTTTCTCCTTTATTTGAAAAATCAGGGCATATTATCAAGAACGGCGTTAAAATTATCGCCGGTTTAGCGGCAGAAAACTGCCGCTAAAGCGGCGATAATGGGCTTGATAATATGTCCTGGAGAATTTCAATAGAAGCCCATGTTCACACCAGAACGTGGGCTTCTATTGGAATTCTCCAGGGCATATTATCAAGCCCATTATCGCCGCTTTAGCGGCAGTTTTCTGCCGCTAAACCGGCGATAATCTCTAACGCCGTTCTTGATAATATGCCCCAAAGTGTTTATAAAAAAAAAAAAAAAGTGTGCGAGCTCAGTGTGGTGATGTGTGTGCAATACCACAACTGATTGGAAGATCAGAGGGCTGATGCACATGTGCACACATTGACCGCTTTCAAAGAAAGATACTTCATCCTTATGGAGACGACTGAATGTGGCAATTTGTATCTCACGTCACAGGGAGCCATGGAGATATATATATATATATATATATATATATATATATATATATATATATATATATATATATATATATATATATATATATATATATATATAAAGTGTGTGTGTTAAAGTGTATCCTTGTGAGAGACGCCATCACAGGCCATGCAAATATTTTCTAATTGGCACTGGGGTAAGCAAGTTTTTTTGATCAATCTCCTAAGGGTGAAAGGTATCACAGAGACAGGGCCATACGGAAAGGTCTCTCATGCTTGAATTAATTTCCCTCCCACTAAAGTGACAGCCACTCAGGTAGACGGCGAGTCAAAATGAAATTAAAGTGAGTCACTTATTGGGTTGCTACCTGGCTCGTGTTAATGTCCAAGGCGATACACATTTAAGAAAATCACCTAAAGCCAGTATTTTTCCCCTTATCAGACCGTACAAACTTTAAACAGTTAAAAAAAATCACTTTAAAATGTGTTCTACCACTGCCTTAATGAGGCCTGGCCTTAATGACTCTTAACAGATAATTAAAGTAAACAAAGAAGACTG
This sequence comes from Calotriton arnoldi, assembly GCA_963921515.1. Taxonomy (NCBI): domain Eukaryota; kingdom Metazoa; phylum Chordata; class Amphibia; order Caudata; family Salamandridae; genus Calotriton; species Calotriton arnoldi. The sequence continues at coordinate 551,060 of CAWUFW010008144.1, forward strand.
AAAGACCATGCTAAAAATGAATACATATGATTACACATAATGTTCCACTTCAGATCACGTTCGGGCCTTTGCAGAATCTTAAAATGCATCCGATATTTTTCTCATGGAATAGTAGCAACCCCACTCACTTAATGACACTACCTTTTATTGCAATGGTGTGTCGAAGTCCTCAGGCTATCGAGCTGTAGTAGAGCAGAGCCGCAGACTTTCAGCAAAAGCCCGCTTATCTCCCAGAAGGCCGGTCGGCTGTTCTCCGATTCCACGTGCCAGGAGGAGCAGTGTGCTGGTGAGTGCCTAGACAGGGTGCAGAGAATAAAGAAGAGGGGTAGATTATGCCCCTGGGGGTGACAACAACTCCATGACATGGCCATGGTGCAGTGCAGGCAAGCATGCTGCAGCAGGAGGGGATGGGCGTGGACTAGCCGGTACGACCTGCACAGTGTATTTCCAGGTCGAAGAAGCTGTGCTGCCCGGGAAACAAGGGTGTGGTCATTCCCCTACCCTCTCACGCTGGCCCTGTCAGAGGCACAGGACGCGAGTTTGGCCCGATAATTACACATGTCCTGGCTAGTTCATGGAGAAGGCTGCTGAGAGAAAGAGGACTCACAGTCTAATGAACTGGTCTCAGTTAGGGCACGTGATTTTTAGGGGGGCAGACATGATTTTGGGGGTGACTGGCCCGCTAGGCCCCCCGAGGCTACGGCCCTGAGAAAGCGGGCTTGAAGAAGGGCGGATGTAGCTAATTTCGTGGAGGGCCTGGACTAACTACACTTTAAAGGTGAAAGCATAGTTTGTGATTAGTGATGGACCCGCAGTGTGGGTACGGATGGGGCTTTTTGAATATTGGTTTTGTTTTTAGAATACTGACTCTTTAGAGATCCCACCTACCATAGGGAATTGATGGTGGGGTGACTGTAAAGTGTCCCACTGCGAGAATGGTATCTGTTAATAATTCTTTTAGATGCGAACACAATAATTAATATTGCAGTTCACCACTAACACAGAAAGTTTCTTGTCAAGATGACATGTTCCCAACCATTTGGGCATGTACTAATATGCATGATAATCATATTAATTTCCTAACCTATAAAAATAATCGCCCTAGGTAATAAATTGCCTAAAAAATATTGAAGCTGAGTGGCAACTATAATTTGTAAGAAGGAAGAAGTTCCCCTACATAATTAGAGACGATGTGGCCTAGCGGGTAGGGCGGTCGATCTCAAACCTGGGGAACCGGGTTCGAGTCTCGGCAATGACGCTCAACACCCTGTGATTCTGGGCAAATCACTTAGGGGGTTATTATGATGGCGGTGAACCCGCCACCGGCAGCCTGCCGGTGACGGGTTCACCGCCATCATGGGCCCATTCTCCTCCCTCCAGATAAGGATGGCGGGCGGTGTGCTGGCTGACGGAAAGCCTGTCTGCCACGGGTCCGACACAGGAAATCATTACGATTGCCTGTCGGACCCACCCCGCATCCACAAAATGGTGGCGGTGCCTACCTGGCCCCCCTTTTGCAGGGGCATGTAACTTGTGCACTTGGGGGGCACCTATGGTGCCCCTCTATAGTTCCCTACACCAGGTGGCAGGCACCACCTGGTGCCTGCCACGTAGTGCAGGGAAATGCACAACATGCATTTTTATCATTGCGGAGGGTGCTGCAGCCAGCAGCACCAGCCACAATGGTAAACATGCACATTAATTACATGTGCGGGACCGCCGCCATATAGGCGGCTGGTCCCAATTTCCGGGACGATGGCGGACGGACTTAAGTCTGCCCACCATCGTAATCACCCCCTTAATCTCTCCGTGCCTAACAAAAATGAATTTGTCTTTGTGTAATGCAACTGGTGCTCATGTAAAGCGCTCTGATACCTATTACCTGCAGGTCAAGTTCACGCTATATAAAACTAAAAAAAAAATGTCTTGAGCCTGGTGAAGAGTGGGTCCAGTGATGAAGGATTGAAGTAGCATCATGTTTAGAAGGGTGAGCACAGAAATGCTATTAAAAGTAAGATGTGTAGCCTAAATGTACAATTGGCTATGAGATAGATTGGTATATTCCATCATGAGAAGTCTAATATTTGCACTGTTATTCTACAGGTTTTAATTATTTTTGTTTGTAGGAGAATGTACATGATATCATAAGATCAAAAATCATAAGATTCACCGAAACACGTTGATGAAGCAAAAAAAGACTGAATCTGTAAACATTTGTGATATGACTAATGATGATTTCTAGATCAAGTATCATGTATGATGTTGACGCAGATCAGTAATACTGAATAGATCAGAGGTTTTGTCTTTCTCCCTGTGCTCTTTACCAATTTGTTCTTATCTTTAGTTGGCTGTATTAATTTATTTTGTGCCGTATTGTGGAAAGAAAGAATTGTTTTTTTAAATATAGGACTTCTCAGAAGCAGCAAATGTTTTTTGTTTTTCACCTTGTAAAATGGCATAATCATTTTTTAATTTGTGATGGATATTGTTGTAGCGTAAACGTATTTATCTCGGAATAACCTTAGCTACCACACTTATCTCATTAGGCCCTCTGATGGATCTTGTTCTGTGCTGAAAGGGCCCAGAATACTTAGGGAATAAACCATTATCATATGTGGACCTGGAATAATATAATTGTTAACTTTCATTCATTACTGATGGAATTTCTCAGATTAAATCTACCCTTAGGTCAGTCAATTTTTTAAGCAGATAAATTGGCCACAACAAATAATGAAACAGAATCAGCAGAGTCATTTATCTCAAATTGTATCCTTATAGAATTTAAAATGATTAGCATACCAATCTAGTTTTAAGAATTGAAAGATTTAATAAGCATTAACAAACTGTGAAATTCAATCTGAAGGGAGTTATCTTCCTCAGTCGAGGGAAATTATATCCTAAGGAAGTGAGTCTATAGAAAGCAATTATCTCTCATACAAACCCTATGGATGAAGGTTCAGTATATCACCCTATTACTAGTTCCAGTTCATGGACCAAACTGTCTGCCCCTGTCCGTACTGCAGTGTCAATGGCACAGCTGTTGTCAGAAACCTTCCAGCCAGAAAGATTCCAATATGCAAGCATACCAGCTGGCAGCAAATGCAGTATCTTGTCACAGTTTGCGTTCTTTCTGGAAGTCCAAATCGTCAATCTCTTTACCCCAAGAAGCGCAGAGGAGAGATGGATAAGAATAGGGGCTGCCCCTGTCCAGAGTTTGGGCAATTATACTTCATCGATTTCTGGTTTACACCCCTTGACATCACCAAATTTGTCAGACCACTCTGTCCCATTGGTCAGTTTCAGTTGGATGAGATGATGCAGTAGGTAAAAATATACAAATCCGGAAGAGTTAAGTAATCCACTACTTTGCGTTTTCCTTAGGACCCCTGATTGGTTGTGACATTTAGGAAATAGGCGAGTTCATGTTCTCATTCTTTGTCAGTTCTTTCCCAAGCATGTGCTCTAGGAAGTAACAATTTAGTTGCAAGTCTAGTCAAATAAGCTACAAACGTGAAAGGAATCATTGAGTGTTAGAGCACAAGTTGAAACTTAACAAAAGGTTCCCATAGGCTTCAGACTTTTCAGTTCATAAGTTCATGCTAGGAAAGAAAAGGAAGTTTTGAGGCCTTCATGAAACACAGCTTGTGCATAATGAATCTGTGCTAAAATATGAATCTCACATTATTGACTACAATGAATTATTTCTCTAATTAGGCAGATTAATGATTTGCATATACATCATGTAAGTTTAAAAAACTTTAAACACTTCATTATCATTTCGCATAATAATTTGCAAGTCTCTTTTCACGTTGTAGGTTAATACACCATTCAGGATTCAAAAGCACATTTAAAATAAACCTTTACATAGCACAAATTATTATAGCATCTGTTTTTTCATCAATGCCTCACATTACACATTCTAATGTTAATGATCATTTTCTTAACACATGACAGTTTTATTCTTTTATAGAGTTTTTTATGTTATCATTTGTTTATTATGTACATTTATGCATAAAGAAAACATATATCAATATATTTGTTAAACTTTACATCAACTTATTTGCGGTTAAGTGTCACCACAAACCTACGTCTAACATTCTTCATGTTTTTACGACGCAGTATCTAAATCAAACTTCATTTGTGTGTTTTTCTTAAACGTTATTACCTAACACACATTTGTCATGTTCGTAAATTAATGTCACAAATAATTTTTCCAGGGTGAATTCATAAAGATAGATGAAAGATAACATCCATGCTCTATCAATATATCATATGAATTTTGAGTCTATGATTATGATTAAAAAAACGAATGAGATTTGACAATACATCTTTTTTGCCTAGTGTCTCTTTATACTGTGGCGGTACTGAAGTCTGGGTCAATATAATGTATTGGGGACCAGCTCTTCCTTGTGTAAGACTGAATGGTGTATACATATGTATTGTTGCATTTCCCAAGGGGAAATTTTACTTCTACGGTTTAAAAGAGTGCCTTGTCCCTTTGCTGCATGGGGCCCTCACTCTTATTTTGTTTGACCCACTCCAGAAGGACAGAGGCCCAACCCATGGAGGCAATGATAAGCCACTAGTAAACACAAGCTATTGCTAAGTGATGAGCATAAAAGGTACAGCAGATATGAAAGATATGTATTTACCAGTCAAAATAATCAATTACTAATAAAGACTCTGTTGTCATCTTGAGGCAGTATATGGATGTTAGTTAGGGTACTGGGTCAGACAAATGACACCAGTAAGAGGATGGCATTAGAGTAATCGAAGAGGGAGAGACCAAGACATGAAAGGCCAATTCTGACCTAGGACCTTTTCAGGCATAAACAGGGATGACAAAATAGGAAGATGCCCTTAATCTTTGTACCAGTTGCCTGGACTTCCAGGCTTGACACCCTGGAGGGAGTCAAGGATAGATGATAGGCTGAGTGAGTATAAGTAATGGGAGGAACGATCACCTCAAAATGCCACAGCCAAAAGGAGAAAGCCATGGGTAGAAGGCAGGAAAGTACAGAGGTCAGGCAAAGGACATGTTCTTGGCTGCAAATGGGCTGGAATTCCAGGACCTGCACCGAAACAGCAATCAGTCAATCTAAGGCATTCAGGACACAATACCAAGCAACTCTCAATACATTTTATAATTCCAGTGGGTTTTATTTCAAAATCCTGATTATGTCTCACCCTCTGTGCTACATTTCATTGTATTAAACTACATAAATAATGACATAATAAGAAAGACATGGTTTTAGAGAACCAGCACGTGAGAAGTTAACTCATCTAAAATACACTTCCTGGATTATGCTTATACCCAACAAAGTAAGGTAATATTAGGTTAAATATGTACAGCATTAATGGGCCAGGATGGCAGTGGAGTGAGGAAGCTCAGTGTGGTATATTGCTGATTTATTCTGTGGTCTTTGAAAAACTATGAAGATTAGATAATAGCTGGAACGGAAACAGCCATTACAACATGGCTGTTTCCACGCATACTATTACAACGCATGCGTCATAACAACGCTTGGACTTTACTAGGCATTTTTTTACTACGCATATGCTTTTACCATACATACCTTTACAACAAATTTCGTTGTGAAGGGATATGTGTAGTAAATAAATATATGCATATGCATGGAAACAGCCATGTTGGTAGGCAATCCACGTCATTAGAGGAAACAGAGAGACTCTTCCACTTACTCACAACAACTTTTATGTTTTAGGGTAGGGAAAGGGCTGTGGGCCGGGGGGGTTGTGCAAGGGTAGGCTGTTAGGTTTAGGGCAGGGGAAGTGCTCGGGGCCACGGGGAGTCACGTTGGGGTAGGGTGGTAGGGTTCAGGGTTTAGAGCAGGGGAAGGGTATTTTTTTTTAGAAGGGTTGGGGCCTGGGGAGGGGTGTGCCAGGGACCAGGATGAGGGTTTAAGGTAGGGGTGAGGGAAACCTGTACCATGCATTTTCTTTTATCATACATGCGTTTACAATGAATTTCGTTGTAAAGGCATGCATGGTAAAGGCTTAGTCGTTGAAAAAATATGCGTGGTAAAGGTCTGCATTGTAATGGCATTCACGTTGTAACACATGCTTGGTAAAGGCATGCGTTACAATGGAATGCGATGTAACATCATACAACCTTGCTGGAATGCTGATCCACAACTTAGGGCCTCATTGCGATTTCGTTCGGAAAGCATTCCGACCGTCTCGGGATCGGGGAGTTCGACCGACTGATTACAATGTTTCTGAACACCTTATGGTCGGACTCCCATAGACTTCAATGCGAGCCTGTGTTCCAACCGACAACACAGGCTCCCATTGAAAATAGGGGTGGTTGCAGGAAACCTTGCATCCTGTGGCGGACACCCCATGGTGCCTGCCACACTACATGGTTGGAGAGAGGGGTCCCATGTGTACCCCCACGGGCCCCAATCGGAGGCCTCCAGGTGAAGGGGGCTAGCTACGGGCCATCAGTCAGTTTCTGACAGCCGTTTCGTGTCGGACTGACCAACTCATAAAGGCTGTCTGAATCCGCCATCGTAATACGTCAGTCGGAAACGCGGTCCATAGACCTCTACGATTCAGCTCCGACAGACTCGGAGTCTCCGAATGTTGGTCAGAAACTGAGTCGGAAAGACCGAACGGTTACCTTCCCATCGTAATCGGTCGGTCAGAAACATAGGTTCCGACACGGGTTCCAAATCCCGTTCGGAGTCTTTCCCACCGACATGTAAGGAAATATTAACTAAAGAACATCAAATGGTGGATGATTTAGCATTTTAATTAGATCTTATATGTTTATTTTAATCAAAGCAACAGGAACTGCGAACAAGTACTGCTTGGGGAAAATAAAGGCTAAGTTTATCTGCTACAGCCAGCAAAATTAAAAATGTCTGGGGGTTTTTATTACCAAATATCCCTGCATTGCCCTAAGTGTTGGCAGATTTTACGAGCATTTAAGAAAGATAAAAAGCAAGCAGGTGTCGATTCAGGAACTGAGGACAGCAAAGAGGCTGAGGAGAAACATAGCAGGCAGAAGGAAAATGCATAAAACAACTGCAAACTATAATTTGAAGAAAAAAAATGTTAACATTTAACATTTCCAAAGCCCTATCCTTCATTTGTTGATGTTTGATAGAATTTTCAGATTTGCAAAGGAGAGCAAAATACATTGGCAGAAAAGGGCTCTAAGAGGGTTTGCGAATTATTAGTAGTCAGAATGTATGCACCTGTTCTGAGGGAAGAACAGGCTTAAATAATGACTTTACAAGAGACCCAAATTAGTAGACAGATGTCAGTAAAATGTTGTGAGTTGAGTGATACTGAAGTAATTGCAAAGTAATTAAATGCACGCACCGGAGAAGTGGTAAATGTAGTTTAAAATGCGTCTAGCATCGACATTTGAAAACTTGTCCATCCCAAGCCAGGACAAAATATATCATGTAAAATATTCAAATGGGAATTAGCGGAGTTTTCCTGCCCTATATGATTGTGATAGTGATCTTATTACCAAACTCCTTTCTCTGAGTAGATGCAATATCTCCCAGTTGTAGATGGGGTATACTGACATAACAAGCATTGCTAATCTGGCCCTATACTGTTACCCACAAACATTTGTCACTGATAAGGAAGTAGATGAATTGTGTTATCCAAGATCGAAGAACTTAATCTAATCTTAACGTAAATAGAGATAAAAAAAGTGTCCTGCTTTTGTTATTTGCTGAAGATACGAGCAAAACACCAATTATAAGTTAATGCCAGTAGAATAGCTCTGAGTACTGGATTACACACTACTCTGTCAAGAGAAAGAGAATCAATAAGATATGGCCATTTTTGCATGGAACATATGATACAAAACAAACAACTATATTTAGCTAATATTACAGTAAAATTGGTTGTATTTAATGCATACCTTGAAATAATATATATATAAGATCTTTATTGCTTGATTAATATAAATCATTGCAATCAAAACATCTTCACAATCACACAATATTTAAAAACTGTACCACAAATATTATTAACAATTTACCTATACATTCATAATTATGTCATAAAACCAGACCAATTCACCATACATTGTGCATACGAAAAAGAGATTATAAAATCTATCAAACATGGGCTAAATCATGCAGTAAATAGTAATTCCATTGTAAACACATATTAAAATGCATCAATAATTACTGGAACAGGATATTGCACATATTGCATATTAAAGTGCTGCCGTGCAATAATTAGTAATTCCATTGTACAAAGACAATAATAAAATGCATCAATAATTACTATAACAGTGTAGCTTTAATTATTACATTTCTAATTATTACACTAAGTTCTACAAAATATCAAACTGTGCAAAAGGCTCTTAAGTGCAAGGGACATAAATATAATACATCTCAAACTGATTATACCAAACATTTTTCGGCTGCATGTAAAAATGTTATCAATTGGCATAACAACAGGATCAATTCGCCAGATAAGGACTTAATAAGTGCCTGGTGTGCTGATCTAACCCCGATCTTAAAAAATAGGGGTTTCAAGAAGGTACGCCGAATGTTGTCAATTTAGGACACACGCATACTATATGTACTAATGATTCTTGTGGCCATCCGCATAGTCTACAGTTAGAATCCGGCCACTGCTGAATCAAAGGCTGCGTGCCCTCTTTTGTTGGGTTTATTCCCATTCATAGGTTTAAAAAAATATTTTTTATTTTTGCCGAGAAATGAGCAGTCAGATATGGCTGAATACGTAAAAATTGGTATGAGTTAATCACATACCATGCATACTTTTTCCCTGCTAGTACGCTTTTATCCAACTTAAGGGATTCAGCTTTGATCTGTTTTTTTAAGATTAACTTATAATTGGGCATTTTCAATTCTTGGAGCACTATTTGCAGACTAATATCCCTTAGGCAGGTTAAAATATGAGATCTCCATTTAACAGCATAAGCAGACATATTTATTTCTAGCCAGCAATTGTTCCCTAGGGAAGCAGGAGCAGAAGAAAACATAGAGTGCATACATTTCAAAAAAGCTCCTTCTGACACCAAGCACTGTCTTTGGAGACCAAACTCTAATCTTATTCCTGCTTGGCCTACTGATCTGGGGATCCCAAAAGTTGATTTTAGGCCTTAACTACCAGTAAATCTAGGAGCTTCGCATCTTTCCCTCTGTTAATGGGTGAGCCATATAAAAGGGTTGGCTGTAACTTGGCTTTCATAACTTTAAGAATATGATCATATGATTGACAATTCAACGCTTTTTTGAAACATTATAAAGTATGAATTAAAATCACAGTTTTTGCCCTTAGGTCCGTAAAATGGTATTTAAAAGAGACTCTGTTATCGAACACCACCCCTGAATATCTATATGTTTTAACAACTTCGATTGGCCCTGCTCTGGCCCTCCATGTATTAAGCTTCTGTTTTGCAGTTCCAATTTTCATGATTTTAGTTTTTTTAACATTCAGTTCAAGGCCTTTTATTTGTATGTAGTCATCAAAAGCATTTATAAGTCTTTGTAGGCCAATAGGAGTGGGGCTCAGGTGGATAGTATCATCAGCATAATATAGGTAGCTGATTTGCACCCCTCCCAATCTTGGGGCATGGGAATTAACAGAGTCCAGATGCTGAAGAAGATCTGATAAAAATAGGTTAAAAAGGCAAGGGGCAAGAACACAAACTTGCTTTAGGCCATTATACGTTCTGATTTTCCTTGATAAAGAACTACCATCACCCAGTCTGACTTGAACCCAGGTATTCGTATACAAAAGGATAATAGCCTTCAACAGTTTCCCTGGGATACCCCAGCCAAGCAATTTTTTCCATAACAAATTTTGAGGCACTGAATCAAAGGCTGCCTTTAGATCAATAAAAGCAATATATAAGTTTTGTTTTTTAAGACAGCCTGCTCCGCAAGTAAAGTAAGTGCCAACAGGTTGGTAGTGGTAGATTGGCCCTTCCGAAAACCAGTTTGGTTAAGCGAAATGATGCTTTCCTCCGTAGCCCACTTTTCCAATTCTCTCAACAGACTAGAGGCAAAAACCTTTGCATCAACATCAGTTAACGAAATTAAATGGTAGTGAGCGGGATAGTCAACCGGACCACTTTTATAAATAGGCTGCAGTATGCTACCTTACCATGATGCCGGCACAATTTCCAGTGTCAATACTTCATTGAACAATTTATATAAAATTCCATCCCACATGTCAGCATTGGCAGGGAACAAGGCATTAGGCAGCCCATTAGGACCAGGAGCATCATTTGTGCGAAGCCCACGTAGCAGAGTTAGTATCTGATTACAATTTATACATTCTAAATTAATGCTCAAATCAAAACTGGAATCACTAAGTTTCACGGGGGTATTCATCGCCTGGCACATGCCACTCGAGATATCAATAATTGTTATACTATTTTTCCAATAACCAAAGCACATATCTGGTTGATTTACCTCTTGATCCGCTGTGCCATACAGATTAGTAATAAAAGTTACCCAACCAGTTTCCAATATATTTACACAATTAGGAATATTATGGACTTGAGCTTTAACTACAACTTCATACGGGGAATTTGTTGCCGCAGGTGCATTTGAGTTTAAAGGCGTAAAACCTGCAGACTGTTTTCCACTATCTCTTGGCCCGTCCCTGTGAGATATAGCGTCCTCACAAATTGCCTGGACTATAGATAAACACATATTTTTCAGTGCAGGCGAAGATAGAGGCAATTCGGCTTCACAATTGCCTTCACATTAGGCACTATCTTTCTGTTTGAAAAAGTCCTTTATACTTGGCTGGGAAAAATGGGCCAGACCACCCCCCCCCCTCCCCCCGACGCAGGTTTGATTGTAAATTTGCCCCACGGCACTCAAAGCGCCCCCTGGACTTGATGATGGCCCAACTACGGCCGGCGAGTCCTCAAGGTCTATTTCATTTGCCTGCGAGGTATCCTTTTGGGAGCGGGTTTGAGTTTCCCTTGCGGCTTTGCGCCTTTTTTGCCTGCGATGTATCCTTTTGGGAGCAGGTTTGAGTTTTCCTTGTGGCTTTGCGCCTTTTTTGTAGTTGTTCTACAAAACGAAGGTTGCACTTGTCCCCTTATGCGACCTGACCTCATGATGTGGGCCTAGTTACTCCGAGGATGGCACAGAGATGACACAGCGATGGCACAGGGAGGCTAATATCAGAACAGCAGGCTCTTATTAACGGACTGACGCCTCACCTTTAAGTATATCTTCGATCCCCTTTGCTTCACTATTCTTTTTCCTCCTGCAGCCCCCGCAGCCTCGGGGTGCCATCCCCCGGCAGGTCCTCCCAGGGTCAGCCCCTGGTGAAGTGGAGTGGAGAACGGTGAGGTCAGCCGGTGAAGCAGACGAGGTGTAACTGGAGCACAAGCGAGTGGGGCTCAACCAGTAGAGCAGCAGGCTGCACCCGGACCTAGCCGGGCCACCTCCGCTGCTTACCGGGGCTCACTCTCTGCAAGAACAGAGTACAGCTCTTGCACTCGCGGTGCTTGTGGTCCTGGAAGCTCCTGGTCTGGGAGCGCCTAAGAGCACTCTATCGCAACTGCCCTAGCCGCCCTAGGAGTGGTTGATGGCAAGCGGTAGGACAGTAAAGGACAGTACAGGAAAGTGGTCCGCCAACCTGAGAAAAAAGTGAGGTAGTTGAATAGAGGGTGGGTGGGGGCACTGGTCGGACAGGCGGGACGTGGCAGACCTGTCCTTGCCCCCCCTTAGGGCTGTGCCCTGGTTCTTTAGCAGCTGCGTTGACTCCTTAATAGTGGCCGCATGGGCTCAGAGGCAAGCGAGGAGAGGATCGACCCCGCTTCAAATGCTGACGCCGACACCAACGCCGCTCCTGACCCACACCGTTAGCTCTTCTGTGGCTCCTCAGCAGTGGCTCTGTTGGCTTCTTGGCAGCGACCACACACACGCCGGTCTTGGAGCGAAACGCAGAGTGCAGAACTCAGACTCAACCAATCGCTCACGGATGCCATGGAACAACTCTTGTTGCCGACTGTTCATTTCGCTGAAATAAATTTTGTGTGCTACCTGGGCACAAAGAAGAATGATTTTGAAAAATAAGAAAAAATTGAATGGGCAAACTAAGCAGTTGAAAAATGTACATTCGAATCTGAAGCCATCATTTGACTTGTATAGATGGAAATACTAAGAAAAAAGTTATTAAAAGGAGAGAAGGTAAACAAAAAGAAGATTCCAAATAAGTCCTATTATCAAAATAAATTGGAAAAGATGCTGTCATAAAAGGCTGTTCAATATTGCTTAAATTAGACAAAGAAAAAAATATTGCTAAAGCCAATAGGTCGACGAACGATAGAGAAGGCAAGACCTAGTGACACATTGCATAACACAAGGCAGCAGCAATATTTGAAGTATATAAAGCAATTTTTTCCTTGCTTTCTAGATTTTTTTCATGGCAGGTCGAGTATTGGCAAAGATTGGCAACTGAGAACTAAAGGCTATGGCAATGCTTATTTTCTCAGAGATTTCTCCTGCTTGTAGCAGATGCAATCTCTAGGAGAAACACCAGGTTCACTGTAAATCCTCAGGCCATGAACACTGGCATGGAGGAAATGTGTGCAGAGGAAGAAGAAAAAGTGCTCAGATTACCTTCAGGACTATGGGCCCTATCAGGAGTACATGTTTTACAGGGTTTGCTACACAGCCAGTAAAACAAAATGCTTTTTTGCCCACATTTTCCACCTGTTGACATTATGTGAAAAATGTGCATGAAATAGGGCCCAGAATCAGGGAATCACATGCGGGAAAGACCCCAATAAATTTAGGACCTGCTTGTTATTTAGGAGCATTCTATGGAAAAGGGGTGGGAATTTCAGCCAGAAATGGTAATTCTACATCTTGTACTCTCGTGTTATTTGTACCGTACAAGTCGGAGTTTGGTGCTATGATAGGGTGACCAGATGTCCTGGTTTTCCCCGGACGGTCCCGGTTTTTGGAGAAGTGTCCTGGTGTCCCGACACTTTTCTCCAAATTTAATAAATGTCCCGGTTTTTGGATAGTGGCCTGGTTGAGCACAGAAATGTCCTGGTTTTTGTTTGAGTAATGGTAAGGGAAATCCTCTTGGGATTTCCCTTCTCTTTCTACAAGCAGCAAGAATTTCATTGTGCCAGCCATCGTAACAACAGCGTTTCCGAACCGCCAGCACAGCCCTGCTCTGCTCACTGGAGTCAGAGGTCACCACCTGCACCAAGATCCATCCAGCCACCTGTGTGACCCTGCTCTGCCCTTTAAAGCGAGTATTTGGACTGCAGCAGAATTAAGCAGCAGCCAGAAGCGAAAGGGACTTTGATTGAAGCCAACTTGCATGATTCCTCCCAAGCTCTGACAGCACCAGCAAGTCAGGACCCTGCCTCCATGTCAGAGCTGCTCCAGCCACAGGAGATGTGCCCTCCCAGCTTACAAACCAGCACTGGAGTTGCAACGTAAGAATTTAAAAGGCAGTGGGACATTTTCTCTTTGTTGTTTGGCCTGTGTTGTGTTTGCACCCCTCCCCAAAAAATACCGGCCATTTGATTAAACTTTCTTGAGCACAAGTCAGATTTGGAGGGGGTACTTAGGGCTGCCATCTTTCCCAGAGACAAATATCATCAATTTCATCACATTTTACATTTACTTTAAACAAAAGCATCTGCTGTAATTTTTAACATTGCCTTGCTATCTGTATTTACTTAGACATCAGGGGTCAAAAAAATATGGTGATACTAAGAAAAAAATGCACCATAATTAGGAACTTGCGCACACCATGAGGAGTGGATCCCTCTGGGCTACATGGATAGGCCAAAGCAACTCTGCTTTTTGCAGAGTATCTTTTTTTTTTAACAAAGATGCTGCAGGGGGGCTTACATGAAGGTTGAATGTGTCACAGAGGCTTCTTCAGCTGCCAGTGGTGGTTCTGCACTCAGCTGTACACAGAGAACCACATATGAAGCTGGCATCAGCCATCACCAGGTGATGTGGCCCCTGCCACATAATCCTAGTGGCCCTTTCTGTTATATAGAGAGCATTTATCAAATAAGCATGTAAATTAGTGCGTAGGACATATTACAAAAGATGTGGGCTACAAGGTATAGGAGTCACATGTCATCCATACTGCTGGAAATTATATGTAAGAGCGTCTGGCCTGGAGAAACAAAGGGGCAGATTTGCTCAGTTTTCACACAAAGCAGTAACTAAAGTTGCTGCGTTGCATGAAATGGAGACAGTACAACAGTCCCATACCTCTGAGATCTGTCTCTGCTGCTCTATCCATAGCGGTGGAACACAATAGGCTGCCTTGCACCAGTGCACACACCTTTGCAATACAGTGCAATTATGTGCTTGTGAAGCATAAGTTTTGTATAGTACTAAATACTATGCTTTGACAAAGTAAAATACTTTTCCCTCTAGAGATTACCATCAAAATCCATGGGTGATTGCATGGAACCCCATTGTACACTCCCTTGATGCCAATTAGCGTTTACCGCAATTTTACTTTATGGCTACTTTCCAATGCAAATCAGAATTTGCGTTGGAAAGTAAAACCCAGGGCAACTCTTTGCACTGCGTTTGCATCACTTTTGTGACAAACTTTACAGCCAATAAAATACCTCTCATTTGCCATCTGAAATTCTTCATCTTTGTCTGTGGAGGAGGCTGTCATTGTAGCCCTGTTTCTATGTCTATTACAGCTGTCAAATACTCCTACTTTTATGTCAAGGGTTGCTGCAAACTGTAGTCCTACTTCTATGTCTATGACATGTCCCAGATTTTTGTTTTGAGAATCTGGTCACCCTATGCTATTAGGGAAGATGATCAGTGGAAGCTTCTTATTGCTCTGAAAGTAGAAGGACTTTTTGATTGACACTAGCTTCCCTTGTGCCTGCTCCCCATGTCCCCTCACAAGGTCAGAGGGAGGGCGGCCTTGCATGTACTCCACGGTGATGTAAGAAGTAGATTTCTTCATTCGCCTTTGATATATTATCACAGACTAATTGTCAGGTTCCATCAGGGAAGACACTGACAATGCTTACGCCCGTGACAGGAACCACAAATCCCATGATTCTATGCGATGTTCACGTTGATGACGTCATCGCACTTCCGGATGGGCGTTACTTAGACTCTTCAGAGGGAGCAGCGGGTGCCGGTTAATCTTCCCGCTGAGACGACGAGTCTTCGAGGTCTGGTAAGGGTGCAATATTGCATCGCTTTCCTTATTTCCTAAATTCTTTGCCGCTCAGCGGTTGCGGCATACTTTTGGTTTCCTGATTGAGATTACTGCTATCCCGTTGGCTGAACCTCATTCCGGGTTCGTGCGGTAGAGCGGAAAGAGCCCGTTTGTTCATGTGAGCCAGATGATGGTTTGATTGCCTACAGTTCTATGGTCAAGCAGAAGGGAGGCGGCTGCCTTTCCTATTCTTTGATGGCGTTCTCTCATTGAGGAGTGGTTATTTATCCAAGGGAGTTCGCATGGTGTACTTTGTCCAAGCTGTGATTAAGAACGGAGGTGTTCCTATAGTATCCTTGTGAATTGCTCTATATCTTGCCTTCACGGGGAGTCTTCGGCACATAAGGAAGATATAGCGTTGGTACTTGATTTTATTTGCTATTTTTCTATACTCACGTGGTTAGTGAGGCGGATGCATAACAATCTGTTCTACATCGATATTCTGAGAAGTATCAGAAATTGGAGTACAGTATTTTCACTTATAAAAGATTGTTAAACTTTGGAATTGGATAACGAATCTGTCCTGAATTTAAGGATCATCGTATTTCATGCACTGTATGTGTACATGCCTATGTCTGGGGCCCTCTTTGTATTTTCTTGCTACAGGGGAACCTGAAATCACTCAAGTCAGCCCTGCACCCCTGTAAAGCCCCGCACAGCATATCTTTGGGTAGGTTCCAAGGGAGCCAGAAGAGAGGTACGGGTGAATCAGCGCAACCGTATTGTTAATGTGTTGTTTCATTTCCTTAGATATGTACAGCGACATGATAATCACTATATGCTGACTAGAAAACGAAGGATATTTTTCTTTACAGGTATATAGACCGGATACTAAGCATTCTGTGGACTTGTAGTATAATCCAGGTTGTGTGTAATTACTGGGCATTACCTGAATGTGATTGTTTTGCAGGTCTCCCTCCCCGCTGTCCCCATTTTTCCCTTCCCCCGCTTGATCACTCCATGGAGTCTGTGTATTAAATCAGACCATGGTGTTATCGAGAGGTGGACCATAACGAGCAACATACGACCCTGAGGATCCAAGGCTGCGACAGATTAACCGGCCTACGTATTTAAATCCTCCCGGTCGCAAGTTGAATATGGCCACACTGGATGACGTTATGGCCGTGCTGGCCTTGGTGCAGACAGAACTCACGGCCTCTAGGGCTGAAACAGCCACCTTACAGGCCGTAGTAGACAGAATGCAAAGGAACCCTTTTAATGCAGGCGCAGTGCAGGCAACACACACAGCACCTTTGGTAGTGGAGGTACCTACTCCCATTCCCTTGGCCACCCCAGAGAGATTCCACGGGGTGAGTAGTAAGGTACAGGTATTTATGACGCAGGTGATACTGCATTTCTCCTGCAAGGTCAAGGCATTTACAACCAACCACGCTAGGGTCGCTTTTCTCATCTCTTACCTGGCAGGGGATGCTGCACAATGGGCTGTGCCTTTAGTGAGAAGAGACGACCCGTTATTATATGACTGGGACTCCTTTATTAGGGAATTTGAAAAGACTTTCAACCGCAGATCTGCCACACTCTCAGCTGACAGGGATTTGTTAGAATTAAGACAAGGAAACCGGGACCTTATTGCGTATCTTAACGACCTTCGTAGACTCATTACGGAGACGGAGTGGCCCGAGGCTAAACAGGCTGATATCTTTCATCAAGGGCTGAGAGAAGAGATGAAAGACATACTGGCACAAATAGACCCTCAACCAGTGTCTTGTGAAGACTTGATAAGCCTGGTGTTACGATTGGATCATAGGCTCAATGAACGCAAAGGAGAACACAAAAGAAGAGAGCGTATGCCAGCGCGGTTCGAGGCCCCCCGTCAATCCGAAAGTCAAACAACCACCAAAGCCGAGCCCATGGAAATAGGTGCCGTGCGTTCAGCACTTACCTTGGAAGAGAGAGATTATAGAAGGAAGAAGGGGTTATGTATTTATTGTGGCAAGAAAGGACATTTCATCAGAGAGTGTACCCTGAGATCAAAGTATCCTTGCGCAGATAATAGAAAGATGTTGCCAGTAGCCTCCACGTCCTCTGCGGGAAACGACAGAGCTTGAGGATCATCGAAGGGACTTCTTCAAGCTATTCTTACATCCCTTCTTTGAACAAAGACCCCCTATGTAAAACTGACCATGTATTCTTGGACATTAGTTTCTTTATCCATGACGAGTGGTGTCCGGTTCAAGCGATGTTGGATTCTGGAGCAACAGGCTGCTTCATAGATCAGGAACAAGCTATTACCCTGGGACTTAATTTACGAGAGAAAGAACTCCCTGAAGCTGTATATGCGGTGGATGGAAGACGTTTGGATGCTGGTCCTATTCGGTTTTGCACGGAAGACCTGGATGTTCTACACAGCCCTGACCATCAGGAAAAGTTAGTGGTCAATGTCATACAAGCACCACAGTACGGTGTCATTTTGGGATTACCCTGGCTGAGGAAACATAATCCCCAGGTGGATTGGGTGGAAAGAACCGTTTCCTTCTTATCGGAGTATTGCATACAACACTGCCTTCAAGAAAAGAACAAACCAGCTACAACCTTGGCAGGAAGACACCATATCGCTACAGCGGCTGAACATCCAGTATTATTACCTGATGAATACAAAGAATTCACTGATGTCTTCAACGAAACGATGGCAGAAACATTACCACCACACAGGCAATACGATTGCCAAATTGATCTACTACCCGGGGCTATCATACATCGGGGAGAGTGTATGCGCTAACCGAACCGGAAAACATCCATCTCCGTGAATACTTGGACAAATACCTGGCTTTGGGCTTCATGAGGGTTTCCAAATCGCCTGCTGCCTCTCCATTATTCTTCATACCTAAAGCCAACGGAGAGCTGCGCGCTTGTGTGGACTTTCGTTCACTCAATGCCATCACTGTAAAAAACCGGTATCCGTTGCCTCTCATTAATGTTTTACTGGAACAGGTAAAAAGGGCAGTCATCTACACCCGTCTGGACTTAAAGGGGGCCTACCATCTGGTACGGATGAGACACGCCGACGAATGGAAGACGGCATTTAAAACATGCTTTGGCCTCTATGAATATCTGGTAATGCCTTTCGGCTTATGCAATGCGCCAGCCGCCTTCCAGTATTTCCTCAATGACGTGCTAAGAGAGTTTCTTGACCATTTTGTGGTGGTCTACATTGACGATATTCTGATCTACTCGTCCAACACAGAGATCCATGGCACACATGTACGCACCATTCTACAAACATTGAGAAGACATCAATTATACTGTAAAATCAGTAAATGTGAATTCAGCGTCACCACAGTGGAATTTCTAGGGGTAATGCTGACACCTTGGGGTCAGGAAATGTCTGAACGCAAAGTACAGGCAGTAAAGGAATGGCCTACTCCCACGACGGTTCGTGATATCCAATGCTTCCTGGGGTTCGCGAACTTTTACAGCAGATTCATCGATTGTTTTTCCAAGCTGGCCGCTCCGCTTTCATGCCTATTACAGAAGAAAGTGGCGTTTTGTTGGACTGAGGAGGCTCAACAAGGCTTCGAGGCACTTTAGAAAGCGTTTGTATCCGCCCCGGTGTTGCGACATGCTGATCCTGATCAGCCATACATAGTGGAGGCAGACGCATCCGAATATGCGGTAGGGGCTGTGCTTTCTCAACGCCACCTAGATACAGGCCAGCTTCACCCAGTGGCTTTTATGTCCAGGAAACTCAATTCCGCTGATCGCAATTATACCATTGCGGAGAAGGAGCTGTTGGCCATAAAGAACGCATTCCAAGAGTGGAGACAGTATTTAATGGGATCCAAACACATAGTCACTGTTTTCACCGACCACCGCAACCTCCACTTCATGACAGCTGCTAGACATCTGACACCTCGACAGCTACGCTGGATGCTGTTCTTTGCGGAGTACAACTTTCTTGTGACATTTCGCCCTGGGAGCGAAAACAAGAAAGCCGACGCATTGAGTCGCCAAACCACCCCGACTACCCCTGACGCCCTTCCCGTGAATGCCATTGTGAATCCTCGGAATGTGATATGTGCCACAGTCACAGAAAGGTTTCTTAGGAGCATCAAACATAACATGGCTCTTGACAAATGGAAGGTATGGTTGGAGAGGAACAAAGACTGGACTGTGAAGGATGGTCTTCCGGTGCATGGGAACCGTTGATGTTGCCTATCTCTTCCTTAAGGAAACAAGTGTTCTACTGGTGTCATACTTTACCCAGTGCTGGGCACAATGGCGTCGAGAAAACCACTGAACGGGTACTCCGTCAGTTCTGGTGGCCCACCATCAAAAGAGACATAAAGACGTGGGTTGGTGAATGTACGGTCTGTTGCCAGATGAAGACAACACACACCAGACCAGTAGGGCTTTTGCAACCTCTCCCTACCCAGGCCCAACCGTGGGAAAGGATTTCGCTTGATTTCGTGGTAGGGATGCCTCCAGACAAGGGACATACAGTCATTCTCGTAGTGGTGGATTATTTGACGAAACTAGCCCACTTCATTGCCTGCAAAAAGATACCTACGGCGGGCGAGCTGGCACAATCCCTGTTAATAAACATAGTGAGATTACATGGACTTCCTCAAGTGGTAGTGTCAGACAGGGGGACCCAATTCACTGCTAACTTCTGGAAGAAGTAGTGTTCGGCACTGCAGATCACCTCTAACCTGTCTACCAGCTTCCATCCCCAGACCGATGGCCAGACAGAAAGGGTCAATCAGACATTGAAACAGTATCTTAGATGTTTTGTGGATGTCACTACAGAGGCGTGGGTAGACAGCCTGTGGTTGGCGGAAGTAGCGTACAACAGCGCGTTTCACAGCTCTACTAAACACACACCTTTTCACTGCACTTATGGGTATCACCCTTGTTTCACCCCCTTCCAGCATCCTGTGGGCCAGGGATCTGTGCCAGAGGTACAGGAACGGATAACACATATCCAAAAGACACTACAGCAAGCTCGTAAGGAGCTACAGAAATCAAAGATCCTGTATAAAGCATATGCGGATAAACATAGGCGAGAAGGGCCTACATACAAACAAGGAGAGTATGTGTGGTTATCCACCAAAAACATAAGATTCAAGAGATACAGTATCTTTAATCCTCGATACATCGGCCCCTATAGAATAGTTAAATTGATTAATCCAGTGGTGGTGAAATTAGCTTTACCATCCTCCTTGCGCATTCATCCTGCCTTTCATGTTTCCCTACTAAAACCCTCACATTCCGGGGTAAAGAAGACGCCGACTCCCGTGCTGGTGGATGGGGAGGTAGAACATGAAGTGAGGGGTATCCTGGACTCAAAGATTCACCGCACCAAGTTGTGGTATCTGGTTGCTTGGAAAGGTTATGGTAACGAGGAAAATTCATGGGAACCAGCTACAGGGGTTCATGCACCTCGTTACGTTCGCCTGTTCCACAAACGCTTCCCGCGTAAGCCTTGCCTCTGTCAGTGTTCTTCGGAAGAGGGATGTACTGTCAGGTTCCATCAGGGAAGACACTGACAATGCTTACCCCTGTGACAGGAACCACAAATCCCATGATTCCATGCGATGTTCACGTTGATGACGTCATCGCGCTTCCGGATGGGCGTTACTTAGACTCTTCAGAGGGAGCAGTGGGTGCCGGTTAATCTTCCCGCTGAGACGCCGAGTCCTCGAGGTCTGGTAAGGGTGCAATATTGCACCGCTTTCCTTATTTCCTAAATTCTTTGCCGCTCAGCGGTTGCGGCATACTTTTGGTTTCCTGATTGAGATTACCGCTATCCCGTTGGCTGAACCTCATTCCGGGTTCGTGCGGGAGAGCGGAAAGAGCCCGTTTGTTCATGTGAGCCAGATGATGGTTTGATTGCCTACAGTTCTATGGTCAAGCAGAAGGGAGGCGGCTGCCTTTCCTATTCTTTGATGGCGTTCTCTCATTGAGGAGTGGTTATTTATCCAAGGGAGTTCGCATGGTGTACTTTGTCCAAGCTGTGATTAAGAACGGAGGTGTTCCTATAGTATTCTTGTGAATTGCTCTACATCTTGCCTTCACGGGGAGTCTTTGGCACATAAGGAAGATATAGCGTTGGTACTTGATTTTATTTGCTATTTTTCTATACTTACGTGGTTAGTGAGGTGGATGCATAACAATCTGTTCTACATCGATATTCTGAGAAGTATCAGAAATTGGAGTACAGTATTTTCACTTATAAAAGATTGTTAAACTTTGGAATTGGATAACGAATCTGTCCTGAATTTAAGGATCATCGTATTTCATGCACTGTATGTGTACATGCCTATGTCTGGGGCCCTCTTTGTATTTTCTTGCTACAGGGGAACCTGAAATCACTCAAGTCAGCCCTGCACCCCTGTAAAGCCCCGCACAGCATATCTTTGGGTAGGTTCCAAGGGAGCCAGAAGAGAGGTACGGGTGAATCAGCGCAACCGTATTGTTAATGTGTTGTTTCATTTCCTTAGATATGTACAGCGACATGATAATCACTATATGCTGACTAGAAAACGAAGGATATTTTTCTTTACAGGTATATAGACCGGATACTAAGCATTCTGTGGACTTGTAGTATAATCCAGGTTGTGTGTAATTACTGGGCATTACCTGAATGTGATTGTTTTGCAGGTCACCCTCCCCGCTGTCCCCATCCTTCCCTTCCCCCGCTTGATCACTCCATAGAGTCTGTGTATTAAATCAGACCGTGGTGGTATCGAGAGGTGGACCATAACGAGCAACATACGACCCTGAGGATCCAAGGCTGCGACACTAATAATATATATTTTTTATTGCAGACATATTACCACATCATACGTGTAAGCTACTAAGAACATAATCTTTAATTGGGAGCCCTCGATTTACCTTGAATAACAACAACTACAACGCCGCCAACAAAAACAACAACACTGCCAACAAAAACAACAACACTGCCAACATAAACAACAACAATAATAATAATAATAATAATTAAAAAAAAAAAATATTAGTACATGCATAGTAATATTAATTGTAACAATCATAATGATAATAACAACAGCAATAAAAATAATAATAATAATAATAAAATAATAAAAATAATGATAAATATTAGCATTGTTATTATTAGCATTGATATTATTGTTGTCATTATTATTATTGCTGTTGTTGTTACTGTTATTATTAATGTCATTGTTATTGTTAATATTATTATTAAGAATAATAGTAATGTATTGTATTGTGTTTGCCTTTTCACAGCCCTTCTGATACCCCTTGTTAGTTCTAAACCAGGATACAGGAAAGAAGAATATTTAACAGCATCGTCACTACTTGGTAATTCTGGGCTAAAACCTGAGTTATTCAGCCTTTCAAGCCGCTATGAATAATATGACTTTTAAGTGAAGCATTATCACTGGTTTCATTCCACGCTTGAATACATTCTAAGACATAATAACAAAGGAAGATGTGCCTGAGTGATGTGGGAGTCACTTAGAGAGCGGCAGCCTTGGAAAATGAAAGATTATCACTGAATATGTTGTTGCTGTTTAACTCCACGAGGGGTCGTGTTACTGCGGAAAACAGTATCTCTTTTATCGTTGAACTAGTCTGTGCCCGGAGGCACTTCCGCCAACCATGGTTCACATCTCTCTGTGTTAAAAATGAACATCAGTGCAGTGATTTCCAACGGGTTTCTTTACTGTATTACAAAGTGTGACCTGTGTGAGTGAAGGAAACATAGGCATTGCCTAATAAATAACTCAAATAGTTTAAATATTTTCCAATGGGGAGATTAATACTTATGTGTTTTTTCCAATGTTGGTATTATCGAGCAATTGAGAGGTGCAATTCAGTCAGGCTTCCAAGGTATGCAAAATACTTACGGATGAGAAAAAAACCATGTGCTGAATTTTATTGAAGGTGAACATTAGTTAAATATGGTATGGTCCTTCTTAAAACCTACCTGGGTTTTGGTTTATGATGATTCCACTAACTTGGCCAATTTCGTTTGCCAACAAAATTTGAAAACAATATTTGAAACAATTGTGAACATATACGTCTGTGAAACATATCTGTGTATGATATGGCCATAGTTTCGGTATAGAATATTTGTATAATACCTATATACAAATATATATATATGTATCTTATGCTGGCGGTTATAGTTAGGTCAGACTTTCCATAAGAAAATTATTTTTGGTTTTCTTATTAACTTTGGCGCAGTTTGATAAATCTACACGTAACTTTCCAAAAAAAGTTCATCTACTTTGGTCCCTTCTTGAAACGTTTTGTGCTGATTCAACAAGCAGGGGCCAAGAAAACATGGTGTGCCACTAGTGCGAATTTCCATTTTAATTCCCAAAGGAAAGTTTGCTCTCCGATAAAGAAAAAACAGCTCAACGTATTACTCCAAAATTTGCCCAAAGTTAGAACTTTACTCAGAAAGCATGCTTTCTATGATTTGGAGTACATCTGCTCAGTTATTTTTGGGAAATTAGAGGCATATTAATGAGCCCCTTGCGCTGCCTATAGCGTGACTTTTTGTGACGCTCCAGCGGCGCACATCACAAAATCATACTTATGAGGTCACGCAAAGCCACTTTGCGTGGCGCTGAATGGCCTCATACATATGGAGTAAGGCAAGGCAGTGCAAATCGCTGTGTTGCCTTACTCTGTGCTAGGGAGGCATTCCATGGGCGTTGCGGTGGGTGTTCCCATGTAACCTCTTAGATTTTGACACTGCCCCATATTTACAAAACCATGTAAACCTGTGGATGCACCAAAACCTTATGCCTCCCCAGGTGAGGCGCAACAAGGAGAAATAACTTTATCTCTCCTCGTTTTTAAATCTTTCCATGTGTGCTACATTCTGCAGCACACGCAGAAAGAGGAAAAAGTCTCCCAGAATTGTTTTTGTGCAGGAAGGTGCCCCTTCCTGCACAAAAATAATCCTGCCAGCAACACAGGCACCCTTGCACCATGGTGCAAGGGTGCCTGCATTGGCACAAGGCTGCCGAAATGGTGTCAGCACTGGGGGAAAGGCTGGAATGTACCATATTAGATAAATATGGTGCATTCCTGCCCTATGCCAAATCTCCATAAATGAGGTCCTTAGGGCCTTACTCTGTGCTAGGGAGGCGTTACATGGGTGATACAGTGGGTGTTCCCACGTAACACCCATGGATTTTGACACTTCCCTAGATTTACAAAACCATGTAAACCTGGGGATGTGCCAAAACCTTACACCTCCCCAGGATAGGCAACAAAGAGGAGAAATAACATTATTTCGCCCCTTTTTTCCCTCTTTCCATGTGTGCTGCATTCAGTGGCGGCTTGCCGAGGGAGTGCTGCAGGTCGGTGGGGCGGGGGAGCGGCAGGGTGGGGGGTAGTGGACTCCGACATATGACGGACAGGAGTAAGGTAAGTAATGAAATAAATAAATCAATTTACCTTGCGCGCGCTGCATCACCAACTCGGCGATGCAGCGCGCGCAAGATAAATTGTTTTATTTATTTTATTACTTACCTTACTCCTGTCCGTCGTATGTCGGACTCCACTACCCCCCCCCACCCTGACCTCCCCCGCCCCAACGCCCCGCAGCACTCCCTCGGCAAGCTGCCACTGGCTGCATTCAGCACACATAGAAAGAGGAAAAAGCCATCCGGGATTGTTTTTGTAAAGGAAGGTTCGCCTTCCTGCACAAAAACAATCCTGCCAACAACACAGGCACCCTTGCACAATGGTGCAAGGGTGCCTGCATTGGTGATAGCCTGAGGAAATGGCTCCAGCACTGGGGCATAGGACAGGAATGCAATGTATTAGATAAATATGGTGCAATCCTGCCCTTTCACTTTGACGTAGGGCAGCGCAATGCTTCATCACACTATCATGTAACCTTTCACGCGCTTATAAGCATAAAGTAAACACAAGGAGATGATGGGCGGAGCGCTGAAACTTTTCAGACACTCACCCCCAGTCACAGATCTGGGTGTAATCCATCATCGTTCTTTAGGTCACTTTGCCACCCCAGTTCAGACACAGCTATATGCAAATCAGTCTTGACCCTGTGCCTCATGGGAACAGTCCAGCCCGAACTGCCAAGCCATGTCTTCCCTGGACCGGAAACAAGCATCCTGGGACCAGTTTCGGGCTAACAGCCCTCATCAGCCAGGCTAGCTTGAATCCAGTGGCAAAGTGAGCAAGGGACCCACGTCTGGGCATACCCTGCCAACTTAGGGCGAACAAAGCAAACACAAGGAGATGATGGACGGAGCGCTGAAACTTTTCAGACACTCACCCCCAGTCACAGATCTGGGTTTAATCCATCATCGTTCTTTAGCTCACTTTGCCACCCCAGTTCAGTCACAGCTATATGCAAATCAGTCTTGACCCTGTGCCTCATGGGAACAGTCCAGCCCGAACTGCCAAGCCATGTCTTCCCTGGACCGGAAACAAGCATCCTGGGACCGGTTTCGGGCTAACAGCCCTCATCAGCCAGGCTAACTTGAATCCAGTGGCAAAGTGAGCAAGGGATCCACGTCTGGGCATACCCTGCCAACTTAGGTCGAACAAAGCAAACACAAGGAGATGATGGACGGAGCGCTGAAACTTTTCAGACACTCACCCCCAGTCACAGATCTGGGTTTAATCCATCATCGTTCTTTAGCTCACTTTGCCACCCCAGTTCAGACACAGCTATATGCAAATCAGTCTTGATCCTGTGCCTCATGGGAACAGTCCAGCCCGAACTGCCAAGCCATGTCTTCCCTGGACTGGAAACAAGCATCCTGGGACCGGTTTCGGGCTAACAGCCCTCATCAGCCAGGCTAGCTTGAATCCAGTAGCAAAGTGAGCAAGGGACCCACGTCTGGCATATAAGCATAAAGTAGTCACTAAAACACATCTCATATAAAGTAATAATAGGGTGGGGGTTGAACTATTACAATGAGGTTGAGATACAACGTAGCACCTTGTTGTCCGAATTTATGATCTTTTTAGTATTTATGGAGAAGCATATTTGTCATCCTTAACTTCTGTTCAACATTAGTTATTTTAGGAAATTTCTTTTGTTTAAAACAAAATAAAGTTCTGTAAGCAATACTTTCACCTCAAACTAAATCAGCTATAACTCCCTCCCCTGTTATTAATTGAAGAAGAATACATTGAACTGCGTTTGATAGAATCATTGATCATGTTTATACATTTGCAGTTAGTGGGTCACATATAACACCATCCACCTCATTTAGAGTGGGCAAGGCTGTTTTTTTACAGTTCATCACCGCCAGGTAAAACCTGGTGGTGAGTGACAGTAAAAGAAAAAGTGACCCTCCCCTCACCAAAGTGGAAAACTGCTATGTTGTGGGGGTCATTAGTTTTCGCCTTTTAAAAAACAAAATCCCTCTTTGTGATTTTGTTTTCAAAAAAGCAAAAACTTTTTACTGGTTTGATGGGCAGCCGTGATATTTGATGGCGCTGTCCATCAAACTTGAAACAAATTGACACTGCGACGGAAGTTCCTGCCAATGTTACAAGATAGCCGTCCTGATGGAGTAAATACCTCTCACTCCGCACTCTAGGTCAGGATCTAAGTTTCTTGTTGTTTCTTTCGTAGAGGGGTGAGGCTGTATCACGCCATTCTTCACTTCTAAATTGGGTGCCTAATCACAAAGGTAAATATACATGTGTATATTTATTACTACACATAGATATAACTTTGCACTTTTTACTATTCACCTTTAACGAGTTGTTAAGTTACTGCTAAGGGTAGACCTACATGTCTCCATTCCCACAAATCAGGGCTGGAGCCTTGTAAACAGGATTTATGAGAGTAAAGTTACTACTTTTAACTTTGCACACAGAGGTGGAGAGTTCCGCCACCATGGTGGAGTACTCCCTATCGGAAAGTAAAGGGAAAATTATTAAATTCAAAAAAATATTTTAATGTAAGATATAAATGTACATTTATTTTATATGTTTATTTTAACCTATACCTAATAAAATTAAGTTTCAGCTTATTAACTCATCAAAATAAATGTGTGTTAAATAATTAACTAATTTATATATATCAATTTAATTTATAAATTATAATTTTAAACAATAATTTTAGAAACAAATCCCATCCTCATTGATTGTTTTATTTGATTTCAATATGTAGTACATTTTGTACAAAATAATGTTTAATTAAGTTAAATACTTGCACTTTTTTAAATAAAAGTTTGAGTTTAATATTATTTTTACGTTTATTATTGACTTTTAACTTAATTATTAATTATGTGTAATTTTTAAACATTAAATTTTATATAGAAACACATTGTTATTTCAAAACAATTTAATTCTTTTAACATTAGTTACTATTAGATGTCATTTTATTTCCTGCATCCATTGTTTTCTTTTGGAGTATGTTGTAATACGAGTAGTAGGATATGTGTTGTGCTTGGCTTATACCAAGGCTGGGCTGGGGTACATTTACATCTGTTTTAACATCTTTAGGGCTGTTGTAACTTTAGAAGTGTAGTTTGTGAATCACAATGGTCTTACTCTTTTGTGGATGTGTGTTTGTATTAGTATGCCCCTCCTCAAACCCTCCTCACATTTCCTTAAGCCCCTCCAATTTTGTAGTAGATATTCCCCATTTTCCAGCCATTCCCTCTAGTCACTCTCATATTTACTACCAAAACGTATACCTACATGTCCCGAGATCTCTGCCACAGTGTTGGAAATCTCCACACAGTAAAGATAGGAGAGGCAGAGATCTTCGGCTATAGGTTTGTGAATACGTCAGGATTTACAGTAAGCATCAGGTTCATGGAGGCTGAAGGCTCTGGAAAACAGGTTTTTGGAAGCTGCAAAGGGCTGGGACACTAAACTGATAACTGCTTACTCCCAGCATTTGCTCATTTCCTAAGTTAAAAGGGGTAGCACACTATTTAAATCACACTCTGAATGAAAGTCTTCACATGGAAATTTGTTGCATAATTGCAATGGCTTCTCAATTTCTACCTAGTTTGCACCCTTTATTATGTCCCTATCATTTGTTGCTTTTGTCTCTTCTCGGTTCCTTCAGCTCCCTGGAATAGTTCTGTATTGCTTTGCCCTTTGTTATGCTGTCTTTGCCTTGTTTTGTCATAGAGTCTTTTCAGCGTGTGTGCAGGAGCGTCCCAGGACCTTCCGCTTGTTTCCTAGTCAGCTTCGGGCTTATAACAGCTCCAACCGCAACTCGAACCAGAAAAGCTAAATTCTATTTGTCCATTGTTGTAGTGGCTCCTGGCTGAATGCCTAGTTATCATTTAACCTCTGTCTTCTAGCTAGTCCAGAGCTACCAAATCCTGTAAGATCTAGGCAAAGTAGTGCCCTCCCCTGAAGCAGACGAACCTTAAAGGAATGTGGACTCTGGCCCAGGATTTGCTCTTGCACATCCTTTCCCAGTTTCTCCCCTGATTCCTAATCTGGTGGTGTTCTCCATTCCTGCTCACCAGAGTAGGGATTCAGGGATGACAAGGACTTTGACCAGGTCTACTCCTCTGGATCCTGTCGGAATAGCATTTTGTAGTTCATGAGTAGACATATTGTTTGGTCTGCTTGTACAGACCATGCTGCCAATAGCTTTTCTGTAGTAAGGGAAGTGACGCTGCCACACCTGCACGGGTAGATGCCAATCCTTCACGAGTAGCTATTATTAATTCTAGCCTGTGGTCCTGGTTGAGTATCTTTTGATCACCCTCCCCAGGAATGCGAGCAAAAGGTAAACAATAATGTTTGGTTTGGTTTATGTGGTCTCCTATAATTTTTTGGCATAGTAAACACAGGGAGATATAATACAGTTGAATGCTCAAAGGGCTGGAGCGGATCCAACTATTGAAAGAACTGAGAAAGTGACAGGCAGAAGACACCCTTTTGAGAAAACAAGATTAAGGTATCATCTTTCTTCACCGCACCCTCCCGTCCCCCAGCCTGGTGCACAGACTCATTGTACCCTGAATTAGTAAACGTACCAGGAAGAGGGATTTTTAGAATCTTGTCACTTCGGCAACTCATGGACAAAACAGGTTAGTGGCCTTGACATGGGAGGTGTACTATGGTAATCCTAGTGTCCTCCTACATCTAACACTAAAATCCCATTAGAGGCAGGCACTGTACCCACAACAAACCCATTGACAGAAGGCTGGGAGGACACAAGTAGTGTCCTTTAGTAACCAGACATGGGATCTGCAAGAATTCTCTTGGCATCCTATTCTCTCCATTTCAAGTGTGCCCCAAGTGTTACATGTGGCCCAACACAGCTATCAAGTAGGATTTGACAGTGTGGTGTCCCAGGATGACCACAGCCTCAACTCTGAATATTCTTTGCGGGGTTCAGAGGAGTCTTATCTGCCCTTTCAGGTCAGCCTATTCTTTTGTTCCTGGGAGGCAATTCACACCTCTTTCACACCTATTTAAGGCTGAGCACAGACTGGGAGCTGGCAGAAGCTTATGCCAATTAGCCTTCTGACAGTTCCGGCAGGTAAATTGTAACCTTCTAAAAGCTACTATTTTAAAAGTTCAACTTCACCATTGAATTGGATTTTTGATAACTATTAAAAATAGTGGTTCTTTTTTTCTAGTTGGTCCCATTCCTGAGCTACAGTTTCAGTGTTTTAATCTGCACTGTGTTTCTTTCATAGGACAGTCAGGCCTTTCACAATGAAAATAGTTACTGGGCCTTATCACTGTAAGGACACAGTAACATTAATTTTCTACATGAATCACTATTAAATACCATGCACCTTACCTTATGGACTTCAAGGCCAGGGTGGCTTAGTATTTAAAAGGAAAGTTATCTCCTGTCAAAATGGGTTATTTTGACAGGTTCTAATGCAGGGTTTACAATGCAGCAGTCAGGCTACACAGGGCATGCCTGAAATCATGTTGGTCCTGCCACTGTAGTGGATAGCACAGTAGGTACTGCAGTCCACAAGTGACATTTAACTTTCAGGCCCTGGGTACACTTTGCATACAATATACTAGGGACTTTCAGGCAGGTTAACTGTGCCAATTAGGAATAACTCAATTCAGCCATGTTTAAACGGGGAGCGCCAACACCTTACTCCTGGCTAGCAGGGGTAAAGTGCACAGAGTTCTAAAGCCAGCAAAAATATAGGGTGCAGCAAAAATCTCAGCCCTATAAAAATGACCAAGCAGAAAAGGCAGATTTCCTACCGACATAATATTATATATACATATATATATAATTCTGCTGCATGCTGGTGGTATAACATCATTTAAACATGGTTTGCACGTGCCTAGATCACGCCTCATTCCTGGGTTAAGAGCTTTTATTCGCAATCATTATTAGTAAAGCAATCAGAAATCAAAGTGAGTCGTTTCCAGACAATAGAGCTACTTTCGACAAATACATTTCCTGCCCTTGGGATAAACTCAACGGCAACAATGTTATTTATACTCAAAGAATACAGGGATAATGCTTTCGACCTTTCTTCCAGTGTTTTTCCCTTGCAGTAAATGTCAACATTGCCATCCCACACAACTCCCATTCATTCCTGTGTCAGTCGTGCGTGTGCTGATACACCAGCGCCCTGTAATCTCTACAAATATGCTTCGTGCATTTCATAGCAGAGGACATGGAGAAGGTCATTTAGCTGTGTGATTTTCTTGCTTTTTCTGCAATAAAAACGTCTCGAATTAGTCCCGTGCATCATGTTGATGGTGCTATTAAACAAGAGAAAGGCTAATATCTCCAAGCCCCACTTCAGATGTGAGACTGGAGTCGGAATAATGCCATCAACACTCCATTCAAATGTCAGCAACTGAGAGCAGGAAATGTGTGCGCATAAAAAATGAAAGGTAAACGAGTTATAATTTTACAGTAAAGTGTGAAAATACGATTTCCACAAACATTAATCACCTGCTTAGCCACGTACTCTCTATTGTCATGTTCTACCCCATCAACATTGAGTTATATATGTATTTATTTATTACAGATGTGTTATTTGTATTACAGTGTCACCTTGCTCAAGGCCGGATTGGCCATTCATTCCCTGGGGCATTTCCCCAGGGGCTTGAGTCATTGCAGGTCAGTTTCTGAAGATCAATGGTCGCTGCCTCTGTCTTCAGCTCGCAGGGTTTTACCGCAACAGGCGCATCAGGCAAAAAGAGAGAGTGGGGGAGACCGAGAAAATGAAAAAGAGAGAACGACAGATTGTGATGGAGCGAAAGTGATCGATCGAAAAAAAAGAGACAGAAAGTGAGAGAGGGCTAGTTTAATAACAAGCATTGGCATAGCCAATAGGTCTCGCTTTTGGGACCTTATAAGTATTTAGTTATGCAGCACAATATCCTTGGTGCAACAACATCAACTGTTGCATCATGGCTAAACACTTATAAGGTCCCAAAGGCGAGACCTATTGGCTATGCCATAGTTAACACATAGGGAGCAGTACTGTAGTCAGTGGTGAAAGCTGGGCGACAACTAAAGTTAGTGGTAAAGACAGGAAGTATGAGTGCTAGTTAACAGTGAGAGCAGAGAGCGGGGTGAGTGATCTGCAGAAAGGGGTAAAAGCAGGGAAAGCGGTGGAAGTTAGTGGTGAAAGCAGAAGTAATCAATTACGGTTTAGTGGTGAAAGCAGGGAGAGCCAGATGCAGTT
The DNA here is from genome assembly GCA_963921515.1 of Calotriton arnoldi. Classification (NCBI taxonomy): domain Eukaryota; kingdom Metazoa; phylum Chordata; class Amphibia; order Caudata; family Salamandridae; genus Calotriton; species Calotriton arnoldi. The sequence continues at coordinate 582,892 of CAWUFW010008144.1, forward strand.
AGTGGTAAAAGAAATGCGACCCAGCTTTAGTTAATGAGAAAAGGAGGAAAACTAAGCTGCAGTCACTGGTAAGAGCAGAAATTCTCATCTATAGTCTAGTTGTGAAAGCCTAGGGTCTTGGCTGTAGTTAGAGGTGAAAGCAGAGAGACCCAGCTGCAGTTAGTGAAAAAAGCAAGCCGACCCCCCAGGAAGTATGGATGAAAGCAGGTAGACCCGGCTGTGGCTAGAGGTGAGAGGACAGAGACACGGCTGCAGATAGTGGTAATAGCTAAAATACTCAGAAACAGTTTAGTGGTGAAATCAAGGAGACCCTGATGCAGTTATTAGGAGAAGGCAGGATGAGTGAACAATTGTAAAGGCATGGAGCTCCAGCTGTGGTTAGTGGTAAAAACAGAGCATTCTGGCTGCAGTTAGGGGTGAAAGCACGTAGACCCCCGCTGCGGTTAGTGATAAAAGCTGAGAGAACCACCTACAGTGGTAAAATATGAATACTTAGCTGCAGTTAGTGGTAAAAATCAGGGCGACCCGGCTCCTGTTAGAGGTAGAAGGCTGGAGGAGTGAAAATTGTTGAAAGCAGGGAGATCTGGCAGCAGTTAGTGGTAGGAGGGAGGCCCAGCAGCAGTAAGTGGTAGAAGGAGGGAGGAGAATACAAAGTGCATGTTCAAACTTCCACATGTGACAGGCGTTGGAGGCTTTGCGGAACCCGCCGGGTCTCCCAAGGCTTAGGCGGAGGCTGCGAAGCCATAGCTCTAATTAGTGTTTTTGGGAGGACTGGTAGCTAGACAAAGAAGAGGGACTGTCTAATGCCCCTTGCTCGCTGTTGCTGCGTGTGAGCATGGTGTTGACCTGGAGCACCCCGCCCCTCCTCCTAGGAGTGAAACTTCGCAAGTAGAACAACAACAAAAAAGCGGGTTCATCGCTCAAACATGAAGCGCGGTGCCCGTGCATATAAAAGTTATGCACACAGTGCACAGCATGGGCGTCTAATAATATGAGGCAGCTAAAGCACGGAGCTGCTATCGGCAGAAGCAAGGAGTGCATTTATTGGTTGTTGAAATGACACCTGGCTCGTACTGCCGCGCTGAGAGAGAAATGCTCGGCCGGAAAATAAAACAAGGCCAGGGTGGTGCAAGAGCATGTCATTTCAGAAAACTCAACACACGTTGGAACACCAAGAGGGAGATTTTCATTTGCTTTTTGACGAGCTTGTATCTCTGAGGGAGAGATAGTTTAGGATGCCCACAGGAGTAACTCTTTGTTGAGGCGCATAATGTGAAATGACAGTGCACACTACAGACATGCAATACAGTGCACGAATACACTCCACGTACACACGCGAGGCACGCAGATAAAGTGCATCCAGGCACGCACATCATGCTCACTGAACACAAGCACTTATTGCCAGGGCAGAAGTCCTAAAACGAACGGAGCTCAGGAGACAGAGACAGCAGCAAGGGAAATGGTTAAGAATGGAGAAGGGGTGGGGTGAAGAGAGGCTCAGACAGGACATGCATTTCTATTAACAGTGAACAGCGGGAGGGGGGCGATTGGGGCACGGGACAAAAAACAGCTGCTGAGCGCGTTCGTAAAGGCAATAAATTGCTTTCCCCGTCTTAAAGAAAATACAATAAAAGCAGAAACGAAAGGCTCCAGGCCATGCTATGTGTTAAAGGGCAGCACTCACCTCTTTAAAGTGAAAGTGGAAATACATAAAATAAAGCATGTCGTCCTGCGCTGGTTAAAAAAACAAGCGCGTGCGCCTCGAGCTGAAAGGAGGCAGCAGGGGGAGGGAGAGAGGAGGGAGCCTGCGCCGGTTTCCTCCCTTGCGGGAGCGAGCAGGGGCACCATATGTTTGCAAGTTAATTACAAACATATGGTGTCAAAGCTCGCTCCCGCAAGGGACATCGCCAAACGTGCACGCGTTGCCATTGAAAGCAATGCAACGCGTGCACGTTTTTAGGGCGAAAAGCGAATCGATTCCTAAAGGTCTTTTTTCTATGCAGCGCATGCGCGCTGCGTAGGCGAGACCTAAAAATGAGTGGACCTATGGACTTCAAGGCCAGGGTGGCTTAGTATTTAAAAGGAAAGTTTATTTCTGTTTATTTCTGTTTATTTTTTATCAGGACTGCTTTTGGATCCCAGGCTGGCGCTGACCTTTGAGCTCAGCTTCAGATCTCTGAGTATGTGCCTCGTTTATAGAAAATATGAGAAGAGTTTAGAGTCTAAATGGATGTGACGTGTGTCACCCTATAAAGTCTAGAAGGAGATGGTCAGATTATGAAAACCAAAAAACGGGACACTCCAGAAATACACAAGTAGCACCACAATCGAAGGGCACAGTGTGACTTAATTGTTAGCGCTCACCAAATTGAAAACGTAGACAATGAGGCACAAAGGGAAATTAAATGTAGCTATTTCACGCAGAATCATCCCTTTTAACTTAATTGTTTTCTGCTAATGAATTACCTGGCACTATCAATGTTTTGAGCCAGTCTTATTGCCCTTTTTCTTTCATGGATTTAAATGATGTGGGGTTAGTTAATTTGTATTGCACATTTCTCGCACCGGTATGAACTTGTAGAACTGTTAACTGCCTTGATGGTGCTTTAAATATAAATGTTATGTAGACTACAAACCAGTGTGTTATCAGTTTGGTACTGTCTTCTGCTGTGACTGCTGATTCAAGTATCTTTGTCTAACATGCTCATTGTCTGTGTTTTTGTCTGTCATTTCTGATTTATGTGTGAGTTCTCGTTCCCAGTGTCTGTGTGTCCTGGACCTACATTCATGCACACTGTTTCCGTTGGCAGTGGCTACAGATTCCAGTACCTGTGTCTATCATGCTCACTGCCTGTATTTCTGTCAGTCATTTCTGATTTCAAAATTTGAGATTTTCTTTCCCAGAGTCTTATGTCATGGCCCTACGTTCATGCACTCTAGTTTAGCTCCTGTCATCTGTCTCGCCTTCTGTTTATGCCCCAAGTTTGACACTGTATTTATCCGTCTTTGTATTTATGCTTGTTATTCCCCATGTTTCTATTTGTGTCCGTCAATCCGATATCTATGTTTACTTCTGTCATTTCTGCATCTATCATTTTGAGCATTTGTGCTTGTGTCTGTCATTTCCAGTGCCTGTGTTGTTGTTTTGGGTTCCCAGTGTTTTGTCTCTGTATCTTCTCTTTCCAGTATATTTAAGTTCTATTCCCTTTGGCTTCTAGTTCTTGTATCTTGTAGTCCTGACTGTAGGAAATCCGCCTTTTCTGCGTGTTCACCCCATATGTTTCGCCTTTTGCTGGACCCTATAATTTTACTGTTTTTATACCTTGGTGCGCATTAACCCTGCCAACCAGTGGTAGACTGCCTGTGCTTCCCCTTTAAACATGATTGAATTTGCATATTCCTTCATGGTATATTTACTATATCTATAAGCTTTTATTATTTGGTTCAAAATGTAATCATGACCTGTAAGTTAAATTTCACTAGGTAACTGCAGCACTTACTGTGCCATCCAGTACAGTGCCAGTGTAAAATATGGCTTCAGGTCTACAGTTTTTGTTTGACTGTGTCAGTTTAAACACAGCAATCCGACCTGTCAAAATAAATCCTTTTGACAGGTCAAAATCTCCTTTTCAAATATTATTAAATTACGCCTATGTATACCGTGCATTCCACAAGGCAGGGTGCATGGTATTTAAAAGTAGGACATGTAGAAACATTTGTCTGTGGGTTTTACATATAGCATTGGACCTACATTTCAAAGGAAGGGAAACAGGATGCCAAAACAATTCTTGTCTATCCACTTTCTGGTTTCTGGAAGCCCTACTTTTGTTCTACCAGACTTCTGTCTCTGGGTTAATTGGTTGTACAGTGACTGCCTCAAATCGGACTTTAGTGTTAGATCTGGAAGGACACCACGTTTGCCATAGTACACTTCCCAAACACACCCCCAGCCCTCAGAGTCCAAGTTAAGTGTGACCGAAGACTTCTGCCAATGTGAAAGTGCCCTAAGAGGGTGGGGGTGGCCCTGGGAACGTCTACCCTGTGGGTTAAGGGTGTGGCCAGGAGGAATGCCACCTACTAGCTTGACATCCACTTCAGAACACTCCTGGACCTGAAGAAGAACAGAAAATGACTGGCCTGGCTTAGTGTGAGAGGAATCCGGAAGAACTGGACCTGCTCCCTCTTGTACCCAGGACAATGAAGTGGATTTCAAGGTTCAAGGCTGACCTCCGTTCAATTGACAGGAATACAACAAGCTATAAGAATTCTTTCTTGCAACTTCCCAGATGACCAGTGTCAACTGTACCTGCACTGGACTCTTTTGTTGCCTCTGACTCACTCCTTGTGAGTCTCTGAGTCTCTCCACCTAGGTTCTGGGGGAAATTTAGAAGTGTACTCCTCTGGTGGAATGTGACTTAAAGGACCAAGTCAGAAGGGCAAATCTTTCACCAGGGGGAATCTGGTTGGTGTATCCGACCCATGCTCCATCACGGTCAGACTCAAATTGCGCCTAGGTCAGGGTCTGCCATGACCATTGACCAAGACTGGCACGCTTCTTGGCACTATTGCTACTTAAAACTTTCAAAGTTCATATCTCTGGCCCCCGGTTTTGATTTTTGTCATGTGGGTGTCATTTTGTTAATTAGATTTGATCCTATTTGGTTTAGCATTTTCATTGTTTTGTATTTCATCTTTATTACTGTTTTTGTCCTGCATAAATTCTTTACACATTGCCCTAAGTTAAGCCTACTCGGCTCTGCGCCATCACTAGCAGTCAATTGAGCTCAGAGTAATTTTGTGATTTTGAGGGTTCACCCTAGCAAGTGTTGTTATTATTCCTTGAGTTGGGTAGTCCTGACCCAACTCAAGGAATAATATCTTCGTATACTACTATATTTGTTTCCAGTGTAGTCTTAGTATCTCTTGGTCCTAGTGTTTCCCTGTTCAATACCTCCCTGTTTCAATGTTATTCTGTTGATGTAAATCCCTGACCCTATGGCTCCCAATTCCTGTGTCTCCCTGTCCCAGTGTCTGCCTGATTTTTCTGCCATCCGGATCCCAGTGACTCCTCGTCCCCAGTGCCTGCATTTGCTTGTTTTCCAGGTCTGCTTCTCTCTGTGCTTGTCTGTGTCTGTCTCAATATATATGTTTATTTCCATCCCGGTGTTTTTGTGCCACTGTATCTACACCTCCCACATCTGTGTCTCCCATACCTGTGTTTTCCCATTTGCATGTCTGTGTGTTCCCACCTATGTATCTCCCGATCTACGTATCTGTGTCTCTTGATCCCTGTGCCTCTACACATATGTGTTTTCTAGTCCCCTTGCATTCCCAGTGCGTACATCTGTGTTTTGCATTCTCCATGTTTGTGCTTGTATTTTGCATCTCCAGTGTCTTAATCTATATTTTATGTTACCAGTGTTAGTGTTAGTGTTTTTCTCAAGTATGTTTCTACTTGTTCTAGTATTTCTCAGTTCTGGTTTCTTCCTATCCCTGAATCTCTTTGTTCCTGAGTTTTATTATCTTTGTGTAACCCTCTCACAGTGTTACCTTCTGCATGTTTCTGTCTCTATGTTGCAGAGTCTGTATTTGCTTGTCACCATCTCAAGGTCTCCCCCCAGGTATGTCTCTCTGGCAGCTTGTATGTGTCTCCTCATCCCTATATGTGTGTCTTCCTGTCAAGGTTTCTCCATCCCTGTTTCTGCAACGACCAATTTACGCATTTACTCGTTACAATGCCCTTTGTCCCCATCCATCTGCCTTTGCCTTCATGTTTCTTCCCATCTCAGTGTTTACAACTGCTGCTCTCTTTCTATCCCTCTACATCCCCAGTTGAGTGTGTTCCTCTCTCCAAGACTCCTCATCCTATTCCTGCATGGTCCCACTGCTTCTTTGTGACTCTCCATCCTGGTTACTTGCAATCTAGTATCTCCCCATCCAGACATCACCCCATCCCATTGTCTCCATGTCATTGTGTTTGTCTACAACACTTCATCACTATCCCACCATAATTGTCTGTCCCAGTCCATGTGTCTTTGTTTTCATTTGTCATCCTGCCTCTCTGCCCCAGTGTTTCCTACTTAATTTTGCTCTTAAGACAGTGCCTTCCTGTCTCTGCCCCTGTGTTTCCCTGTCCCACGTTCTGTGTTACTTAGCTCCCAGTTGTTCTTTCTAACGCAAGTTCTTTGTTTGTCTATTGCCTGTGTATGCATCTACCTGTCCTGGTATTTCTGTTTCTCGGTCCTTTTGTTTTTTTGGGACTCCTATAGTCCTGAGATAGGAGCACTGGAAGAACAAGACCCCATGCGGCATCACACAGGATTGTAAATTTAAACATTGAACATTAACAAGCAGTTTAAACCCTTTTGAATTAATATATTTCATTGGTTTGTTTACTTAATATCTAAGTAACTACCAGAACCATAGCTCAGAATATTCTGTCCCGCACATTGGCGGAAGGGGACTGGGGGTTACAAATTTGGAGCAATACTACCTGGCCTCACATATGCAACATACAGCACACTGGCTTACGGAAGAGGATAACTGGGAGAAGAAGTTGCTAATGGACGCCTCCAGTACCTTTACATTACCTCAGATACTGATGGTGGGAGAGAGGGGTGAGGGTTATGTGCCATTCCTGGTGAGGCAAGCAGCGCAGATGTGGAAACGCACTCTCCAATTGATTCTGAAATAGGCCCCTGTTGGTAGGGTGTTTGTGTTCTGGGACTTACCAGCATTTAGGGGCCTCACAAACTCAGTGAATATGTCCCAGTGGTGGGAAGGTGGCTGTAAAACCTTAGGAAACCTGTTTCCCAACAAAGAATTAATATCCTTTGAAGTCACCCAACTTAGTTTTAATTTGAGAATGGGACACTTCCCCCAACACGACAGCCTTACGGCTATCATTAGGGATATATGGCCCTCATTCCCCGTAGCCCCTCCCACTTCACACACCTTTTGGACTCTTCTGGAGCTGGGGGGAGGGCGACACCTAGTCACACAATTTTACAAGGCCATGTCTACGGACAGACCGATTATACCACCCCTCCTCCAGGGCAGCTTGGGATGGAGAACGTGGACTGCACATTGAGGATGCACAATGGGAAAGAATGTGTGGGCTTGTACAATTTTTTTCACCAATGCTAGGTTTAAACTCATACACTCTCATTTCCTGCATCGCACATATATAAGACCGAGTACACGACACAGAATAGACCCTGCCAAATCCTAGCACTGCCCCGCTGTCACCTTCCAACAGCCTCTTTTATACATCTCACTTGGTACTGTCCATCGGTCACAACTTCTGGTTGAAAGGGGTTGAGAGAGTGGCTGTGGTGGTGACAATCCCCTGTCCAGCTGAGCCACTCACTTGCCTTTTGGGGGGCATCCGCCTTAAAATAGGACAGAAAATTACATTTAAATTTGCTCATTTACTCCTTGTTCTCGCCAAGTGGTGAGTTGTGATCACTTGGTTGGGCGCGAAGGGCCCGCCTTGGGGCGCTGGGAGAGGGATGTGGCAGAATGGGCTGTAGCCAAGGAATTGAGATTAAGAAAGTGCATGGAGATGGTTCCTTCTTTGATAAATGGGGGTGTGGTTGCCCCAGCGCTGGGGTCTGTTGAAGATCCAGAGGGGGGAAATCTGGAAAAAGACTTAAATTTGGAAAAACGCTCCCTAAGGATATTGGTATGGAATGTGGCTGGGATCTCCAAGCTAATGGGGGACCGAGAATGGTGTTGGTTTGTAGATCCCTTTGATGTAATCTTTTTCCAAGAAACCTGGAGCCTACATTGCCCGCACAGAAGTGGCTTTTCCACCTATGCCATAGATGCCACAAGAAAAGAACAGGGTAGACCATCTGGTGGATTAGCAATTTGGGTGAAAATTGCCCGGGGGATCAAAGTTAAACTCCTTAAAGTGGACTCGCAGGATGTACTTGCATTAGAGCTTACATCTTATAACGGCCTAAAGACTAGGATGTTTAATGTTTATAATAGAGTTCAGAGGGCTCAGGATGAAACTCTTACTTTGCGCACCCTTGACTATGTCCTGTCTTCCTATGTGGACAATATTCCTGTATTAGTGGCAGGTGACTTCAATTGTACGTTCGAACCCCTTGCATCGATCCCTCTAGATCTTACTGATGAGTGGGATAGAGAGTGGCAAATTCCCCAATTGGACCTTCCCTTAGTAAAATGGACAAAGAGAGGGGCTCAATTGATGGCACTTACAATGCAGCATGATCTGAGAGCCACGAATGGAAGGACTGCCTCTGACCCAAATGGGGATCCCACTTTTAATAGGCCAGGCCATGAAAGTAGGATAGACTATTGCCTTGTTTCTTTAAACTATTGGTCCTCAGTGACAGATATGGCAGTGGCCAAAAGGGTAGATAGTGACCACAATGCTCTAGTTCTCGATTTGTTTAATCAGGTCTTTGTTGGGCCTGATAGAATTGGCTGTCCTGATCTGGGTATTTTCAGATGGGTCTGGGTGGAGACTCATCCCGAGGTATTAGAGGCAGCTAAGAGGAAGGCTCGTTTGTTACTTGAGGAATTTGCCATCTCCACCAATGAGAATGTTGTGGAGACATTAGGCCCCAGACACGAGTTCTTATATGAAGAGATAAGGGAATTGCTAGGCCGCCCGGGAAAGAAGAAGGGAAGCAAGTGTGCACACCAGAGATTAGCTGATAAGGGTGCTTGGTACAACAAGGAATGTAGGCTCAGTAAGGGGGTTCTCCTAAGGGCTGTAAAGGAAAAAAGCCGAAATGAGATAGTGACCAGTAGAGCAAAGTACAAGCAGACAATTGAAGCTGCAAAGAAGGAGTGGGAGGGTTCCCTCTGGACTGCCTTACGTAATGCACTGATAGCTAAAGACCCAAAGAATTTTTGGAGCAAGGCAGCTTACTGGTTGAAGGGGAATGGGAGATCCGTAGAATTTACAGTACAGCCAGAGGAGTGGGAAGCACATTTTGGCTCTCTCTACGAGTCAAGGGATACCACAGTTGATCAAGAATTGTGGGGATCCGGTGAATTGTTCAGTAAGGAGGGAAACGAGGATGAAGGTCTCTCCTTTTCTCTAGAAGAAACTCAAATAGCAATTCGATCTTGTATTTTGTCCCGTGCCCCCGGACCAGATAGAATCCCAAATGACCTCTATAAGGAGGATGTAGTACTCTGGGGATCCTATATAAATTTACTTACCAACTCAATTCTCCATGGTACCCCTATTCCCCCTTCGTGGAAGAACACTGAGGTTGTTCCAATTTACAAAAAGGGGGATAGAGCGAACCCATCCAGCTACAGGCCAATTAGTCTCATTGATTCTGTGCAGAAGATTTTCTGTAAACAAATTTTAGCACGGATCCAGGACTGGACTACTGAGTCAAATATCTTGAGTGATCTTCAAGCAGGTTTTCGGTCCAAAATTAGGACCTTGGACCAAACCTTTCGTTTGTTGTGCATTTATTGGAAGGAAGTGCAGATCAAGGGTGGAGAGCTCTATGTAGCTTTTGTAGATTTACGGTCTGCTTTTGACCTAGTTCCACGGTTAAAACTCTGGAGGGTTTTACAGAAGCAGGGTATCCCAAAAAACCTTTTAGATATTTTAATCAGATTACATTCATCAAACACAGCACAAGTGAGGTGGGGGAGAGCAACCAACTTACTGATCCGTTTTCGGTCCAGTGTGGAGTGAGACAGGGCTGTGTCCTTGCCCCCACACTTTTTATCCTTTTTATTAATGATGTTCTTAACTTTTTAGACACAGATGGTTGCGACGCCCCTAAAATTGGTAAGAAAAGGGTGCTGGCTCTCCTTTTTGCTGATGATACCCTTCTAATTTCAAAATTGCCGCAGGGATTACAGCAGCTTCTAAATTATTTTATTATGTTCTGTAATAAACGAGGGTTGGAATTGAATGAATCAAAAACTAAATATATGATTTTTAGAAAGGGAGTAGTCAAGCCCAACAAAAGACCTGTGGTAGTTGGTAATAGCAATTTAGAGCGTGTTGATGTTTTTGATTATTTGGGCATCCGCCTGACCCCCACAATAAATTGGGCCCCACATATAGAAAAGGTGAAGATGCAACTTATACACCAGACTGCAAATATTACCAAGATACATAGGAAAACATTATCAAGGCAGCTTGCACCCGCCCTAGAAATCTATAATTTAAAAATACTAGGAGGTGCTCTCTATGGGGCCGAATTGTGGGGACCAGGTTCAATAAACTGTTTGTCAGTAATAGAAAATCGTTTTATCAGATCCCTGGTAGATCTGCCCGCTAGCACCCCTCTTGTGCCCCTATATCTGGATCTTGCGCAAAGGCAGTTGGAACATAAAGTATGGTATAAACTCCTGATGTTCTAGCACAGGCTATGGACTGTGGATGAACTTCTGCCATATCGGGAGCTCCTTTCCGAGCTAATAAAGTCACCATTGATTATTTTGGTTCCCTGGTTTAGAGCATTAAAAGAGCTATTGGGGAGGATTGGGATGGAGGGGTACTGGTCTGACCCAGACAGCATGGTAAATGTATCCAGAATGAAGTTGAAGGAAAGATTCTGGGAAGCAACATTAATACAAGTACTGACAAAAGCAGAGGGCCGCTTGTCTATTGAATTTTGTAAATTTAAATGTGTCCCCTGTTTTGAGGACACAATGGACGAAATCGTCCCCCCTTTGGCTTGGAAACTATTTTATCAGTTTCGGTATAAGACCCTCCCTACAAAACTCTTTTGTAAAAAATGGAGCAAGGGTGTTGTAAGTGAAGATCTGTGTCCTGCTTGTAATGAAAGGCCTAAATCCATCCTGCACCTGTTATTTTTTTGCTCTAATTATATATCACTCAGGGAAAAATGGATAATTCCACTCTGCAAATTAGTGGGTCCATGTCACTATTTAGATGTACTACGAATTTTGAGCATGGACACACGCAGAGTTGTGGGTTTTGGTTTGTCCAGATATTGACGTGCACTGTGGATAAAACGAGCAAAATGCATCCTGTGATGGGTCCGGAGTCGATCAAAACTGATATGTATTGTAAATTTATTGCACTGAAAGCACTTTATGAAAGATTTTTGTATAAATTGTATGTGTTTTTAGACAGAATGTGTGCTCTTATGTTTATCCATCTCTATTTTATCTGATTAATTTTCTTCATTGTATTTGTCTGTGCTGTGTACGTTTATGATCTTTTATGATTGAAATAAAGTGATGATAATGATGAAAGTGCAGGTGTGATGACAAACTGGCTGAAGACCTGGATGTCTGGGATGGTTTGTGGACCACTCGGGCACTCAGCAGACACCCGTGGCTGAGAGTCAAGATTCCTCTGTCTCGACTGATACCTAAGCATCCGAAACTGGGTAGGGCTTTAGGTCTATTGACACCCCATAAACTATGATTGCGCATAATTTGCATCCCCCTGTAATTACGTATTAGATGGCAACTGTTTGTTGTAATTATGTTTATGTTTTCTGCTGTTATTGGCTGCAATAAATAAAGAATGTTTTTAAAAAAAAAGTAACTGCTAGAACCTCCTTGCCGCACAACATGGCAGCAGATATACCCAATTTCATAATTAGTCTGACCTTCTCCTACAAATATGTAACAAACAGAGCAAAGAATCAGAGCCAGTGGTTCATACTAGACCTGACACCCATAGGTTTGCAAAGAGCAATACATTAATCTGCCAAATACTGCAAAGTGAATGACTTAACAATAAACGTATCTGAAATAAAAGTTATATTTTTTACAAAGAAGAAACATGTAAAAAACGGAAGTGGACAGTCAACTCACAGAATGTAGAAATTGTCAACAAATATACATACATAGGGGTGATTTTTACAAGTAATGTCAATTTTAAGAACATAGGGGAATATTTACAAGGATTTAACGCCGCCGCAGTGTCATTTTTTTTACAGCTTGGTGTTGTTTTTTTTTAGCGCCATATTCATAAAGTGAAGCTAGAGCCCTTTAGCATCACTTTTCAACTGCTAGTGCCTATTTCTTTCTACGCCAGTTCGGCTAGCGGCATTTACCAAAAATGATATGCAAGGTAGGCGATCCCTCTGAAAAACACCCGCCAAACTGTCGCTGCTATGTGTAGAAGGATTTACTAAAACTCATCTAATTTTTTAAAACTGCCACTAGATTGTATTAGCGGCAGATTTTTACCGCTAGGGTGAAGCTGGTCTTAAAAATTATGCTAGCACACTTGTATAAAAGCAGAACAGACCCAAATCACTTTGGCAAGCTCAACTATGCCATCGATCTACTGCTATTGCAGCTAGGAGGACAAAGGAGAACACCACCACCACCACCAGCAGCACCGCCACAGAGGCAGTGCAGGAGAAGGGAGCGGACATAGCGTCAGAGGATAACCCTCATTGACCTCAGAGAGGAATTGCCCATTACAGTCTCAGGAGGGAGTCCATTGTTCGCCTCCTACAGCAGATTGTTCCAAGGCTGCAGCCAACATCACAGCGCTGCATCAACATCCCTCCGCAGGCCAAACTATTGGCTGTACTCTACATGCTGGCATCTGGGACTTTCCAACCCACCAAAGTCAGATTGGCAGGAGTACCATGCATGCTTCTCCAGGCTCATCCCCACTGTCCTGGATGCCATCATACGCCCCACGCCCCAGTACCTCTACCTCCCCAACACAGCACTGCAACAACAGGACAACAAGCAAGGCTTTTATGCCATTGCAGGATTCCCACATGTGTTGGGGGCTATGGACTGCACACATGTGCAACTTGTGCCGCCTGCGGCTACCATCCCATATCTACTGCAACAGGAAGCACACCCATTCCGTGAACATGCAGGCAATCGTGGACCATCTGGGCCTCTTCATAAATGTCCTTGCAAAATACCCTGGCAGTGCTCATGACTCCTTCATCTTTCAGCATTCTGCCATTAATGAGTGTTTCTAGACTGGGACCTATGGGAATGGCCCACTGATGGTAAGTACACCTCAAGCACATGACAGACCACAAGTCACTCAATCATGTAGGAATACGTTGACATATCAGTCTTGGGTTGAATGAGACAGTGCATACGCTGTTGGTGTGGCCCCATTTACTTGTCCCATACTAAATGGCATTTGCGCAACACATTTCCTAAAAGTCAACCATGTCGACACCAACTAAGCCACTGCGGCCCACATGCACAAGTCAAATGGGCTGATGGAGTATAACCAATCATGATGCTCTGGTAGAGCAGCTACCCAAATCATGTCAATGTGGCAAGGCTAAGTATGGCTGCATGACACTGCAAGGCCTCATTGGTATGCAGTACAGCAAGCCACAATAAAGTGCATCTCTCATTCACCCTACGTTAAGGATATATACCATGGGCATTGTGTTGGCCTTTCACATCCAGTTGCTAAGGAACGGTACCTCCCAGACCATAGATTATGTTTGTTTTAACGATAGGGAGCTGCAAGATTCTCCCTCTCTTAGTTCAGTCAATTAACAATCCTTACTAGGATTTACTCTTCGGTGAAACTGGTGTTTCCCGTATAGTGCTTTAAGTAAAAAACCCACCTGGTTTAGTCAAATTAATACTCGTAAGCCAGGTTCTTAACTTGAATTGGTATCTTTTTCTATTTTTTAGATTTCAACTCTTGTTTTTACATTTAGCTAGAACAGTAACATACATATTTACACATGACTTAGATAATGACAAATTACAAACACAGAGAAATAAATAAAGAAAGTTAATGAAACATAAAATGACAATACATTTTACACATAAACGTTTCATGTACAGTGAGACTTAACTTCCTACAATCTACACATCCGACATAAAGTTTAATATTTTGTACATTGTATTTGATGCGCAAGTGTACAACTGGAATTTGATATTGGGACCTGTTGCCCTTGTGTCCTTGTGTACTTTTTGTGATAGAGTGAGGTCCTGTAGAGGTCAGAGCAAGGATAGATGGATTATTGTCTAAGCAACCTTAATTATGCTTTAGTTTATGGTGCCTTTTGTGCTCCAATCACTTGTTCATGGTGACTCTTGGCCTCAGTTTGTAATGTCCTAACGCGTTTCGAACCTTCTGGATTGGACCTAGGAATGGTTTGAATGGAAGGTCTTCCTCAGGGCAGTGAGTGTTCTGGATGGACACTGTGGATATAGTAAGGGACAAAGTTGGATTTAGTATTTGTCACTCGTGCGTGGTTCCAGATGGGTACTGTTACTGTCCCATTGTGCTTTTTAGTTTTTTACTTTTTACGTACCGTGGTTTTGTAGTTAGGAATCTGCCGGTTTCCCAGGATATGTTCAGGGGCCCGTCACAGAAGGGATCGTCCATGAAGGGTGGTAGGCATGGCGCCTTTAATTCTTAAATTCCTGTTTCCTGTGGGTTACATAGGGAGGAAAGCATTGAAGTTTTAGAAAGCAAATGCTTAGTGTTATGGATGTTGTGACATGTGTGATAGTAAATTATCAAGTGTATTGGTGCTCATGCTGGGGAACAGGATAATTCAGATGGTGTAGCCTCTTGCTATTTTTTTGGTGCTGCTGGCCTGTTTTTGGAACTATATGCTGGTTTTACATCCTTATGTGGTAAACCGGATTCATGGGTGAGAACACAAGGGGTGGTTAATATTTAGAAGCATGCAGGTGAATAGACTCCTGTGGGCTGTACATTGTGATTATAGTGCACATGCTTATCCTGTGCCGTGCTGAAGGTTCTTAGCTGCGTGTTGCTCTCAGGCCCACCATGTTGGCGCGGTGCCCTGAACCGTGTGCATGCTCTACTATGCGTTTGGCTCTCTTAGGTGGTCTATATGGGCTTTGAGTGGCTCTCAGTTTAATAAAGACAACACATCCAACACCAATGAAGATCACACACGTTTACACACATCCTATGTACAGGGACCCTGGGACTGTGTGCAAGTAGTGTGCCTCCCAAGGGTAGGTGAAAAGAGGATAAATAATCACATGTCTCATTATCATGCCCAATTATTATGTGTCCAGCATTCCGCAAGCCACATTGAAGGAGGGAATAGCACAGATTGTATAAAATTGGTGCTGGAATGTGCCCCTTAAACCATGACATCATGTCAGGACACTAAGCTGACACACTTGCAACATGGTGCAAGAGAAGGTGGTGTTGCCCTTAGTCACTATTATGTGAGATGGTGAATGTTGAAAAACCGTGAATGTGCTGTATGTCAACTGAAATGCACATTCCAATACTTCACTTTGGATGCAGGTTAGCTCAGCCTTTCCACATCCATTGATGTCCAGTGGGACAAATTCTACATGAGGACCTATGTGCGCATTTAATTGTGTCAAAGACCCCCACATATGCAAATAAAGATTCAATGAGGCTGCTAAAAACATTGTTTAAGCCAGGCAATACCTTGGTGAAGTCTGTGTATCACATGTCAATCCCATGGGCAAGAGGCATGAAGATATATTACACATCTGTGAAACTGAGAAATATGGTCTTATATAAACCTCACTTGATACACTCAACTATGCTGCATCACATCACAAATCATATACCCCCATTCACACCCAATGTGTACAATATGTATACATTTTTGTTGCAGAAACCACTACATCCCCCATGACAGCCAACAATATAGTTTTCAGGGAAATATTGTGACAGTCATGAAGATATACTGCACTGCTTCTGCCTACGCAGACACAGAACCAATAGACACTGAATCATGTGGAAGATATAGCCTATACTGCCCACAAGATATGTGGCACTACAGTGTACGCAATCTACCTGTTGCACTGTACAGTCAACATTACCACAGATCTACTAACCCTTGTGTTCTGTCACCATAGTACTATGTCACATATTCACGTACACCCACTATCCTTCCCATGGCTGACGCATAGAAAAATGTTGACTTAAATTATCAATACAAAATATGTGTGCATGAAGGAAGACACATCACCAGATACTGTTACTTGTTGAACAATCAGAAAGGTATCAGTTTATAATTTGAGACAGTACCCACAAATTGTCACAATAGATGATTATGAGACATTTGCCTACTCAATGGCAAAGAGAATAACCTCATTGGTGACAAATCATCACCTGCATGGCATTGCCACTCATCTGAATGAAAAATACTAAGGGGGATATTCTCAAGAATGTGCGATAATCATCGCCAAAATAGGTTAACGCAATTTTTCACATCGCCGTCTATCGCAGGAAAATAACTCAGTGTTAACGTCTTATTCTCAACATGGTGGTAACATGCGATAGTTTCCCGATAACGCGTCAAATGTCCGCGACAAAATTACCGGGACGGCGAGAAAAATCTAAAGCCTAACGTGAAAAAACTTGCGATGGGCCCAACTGCGATAAAAAATCCAGCGATAAGCAGCCCCAGGCCTGCAAGTCCCACAAGTCAGGCAGGAAAAACCACTATAAAAGCGGCAACAAAAAACAAACAAAACACAAACAACTGCGAAGCACCATGGAGGTAGCCGGAGCAAGTACAGAGGACAACCAGAACCCCACAAGCCCCAAGGAGGACCAGCCTGGGACCTCGGGGTCAGGGAAGGGCAAGGAGAAGAAGAGGAACCCGCCTTTCAGTACGCAGGAAAACCAGATCCTCATTACGGAGGTGATAGAACACCACCACCAACTGTTCATCCCCTCCACTGTGTCATTGGCAACTAAAAATACTACATGGCAGTCCATCTTGGCCAAGGTGAATGCAGTCGGAGTGAAGAGAAGGGAAGTGGATGACTGCAAGAAGCGCTGGACTGATGTGAAGCGCAAAACCAAGCTGAAACTCGCAGCCAACCTGAAAGCAGCAATACAGACTGGCAGTGGGAGTCCAGCGACACAACAGGAGCTGGATGAGATTGAGAAAATGGTGAACCGAGTCAGCATTGGGGAGACGGTGGCAGGAATTGGGGGACCGGACACTGCACAACATGACCTGAGCCAACAGCACAGGGTGAGTAACGACCAGGGACTGGGGGGATGGGGGGAGATGGGCACAATGGCACACATGCACAATTAAGTATAGCACATCTGCGGACAAACCATGCCCAAGAGTCACAACTCCGACCAAGAGCCCAATTTACCCAAGTCTGCAATATCTCAGCACTGTATAAGCACAGAAGTGAAAGGCACACCGCCTGAAAGGGATAAGGGCCAGCAAAATCAGAGCTGCTGGGGCAACAGACCCACAATGCAGCACACACACATAAGAATCAGAGCACCTCAACATTGACAACAATGTGGTACAAACTGCAACACCTTCACAACAGAACAGAGGACACAACTGCTGCCGCTTGTGTGTAGAAAATGGCCATTCGCATTTGGCATAGCAGGAAACTGTGAGATGATAATGTACAAGTACAACCTCACATCCCTGATAGTGTAGAAATGTCAACTGTCCCGTATCAAATAGGCATCTCCTCACAAACAGTCACAATGTACATTGTCATGCAGTCTGTAAGTAAATTTGTGCAATGCGTGAACATACATGTGAACACAATGTCAATCTGCATCTCCCCTTCACATTGCAGAGGGAGAATCAACACCTCCTGCAGAGCAGACCCAACAATTCAGCACTGATGATGAAGAGGGACCTCCCCAACATCGACACCGACACCCGCCAACAGCTCACGGACAGCTTCGGCACCCCACCTCCAGGAGCAGGGCAGCCCAGCTGCATCGAGGAGACCCCACCCCTGCACAGACCACACAGCAGGAAGGCACCCACCACCACAGCTGTCTCCCAGGACCCCCACGACCAACACATGACATTCCAACGCCGTGTGTTAGGGTGCCTGGAGAAGATGGCTGCTCAGCTGCGGGTGGGGTTCGACATCATGGCAGCCAAACTAGATGCCATACGTGGGTGACTAAGTCCCATCAGGGACCTCTTACAGTCCCTAACGGACACCCACTGTCCGCTCCATGCTCTCCAACAATCGCTGGAGTCATGACTCTGAGCCAAGAACAACTGTCTAGTCAGAGTGGCTCCATCGATGTCAGCCGGGAGTTGGGACACATAAGGAGAATGATGGAGAGCTTGGAGCGGATGCAGGTGGAAACAATGTTTGCCACGGCTGCACACCAGCGAGATGTAGCTGTGATCTTCCA
The DNA here is from genome assembly GCA_963921515.1 of Calotriton arnoldi. Taxonomy (NCBI): domain Eukaryota; kingdom Metazoa; phylum Chordata; class Amphibia; order Caudata; family Salamandridae; genus Calotriton; species Calotriton arnoldi. Next base: position 601,001 of record CAWUFW010008144.1, read on the forward strand.
TGCCCTGCAGATCCTCGTCATGGCATTGCCGCCACAAGGCCTGGCGCGGATGAATGCTGCTGGTACTACTCCATCCACATCTCCGCCCCTGATGTGTCAGTGCCACACAGTGATGCAGACTAAACACCACCACCCACTTGTGAGGCACCTGACACATCAGAGGACGAAGATGATGATGAATCTGGCTTTGTGGTAAGAATGAAGTGGTAGCATTCATCTCCACCATATTGCCAGTTTCAGCTTGGTTCTGCCCTCTGCATCATGCCCTGGAATAACACCTTCCACTGTCCCCCGATACACTCAACGACACTCACCTTGGACCTCGACATGGACTGCCATATTTTGTTTGGTTACCAATGACACAGCAACCACACTGCAGACTGAAGTCTTCCTCTTCCGATGAACTTGTCAATCCCTAAAGGACTCAGGCTGGCCCTCCACGGGGCAACAATGTAAAGTGGGGTTTGCATGGCCCTGTACTGGTCCAGCTTCAATACTCCACTGAATGCGAATAAAACATTCTAATTCACACAGATGTGTCATGGCTATGATCAATCAAGTATGAAAGTATGGATGAATGTAGGGACAGTGATTCCACAAAAAGGTACTCCTTGGGTAATGCTATCAATGTGCATGGATGGCCGTGACCCAGATCGGCAGTGAGACACACATTGTCATTCAAATCAACCTCATCACGGTTGAATACAAGTGAAGGTGCGTAGACTTTATTAGCATATGAGTGAAAGTACGGGCAAGATAAGTGACACAACATGCAGACCGATACAGCAGTATGTCTGAATTGTGGAAAGTTGCCAAGCGCCGCAGTCCACTCCGGGGGAGTGCCTCACCTTTCACAGGTGTGTGTTAACCCAAGTTGTTGTCCGCTCATGTATTCGGAGTCCAGGCGAATGCAGCCATGTCCACTGTTGTCGTGGGATATGTGACCAGATCTCCAAGATGCAACAAGGTGTTGGGACATGTGCAATGGGTTCCAATCTGTTGTGGCTGCAGGTACGTAGTTACTCGTCCATGAAAGCGATTGCAGCTTCGTAGGCTTACATTTCCAACATGAGGTTGTTGTCGACTTCATCAAACAGGACGGCGAGGCGATCCATTAGCAGGTCCGGACAGATGTGCTGCGTCCACCCCCTTTCACCAATTAGCACTACAGCCCAATAGGGGAGCGGTTCAATGTGGTCATTGCACACGAGGAGTTGTGCAATCTCCCAGGTCCAGCTGCCAGCATGTATGCCAAGTATCAAGGCATCCCATATAGGGTATCACGGTGACACTCCTGGTCTTGGGCCAACACGGGGCGCACACACATGTCAAAATCCAGTTCAGCTACCGTCCTATTGGATAGGCAGACATCAATGGACCACTCGAATTTGCACGATCGACAATGCAACACAGGCTGAACGCAGGTGACGTTGGCAAGGCGGAAGCTTAGCCGGTAACTGATCGGCAGCACTGCCAATGGCAGTGCCCCCAGTAAATGCAGCATACGTGCACGGTACAGTTCAACGTGACAGTGGTTGTGCATGTGTCTGGGATGTTCTGCCATTGCGTTAGTGGCTCTGGTTGAAGCGGCACTGTTCTGACCTGTGCCAGTTCTGTGGATGAAATGCCACAGCTCGGATCAATGAGTTGTTTTAGTGTGCAACGGTTGTACGCCTGGGATGGTGTGGGAGTGAGTGTGAAGGCCATTCCATGCAAGACAACTTCGAGCAAGGACTTCTGTGTGTGGGGTGTGTATATGTTGGTCTTTCGTCAGGCTGTGCGTAGTGTGGGAGTTGTCATCAGCTGCTATAGTATCTGTCCAGGGGTGCCGGGCACATGCAATTCCGAGGTCGGAGGTGCAGATGTGCTTCCGCCTGATAGTTCAGACAAAGGAGCTTTCATCCCTAATGTTAGTTTGTCATCTGCTTGCATTCAGGAAATGTGATGTGGCTTGTTGGGGGTGGGATGTGTGCGACTTTGGGATTCATGTTTGACATGTCTTGCATGTGGCAAATGAGCGGCATCACTGTGTGTTACGTTGCCTCACAGCTGCTCCTCCCTCACGCGAGCCTATTTACTTGTGTGCGCTGCGCGGTTGCATCACTTGCACTCCTACGACACACCATTGTCATGCCTGGCTGCGCATGTCCACAAGCCTGACAACAACACTGTGATGTTGGCCGTTGAATGTGGGCGTCCACGTGAGTGTAGGCCTATGGTAAGGATAGGGCGGACACAGATGTAGAGTTCATGCCTGGCTGTACTCGCACTGCGATTTAGGCTAGGCATTTGGCTCATGCTGCAGCAATACAGATACACACAACACTTGGCATGTATGAGCCAAGACCCTGAGCGGTCTTGCGCTCCTTCATTTCTCCGTTCGTGCGAGCCCGCCCTCCGGGTGCATGCTACATTGCAACATTGTCGATTGCGGGCCGGGTGGCGCTGACACTACAACAGAGACACACGCATTAGTCACTTCCTTGTCCAGGCCAGCACTGAACCACGCCCAGAGCCCCGGGCAAATTCTTCACACCCCTATGCTGGACTGGCGTACGCCGGCCCAGCCCACTCCGCTTACGCTTACGGGGGGGACAACAAAGCTACGTGTCCAAGGTCTTACCCACTGCCTGAGGTGACATGGTTGCGTCCGCTGTCCACAGCACAATGTAATGTGGTAGGGCCCTGGGCCATCATGAATACATAATGACCACACGGACACACTTAGATAGATAGTGGAACTGGCTACGGGCACGTGCGCCCGGCCCATTTTATTACCAGGGTCACATATCCAGTGACGCCTGTGCTGGATGGGTGTGGGGTGAGTGTAAGCCAGCCCTCAGGGAGTGGTTGGTGCTGGCAACAACTAGAGCAGTGATCATCGGTTCACACACACAAGATTCAATCATAAAGGGTCCATGACTTGCAGTGCACTGAGGTAGGGGCACCAGATCTGACATCACACACACAAGATTCAATCATAAAGGGTCCATGACTTGTGGTGCACTGAGTTAGTGGCACCTGAAGCGCTCAGCAGGTGTGCAGCCTGCGATGATGCGTCGTCCGGGCGGGCTGCACTGGAAGCAATGTCTGTTGACTAATGGACTCCACCATAAATAAATCAAGACTCAATTTTAATTGTGAGCCCTGCTGACCGCAGTGTAGGCCGGAGGCAGCGGTCAGAAAGGGCCCACAGCCACGTGGCGATGACTTGTGGTGCACTGAGTTGGTGGCACCTGAAGCGCTCAGCGGGTGTGCAGCCAGCGATGATGCGTCGTCCAGGCGGGCCGCACTGGAAGCAATGCCTGTTGCCTACTGGACTGCGCCATAAATAAATCAAGACTCAATTTTAATTGTGAGCCCTGCTGACCGCAGTGTAGGCCGGAGGCAGCGGTCAGAAAGGGCCCACAGCCATGTGGCGATGACTTGTGATGCACTGAGTTGGTGGCACCTGAAGCGCTCAGCGGGTGTCAGCCAGCGATGATGGCGTGTCCTTGCAGGTCAGGATTGGATTCGATATGTGTGAGCCCTGCTGACCGCAGTGTAGGCCGCAGACAGTAGTCAGCACACACATAACTCCGCAGTGCTGTGCCGCTGGGTGCGCTGGGAGCCTGTGTCACGGGAGCCAGCAATCAGCTGAGGAGGCTGGCGGTCATGGCGGCAGACTCGTGGCAGGGTGAGGGGCGCCGCCCTGGCAGACGCGTTGGCCATCCCGGAAGTGAACCACGCCCAGAGCCCCGGCCTATTTATTCACACTCCTACGCTGGACTGGCGTACGCCGGCCCAGCCCACTCCGCTTACGCTTACAGGGGGGGACGACACAGCTACGTGACCGAGGTCTTCCCCACTGCCTGAGGTAACATGGTTGCATCCACTGTCCACAACACTACAAACACCAGCAGTATATGTCCACATGGACATGTCTGTGCTCTGCATACTGAAGTCTGTCCAGCACATCACCGCCACACTTGGCATTGTGTACATTCTTTTTCATGGGTGACTTGCCTCCTTCGCACATACTTGGTTCCCACCTCTCCCCACATTCTGCAATTGTGTGGCTGAGGGACCATGCGCGTCTCGGAAGGTCAGCTGTCTTCTTCTGCACTGCCTAGGTGGTAGTCCTGGGGGGTCCTGGGGGTGGTGGCGGTGGGTGTTGTGGCGCTCTTGGGTCTCCAAGCTGCATGATCATTGGCTCCATGGCATCTGTTGGTCTTCAGATGTGGCTCTGGGCTGGGCTCCCTTTCATGCTGCAGGTTGTCATCCTGCTTGACACCAGCACATAGCAGGTGTTAAATCCCTGCTGCTAACGCGCCTTATCGCATGTTTTAGGCCCGCATCGCCGATCTGGCTGGTCGTTGTGAATATCGCGAAGTGGTGTTATCGTGAGTTTTTGCACGGGAACGCCTACTCTGCATATCATTAGCGTTAGTTGTCGCTCTCATCCGTGGCGATGTTTTTGGCGTCAGCTATCGCTGGAAAACTGGCGATATCGGCAGTTTGCACCAGCTTGAGAATAGGGTGATAAATCTATCGCCACTTTTGCGGCGCTAAAGTGCCGATAAATCGGCGATAAGTCCTTGAGAATATGCCCCCAAGTGTATCACAGAGGCCAGCACACTTGTATGCGTAGCTCTCTGTCAGCCATTGCCAAATCAAACTTGCCTGTATGCCACACATTGCCATATCATGTTCATGACAGTTTGCAATGTGAACGAATCAAGATGGACACAGACCAGAATGGAAATAAATGTTGGACTAACCCTCATCATGAGTCTTTACTAACACAACACATAATTTCTTTGCAGCAGACCAAGGTTACGCACTGATGCCATGGGTCATGATTCCTGTGAAGATCCCGCAAAACGAAGCCAAGCGGACATACAACCATGCCTTATGCCTCACCAGGTCCATCGTTGAGCAGACATTTGGGGTCCTTAAATCACACTTTTGCAGCCTTGATGTATCTGGGGGCAGATTGTTCTACTCCCCGCCTATGGTCTGTTGTATTTTGCATGATATATGTGTCAGGACCAATGTGCCATGGCCAGATGAGATTGGGGATGAGGAAATGCCCCGATGATGAAGAGGAGGGAGATGAGGAGCCTCGGCAACCTGGAGCATCAGTTGCAGAAATACGGCAGAGGGATAATATCATAAATAATTTATTTACAGAAGTATGATTGCCCAAAGTCATAGAAATCATTGTAGGAAAATTTCACATTGTACATCTGTTTATCAATAAAATTTAAGAGTAGGCCTGGGCGGTAAATTCCGCTCCGCTCGCGGAATTTGCGGAATTTTGGCAATTCCACGTTCCGCGGAGAACGCGGAATTGCCGAAAATGGCCAAGATGGCCGCGCCAATTGGCGACCGCATGGGCAAGTTCGCGAGATATTTCCCCCCGAGCACGCAAACAGCGTCCCCGAACAGGAAAATCGCATTGCGAACGGGCGGAACAAGCAATTCCGCATGCTCGCGGAATTCTGCGTAGCTCGTGGAGATTTTTTACCGTTTCGCGGAACTTTGCGTAACGCGACTACGCAAATTCCGCCCACCCCTATTTAAGAGCACTAATACTGTGTAAGCATTTGTATTAAAAAATCACACCAAACTACTGAAATTCCACATTTGTTCCACTGATATATGTCACACTGAGTATTTATCTAGCAATGTGTACGAAACACCCTTGGACATCATCTGGTACAAGTGAAATTGTGTGCATGCCAACTACCTGTAGCAGATAGTCCTTCATTGCCAGCCATAATGACCCCAGTATAGTAACGTAGATGGTAGCCAACAACTGTGTGTGTGTCTCTCCTGATGCTAGCCATGTGTTAGGCTTCATACTTATGGCTGATAGTAGAAGCCACTCTTTGTATGATGACTTTGCAGTGCTCCACATAGTATGTGCATGAGAACACACTCCCAAAACTACAGTCTACATATGTCGCAAGAATTAACTTACCCACATGTTACATACAGAAAGTTACTTCAATTTACACATACAAAATCTTCATATCATACTTTGCCAGTGCCACAGTGTTGCATGTGTACACTCACTGCTTTGCACAAGCAACACCATCTTGATGCATAGTGTAGGTATGGAGTCATTTACATAGCCTTACTGTCAGCTATAAGTTGGAAGAGACACCAAGGCTTGCATGGCGACCTAAAATACCACAATCAACATGAATAAGGGTCATGGTGGCCACAAATGATGACACTGTCACTGTCATGTGGGGTATGGCCCTTGGATGTGAATGGCACTTATGCAAACAATGGATTAGCCCCATCCATACATCCTCTTCCATGTGTGTGCAGGCAATAGCTGCACACTTTCACATTTGGATTACAAACTGATGCCTCCACTGTGCGACATGGCGCTATTTGGGTTTGTACAGAGTAGTCGTAGATGTGGTTGCACTGACCCCATGGCATAGGTAGTCTATAGCATCCCAGAGGGAAGCAGATACAATGTCAATGCTAGACAGCAATAAAAGCACACAGAGCACCTGTGGGATAGAGCGCCAATGTGCTATCACAGTGTTTGCGAACTATGCATAGTTTGATCCATGAACCGGATGATTCCACATATGGGTATACTTTATTACACACATATGACACGTGCAGTGTAAACAGGTCAACTGTACCCATCACATACACAACTGCATTTACTGTCAATATTAACATGAACTGCACATCTCAAAACCTAAAAAATAAAACAAAGTAGAACTCTCACGTCAAAAGAAAATGACGCTACACCATTCTGCAGGAACAATTTCAGTCACTGCATATGTTAAAAATGGCGCTCTACTGCGGATGTGCGATATCAACATTTTTTTCCATTGTTAGGCCTTTAGTGAAACAGACGCAATGAGCGTTGGTGTAAAAAAATTGCACAAAGGCTGGAAACGTGCCGCATCCGCACAGGAAGTGATGTAATGGATCCTGCATGCTGCAAACCAGGAACCGTAAAGTTACTTTCACTTTCACAATCACAGTTTTACTGTCTGTCCTTGGGAGTGGTGGTGTTTTGATTGTGCTCGAGAGTGGTTTTGGAGATTGAGGAGTTTGTGTGTTGTGCCTGCTGTCCCTGGTGTGTGCATTAAGTACTATTTTGTGTGTTTTTGTTGTATATTGTCGTTTATTGTACTGTGAACTGTTGGGTGTTAGTCTTTTGGGGTACATTTGTTATAGGTGTATTAGGGTGTTTTTAGGTGTTTTCATAGTGTTAGGATTGTTGATGTCAGTGGGATCATGCCGGGGCAGAGACTAGTCGGCCTATGAATTCGCAGGAGTTGGGGACATTCCTGCGGCTGGTCTGCCATTACCTCCCAAATATGATAGCTCGTGGGGGCCGTGTGATCCAGAGCTACCCTGGCAAGGTCAGGAAGCAAAGGTAGGAGAGCATCCGACAACAGATGCAGCGCATCCATGGCGTGGACCATGACACCCCACAATTAAAGCATTCCTGGGCAGATGTGGTTGGCAGGGAGTCCGACCTTTTACAGTACATGGGCATCAAAGTTGGTGGACAAATATGTAAGTACACATAATGTGTCTGCTCTCTTATGTTTCTCATGTACCCATTGATGCTTTTTGGAACCATTAAGTATGGCTCATAAGAATGTTTTGCGCTAATTAGTTATGCCCCTACGCAAAAGGGGGAATGCCATGCCTGTATTGCTGGCACAATATGTGCACCAGTGCCATTTGTGACACAGTGTGACCCACGCTATTGTCACTATCACCATAGGTAACAGAGATGAGTCCCATGGAAGCATGGAGTTGATGTACATTGCCGTAGCTCATCCACACAACTCATGCGATGACATAGCAGGTAGTGCAAATGTGCTCCAAAGCTGCTAATTTCTCAGCAGGCATTTGTCATGTCCAGTTGTGATGGTGCATACATCATAGATAAAGGGGCTTATGTAAAAGGGACTTCCACTACTGGCATTTCACTTCTAACAACTTCAAAATATATGCAGCGGCTGAGCCAGAGCCTTGTAAAGAAGCCCCATTGTGATGTGCCAATGATACTCCTTGGCCTACCTCCCCTGAGTTGTTTATCATCAATGAGGCGTGCCATGACTTACACTACTTAGCTCACCTCTGAAAGTAATATGCTGTAATCTGCTTAGGGATGCATGGCACTCAAGTGTATAATGACATGCACTCAGCAGCAAAGACAGGTACAGTACACAACTTACCTAGTGGACCAGTATGCATAAATTGAGATGTATGTAGCTTATTCATTTACCGGTGTCTGCTTGTCAGAGGGCCTCCGGATACCATCACTTTACTGAGTATGGTATGTGAATTGTGTAGGTGCACAGCATCATTCAAGCCAGCTACCATTGTATAGTTAGGTAGTGATGCAGCACATGATTATGCTCAATGGCCAAAAGGTGCATGTGTAATGCATTTACATGTATGTTTGACTCAGCGAACCTTACCAATGTGCACCATCCAGACATGTCAACTTTGTCATCTGAACACTTACAACCTGAAAGGCTACTTGGTCAATAGTCTTACATACGTACTGTGCTGTTGTTGCTTATCAAATATGTGTAATGAGTTAAATGGTGTGCTTTACTTGTTATGTTATGTAGCTGACCCACCCGCATACCCGGAATCTGAGATGGTTAACTTCAGTAACCCCAACATCACCTGTGAGTGCCTTCATCTGTGCTATTTGTGTAGTGCAAGGAGTGAGTGTGATATCAGATGATGTAGGAATTGCCTGATTCATTGTGCATCCTTCTCACAATTAAACTTTTGGAAGGTGAGAAATAGGCAATGGAAAGTTGTGGTGACGTATAACATGTCTATCAGCGTCTGACTACTGTTAAGGAGAACACTTTGCCTATCTGGGAAGGACAACATAAAAGTTGTTTATGAAGGGAGCCATGATCCCAGTATCAGACAATGCTAATGTATGTGGTAGTGGATGGACAATAGATAATGATGTGGCTGTGAATGCTATAGTATGAATATCATTTGCACATGCCATGATAATGGAAGCATGTATTCAGTGGTGGCATGGTCCAACGTTGAGTTGCTACAGGTCAAATATGGGAAGGCACATTTTCCTCTGTATGAACTGGTGTACTTTTCCAGTATCCATTGTTACATCTCATAACTAACAATTGATTTGTATAAGTAGCAATGTGTCCCGATATGGCTCCTTGCCTTAACAATTACTGAATGTTGTAAGGCAAGACATGTGCTGTCAAGACATGACACTTCTGAATGTGTTCAATGCTCATGGCATCAAGATCACTGCAGGATGCCCAAGGTTCATTACTACACAGTGAAGGTGGGAATGTGTACCATTCAATGGGCATCTAAAATGTATGTTTACAAACATACTCTGTACTGAAATGCTCATAATTAGATCTGCCAATGGTGCTGCAATTGCACAGTCTAACAATTGGTTTTCCCTTGCAATTAGGTCTAACAACATCAGATATGCTAGGTAGAGGTATGTGTATAGTCACTCGAAGCAGCAAAATGAATGTCGGGTGTAGGGGCTCCGACCTTAGGTGTGATGTTAACTATGAGATTTCATGATGTTGAGACATTGTTCCTAGTCAGCCTATGAGTGACATATATCCTCATTGTTTCAACAGACAACATGACCTCTGATGAGCTGTGCAACTTCAGCAAGCGTAAGGTGCGCTACCACCATATTAAAAGGATTGGAAATCATACAGGGTCATGAAGCAACGTTACCAGACGGTAAAGGCCCAGGGGCAGTGGTCTGTCTTTCCCAGGGGCCCACCAACCATCACCACTAGAAGCTCTGCCAGCCATGGACAATTTACTGCACAGGCCTCTCAAACAGCCATTCCCAGTGCCTCACCCAGTCGACTTTCTCAAGCACCGGCACCCACACCTCAGCCCACAGGAGGGCCCTCAAAATTTGAGAGTGACATGAGGAAGGACATGTCGGACATGAAACTTTGTATGGCAGTCCTAGAAAATAAGGTAGACCAGGCCTTGTCCCTGCTACAGGACATTAAGCAGGCAGTTGGGCAGGGCAAGAGATGAGACCCACAGGGACCCCCTCTACCGTTCAGGCTGCTTTACAGGCATTTTTGATAGACATGTATAGGTTAGTTTATGTTAGAGTAGTTTTAGTGTAGTGAAAGTGGCTTAGGGTTTTTTTTAGGGGTGGGTTGGTTTTTTGTTATAATAGTAATAATAATAATAATCTTTATTCGGCATTGGTCGCAGCCATAAAAAGAGACAACATTGTTTTTTTGTTAGGTAGGGCTACTTCAGGTTGGTTAGGGGGTGGGGGTTGATGTGTTTTATATATATGAAAAACAATTATAAAAATTAAAAATGTTTAGGTTTCCTGTGTAGGTAGTTGATGTTTAGGTGCAGTTTCTTTTGCCCTGTGTAAAAATGTGACTTGAGGTGGGTAGGGGGTTGATGTTTACAATGTGGTGCTAAATGTGTAGGTTAAGCTAAGCTAAGTTAAGGTAGTTTTAAGTATTAGATAGGCTAAGTTAGTATAGAATAGGTTAGGATAGATATTTAGCATAAAGGAGATAGTTATAGCTATTTAAACTTTAATATTTCCAGTAAATCTACTAGTTTGCTACATACAGGTGTACATCATGATTTACTGTGTGGGAGTGATCTTGTGTGCTCAGGTGAAGTTTTGTACCTGCATTAGTCTTAGATGGCAGTGTCTGGCAACATGTGGGTTTGTTAGCTATGGACAGGGATCTGTCAGACTGCCCATGACTTGACATGATCTTACAATCAGACATTGTTGAGCAGTGGAGCGTCGTATGAATGGATGAATGATGACACAGTGCTCATTTTGTACTCACATACAAGATCAATGTGTGTGTTGCGAATGCAACATGCCTTGGAGGGATGTTGTACCCTATGACTTTTGCACAGATAGTTGGTATTTGGATTTATACACTGATAGCTGCCCTGTAACCTCTCACACTTGCAGCGTGTACTTGTCAACCCAATATAGTATGCTTGCTAGTAACCATGGATGGACCCAACACTTGTGGGGTGACTGATCTCACCATTCTCATTGACTGCATGACACCAGTTGGACTAAATTCTAGCCACATTGAGTGTGCACTTACTAGTCATCACACAATTGGTGCTTCCACTATATGTTAAACTCTCACTGCCTAGCATTTTCCCAGACTCAGCAAACACAATGATGTCCCTGTGGATAGTATTTGGTATAGTAGCCTCACTGATTAGCCAATAGCGAACCTTGTCTTGACTCATATGGACACAAAACACACAGGTAGTATTTATTGGTGCATTTATTTACAAGTGCTAATGTTGTAAGAGATCACAGCTGAAGTTGATTGGACAACAAACCCAAAGGATGATTAGAGCCAGTGAATGTCCAAACAGAGTCCATGTGGGGAACATGTCATGGGACATGTTGAGGTGAGGAATGCTTCAGTCAGGAGGATGACCCCAGTGTCATTAAGGAGGATAGGCCAAATTGTCAGTCCACAAATGTCCAAGGTGAACAGTGCAAAGTCAAAATGAGGACAGTGACAGCAGATGTACCTGGCATGCTGTACAGCACACGGCTAAGGAGAAACTGGGCATATAAAACTGATGAATGCTACTGGGCACTCCTTCCTTGGAAAGAGGTACCGTCCACATCTTCTTCCTCTGATGTGTGTGGTGTCTCCCGGTAGGGTGGGATTGGACGTGCGACAGCCAAGGGAAGCACACACACATCAGGGGCGGAGGATGTGGATCCTGTGCCTGCAGCAGCATTCATCTGTGCCAAAACAGGAGGCAGCACAGCAGCGAGGAAGATCTGCTGGTTTTGCAACACAGCAGCGTCACAGTGGTAACCAGCCATGGCAGCCATGTGGGAGTCCTGCTTCCGCTCCATGGTCTCCAACATGGTTTGGATAGCCCCCAGCTCTCTGGCCACATTGCTGGCGCCACTTTCGCAGGGCAGTTGTTGATGCCTCTGCCTCATGACACCAGCGATGTCAGCCAGAGACTGCTGGAAGCTATGGAGTTTAGGTGCCTCTGATGGTGGCAGTTATGTCCCTATTGGGACTGAGGCACCCACGGACGACCAGTCTAGGCTGGCTGCCACAGTCTCCATCCCCGCCTTCCCTGACCTGCCAACTCCCACTGAACTCCTACTGCAGTCCATTGGACAGTAGTGGTTGGTTGTTAGGCGGGGAATGTGGAGATGCCACAACGCTACTGACCCTCCCTGGATCTGGAGCTGGTGTCCCAATGGAGTCCAGGAGCTGTTGGAGGGTGTCATGGTCGAAGGGTGGCATCCTTGCCATCATCACTGATTTCTGGGACTTGGTGCTGGTCAGGAGGTAAGGCTTCATGCTCTGCAATGAGATCGGAAAATGCAATTGGTGATGTCTTCAACATATTGACATGGTTTAAAGCAGTTGACAAACAAAGTGCATTGCATGACACTTTTAGTTCTTCATTGATGCCTAGGACAGCTGTTGCGCTAGGCTGTGGATGACAGATAGCACTGTAATTTAATTTCAGATGACAGGACCTCAGCATTGTCATCAGTACCACTGTGTGCCTACTCTGAGTGGATGGGGCCTGTCCTAGTAGTCAGAATCTAATTACTGACATTCATGCCATTTCATCATGACCAGAGTTGGTCATCTGCAGGGTGTCAGACATCTCTTTACGTTGATCCATGCACTTCTATGTGTCCATTTACCCCTCTGGCTGTTTAAAAATAGGTCCTGGCTGCAGACTTACTGCCACACAGCGATGGGACCCTGATCATACAAAGACTCTCCAGTGCCTACACTACCAAATCATGCGTGGTCATCTCCAATGAGCTGATATGGCAGGCTGTTATAGAGTGACGTGTCAGGCAGCACCCCAGATGCTAATGTTGCTGGGAATGGTGACATATACCCACACAGGGGCATGTTCACATTTTAATAGCACAATACGATGCAGCAAGCACTTTCTCTATGCAACCTTGGTCATTCATTCCACATACATAGGACAGCACTGGATTCAAAAGGATCGTGTGAACCACATGTGTTTTGCCTTGCACTGGTACTGATGATGACAGCCAAGCACCAACACAATCAACCTTGTGCCATGGTGAAAGGGTGCCTTCGTTGGTGCACAACTGTTCTTTTTGCAGCGGCGCAGGGGTATGCACAGGGATGGGACATGTTCCCATGTATACGACCCTTCTATGCATATGTGAAAGGATACATGTTGACACTGCCCATGAATATGCATCAACGCCCGGCACCATTTCACTTTAACTGTGATCCATGTTCCGCTGGTGTACATAGGTTGCATTTATCGCCACACCCAGTCATATGTATGTGGATTAGAGGAGTTCAGGTGGTCCCTACCATGGCAACTGACACCTGCGTGGCGTGAGCCTGCATGCAAGGACAGCTGTGTGCTGTGTAGTTTGATCTAGGGAAGTATGGAAGTGACAATATACATATCTCTATGTGTAGGTAATAGCCATGGCCCACAGATCCCCCATCACTCAGTTGTGGTGTTGATCCTGTGAGATACCAAATGTATGCTAGGAATTTGTAGCCTAGGTTAATGTGCATGGGCCAAGGTGTGACAAAGGGGCATCTTCCATTGACATGTCGTGCAGTGCAGTGCAATAAAACATCTTGCTGCGCCAAACTGTGTGAATAGGGAAGCTCAGGGCTGCGCTGTGTTTAGGACAGTACAATGCATCCCTGTGCTTTCCTTTCTGCTGGTGCACATTCAGCTGGGTAGGACAAATGCAGCTGCCCTTGAACTATGATGCAGGAGTTCCTGCATTGGTGTACATCTGCTATATGTGACCCTGCGCATGTAGTTACTACAGGAATGCGCCGTATCTTGACGACACACCACATTGCTGCTCTTTCAATGTGAGTGAGGATAGCCCAGCTATAGTGCTTCAACGCTGCCTTATGCCAACATGTGATCAAAATGCCCATGAGCCTTACATTGATGTAATATCTAAGCATAGAGTAGCCAGTTGCCTACCGTTTGACCTGCAGACAGTGTGGCAGAGCGTTGGGACATAGATGCCTGGACTGCACAACATTACGTATTTCCCCCATTGTCCCTTGTTGGTACTTACCCTCTTGCTGATGTAATTGGTCATAGTCAGCACTGTCTGGTCCCGCTACTCCAACTACTGACTCCTCAGAGATGACTGCGGACACCTGCTCCTCCAAGGTATCAAGCTCCTCCTGGGGCACTGGACTACCACCTCCGTTCTGCAATGCTGCCTGTAGATTGGTTTCCAGTTTCTCCTTTGGTTTGGGCTTGGCATCGTGCCAGGGCTTCTTACAGTCCGTCCTTGTCCTCTTGGCTTCAGCTGCGCAGTTCACCTTGTTCTCTATGGACTGCCATAGGGCCTTTTTGGTCCCCAATAACACTTTAAAGCTGACGATGAGCTGGTTTTGATGCTCTGTCACCTCCGTCACCTCCTCGATCAAGATCTCATTCTCCTCCTGACTGAACCTGTATTTCCTCTTCCTCTTCCCCTTGGGATCTGGCTGGCCATCCTGGCTGGTAGTGGGATTGGGGGTGGTGAGAGGGGGGGCTGTTGTTGTCCTGTGCTATGCTCCTTCGTGGGTGCTCCATTCTGCATTCAGGTAAGTGTAACTTTTTCTTTCTCTTTAGCAGGGCTTTTGTGTTTTTTTCATGCGAGGTGCAGAAAAGTAACGTTAGGCCGCTAGTGCATTTTTTCTTGCTGTTAATTGGCCAAACGTTACTTTTTGCACAGTAGCGTGCATTTTGTTACCGACTTGACACTCATGTTAGCGTCATTTTTTTCGCTGCTAGCTCTTCCTAACTCCATGTAGCGCCGTATTGTCGTAGGTAAGCGGGAAATTATTTTGAAGCTCCGCTGCGTGAAAACAGCCAATATCTAGGCATGCATGGTCAAGGGTAGGTGTAGCAGACTCGCGCACCCAGCAAAAACCATAAGTAAAATGCTTCTCTCCCCCGCAGGATTAGTTGGTGGGCGACACAGCTCACACCAATACCGGGTACTTGTGCACCTCGGAGTCCGCTAAAAAACTCTCAGTTTCTTCTTTTTTTTTCCCCAATGATAATCACAGCCCGTTACAGTGCGGGCAACCATGCAATAGCTTATGAAGCCTATTGAACAAAATTAGTAGGTAAGACCCTGCAGTAACTAATGTTTAATGGTGTTTGCATGCCGCTCCGCCTTATCAGCAAGCGATGATAAGGAATCGATAGGCATTTTTGACTTGAACAAGGACATTATGTCACACCACAACCATAAGAATATGTGCACAGAGTGAATGAAAGGCGCAAGTAATGCAGGCGCCCATGATATTACGATAATAACCTCTCTCCTGTATGACAGGCGAGTACACAGTTTAGATGAGATGTCATCAATTATCTCATCACATGGAATCATATAATAATACCTTCATGTTCTTCTGTCTGTCTATGTATCGTCTGTGTGTTTCTTTTTATCTCTTCCCGATTTTTCTAGGTCGGAATACCAGTGGTTACCACGAGATAGCGCCACCCTAAACAAAACCCAAGGGGGAACGCTCTACCACTTAATTATACAGGGGTCATTTATTATGAATCTCGCAACTATAAATAACTTATTTTGGTCCTGATGAAGCGCCAAGGATCGTTTTGACCACCATAGGGTGCGAAACATGTCGACCTTTTAGTTACTAGGGTACATTATTACCCCACTAGTAACAACAAACTACGGGTTTTTTTACTCTGACAGGGGAACCAACACATTAAAAAATATTTAAGGTATCCCCTAGCCAGTTTTAAATACTCATTCACACACTCACCTTTCATGACCCCTCTTAAGACTCACACCCTCACTCATCATACAGCGAAATAAAAAGATCTCCGCTAAAGAGACCCTTTTAAGGGATCCATAGGGCATTGCAGTGCCGGCCCTACGAGGAGCAACGCCCAATGATGAAGCATGACATTCCCCAGGATGTGTGAGGGCAACAAGAGACACAACCTGTGAATGTCTCATGTTCAGATAATAGAACCTAGAAACTCTTTTCTCCACTTACCTTTTCTCGAGACACCAGTTGTGTCTCAATAGGAACAGTAATCCA
The DNA here is from genome assembly GCA_963921515.1 of Calotriton arnoldi. Taxonomy (NCBI): domain Eukaryota; kingdom Metazoa; phylum Chordata; class Amphibia; order Caudata; family Salamandridae; genus Calotriton; species Calotriton arnoldi. The sequence goes on from CAWUFW010008144.1 coordinate 617,122, forward strand.
ACTTTTGGATTTATATTACTACATGGAGCACGGGTACTGGACCTCAGGTAGCTCTTAGTCCCCCCCTCTTCCCTAATTGAAAGGCTCTGCATGCTGCCCTTTACGGCTTGAACTGGGCTTGGCAAGTATAATATTTAAGTACTATTTAACATTAGAGAATTTCTGATACCACATTGAAGGAGCAAGCGGGGAAAAGATGCAGCATATGATCAAAGTTTTCTTATACAGTCCATGCAGGACTTGTGGTACAATAATATAAAACAAAACAAGCTGATGGGCTTGCGATCTGCAGGCTCAGTAAACCCAAGTTCTTTTACAATAGCAAGTTTGAGGACATTTGTAAAGAATTTGATTAAAGTAAGCTCTGTGGAAAAAATACCTACAGGTTGTATAAATTCACCAAAAGACGCTCACATAGTTAACACAAAATATAAGGCATACTTTCAACCATGGGGCATATGTACAAGCCCTTAGTGGCACAGGACCATCACTTTTTTTCATGCTCCGGTGGTGCTATGTGCTGACCCATATTTACAAGACGTGGCTTTACACAGCCTTGTAAATATGGCCCTCTTTCATGCAGTATTCTGCGCTAAAGGAGCGTGTCATGGGTATTACTCCTCTTTTTTGCTCTTTCTTTGTGTGCTGCATTCGGCAGCATACATAGAAGGAGCAAAATGCCATTAAATATTGTTTTTGTGCAGGAAGGTGTCCCTTCCTGTACAAACACAATTATCTCTGCAATGCAGGCACCCTCGCACCATAGTGCAAGGGTGCCTGCGTTAGTGCACAGCCCTGTTTTAGTGCCGGCGCAGGGGAGAGAACAGCGGTACCCCATATTCCTGTAAATACCGTGCATCCTTGCATTTTTGGAATGACGCAGCTCAGTGCAGCAAAATTGCTAGCTGTGCCATTTAATTGTAAATATCCCCCTATGTTTGAAGCACATACAATCCAGGGGGCTTATTTATAAGCCATGTGCAACACAGGAACATCACTTTTTGTGACATGCCCATGGCGCATAAGGCATAGCCATATCTACAAGGCCATGTAAAGCCACCCTGCGTGGCTTTTCATGGTCTTGTAGATATGGAGTGATGCAACGCAGCACAAGTCGCTACCTTGCCTCACACTGTGTGAGGGAGCTGTGTCATGTGCGTTACAGTGGGTGTTTCCATGCAAAGCCCATAGGTTTTGACACATTCAAAGATTTACAACATGGTGTAAATCTGGAAATGCATTAAAACTATGCACATCCCCCAAAGGTAAAAGACACACAATTGATGGACAGAATGCAGAACAAATCAAAACATTCACCCCCAGTCAAGAGATCTGGGTTAAATCCATCATTCTTTTGCTCACCATGCCACCCCAGATTAGACCTGGCCATATGCAAATAAGTCTTGACCCTGTGCCTCATGGGAACAGTCCAGCCCGAACTGCCAAGCCAGGTCCTCCCTGGACCGGAAACAAGCATCCTAGGACCGGTTTCGGGGTTTCACCCCTCTTCAGCCAGGATAGCTTGAATCCAGTGGCACAGTGAGCCCGGGACCCACGTCTGGGCATGCCCGGCGCACTTAGGGCGAGAAAGCAAAAGACACACAATTGATGGACGGAATGCAGAACAAATCAAAACATTCACCCCCAGTCAAGAGATCTGGGTTAAATCCATCATTCTTTTGCTCACCATGCCTCCCCAGTTTAGACCTGGCCATATACAAATCAGTCTTAACACTGTGCCTCATGGGAACAGTCCAGCCCGAACTGCCAAGCCAGGTCCTCCCTGGACCGGAAACAAGCAACCTAGGACCGGTTTCAGGGTTTCACCCCTCTTCAGCCAGGATAGCTTGAATCCAGTGGCACAGTGAGCCCGGGACCCACGTCTGGGCATACCCGGCGCACTTAGGGCGAGAAAGCAAAAGACACACAATTGATGGACGGAATGCAAAACAAATCAAAACATTCACCCCCAGTCAAGAGATCTGGGTTAAATCCATCATTCTTTTGCTCACCATGCCACCCCAGTTTAAACCTGGCCATATGCAAATCAGTCTTGACCCTGTGCCTCATGGGAACAGTCCAGCCCGAACTGCCAAACCAGGTCCTCCCTGGACTGTAAACAAGCATCCTAGGACCGGTTTCGGGGTTTCACCCCTCTTCAGCCAGGATAGCTTGAATTCAGTGGCACAGTGAGCCCGGGACCCACGTCTGGGCATACCCGCAGCACTTAGGGCGAGAAAGCAAAAGACACACAATTGATGGACGGAATGCAGAACAAATCAAAACATTCACCCCCAGTCAAGAGATCTGGGTTAATTCAATCATTCTTTTGCTCACCATGCCACCCCAGTTTAGACCTGGCCATATGCAGATCAGTCTTGACCCTGTGCCTCATGAGGTCCCAGGATGCTTGATTCCGGTCCAGGGAAGACATGGCTTGGCAGTTCGGTCTGGACTGTTCCCATGAGGCACAGGGTCAAGACTGATTTGCATATAGCTATGTCTGAACTGGGGTGGCAGAGTGAGCTAAAGAATGATGATGAATTCAACCCAGATCTGTGACTGGGGGTGAGTGTTTGAAAAGTTTCAGCACTCCGTCCATCATCTCCTTGTGTTTGCTTTGTTCGCCCTAAGTTGGCTGGGTATGCCCAGGCGTGGGTCCCTTGCTCACTTTGCCACTGGATTCAAGCTAGCCTGGCTGATGAGGGCTGTTAGCCCGAAACCGGTCCCAGGATGCTTGATTCCGGTCCAGGGAAGATATGGCTTGGCAGTTCGGTCTGGACTGTTCCCATGAGGCACAGGGTCAAGACTGATTTACATATAGCTATGTCTGAACTGGGGTGGCAGAGTGAGCTAAAGAATGATGATGGATTCAACCAGATCTGTGACTGGGGGTGAGTGTTTGAAAAGTTTCAGCACACCGTCCATCATCTCCTTGTGTTTGCTTTTTTCCTCCCCCAAAGGTGGCGTAACGAGGAGAAATAACATTATTTCTCCTCTTTTATTCCTCGTTCCATGTGTGCTGCTTTCTGCAGAACACATAGAAAGTGGAAAACACCTCCAATGATTGTTTTTGTGCAGGAAGGTGTCCCTTCCTGCACAAAAACAATCATGCCAACAACACAGATACCCTTGCACCGTGGTGCAAAGGTGCCTGCGTTGGTGCACGGCTGCTAATTGTGCACCAGCTCAGGCTGAAAGGGCAGGAATGCACCGTATCTTGTAAATACGGTGCCTTCCTGCCCTTTCGAATTGGCATAGGCCAGTGCAGCAAAATGACTTGCGGCGCTGTCCTACGCCAATTCTTTGCAAATATGCCCCCAGGGAAATTAGAAGGTGGATGGAAAGATTCAAATTGGGACAAGTTCCATCAAAAATTAATTGGAAGATGAATAAAAACAAGAATATTGATAAGCCAGATGCTTGCCTAACGTGTCCATCCTGCAACGCTGCTGTTATTACACTATTGCAATTAATTCTATTTTGCACACATTTACCAAGGCTAGGAAAGAATTATTGCCTTCAGTTTTTAGCTGATTGCAGAATCCTAAAGTTAATTAACTGTTTTCAATTCAAATGAAATGTGAGATTTTGGCACAATGAAAGCTATGCACCATGGGTCTTTGAATAATGATATTCGTTTGAATGAGGAATTCTCAAAGTATTTTTATTGTGTTTGGAAATCAATGTTTGTATTGCCAGACTGGCATAAAATTAAGCAATAAAAATAAACTTGAAAGAATGGTAGATAATGACATACGGTGAGTTGACAAATGAAAATAGTCAAAATAGAACAGTAACCCAAACCTTCTTCTCTGTCAATCCCTGTGCTCACAAAATGTGACGACCCTCCTCCCTCCCCCCCCCCCTCCTCCCGGTGGTGGAGTACATGGGATTTTCAAATCGTTTCCTCTTTTATGATATCAAATGTATTCTGGAATCCAATAAAGGCCTGTGATGAAGTTTGACCGTTCAGGAAGCATTGTGTATTCTTCAACTGGGACCTCTGGCAACACAGGTGGAAGTCAGACATGGACTTCATCCAGCTGCTTTGGGGGGGGGGGGGTCTGCTCAGGTTAGACACTATAAAGGTATGTCGGAGCGCTTATAAACGAGGAGATAAAACCCTGCGGTCTCTTCAGCGAATATCGAGGCATCAAAACAGAGCATGCTGTCAAAAAGAAAAAAAAGTTGGGCAAGTTAGTCATTTTTTTTGCAATCTTTATTTATTGCAATTTTCAAACATAAAAAGGGGATGCAGAAAAGAAAATGAGAATAACACATTTGTGGAATATAATTGGTAACACCCCAAATCAAGCATCATCCGACAACAATATCCCTAAGAGCATCCCCTAAGCCAAGCAATGGAAGGGTTGTGGGGAGGAATCTGATCTCAGAAGGTCAGCAGTAGATGCCTCCAGGTTTTCAAGACTGACTTTTTTCTACCAACAATTTATGGAAGTTTCCATGGCTGTGTGGGCCCAATCCCTGTAAGAGAGCAGAAATCCATTTAACTGCCTCGTGTTCCAACAAGGAAGTAGCCAGAAAATGAAAATACAGATCACTTTGAACCAAACCTCAAATGACACAGAGCGAGCGAAGAAAGTAAGCCTGACCCTTCCTATATTTGTTTGCTTCATCCTTGCTTCCACTCATCTGTCCATCGATCCTGCCATCCTTCCACCCATCCATCAGCCTTTCACCTTTTCATCCCTCCTTTCATTATTCTAACCAGCTACTGAAATTACATCCATCTGTTCACATATTCACCCTTCCTTTCACCCATCCATCCACCTTTTGACCTTTCCATCCAACCATCCATCTATCCATCCATCCAATCATTGGCCATTCACTTCACACGAAGATCTGTCGTCCTTCAACTCTTCTAGCCATTCTTCCTTTCACTCTTCTGTCCACCTTTCTATCCTCTTAGCCATCTCTACATCAATCATTTCTTCTATCCTTTCACCAACTGATCCTTTCCCCTTCTATCCATCCATTCATCCTTTCAACCATCCATCCTAGCACTCACTCTTCGTTTTTTCTTTTCAACAATCATTCCTTTCACTTTGCTATTTCCTTCCTTCTTTGCACCTTTCATTACTTTCACCTTCTGCCTTCTCCCGTTCGTCTTTTCCAGCTTCTAATTACCACAATTCTTTTTTTTCTCATATTAATTTTTTCTTACATGCTTTTCCAAAGCACTATTTTCTGCTCTCTTTGTAACATTTTTCTTTGTTTGCAACATTTATTTTCCTCTCTTTTGCTGAACGTGTCTCACATAGCAGCGTTCAACCCCCACTTTTTAGCAGAGACCATTGTAAAACTATTAAACTTTTAGAAGTTACCCAAACTTAAGCTGCTAAAGCGGGGGGACTCAGGACGGCACCGTGTTCCAACATAGCAAATATGCCTCCCCAATTTGAATATATAGCAAAAAAGCTGCCCGAATTTCACTATTAGTATGGACTAGTTCTGAATTACACTGCCAATGTAAGGTGAGTAAAAAAAATATAATCTGAATACAATTTAATTTTTAAGAGAAAATAATCTACTGTAAAACATGGTATAGTGGTGTTCATTCTGAGATTCACTACCAATGGCTCACTACACAGGTCAAAATGGACAGGGAGTAAGGGGCATGACTGCCTAGTCCCTCTACTGAATGTAAATGGGGCAGAGGTTTGTCCACTGATCACCACTGTTCTTCTGAAGTCTGAAATAATGCCCTACAAGACTATAAAGAAGAGCTGAAACCATACTTTTACAAGGTGCCCCACAGCATTTTTGCATCAATTGCTAAACTGTTAGAGGGAGTTTATCAAGCTTGGCCAGATTTGTGACTGATGGCATCACATATGTTTGTATTTGTATAGAATGAATGTCTGCCAGTTGAGGGTCAAGATTTACTAACATTTTGTGCCTGTTTTGTATCACAAAAGTGGCGCAAATTCAGTGCAAAGCGATGTGATTTACTTTACAATGCAAATATTGATTGAAAAGTTTCCTAAATTAACTCAAAGTAGTGCTATGCTCTACTTTGCGCTACTTTGCATTAAGGAGCAACCATGTGTTGGAAAATGGCCCTCTCTGAAGGGTCACCCCAAACATTTTGCCTTCCTCCTCCTCTTTTTCTGACCTTCTTTTTGTTGGCTTTAGGACTCTGGGCACTTTACCACTGCTGACAAGTGCTAAAGTGCATGTGCTCTGTCCTCTAAACATGATATCATTGGTTTTCACCTGTTTGGCATAATTGGTTTCCTCGGTAGTTCCTTGTAAAGTGGTATACCATATACCCAGGACCTGTAAATTAAATGCTATTAGTGGACCCGCAGCACTGATTGTGCCACCCACAGAAGTAGCCTTTCAAACCAGTCTCAGGTCTGCCACTGCAGGGCCTGTGTGTGCAGTTTACTGCCACTTCGACTTGCCATTTGAAACTACTTGCCAAGCCTTAAACCTCCTTTTCATTACATATAAGTCACCCCTAAGGTAGGCCCTAGGTAGCCCTAACGGCAGGGTGCTATGTAAGTAAAAGGTAGGACATGTACTTTTATGTTATGCATGCCTTGGTAGTGACAAACAGACTATTTCATTTTTACTACCGAGAGGCCTACCCCTCTCAAAGGTTAGCATTAGGAATAACTTAATATACTTTTAAGCTGCAATTCCTAATTAGCAAGGAGTGGCTAAATCATGTTTCATATCTTTGGAATGGTAATGATAAATCCTCTTTAGTGGTAAAGTTGGATTTGACATTACTATTTTAGAAATACCACTTTGAGAAAGAGGACATTTCTCTGCTCTTAACTTAGCTCTGTGTGACTGCAGCCTGTCGCCAATACACATTTGGGCTGGGTGACAGCTACACTTTGTGCATTCCCTCTAGACAGGCTCGGTGTGACAGAGGACTCGTTTGCATTTATCTGCATTCTAAAAGCCTTCCTGGGCAGGAAGGGGGAAAGGGAGCTGACAATTACATCTGAATAGGCTAGGACCTGTCCCCACACAAAGGACTGATTAACCCCCCACCCCCCAGATAGCCTGACAGACAGGGCTGGGATGAAAGAGGACCTGTACTCTTGAAGGAGCTGCTTTGAAGTCCCCCCTCCAACTTCAAAGGCACATTTGGGTATATGTACTGGGGCTCTGACCCTACCAAGACAGTTCACTTTTGGGAACTGAGGAGACTCTGTCAGGAAGAGGAGCTGCATTGCAGGAGGGACTGCCACTTTGCTAACTGCTCTGCTGAGTTGGCCTGCTGCCTGCTGATTGGTGTGCTGTAGGAGAGACTGCCACTTTGCAACTTGACAAACTGTGTTGGTCTGATGCCTGCTGCCTTTTGCCTGAAAGTGAGAAGGACTAGATCTACTCTTTGCATCCTCTGTAAAGACAACTTAAGTAACTCCAAGGGATTGTTGGCTTACTCCCTGTTTAAGAAGTCTCAGGGCCATCAAAGGATTTGCTCCTACAAACACTCCTGCTAGACCAGGGTCTCTCAGAGCCCTACCCTGCTGGGATCACCCAAAACCAGTCCAGGGCATCAAACCAGGGTTCCTGCAGCTGTTTGCCCGTATGCTGACCGAGACCCCCATGGAGATCACCAAGTCTGCCTGCCTCGCCGCAGCGCAGCTTAACAACAGCCTGGCTCAGCATACATCACTGGCAACCCCGAGGTGAAGGGGAATCCTCAGTGCATGACCGATCGAGGGAGACTGCTGGGTTTGCCCGCTTCCTCTAGCCCGCCGAGGCTACCACGACTACTGCAGCGCCAACCATCGACAGTACACAGCCTTTGGATGCGCACAATGGGGGGTTGGTCACAGGGCCTGCGAAACCCCCCTCACAGGCAGGCAACCCCACGCTGTGCACAGACTTCAGCCAGGGCCTGTAGCCAACCCACCCGGAGGCAGCCAACTACCCCCGCAGACAGCCAACCCCATGCTGTGCACGCCTTTCATTGCACACATGACTTGGCCTCCCGCCAGGTCCTGTGGCTAAACCCATAGCAGGCTGCTAACCCCACACAGCCTTTGGCGTGCACAGCAAAGGGTTGGCTTTTGGGTTCCAGGGACCACATCCCTGGCAAAACATATATATTAAGGGGTGGGTGATGTAGCCCCCTCCATGACCCCTAATTGGAAAAAGGGGAGTGGGCCATGTGGCCTCACTCCCCAAGCCTTAAAAGGCCTGGGGATTCTACCCCCTGTGGCCAAATACAATTACACAGGGGAGGAGGGCATGCAGCCCCCCTCCCCGAGCCTTATTAGGACCCAGGGACCCTATGCCCCGGGGCCTCATTATATTATAAAGGGGATGGAGAGCCATGTGGTCCCCCTCACTGAGCCTTATTAGGCCCTGGGGATCCTGTCCCCAGGGGCCATGTTACATTATAAAATGGAGGCCATTTGGGTCCAAGGGACCATATCCTCTGGGCCAAAACACATATTTTAAGGGGAGGGGCTGTAGCCCCTTCCATTACCCCTAATTGGCCCTTGGGTACCCCATTCCCGGGTCCAGTTCCAATGTAAAAGTGGAGTGGGCCATGTGGCTTCCTTCCCCAAGCCCTAAAAGGCCCGGGGACTCTATCCCCTGTGGCCAAACACAATTAAACAGGGGAGGTAGGCATGCAGCCCCCCTCCCCGAGCCTTCTCAGGCCCCCATGAACCCCATCCTCCTGGGCTGTCTGTTTTTAAAAGGGTAGGGGGGCCACATGCTTCCCCATCGCCGAGCCTCCTTTATCCCTAGGGAACCCTTCTCCCAGGGCCATCCGTTATTTAAAAGGGGTAGAGGACCGCATGGCCCTCCTCTCCAAGCATTATTAGGACCCATGGACTCTATACCCCGGGGCCTCATTATATTATAAATGGGAGGGAGAGCCATATGGTCCCCCTCACTGAGCCTATTACTTATTTAGGGAAGGGGCATGCGGCCCTCCTCCCCAAGCCATATTCAGCCCTGTGGACTCCATCTCACGGGCCCAATTTACTTATTTAGGGGAGGGGCCATCCCCTGGGTCCCAATTTATTTATAAGGGGAGGGGGCATGCGGTCCCCCTCCCCAAGCTGTCTTCAGCCCCAGGGACCACATCCCCAATGTCCCAATTAAATTAATTAGGGGGGTGTGCGGCTCCCTCCCCAGAGTCATGTTAGGCCCCAGGGCACCCACTTCTGGGGCACTATGTATTTAAAAAGGATAGGGGGTGCATGGCCTCCCCTCCCAGAGGCTTGAAATTGTTTCTTTACAGTTCTGTGTACATACTTCTTTAGGTAATTTCTCTGTTTTCCATTAGACCATGATTGCATCCGGACATTAGGACAACAGTTTTTTTATAAATCTGAATAAACCTGCATTTTGGGTCTTTCATGTTCTCTCTTACCTTTGAATAGTATTGTTCATTTAGATTAAATTATTATTTATTCCACACAGGGCGTTTTCATACTCACTATCATCTCAAGTGCTTAGTCACTTTAGGTAATTAGGATGCATTATCATGCTGGCCATTGGCCCCTGTTTTTTGTTTTGTTTTGTTTCATTTTGCTTCATTTCCGATACAATAATTGGTCAAGGCACTGGCTCTGAAGTGGTGGGTTGAAAAGGAGGAATAGCCATTTTGTATGATCGTGGTTTTACGGTTCAGTAAATCAGTTTGGGTTATTTCACTTTATTCTTTTAGTATGATTGTCATTTGGTCACTGTCTATGGTGCATTGCCGACTGCTGGAATACCATGAATTAGTAATGTTATTGCCATGTGAAGAATTACCTCCGCTATGTGGTTAACTTATTTAACGATGATCACAGTCATGTAACAAGCACCTCTATTTTGAGGATACTCTTGCGCCATGTTCCATTCCTTTTCTCCCTTTTCTCTCCCTCCATTCCCTTTCCCCTTCTTTCCTTTCCCTTCCTTTGTTTCCCCCCAAGCATATATACAGGGCACTTGCCCTCTTATTTGCCGACAGCACGATGACCACCATATTCATCATAGACCTGACTGGCGTCAGGTGCGAGGAATTATTATTATTTTTTTATAGCTTTATTTATAATTTTAAACATCTTTTCCATTACAGTAGCCATTATATTGTTACATATATGCATAAATTGAAGAGCATTGTGAGAACATGTAGAGACCACGAACAACTAGACATTTCCCCCATTACCCATCCTTTTGACAGCAGTCGCAACAGTAAGGCCCACATGCTTATCACTTATACAATGTAGGTTGGGATACACTATTGAATTATTCTATGCTTTTGCTTACAGTGTTTTCCTTCCCAATGTGTGTCTCGTTTTAATTATCCAAAACATCTTGTTGTGCTAATGGAGCAACCATGGCCTCCGGTACGTCCTTCACAGCGTCTTCCTCTGCATGCTCGACCATTGCAGATTATCGTCTGAGATACAGCTTATAAGGTTCCCAAATATCTCGTGGTTTACAGCTTATTGGTTTAAGGGCATTATAATTTTCAAATTGGGAATTACAATAGGATAGATCAGTAAGCCACTCCGTAAGAGTAGGCAACGGCCCTTTCATCCAACTCATGGCTACCCTGCGTTTCGCTAGCAACATACCTAATGCAATAAGCCAGCGGGAGGCCTTGGGCAACCCTTTATCATCGTCTAGCAGAGCTAAGAAGGGTGCGATTTCTAAGGGGGTTTCAGCTATGTCTTGCTATGCGCCAATTACTTTCAACCAGAACCTCCCAACACCCAGGCATTCCCATGCCAAGTGAATAAAATTGGCCCCAGCCATCCCACATCTCATACAGTTGTCATCCTCCCTGAGGCCTTATCTGTGCATACGCACTGGTGTATAGTAAACTCTGTGAATATACTTGAAGTGAATTAAGCGATGTCTGCCGTTTTGTGAAACAGACTTTGTTATTGCATAACAGTACGACCATTGTTCTTCTGAAATGTCCATACTGAGTTCTTCCTGCCACTCCTGGCATATCTTCATCGGGTTCGACCTACTCTCTTTTTGTGCCAGCGTGTATAATGTGGCTAAACCTCTCTGTGGGGTCTGGGCTTTCAGAAGATATGCAAGTGAGGTGAACTCTTGAGGCTCTGTAAAGCAATCATCTAATTGGGTACGCAATGCCTGTCTAACTCTGTGGTAGTGGTACCTGAGTAGGGGGGAAGGGTCTCGAGCCATCGTCTGGACCTGTTTCCACGTGCGGACTTCACCATTGATAAACAGGTCTCCCATAACCTTTATGTTTAGTGTGTGAAGTGCCTGCGTAGCCGCTCTATCTTCCCTTAGTGAGAACCAGCTGCACCATTCTACTGGCAGTGTGGCAGTGTATAGTAGTGGAAATCCCTGCAGCTCCGCCGCTTTATGTAGCTGGCCGCCAGTGAGTCCCACCGGGTCAAAAAAATTGTATTTTCTCTGCGGTTTTGCGAGTAAAGTCTGTGGGAGAGTAACTGGATGCACTGCTCCTCTTTCCAGATGTAAGTGCGGTAGATTAGGAGGACCGTGTAACCAAGCTTGCGCGTGGATTTGTTGCGCCACTCTATAATATGTCTCAAAGTCTGGAGCATTGAGGCCACCCGCCTGATAAGGTTTTGTCAGGATGGCCCACTGCACCCTAGGCTGCTTGCCAGTCCATGCACGCCTCATGAGCTGAGTACGAATGGTGCGAAACAGTGAGTTTGGGAGTAGAATTGGTATATTGAGAAAGAAGAACAGGAATCGTGGTAGCACTATCATTTTCATGATAGCTATACGCCCCAGCAGTGACAGCGGCAGTTTAATCTACTTTTCCACCATATCTGTAAGGCGTAGCAATGCCCTGCCGTAGTTTTCACGAACCACTGTCTCTGGGTCTGTATGAACTTGGATTCCGAGATATCTCACAGGCTCTGATGTCCAGGTTAAAGGATAGTCAAGCGGCGCCTGGGATGTGGAGGCCGTTAGGGGAAATATGAGTGATTTGGACCAATTAATTTGCAGACCTGAGTGGCTGCCGAATCTCTCTACCTCTTGCAGTATTGGGGTTAAATTATGTTCAGGATTCCTGACGTACAGTAACGTGTCGCCAGCATATGCAGAAATCGTCAAATTATACTGCGAGGTTCCTATGCCTCGATGAGAATGATATTCCCGAATAGCACATATTAAAGGTTCGGCCACCAGTGCATATAATAACGGGGAAAGGAGACAGCCCTGTCTAGTACCCCTTGTGATTGCAATTGGGGCAGAGGTCATGCCATTAACACGTATTCGGGCCGTGGGTTTTGCATATTGCACTTCCACTAACTTTATGAAGACTTCCCCCACCCGCCGTAATACTGCCGTTAAAAAACTCCATTCCACTGAATCGAATGCCTTCTCGGCGTCCAAGAAGACATCCGCGGCGCGAACTTCGGGATCGATTCGGGAGATTGCACAGAATAATGTACGTGTATTACTTGTTAAAGACCTGCCAGGGATAAATCCTGATTGCTCTGGGCCCACCAGACCTGGGAGCAGCAGGGAGATTCTGTTTGCTAAAATTTTTGCAAAATATTTTATGTCCGTGTTAAGAAATGATAATGGCCTATATGATGAGCATAGTGTGGGTGTCTTATTAGGCTACGATAGAGCGAGCAGAATGGCTTCTCGCATCGTTGGAGGCATGATCCCTTCCTTTGTCATTTCCTCAAACAAATTGACTAAGTGCGGTACTAGTCGATCCTGGTATTTCTTGTAAAAGGCCACTGTCAGGCCGTCGGACCCTAGGGCTTTGTTATTTTGTATTGTTTTTAGGGCCTCGATAATTTCTGTAGGACGGAGGGGGGCCATCAATCGCTGTCTGTGAGAATCAGACCTGAGTGGCTGCATTGCAATATATTCTAAATATTCCTCTGCAGATTCAACAGCACTAATGCCCCGTGAAGTGTATAACTCTGCGTAATAAGAACGGAAACAGTCGGTGATCTGTGGGGAGTCCCAGATCTGTTTGCCGTCTTTGTCCAAAAGTGTCAATACCTCATTGTCACCTCTTGGGGGATGGGTCAGCGCCGCCAGCGTGGTGTTTGGTTTCTCTCCCTCCCCGTACACTCTAGCAGTGGCGTACTTTCCTACGTGGACCATCTCGGTTTGTGCCAATTCATTATATTCTTCTGTCTTCTTTCTAATTTGTGCAAGCTGCTCAGGCTTTGATAATCGGAGTGTATCACGCTCCAGTATTGCCAACTCCTTCTCAAGTTTCTTCATACTGTCTCTTATAGATCTCAGCACCCCTGTGTGTTTAGCTATAGTTACCCCACGAATGTATGACTTAAAAGCCTCCGAGATGCTAGCCATGCTCTTGACACTCCCAATATTGTGTAAGAAATATTCATCTATTGCTTGAGCGAGCTCCGCTCGGAATGCTGTGTCCAGCAATGAATATTGTGGGAACCGCCACATGAGGACCCTAGGCTGTAGACCCTCAAATGCGAGCGATAGCTTAACAGGCAAGTGATCGGACAGTGTGCGCGGCAAGTGGACATATTCTTGTATGTGGGGGAGTAGGCTCTTCGAAGCCAGCCAGTAATCGATACATGTGTGAATGTCATACGTGGATGAATAGTGGGTGTATTCCCTACCTAATGGTGATCTATAACGCCAGACATCTAGAAATCCACTATCTTCCGCTATTGTGGTAATTGCCTTAGCTGTGGCAGATGGTCGTCTGGTGGGCCCCCTGGATCTGTCGAGTTCAGGCGATAGAACACAGTTAAAATCCCCCCCCCACAGCTGGGGAGTATTTGCATACTCAGCTATTTTATCATTAAGTGATCTATAGAATTGTGGGTCATCATAGTTCGGGCCGTAGATGCCAACTAGTAGTACGTCGAGATTATCTTTGCGACAGCGCGCAACCACATATCTGCCCCCGGCATCCACACATACCTTCTGAATCTGTACCCCAGATGCCCGGCGGGTCCATATTAATACCCTGCGTGCGTGAGAGGTGAAGCCGAATGCCACATAGGTGCCCCGACCCAGGAGCCAGGTAAGTTTCCTGTAAAATAACGACATCTCATTTGATTCTGGAGGTAAAGGACTGTTTTGCTAATTTTACGCTGGTTGTTCAGCCCTCTCATAAAACTTATCTTGGCCTCTTTGGATTTCTGTGATGTACTCGGATTGGTGTCTACACTCAGTGTCTGTCTGTGTGAATGCGTGCTTACTCTGGAGTATTCTTCCTTTGGTCTTTTTTGCTTGGCTACTTGCGTCTAATAACTTCAAACTGGTGGTCCCCCTCTCCCCCTCCCACGCCATGCATTCCCCAACTGTACATGGCAGCTGGTCCCCCCCCAACAATTCTTCCCCTGTACCTACCCAACATTGTGTATAATACACACAGGGCGGTGAATGCCCCTGAGCTGGTCTACAGCTCTTACTAACTATTGACCGTTTAGTGTCATTAATACAACACTGCAATCTTGTCAATTTAACCTGAAGCGTAGCACAATACCAGCGGCAGTTCTAAATTACCACATTACTTATACTGTACCATATATGCAGCTGGTGTTCAATTGTGAAGCGAGACAGATGGCTAGAACCAAATCATATCTACCTACTGCTACTGTCCTGACAACCTGTTATCTACTTAGCTAGCGTGAACCATGGACATAACAGAACTGGGAGCCATGTATTAGTCATTCTGGCCTAGGTCACTGCAACCTGCGAGATTCTCCGATGATGGATCCTGCCCTTTATTCATAGCACTGTCTCTTGAGCGCGACTTCAACACCTGTGATAAACTGTTCAGGTCAGAATAAATTTTGGGTTTACCGTCCAGTATCACCCTCAAACGTGCAGGATACAACATCCCATATGGTATATTCATTTCTCTCAGTTTGCGTTTCACAGATGCATGCTGCTCACGAGCCTCCTGCACTTGCAGAGTAAAATCCGGATAAATGGACAATTCTGATCCCTCATAGTGCAGTGTTCGGAGCTCCCTTGCCCTTCTCAATGCTGCGTCTCTGTCCCTGTAGTTGAGGAGTCTAGCGATTATAGGGCGAGGGGGAGCTCCGGGAGCAGGCCTAGGGGCCAGCGAGCTGTGTGCATGCTCAACGATGAATACAACTGAGAAAGTATCGCGGCCAAGCAAGGTTATAAGTAGTTGCTCAATAAATTGCTCCATATTACCGATACTTGTGGGCTCGGGCAGGCCCACTATACGCAGGTTATTGCGCCTAGACCACGCTTCCAAGTCCTCCGCCTTGTTTTGCAGAGCCACCAATGTAGCATCCAGCCGTTTCTGCAATTTTGCGGCCTCCGCGTGCAGATCTTCAGCGTTGGAGACTTGCTTTTCAACTTCGCTCAATCGCTCTGCATGTTTGTCCATCCTTTCAGACATGCGGTCCATGTGATACGTCAGAGAGTGAATTTTACTATCTATAGTGATGGGGCTTTGCTGCATTGTGGTGAGTATTGCTCGTAGGTCGCTGCCTAATTCATTATTCATTGACCCCTGTTCTTGCGCCAGCCCCTCTGTGTCCTCCTCCCTGGATCTGGTAGACTTTGGCTGCTCAAATTGAAGCTTCGGTTGCAGCTTGTCAGGTTTCCCCATTATGCGGTGAGCTGTGTGTCTAAGTCTCTGCTGGGGTTATGAGATGGTCGCTGTGCCTTCTGACCAGCACTCCGCAGCTGTGTGCACTATATTGAGGATTCTAGAGGCTCCCCTTAGGATTCAAATGCCACATGTATTGCTCAGTGTCCCTCAGAGCCCCCATGCGACGTGCAGCTCACCGTGGGGTAGTGATTCTCTGCCAACAGCCGTCTGGGTCCTTCCACCACAGCGGGGGGCCTCCCACAGGATTCAGCAGGGTGCCAGATGGTGTCGATCAGGCCCCAGCAGCGGCCCAAGGCTTCAGGGGCCAACACCCCCACCGGTTCCACCACCGCGTCGCGACGCCGATCAGAGGAGCCCAAGGCCTCGGTAACAACGAGAGGACCTCGGGCAGGCCAGCGGCGCCAGCAGCGCGGGCAGAGTAGCCCCCGCGCCCCTGTGCCGCAACAAGCGCCGGTCTTCTTCCGATCACGCACATCCCCACAGCTGCAGGCACAACCCCCGCAGGCACCAGGAGCGTCCACGGCGGTCGCGGCCACGACATGAGGGCGCCGGCTTCACCTGCGCAGTAGGCTGCGCCTCAGTCGGATTGGGACGCTGCTATTTCTTGGGAAATCCTGAAGTGATTCGCTTCGCGCTGGCAGGACACAGCGCCGGATCGCTGGTTCCTTCAATTCCTGACAAGGATCATCGGTAAGTTGTGCAGGGTTGAGCGAATTCCTGACGGATTGTGATTACGGCCGAGGGAGCTTACTCAAGCTGTGGCCATTTTGGAACCAGGTACACTCCGCCCCCCAAGGTGCGAGGATTTTATGGCTATTGTATGATGCATCTTTTGGATTAGGAGTATTATCATAGACACATTTTTAATCAGGGTTTCACACTGGGTGTTTTTATCGCATTCACGTATATGCACTTGACAGTAAAGATTTTACTCCATGTGACACTATATGTACAATATTTTGATCATGAACCACACAATATCTGCATTATTGCTATACATTTACTTACAATACTAGATTTGTTTGGCCCCCCTGCAATTTACAGGGGATTACCATAATGATTTATTTGCACCATTATGACTATTGTTTTATCAGCACCACGATGATACGCAGTGTTGAAGTATGTCTTCTAGGTTTATGATAAGCTGGTATTCACATATTCATTTTGAATTCGATCAATATTATGTGCTCTCAAATTTGAATACCAATTGTTGATTATTATTGAATTCATGAGTATGCGAATTAAGTTGCGAGGGCCGAAAAAATGCATGCTAGTATGTTTTTTATGTCTATGAATGAAAACATTCATCTTCATGACTGGTGGGTGCGCCACTTTAACTTGACAAAGGCTACCTGACAGCCGAAATGCATCATTTTTTAATCAATAAACTGGTGTATGGACCTTTGGTGTGCCGCCTCTCTGTTCATACCGGAACTATGGATTTAATAAATATATACATATTTTTGTTTTTCTAAATAACATAATTTTTATGTTCTTTAAAAAAAGTGGCTCAGATGCTGTAGAAGTAAAGGGGGTAGTGATTTTAGGGAAAAGGGTGGGTAAAGATAAACGAATTAAGGGTGATTTTAGTGTTCAGGGGTGGGTAGAGGTAAGGGGCGATAAAAGTGATTTTAGGACTCAGAGATGGGTACAGGTATATTGAGGTTAGGGTGATTTTAGGGTAAAGGGGTGGGTAGAGATAAAGGGGGAAACGGTCATTATCAGGTTTATGGATAGGTAGAGGCAAAGGGGGAAGGGTGATTTTGGGTAAAGGAAGGGCAGAGGTAAAGGGAGATAAAGTTGATTTTAGGGTTGGGGGTGAGTAGAAGTAAAGAGGGAAAGGGTTGTTTTAGGGATTAGGGATAGGTAGAGGTAAAGGGATGTAAGGGTGATTTTAGGGTAAAGGGGTGGGTGGAAGTTAAAGGAAATAAGGTTGATTTTTTGGTTAAGGAGTGAGTAGAAGTAAAGGGGAAAATGATAATTTTAGAGTTTATGGGTGGGTCGAGGTAAAGGGAGGTAACAGGGTAAGCACAAGTAAAGGGGGAGAGAGTCATTTTAGGGTTTAGGGGTAGGTATAGGTAAAAGGAAGTAACAGTGAGTTTAGGGTAAAGGGGAGAGTAGGGAGAAAGAGAGGGATGGTTGATGTTAGGGTTGAGGGGTGGGTAGAAGTAAAGGGGAACTGCTGATTTAGGGTATAGGAATGGATAGAGGAAAAAGGGGGTAAGGTTGACTTTAGGGTTAAGGAGTGTGTAGAAGTAAAGGGAGATTATGCTGATACCTTTGGCGCTGTGTGCCGAATCTTCACAAAACTTTCCCCCAAAAAAGTTCATCCACCTCAGCTCATTCCTGGAATATTTTGGTAAGATCTGTCAAGCATGAGCAGGGAAAAAGGGTGGTCTCAAAAATCAGAGAATAATTGAGTTTTTTGTGATTTGGTGTAATTCTGTTCGGTTGTTTTAGAGAAATTAAGGTTCCAAATGTATAGATATCTGTTGTCACAGGATGTCAAAACGCATATCCCAATTGGTTGGGCCCATGGAACTGCTGTGGGACTGAACAATTCGATTGGCAGCCACAATATGAAGAAAATGTTGCAGCTGCCATTACAGTAGTCGGGTCTTGCCTCACAGGGCATAATTAGATATTACTTTGAGCTAAAAAAAACATAGAAATTCACATAAAAAAGCACCACGGGAAAAAAATAGAGAACTTTGCCAGTTACACGTAACTGACATAAATGTACCTTTCACCTCTGCGATGCACTAGTTATGACCTCACATATAACATCTTTCATGATATCTGAAATAACCCTGGGCGGTAAAATCCGCTCCGCTCGCGGAGTTTGCGGATTTTTGGCAAATCCACGTTCTGCGTAGAACGCGGACCGAAAACTCCGCGAACCGCGGCGTAGCAGAGTTTTTCCCTTGTTCGTGCTTTCAAAATACGTTTTCGCGCGCACGGTAGCGACTTACCGGGATCCCTGCGTTTGCCGCCGAGTTTTTCTATCCGTTCGCGTGCGCCACGAGATTTTGGTATCCGGCCGCGCGATCCCGCGAGAGTGTGCGATCGCAAACACGTCATTCGGACGCGCCATCGGACATCCGCGTTTGCGAACAGGAAATACGCATCGCGAACGGGCGGGACAAGTGAAAAACAAGATGGCCTCGCCCATTGGCGACCGCATGGGCAAGTTCGCAAGATATTTCCCCCCGAGCACGCAAACAGCGTCCCGAACACGCAATACGGGTTCCCGAACAGGAAAAACGCATTGCGAACGGGCGGAAGAAGCAACTCCGCGTGCTCGCGGAGTTCTGCGTGGCTCGCGGAGTTTTTTTACCACTTCGCGGAACTCAGCGTAGCGCGACTACGCAAACTCCGCCCAGGGTTAATCTGAAATCGATGGCGATGCAACGTAAACTTATGTCAGTTACTTAAAACTGGCGAACTTCTCTTTTTTTTGTTTTTTAACAGTAGTGCTTTTCAGTGAATTTCTAAGGTTTTTTTTAATTTAAGTTAAAATCTTGCTACCTTCCTAACGTTTATAACTCCACTTTACCTTTTGTTTTTTCTAGTGAATTTAACTATCAGAGGTATAGAGTACCTCCTGCCATACATTGTAAGGATAAGGCCAGTCACAAAGGAGTTCCATAACCATATAGAAGAGCGAGGACGAAGGCCGAGTTCCTTTATAAGGTTATAGAACTCCAAGGTGATTTGCAATATCCTTATCATGTGCGCCAAGAAGTACTTTATCCCATATAATTCATGGTCACACGATCACCTTCCACAAAAACCACTTAAAACGTAGGGGGCTTGTTTATGAGAGCCCTGCATCACTTTTGCACAACGTAAAGTGGTACATGTGTGATGCAGGGCTCTCAATCCGAATATGAAGCCACGCAAAGCCACGCTGCGTGGCTTTGAGTGGCCTCATAAATCTTGAGTAAGGCAATGCAGCGCAAAGTGCCCAGGAGGTGTTCCATGGACGTTGCGGTGGGTTTTCCTGTGCAACACCATGGATTTTGACGCTGCCCCAGATTTTCAAAATTATGTAAACCTGGAGAAGCGCCAAATCTGTACGCCTCCTGAGATGAGGTGTAGCCAGGATAAATATGTTTATTTCTCCTTGTTTTTTCCTCTTTCTATCTGTGCTGCATTCTTGCACAGTATTGCATAAATACGGTGCATTCCTGCCCTTTCACTTTGGCATAGGACAGCGCAGCAAGATGCCTTGCTGCACTACCCTATGCCAAAATCCCATAAATTAGGGCCTAGGTGCAAAGCTCTTTCCTATGAAAGAGCGAGTATATTTGCACACATGAAGAATAAAAATAAAACCTCTAGATCAAAATTAAACACATTAAAAACCTGTTAGATATTTGCTACAAACAGATATTAGAAACAGTTCAACGCAAGACAGTTTTTTTTATTTTAAAGCTGGTAGAAATCTGTTCAGTTGTTTTTGAGAAATTAAGGTTCAAAAATAGAGAGGACAGATGGTCCTGCAGCAGTCGACAAATAAAAAAATATAGGGTCCGTTTTCGATGTTGGGCGGAATTGCTTCCTCTCGACACTGTCTCGTAAACGGGACCAACCGACACCTGGTCGGCGGTCCCACCCGCCTCATTAGGATGCGACCGAACACTGTTCGGTCTCATTCCAACATTTCCCTATGGGAGCATGCATTACGGCCGTAAACCTGGTGTAATACATGCTCCCATAGGGAAATGGGAGGTGTGGTTCATCCCTGCACCCCGAAGCAGGCACCTCAAAGTGCCTGCTATGGGGTGCAAGGATCAACAGGGGGGCACCATAGGTGCTCGGCCTCCAACCGGAGGCCATACACACAAGCAGGGCCGGACTGGCTACCGTGCTTTCCTTAATAAACAATGCAAAACAAAAGTTTAAAAAAGTACGATTTATAGCTATTTGTTTTGCATTGTCCGTTTAGAAGCGCCGGTAGCTCCCCAGCAACAAAATCAGCCCCTCAGCAGTGAACCTCGACCCCACCCTGCCACCCCTCAACAAACGCCCGGTAGCCAGTTTGTGCATCCTAATCCCAAGGACGGAAATTGGAAAGGCCCACCCTTTGGGATTACGAGCCGGTTCCGACTGGCCAACGGGCTCCTTGAGCCCATTGGAAGCCAACCGGAATGACCAGCCAGTTTTAATTCCGACCTGCTGCATCATAATCTGCCTGTCGGAATTGAAACCGATGATTCCGACTGCCATCGTAATAGGCCCCATACTGTTCTTTTTGGCCGAAGAGAGTTTTTTTGTTTACTGTCGGCATGGTGGTACTTAGTAAGCTGATTGGCTGGCTGCAACATTCAGATAAATGTTGCGGCTGCCATTACAGGACACGAGTACTCAGTTCAAGTGTCCTCAAAATAAAATGTAAGGTATAAGGGGGCATGGTAGTGGTACTCTGACTCAGTAGCGGCTCGTGGAGGGAGTGCCGCGGGGCAGTGAGGCGGGGTGGGGGAGGAGCAGGGTGGGGGGTAGTAAACTACGGCATACGGCCGAACAGAGGTAAGTAAACAAATAAATAAATA
Source organism: Calotriton arnoldi (assembly GCA_963921515.1). Lineage (NCBI taxonomy): Eukaryota > Metazoa > Chordata > Amphibia > Caudata > Salamandridae > Calotriton > Calotriton arnoldi. Next base: position 638,233 of record CAWUFW010008144.1, read on the forward strand.
AAACGAATTTCGTTGCGCGCGCTGCATCGCATTTGCAATGCAGCGCGTGCAATGAAATTTGTTTTATTTATTTATTTGTTTACTTACCTCTGTTCGGCCGTATGCCGTAGTTTACTACCCCCCACCCTGCTCCACCCCCGCCCGCGGCACTCCCTCCACGAGCCGCTACTGCTCTGACTCCTCTGGCCTTTGTGTGGGGGTGGCCTCAGAGAGAAACAGAGCAAAATGTTGCTCCCACCTGGAGGGTGCAGCATTAGTAGCTGCTCCCTCCGGTGGGAGCCATGCCGGCTGCATACGGGGAGCATACTGAGGCCGCAGGGGCCTTGGGGCTCCCCAGGCAGACCCCAATGAGTATATGGTGGGTGCCCTGGGTGGTCACCAGGGCATCCACTTTTGACAATGTGGGCCCCTAGGGATGGGGTCCCCAGGAGAGGTAAGGGCTTGGGGAGGGGACGATGCGCCCCCGCTTTAATTCAAACAGTGGCCGCGTGGCACCTCTCCCCTTTAGTTCAAATAAACAGCCCTGGTGGATGGGGTCCCCAAGACCTAACATGGCTGGTGGAGGGGGCCACGCAGTCACCCTTCCCTTTAATTAAAAAAATAGGGCCCTGGGGGATGGGTTCCCCCTGGGCCTAACAAGGCTTGGGGAGGCCCTCTGCCTCTTTTATTATAAGCAAGGCCCTGGGGGATGGGGTCCCCAGTGCCTAGAAAGGCTCAGGGGGGGCCATGCAGCCCCTCTTCCCTTTAATTAAAATAAATGGCCTTGGGGGAGGGGGTCCCCAGGGCCTAACAAGGTTCTGTGAGGGGGTTGCATGGCCCCCCTCCTCTTTAATTTAAAAAAGGGTCCTGGGGGATGGGATCACCAGGGCCTAAGAAGGATGAGGGCAGCATGAGGCCCCTCTGCTCTTTCATTTAAAAAAAGGCCCGGGCCACCCAGCCCCCTCCCCTTTAATTTAAAAATCTGCCATGGGGATGGGGTCCCCAGGGCAAAACAAGACTCCATGAGGGGGGACCACGCGGACTCCTTCCCCTTTAATTTAAGTAGTGGGCCTGGGAGATTGGGTCCCCAGGGTCTAATAAGGCTCGGGGAGGGGGGGCACATAAAAAAACTACCCTGGGGGATGAAGTCCCCAGGGCTTCAAACAACTCGGGCAGGGTGGCTCGGTGGCCCTTCTCCCCTTTTATAAAAAAAACGGCCCTGTGGGATGGGGTTCCCAGGACCTAATAAGGGTCAGGGAGGTGATGGGGTCCTAATAAGGCTTGGGAATGGTGGTCACGTGAACCCCCCCCTCCTCTATAAAAAAAGGACCTGGTGCATGGGGCCCCCAGGGCCTAATATGGCTCAAAAGGGGGGTTTGTGGACCCCTCCCCTTTAAAAAACATAAGGTCATGTGGCCAACCCCCCCCAAAGGCCATGTGCGGCAGGGGGTTGGCTTTATATATGGTAATAAATATTACTTTACCCCAAAAATCCTAGAAATTCACTGGAAAAATAAAGGCTAAATTAACGTTATAGGGCCTGATTAGGATGGCGGTGAGACCGCCAACGACAAGCTGTCGGTGGCGGTCTCACCGCCATCGGAACCATTTTTCCCGCCCGCCACATTAGGATGGTGGGCGTAGGGATAGGCTCCTTGAGTCCCCCGGTGCGGTAGAGAGGGTTGTAATCTCTACCATGGTGGCGGTGCCTGCCAGGCACCGCCGTAGGGATTACAATGTCCCTTTCCGCTGCCCTTTTCATGACGGTTAACTCGCCATGAAAAGGCTGGCAGAAAGGGACTTTGGGGGCCCGTAGCTGGCCCGCCTTCCCCCTGGCCCTTGACTTTGGGTGTTGGGGGCACCTATCGTGACCCCCAACATATCCCTGCACCATGTGGCAGGCACCGCATGGTGCCTGTTATTGTTATTGTTATTTTGATTTTGTAAGGCGCACAGCTACCCTAGGGTTTCCCGGCGCCACCTGAAAAGAGCCAAGAGCAAAGGAAGAGATCTACATGTTAAAAAGCCAAGTTTTTAAACCCCTCTGAAAATTCTCATAAGAAAGTTAATTCCGGAGACCTATAGGAAGGGCGTTCCATAAAGAAGGACCCAGGCACGAGAAAGAGCGACCGCCCATACGTACTAATCTCGTCCTAGGAACAGTAAACTTGGTCTGAGTGGCAGAGCGGAGCACTCGAGATGGTACGTAGTGCAGGGATATTCCTGTCCATTTTTTGTATTGCGGCGGATCCTGCAGCACACAGCACCAGCCGCAATACAAAGGATGGACAGTGCGACCGCCTTGGAGGCGGTCGCATTGTAAATTGGTTGACAGGACCGCCAACAGCATGTCGGGTGGTCCCGTTGTCCGATGGTGTGGCGGGCGGAGTTGAGCCCGCACACCATCCTAATCAGGCCCATATTTAGGTAAATATGTCAGTGTCAAGATTAACATTTTGAACTAAAGAAAACACAGAAATTCACCAGTTATAGATAGCAGAGCTAATTATAACTTGTGCCCCGGCCATGCACTGCTTATGACTTCACATATTACATTACTCATGACATGTTCTATGACAAAATTTATGACATCACTGATGACATCTTAAATGACTCAATGGATGACATCTTACACTTTGCTTTAAATTTACTACTTTACCATTTCCGAATGAAAATGTATTCCAAAGTATAGACTTACATGTGCCCCCCCACCAAAACAGGGGGTGAAGCCAAATTTATGAGCATAAAATTATTACTATTAACTTTTCATACATAGGTGGAGGTCTCCATCACCTGGACGGAGATTTCACAATGGTAAAGTATAGGCAAACTTTAAAAAAGGACATGTCCATTGCAACACAGGCATTACATCGTAATGCCTTTACAACGAATCCATCACAACGCATATGCCATTGCAACGCATGCTATTACAACACATTTTAAGGTAAGTGCTTTAGATAAGGTATGGTCCTGATTGATTTTTTAATTGTTTTGGTAAATGTTATTTATTTTTTGATTTTTAAATAATCTTTTTAAATAATTTAAATACTTTTAAAAAGTGTAATAGGAGCTTTGGATAGGGAATATTAATATCCCTGTATTAATTTTAATACCTGGGCATTAATGTATTTTAATTTTTAATTACAATATCTGATTATTAATAATTTTTGTTTTTAATAATAATATTAGTAATTATAAAATATATAATTAATATTTATGAGGTGTAACACCCATCCTCTGGCATGGGATGCTAAGAAATTAGGAAATTAGGGGTTTGGGGTGGGGGGTGGTGTATTAATATCCATGTATTAATTTTAATACCTGGGTATTAATCTGTTTTGATTTTAATATAATGTTTTAGTACTTCACATATTATTAAAAAATACTTATGAGGGTGTGACACCCATTCTCTGGCATGGGATGCAAGGGAAATCGGGGAGTTGGGTGGGGGAGTATATTAATACTCGGGTAATATTAATTTTTAATAATTTCAAAAATAATTGGGGAAAAATTATGAGGCTGTGACACCCATTGTCTGGCACTGGATGCTAGGGAATTAGGGGTTTTGGGTATGTGAGTGTATTAATAAAGCAAACACAAGGAGATGATGGACGGAACGCTGAAACTTTTCAGACACTCACCCCCAGTAACAGATCTGGGTTGAATCCATCATCGTTCTTTAGCTCACTTCGCCACCCCAGTTCAGACACAGCTTAATGCAAATCAGTCTTGGCCCTGTGCCTCATGGGAACAGTCGAGCCATGTCTTCCCTGGACCGGAAGCAAGCATCCTGGGACCGGTTTCGGGCTAACAGCCCTCATCAGCCAGGCTAGCTTGAATCCCGTGGCAAAGTGAGCAAGGGACCCACGTCTGGGCATACCCTGCCAACTTAGGGCGAACAAAGCAAACACAAGGAGATGATGGACGGAGCACTGAAACTTTTCAGACACTCACACTCACCCCCAGTCACAGATCTGGGTTGAATCCATCATCGTTCTTTAGCTCACTTCGCCACCCCAGTTCAGACACAGCTATATGCAAATCAGTCTTGGCCCTCTGCCTCATGGGAACAGTCCAGCCCGAACTGCCAAGCCATGTCTTCCCTGGACCGGAAACAAGCATCCAGGGACCGATTTCAGGCTAACAGACCTCATCAGCCAAGCTGTGGTCAGGTAAGACAAACTTTATTTATTAAAGTGAGTCGCTGGGTGCCATAGTTTATTGTGAGGCGAGAGGAGGGAGGTAGTTAGGTATATGTTAGTATTTTTATGTATGTTTTGAATGTTTTAACCACCATTTTAATTCCTATGCAGGTAGCAGTTGTAGGCCAATGTTGGACTGATTGCTTTTTTAACACTTTTTGTTTAAAAAAAATATTTTGAAAGAAAGATTATGATTTCTTTCAAACCATCGTGTTTTTAAAACAAAGTATAGCATATTCGCGGCAGTTCAGCCACTTGGGTGTTTGGAGAACACAGATGGCTTGGTTGGCCGAATGGATGTTGGGAACTAATTGGAAGTTTTTTTAATGGATTTTTACTTTATGCAGCATTTTTACTGCATGTTAAAGTTTGGACTTTTGGATTTTGTGACTCTTTGGCCAGATTATGGATGGATTTAAAACATAAGGACAGTGGATTGCAATGATGGATTTCTTGCTGCATCTTTTGCCAAAAATACTTAATTTTTCAGGATTTTTTGGGGGGGAAGCGTTTTTCAAGTTTACACAGTCACTTTGTTGTAAATTATGGCTATGCCAATCTATGTCTTTTTTAATAGTTTTGCTCGGGATTTGTATTGGAACTAAGCCTGGGCGGTGAACTCTACTCCGTTCGAAGAGTTAGCCGAGTTTTCTGCACTCTGCACTCCGTGGAGCTAGCGGAGTGCAGAAAACTCCGCTTTGCGTAGTGCAGTGGAGTTTTTTCCCCGCTCGCGAACGGCAAGCTCGTGATCGCGTGCTGCCGCTCGGGTAGAATTTCTACCCGAGCGGCAGGAAGACCAGCACGAACGGCAGTTCGGACTACACTCCACCACTTGCGGAACTACACAGAGTTTTTTTTGTCACTTTGCAGAGTTCTGCGTAGCAAAAGTCCGCGAACTACACCCAGGCCTGATCGGAACGTGGATTTTGTATTTCATACTTTGGCTTTTTGGAGTGCTCAAGACTCTTGGTAAACTGTCGAACTTTACGAATCACCAAGAGAAGAAGAAAGAAGACAACTGAAGGTTGGAAACCCGGCATTCATTTAATTTAGGAAAATGTTTAGAAAAATGGCAATTTAATTTTTTACTTAATGCAAATCAGTCTTGGCCCTGTGCCTCATGGGAACAGTCCAGCCCGAACTGCCGAGCCATGTCTTCCCTGGACCGGAAGCAAGCATCCTGGGACCGATTTCAGGCTAACAGACCTCATCAGCCAGGCTGGGTCAGGTAAGACAAACTTTATTTATTAAAGTGAGTCGCTGGGTGCCATAGTTTATTGTGAGGCGAGAGGAGGGAGGTAGTTAGGTATATGTTAGTATTTTTATGTATGTTTTGAATGTTTTAACCACCATTTTAATTCCTATGCAGGTAGCAGTTGTAGGCCAATGTTGGACTGATTGCTTTTTTAACACTTTTTGTTTAAAAATAATATTTTGAAAGAAAGATTATGATTTCTTTCAAACCATCGTGTTTTTAAAACAAAGTATAGCATATTCGCGGCAGTTCAGCCACTTGGGTGTTTGGAGAACACAGATGGCTTGGTTGGCCGAATGGATGTTGGGAACTAATTGGAAGTTTTTTTAATGGATTTTTACTTTATGCAGCATTTTTACTGCATGTTAAAGTTTGGACTTTTGGATTTTGTGACTCTTTGGCCAGATTATGGATGGATTTAAAACATAAGGACAGTGGATTGCAATGATGGATTTCTTGCTGCATCTTTTGCCAAAAATACTTAATTTTTCAGGATTTGTTTGGGGGGAAGCGTTTTTTAAGTTTACACAGTCACTTTGTTGTAAATTATGGCTATGCCAATCTATGTCTTTTTTAATAGTTTTGCTCGGGATTTGTATTGGAACTAAGCCTGGGCGGTGAACTCCACTCCGTTCGCAGAGTTAGCCGAGTTTTCTGCACTCTGCACTCCGTGGAGCTAGCGGAGTGCAGAAAACTCCGCTTTGCGTAGTGCAGTAGAGTTTTTTCCCCGCTCGCGAACGGCAAGCTCGTGATCGCGTGCTGCCGCTCGGGTAGAATTTCTACCCGAGCGGCAGGAAGACCAGCGCGAACGGCAGTTCGGACTACACTCCACCACTTGCGGAACTACACAGAGTTTTTTTTGTCACTTTGCAGAGTTCTGCGTAGCAAAAGTCCGCGAACTACACCCAGGCCTGATCGGAACGTGGATTTTGTATTTCATACTTTGGCTTTTGGAGTGCTCAAGACTCTTGGTAAACTGTCGAACTTTACGAATCACCAAGAGAAGAAGAAAGAAGACAACTGAAGGTTGGAAACCCGGCATTCATTTAATTTAGGAAAATGTTTAGAAAAATGGCAATCTAATTTTTTTAAAAGAATTACAAAACAGGCCAGTAAGATAGAAGATGTGATAGTGTCAGTTAGAAATGTAGTATGTGTGCAATATTGTTAAGGTAGTCTGAAGCCACCATCAACTGTTGAATTTGTCCCAATAGTCGCTCTGACATTTCTTTTGTTCCTTTGGAAATTCGTGGGTTCAGACTACCAGTCAATGATTGCGCTATTCTCATTTCTTGGAAACTTTGCTCCTTCGTCAAAATTTCCAAAAAATGATAAAAGTTAGGGTGAGGTTTTCTGATTGATTTGCTGAAGGAGTTGTGCCATCCCTCTATGGCATTATTAGTCTTTGCTCCTCCCTCTAAGCAGGTTGTGTAACAGTTCCACCACTTCACAGGAAACCTTGGATTCCTCATGCGACCTGCCCTACTTAGATGGCAAATCCATGTATCCTCGAAGTAATTTAGAAAGGCGCCCAATTTGTCTTTATTTGCAGTAAAATACTCTGATTTTGTCATTGATGTGTAGTATTCATCCACACAGTCAGGAGGAACAAAGCATAATGCTGATAGTTTCTTTAACTCAAATTGCAGTTTACTGTCTGATATGTAATCCTCAACCAAGGATGTTTTTTGAATCTTTCTCCAATAGGCCTGTGAAAAGTGAGAAAAAAATCCCTGAACTTGGGTATCAGGATACATTTTGGTAATGGTATTAATCATGGGTAATTCAAAATCAATTATCACTTTTCTAGGACTTTTATTCTGTGTTTTTGGTTTTATCACTGTTAAAAATTAAGTGTATGTTGAGGTTTGCTTGTCAGGGAGTAAACAGTACACTAAGGGAACTACAGTGTTCTTAATGTAGGCGTGAATAGTGTATGCTTGTGTGAATCGATGGGGTGTGGATTTAAACGTCCCATCCATCATCCAAATATCACTAGCCTCCAATTTTAGAAGGTTATGGGGTGTGCTAAAGATTAGTAACCTTTTCTGAGGATTTTTGTTGTCATGCAACAAAAAGGTTTAATTAGTAACGGTAACAGTTCGTTCAGGAGGAATATTAATATCAGAGTATGTTTGGGGTGTTATACGTTGGGGGTTACTTGCCTGTTTTTTTCCTTTGGATAATTCTGCGTAGATTAGGAACGGTGGGCATACAACTTGCTACATGTATAGGGATGGTTTGGGATACCTCTCTCAAAAACTGCACCACGGGGTTCATGTTTTCTCTAAACTCGTTCTCCATTGCAGAGGCAGAGAGTTTATGCTCTGTGGTCCTTTCAACTGTGTCACCAAGAGTAACTGCTCTGCCTTTACAATAGGATGAGTAATACTGCACACACCTCCAATGACTCCTGGGCTCAGTTAATCTCTCCTTACAATAAAGGTAGCCACCGTGCATTAGGAGTCGATTTCCTCTTTGGGATTTTACATAGGTGGCTTGCCTTGCTGATGTCATTTTGGATATGTCTGTAAAATAAGGGAGAAAAAGAGTTTTTGTGTTATAAGTTTTTAAATGAAGGTATAGGGGCCGATTATGATGTCGGTCGGAAAGCCTACGATCGCTAGTCGGAAGCTTTCCGACCTCGGTCGCAGGCTTTCTGACCGGCACGGTCAGGTTGTGTTCCGAACGCCGAATTACGATGTCGGCGGTCAGAGCGTGAACCGGCCGATCATTCCGACGTAGTTCCAACCGGCTCACTGAATCTTCCGGCCAACCGGAACCCCACCGTAGTCCCCTATGGATGGCGTTTCCGCCATCGGGATTATGATGTTGGTTTCCCACAGCCTTTCCGTGCTGGCCTTTCCAACATGGAAAGGCTGTCAGAAAGTGACTTTGGGGGACCCTGGCAGGGCCCTCTTGCCTCCACGGCCTACAGTTGGTAGCCGAGGGGGTACCTAGGGTGACCCCTGTAAATCCCTGCACTGTGTGGCAGGCACCATGAGGGGTCTGCCACAGGGTGCAGGGTTTTACACACACACCCATTTCTTCATGGGAGCCTGTATTATGGCCGGTTTACGGCCGTAACACAAGCTCTCATAGAGAAATGTGAGTATCCGACCAAACAGTGTTCTGTCACATCGTAATCAGGTGGTTGGAACCACCGACTGGAGGTCGGTCGGTCCCGAGACGGTGTCGGTCGGAGACAACTCCGACCGACATCGTTATAAGCCTCTTAATCTCCAAAGAAAAGTTTGTTAGTTTTACATGTTTGACTATTTACATTTCACAATATATGTTTTCAAAAGTATTGCTGTTATGTGCTTTTGTATTTTGATATTGTTTATTGATTACAACCTGCAAAAAACAACAACTGGTTAATAGTTATTTGGTTGTCTATTGAGTTTTCTAAGAACATGTTGTTTATTATATGGTTTGATTTAGATTTTGCCAGCTGTGATTTTCTAATATGGTTTGTAGTTGATTCCAATTAAAAGAAAAAGAAGCATTTCATATAGTTTGACTCACCTTAGTAAGGTTGCTTTGTATGCTTGTTTGTCCTTTTGCTGGTATGGTTTTGTTTCTTCAGCTGTTTTTGCTGATTTCTTTTTCTCCCTTCTGGGTGATGTTGGGTAGGTCTAAAAGTAAAAGTGGATTTTTACTGATTGATGTCTGCTTGGCTTTTGGTTTGTAAAAAGAAATGTTTTTGTTAGTTTTGTTTGCAACATTAGGTTTTTCAACTATTTTACCTGTGAAGGGCCTTCTGGTTGTTGAACAACTGCGTGAGGTGATGTTTTGCAGTCCAGTTGATTGTTTTGGTTTTTAGATATAGTTTATTCAAGCTGTGCAAAACAAAAGTATAATGACTGTATGTTTCACTTTAATGCTTACATTTGATAAAGCAAGAACTTCCCAACACCTTCCCGGAGGCAACCAGCCGGCGGAGTTAGAATAATAATTTTGTCCCCCAGCACTGCCCAACACCTTCCCTGAAGCAACCAGCTGGCGAAGTTAGAATAGTAAAATTGTTCCCCAGCACTGACCAGCACCTTCCCTGAGGCAAGCACCCAGCAGAATTAGAATAATAACTTTGCCCCCCACCCCTGACCAACACTTTCCTTAAGGCAATCACCCGGCGGAGTTAAAATGGTACGTTTTTCCTCATACTACTGACCAGCACCTTCCACAAGATTAATAAATTATTTAAAAATCTAAACATATATTTTTTTCTAATAAAAATACTTTACAGTAAACTTACAGAAGAATTCTTCAGAAATCTGTTTCAAATTTGATTTTTGTATGTCTATGTTCAAAGTCTGTGAATGTATTAGAAAAAAAGTTTTGGTTTTGCGTTTTTTTGCTTAAAATTAAATCAGATTTATTTTAAACATTCACTTACTTTCAATAGAAAATGAGTCTTTTATTGCTGGATCTGTTTTTCCAAGATCTGTGAATATATTAAAAATGTAAAAATATTTTTAGGTTTGCCAATTAATTGTTTTTTATCTAAATGTGTTTTGTTTTCAACCTACACTTACTTCAGTCAATAGATGGCAGTTGTTGAAGTCCAAGCTGGCACTTTTCTCTTCCTACTTCAGATGCATGTGGCTACCAGGGTAGTCAGTGTACCACTGAGCACAAAAAGGTGGTCGGCTTAATGTATAAGTTTGTTAGGGGTAAACGAAAATTTAAGTGTGTGAAATGTTGGTTTTTACGTTCCATTTTAGAATTGCACCCATTTTGAGTAGATGATGGCTCAAATGATGTAGTGGAAATAGTGGAAGGACACCCATTTCTTATGCTTTGTATGTGGATGCTGCTTTTGCTACGGAGTGTAGTGTTTTTTTTTGTAAAATGTGATGTATATCCTGGAAAATGTATATATATATATATATATAAATAAATATGTATATTTTTAAGTTTCGAGATATAATAATTTTTGATTAATTAAATATTTTTTATAGATTTTTTTCTGTAACATTAGTTTTATTTTAACATAGAAGAATTAATATGCATTGTAATGATATGTGTTGTATTGGTACTTTCTATGTATTTCTATGAACATGCGTTGTAATGGTTGGCGTTGTAAAAACATGCATTGTAATGGTAGTTGTGTTGTAAAGTCCGCTTTGTAAATGTATGCATTGTAATGGTATGCGTTGTAATGTCATATACTCCTTTAAAAAAAGTCATTAAATAGGGAAACTTTAAAAAGGTATTTCAATTTTCTTTTTAAAGTTAAATATTTTAAGTGAAATATTAACAAATTAATTGTATACATTTATTCTATATGTAGAATAATAAAAAAAACGACAGCACTATTAACTCAATTTTGAGGTCAATATTTACTTAATTGTAATATAATAAATTAAATACAAATATATTTTTAAATGTATTTAAAAATTCCAAGCTAAAATAAAATGGTTTATAATTATTTGCTATGTAGTAAAAAATACTAAAAATAATGTATAGAATGCATTTAAATTAATTACATTATTAAAATAAAGTGTAACACAAACTTGCACTTACTTTAAATGAAAAAGGAATAGTAAAATATTTTAAAATAAAATTATATATGTATATATATAATTTTATTGTCAGATACATATATATATACATATATTTCCGATTGCAGCACAAGCTCCCATAGAGAAATGTGAGTTTGCGACTGCACCATGTGCAGTTGCATCGTAATAGGGGTGCGGAACCGCTGACCTATGGTCGGTTGGTTCTCACACCGAGACCGAGTCGGAAACCGGCCTCAAGGTGCCTGCCACACGGTGCAGGGATTTCCAGGGGGAACCATAGGTGCCCCCCACACCTCAAACCGGAGCCTGCTGAGGGATAGGGGCCGCTTAGGTCACTTTCCAACAGGCTTTCTATGTTGGAAAGCCCGACCTGGAAAGCCTGTCTGAAACCAACATCATAATCCTAACGGCGTAAACGCCATCCTAAAGGGATTACGAGTGGCCTCCGACTGGCCAACGGGCTCCTTGAGCCTGTCGGAAGTCAGACGGAATGACTGGCCAGTTTAAACTCTGACCACCTTCTTTGTAATTAGGCGGTCGGAGCTTAACCCAAGGATGTCAGTGGGAAAGCCTCCAACCTGTGGTCAGAAGTTTTCCCACCGACATCCTAATCGGCCCCTTAGTGTTTTAAAAAGTGAAAATAAATTAATTTATTTTACCATTATTTCCTATAGGGTATTATTTTCCCTTCCTGCCTCCATTATTTTCTACAGGAGGGTGTTGTACTATGCTGGAGTAGCACAGCGCTTTTGGCTGTCGCAGTTTATAAGTGCAGTTTGTTCATAGGAATGGACTCACCCCTTTGTGGGAGGGTGCACATTCCTCTCTAAGCCGCTCCTTAGCCCTACCTAAACCCCTTCTTGCTCCTGTATAAACTCCAACTATTTAGTAGTACGTATTCTCCTTTTGACAAGCCACTTCCCTGTCCATCCCAAAATTACTACAAAAACATATTTGTACATGTGCAGAGATCTCTACAACCAGGCAGAGCTCTCTGCACTTAAAAGCTAGGAGAAAGGGAATTGGAGACCTCCCTATGTAGTTTTGTGAATAGCATTTTGTAGTATGTGCATAATGCTATTGTAGGATTGCTAAACATACTACATAATGCAGTTTCAGAATAGGCCCCCAAGAGTCACAGACGTTAGGAAACACCAACTCTGAAAGACATGAAAGGGAAGACATGGTCATTGGAAAATAGGCACTGGAAGATACTGAGCTGGGTAAACACTAATATGGACCCAGGGAGACATGGACAACAAACATAAGACTAATTTCCTCTAGCTCAAAGCTCCCTACTATTAGGTAATATATGCTTTAAGCCTTTATCTCTGTGTGTCTCTGTTCAAGGGAAGAATCATGTTTTGTAGCCGGAAAACAGGTTGTGTCATTCAAATATACTGGCAGCCCTGGTAAAGGCAGCTCTTTCATTGAATTTGCCAAGGAATATTAGTTGGAAAGCAATTGATCTATTTAATGACAATTTTGATTTTCTCTAATCAACTGGTGTAGCAGTCTTGAGATTTCTGGAATATCTGCCAGAGGCTATGGAGGTGTTGGTGATGGTTTTTGCCAGGTTGGCAAAAGAGGTGGAGAGGAGGATGTTCCTGATTATCTGTGGTGGCAGCAAGTCAGTTGAGAAACTGCTGTGATTGCTAACAAAGGGGAGTTCCTTGAGGTTGATGGGGTATAATTACTTGAAGGAGGATAAGATCAGTTATTGGGCAGTGTGCATCTCCTTGATTTGTGCAGGCGGAGGTGAGAGATTGTTGTTCGATTTGTTTGTGAGGTACTTATTTTAGGGTCTTGGCTTTTGAGATTTAGGGCCTGATTTAGATCTTGGCAGTATTACCGTCATCCTGCTGCGGTGGCGGGTCCTAGTACTCCATCAAGCTGATGGCGGTCAGCCCACCCTATTTAGATGTATGCTGGCTGACTCGCCATCCAAGTTGACAGAGTGTTTACCACCACATATGCAGCTCACCGCTGCCGATGCAGCGGACTCCTCAGCTGGCAAATAGTACTCCATTGTGATCAGGGCGGTGGAATTGCACCGAGACGATTTACATTTCACAGTTGTGCTGGCAATATTTGAGCATCAGGGTGCTGACGGAGTTATTCCATCGTGGGATGCCGTTAACATTGAACTATTCCTGTGGCTGTAGGCTGGATGCTAGCATCACACACCTGATGTGTATTGAGTAATTGTTTGCACCTGCATACCACACTATAAAACACACTCCATATCAGACCATGATCCTTTGCCATTCCACAGCAGCACAACATTGTTCCAAGGCGATTTCTCAGTCAAGTCAGGTTTTCTTTTTGCTTTTCCTGTTACTTGTTCTTTCTTTCTCTTTTGTAAATTATTTTTGGTGAGTAATTACAATCATTTACGTTTATCATTTCATAATGCCAGGGCACAAAAATCCACTTTTTAATTAGGGAGAATTGTCAGTCATGGTGAATGGAATCATAAGAGTAGAGCCACAATTGTTTAAAGCCCAAGTCCAAAATACACCCCTATCTCAGAAAAGGGAAATGTGGTACAGAATAGTTGACAGAGTGAATGCTGTAGCAAACAACCTGCACAAACAGGAGGAACTTAGGAAGAGGTGGAACGCCCTGCGAAGGAGGGTGCATTCCCTGGCCTCCTTGCATCACCTGAAAGCCCAGAGGACTCGTGGTGGTTTTTCCAGCCCCCCTCCCCTTTAAAACTATATATTTGGAAGGAGAAGGTCTGCAGATCCTACATTCTGAAGGCTTGACAGGAATCCCTGGTGGAGTGAAGACAGGTAAGTTATACTTTGCAATTTGTCACCAAACCTTAATATCCTGTTTGTTTTGAAGTTAGCTGTTGCTAATGTGTTCAGTACAATTTATTTAACATAGAAACCGAAATATATCAGTAACATCTTGCTTGGCTTGTCTGTTTGAATGTATTGAGTTGTATTCAAGGCAGCAGGTTTCAATAGCCATCACATTTCACATGATATTATAGTGCTTGTAAGTGTATGTACTCCAAATAGCAAATCACATGCACATGTTTCACATAGTTAATGTCTGTTCTCTTTTAACTGCAGATTTACACAGGGTATGTTCAAGTTACAATTTTGCATGTGTAGCAAATGTATCATTAAAATATCTACAACAACCATGATGCCTTGTTTGTGTTTTGTGAAAATCATATTGCTATGTCATTTTGCTCATTCTCCCTTTTCAAACTTTTTTTCACGTATGGTAAAGTGTCATTTGTTGATCAATACCTATTAAATGTTTTCTATTGAACATTGTTTGCGTTTAAGTTGTGTATGTTGTCCTTTTCTTGTCATGTCATTGAATTGATGTCATGAGTTGCACAAATCAAAGTTTGTTGACATAAAATATGTTATCATTGTAAATTTGTATGCTGAATATAAGTGGTATCTGTTATAAATTTACTCTGAACTGTTAATATGATCATTAATGCTAAACATCCATCTAAGTTGTGTAAATGTCTGTTGTTTAGCCTGCTAGGCCTTGGACTGGTTAATCTCACAGTTCTCCTCTCTACTGTGTTGTGTTGAATTGTTGCTACATTTCATGTATAGTTACTAGTTACTAATTTTTACATTTTAGACATCCTCTTACATGTTTTTATCAAGTTGTTTTGTATCAAATTGGAACTGTTTGTTTAAAGAATTACAATACCACTAAAAGGTAAAAGCATGATATTGATTTCCTTTTGCCTTTTGGGTTGCAACATTTCTGGCTTCCAACTCATTGTATGTGTAATCCACACTTTTACAATGTTTCCATATTTTTACATTCATAATAGGTCCAACAGCTCTTTGAGCATGTGGCCCACCATCTGCCCTCAGGAAATCTCCACTCCAGCCCAGAATCAAGCCTCCAGGGATGACTACATTCCTGCAAGTCTGGATGAAAAGGAGCAGCCTGGTCCATCTGGTCTGCCTGGGCAGACGGCTCCAGTGAGTCTTACTCAGCTCACACCTACAACTCCCACCCCAGCTGTAACAACACCTCAGCTCATGGATACCTCTACTTCTTGTGGCCAAAGCTACACCATACCGATCTTGTGCCCCCCAGCCTTGGTTGCTGTTGGGACAACACCACCACCACCTACAGTTCAGCCAAGAACCAGTGGGATGGGGCACACTGGGTCAAGGCCATAGGGTAGTGGGGGTAGGGCTTGTGGGAGGGGCCCTGTGGGCCAGTATAGCGAGGCCACTGGGTTGACTGTCACCCAGGCAACGCTCAACCAAGTGTTGGGATCCCTCCATCAGTCTCAAGACATGATGGGCCAGGTATTCACAGAGCTTTGGGACATGAAGTAGTTGCAAAGGGAGCCCAATGTACAGATGGAGAATCTCAACTCCAATTTGGGCTCCCTGACAGGGGTGCTGCATGACATTCACACACATATGTGCAGGGCTTTCCCAGCACCATCTACCCCTTTCTGTGGTCCTTCAACATCCTGCTCAAGTACATCTGCCACAGCCACAGGAAGGGAGGCCCTGCCACAAGTAGAAACACTAGCACCCACCCCAGTCCCTGCAACTGTGAATCCCCCACCTACCCGCAGAAGGGGACGTCCATCCAGACTTTCAACAGGAGAGGATGGCATGACCTCTAACACCACCAGCAAGAGACATCGAACCTAATTTCCTCGAGTGTGATACTACCATTCACTCTGTGGACTATTTTCTGGACACATTTACCTTTCTAATGCCAGTTGTATTTTGGACATTGGACTTCAAATAATTTTAGCTTTTCAAAAATGGTTTCATTCTCCACGACTGACTTTTTATTTTTTGGTTTGCTTTTTCATTCTCATCCTGTTTTAGTTCATTTGGTTTGTTTAATAGAATCACAATTCGCAAAGTCAAAGACTGATGTTGTATTTATCAACTTAATTAATTCATTTGTTTCCTTCCATCATAAATTTACAGTGTCAAATATCAAATAATTGTGTAATCATAAATGAATTGCAAGTAGGTAATGTTTCTCTCAAGCATGACAAATAAATACAAGTACCAATAACTCCTAAACTAATAATTTTATCACATTTGTCAAAGATTTGTCTGTCAACATATTTACAAACATGACAATCCATACATGACAAAAATACTCAGTGCCTCTTTCACATTGCCAATTCAAGACCTTGCCAACATGTGAAGGAAGTGGCTCTCTACGGCCACTCGAGGTTTCTCACAACCACCTGATATGCCTTCCCAAGAATGAAGAGTCGGTCAGACAGTAGAGAATACACACTTACATGCTTTATTGAAAATGCTCTGCAGAGGAGTCCATCATAACCTGCACCCTAAGATGTCTGCCGAGGGACTAACTTCCCAACGGTCCACAGTGAGTAATCATTCTTCCCCAAAAGCCTCAAACCCCGCCCACCATGGAAAACTACCAGCCGGGGCCGAACATGAACAAAGGAGGCACTGGGAGATGAGCTACCACCTGCCAGATGGGTACATGTTATCAGAAACCCAAGGCCACTGCGCTGGGTCTCAGCTTCTCCTAACATGGGAGCAGAACTACACACTTAGATTGGTATGTGAGAGCTGAATTGTCTCCTCATTAACAGGTCGGGAAACAGCCTTGGACAGAAAGAAAAAACATTCGCGAAATACAGTGTTCTGCTGAGGCAAGCATTACGGGCCATGCGGCCTAACTCGGGCACAGCCTAAGCAGCCTAATAAGGTTTGCAAGAAACAAAATGGAGTCGCATTCGCCAACTGAAGCCTGCACATTACGCGGATAACTCAGTGGGTTGCATAACGTAAATACAACTGGCATCTATTTAGCCACACATTGCTAACCTAATATAACGTGAAAGGAATACATTGTAGGGACAGGATTTTAAAACCTAACAGACCCTCATTTTAGCATGGGTGGCTAAACGCTTTATTGCTATCCGGTAGGGTCTTTACAATTCTAAGGGAGAGGAAGAATAAGCAAAGTCACTCATGTTACAGGGGGAAAACAAGCAAGGCATGAACATTGAAAGCACCTAATACTCGAATATTCCCTCATCAATAAGCATGATATCCTGAATTTCCTGCATCATCATAACAGAAATTTTGTTATCGCTTCTTGGCAATGTAGAGGTAGGGGCAAGTTTACTCATACAATAGGTGCAACAGGCTGGAAGGCAGTTAATGCATAAGCAACAGGTAAAGATGACTCCTGCAATTGCTATTAGGACAAGTAATATTTTCCAACCCCAGGATGTCACTACACCCCAGAGCCACCCAGTGAGAGACCATGAACCATTGTCCTGATGGATATCTGAGGCGAGTCTGTGCAATTTCTGTATTGCGGAGTATACAGTAGGGGCACTATCAGGAATATACACACAGCAGCTGCTGCCGATGACGCGACAGGCTCCACCCCTATCAGCCAGAATGACATCTAAAACCATCCGGTTTTGAAGAGAAACGAGCCTTGTAGCCTGAAGCTCGACTGTAATATTAGTCAGTATACCGGCAGTAGTATTAATGACTCCCTCAACTACTCTAGCAAGGCGACGAATATTACGACTGTTGAACATGGGACCCCAGAACGGCAGAATGCCCTTCATTATGTCAGTAAATTGCTGCAGCGAGGTATCTGTCTGATCAATATTGTCTGCATTGACAACCCTCTTAACTCAGTGTACCTGGAGATCCCTACGCTGTAGTCTATGATCCTTGTGGTAATTGGGCGGTGCAATATAAACAGGAGGCAGAGAAAGGAAACATAACACCGACCAGACCACCCTCTCAGGAGCCATGTATAAGCCTGTTCCCCACAGATGAAGTATACATTCGGAGGTGTAAGCAAAGGTGGGCTGCTAGTAGTGTTCAATCAGTAGGTGTAGTTACAATGACTCTGTCCTACTGAAATGCTCCCTGTTCCCTCAACACAGAAACTAGCTGTTGAGTTGATCACAGGGACAGGCATAGCTTTGTCCTCAGTGATATTGCGTTCCTGGAAACATTTAAAGTATTCAGTGACATTAAATCCTTGGAAATCTAGCATTTCATTTTGCAACCAAGAGACATTTTCGTTAGCCTCAAAAACGTTCATGCAAGCATCTGGGTGCAGGGTACCCTCCTTGCCATCTGTTCCGGGTGTATATCCCTGGTGTACCACTATATACTCCAACACTGCTTCGTAGTCAGCTTGTACCATTTTCATAGCATCAGCATAATAGTGCATGTATACCATAGAGAGCAGCTGGAATCAGGCTTCACAGCTACCCAAATATGACAGGGGCAATGACACTAGCAAATCATTTTTATGCATAACTGAGGGAAGTAGCCCACACACCCAGCAATTCGTGGCATTAGTAGTACTGTGTACCTGATGAAGCATCTGAACGAAAGCATTTTGTGCATAAGACTGTCTATGTCTCTCCTTATGTGGGGCCAATGTAACAAACGAGTGCTCTGCTGGAACCGGAGTAGTCCCTATCAAGGTGTGCACAGGATGTTGTTCCTCTAGGTACCAAACCACCCCAAATATAACTAGCAAGGAAAGCAAAATTATGACAACAAACACTACTTTACTCTTAGTGGACCAAGAGGACCAAACAGGATCATTTGGAGTAGGACGCAGAGCCGCAAAGGGCTGCTCCTCATCAGGGATAGGACGGCCAAAGGGATACATTTGGACAACTTCAAGGGCAATTTATAGGTGTCAAAAAGAGAAAGAAAAATTGACGGGCTAGAGCCACTTATTGCAACCACAGTACAAGGGGGCACAAATCACCCAGCGTCCATTTAGAGCCTCACTGGCAGGCTCCTATTGTTCATCAACGACGGTGCTATGAAGCACTCCCATGGAAGAGCTGCGCGATTGCAACCCTTGCAGAAAAACAAATCCTTCTTCTTTCAGGATAGGGCACCCTCCCTCCTGGGCCAATGCCCTCAGCTATCCTGTCCAGTGTCCAGGGCAGTGCACCAGTGTTGTTCACCCTAGTCTAACACAGGCACCTTAGGCACAGCACCTGCGCCCTAAGCTCAGGTCCTTCCCTAACTCCTAGACTGTTCGGCTGGTGCACCGTCCTTTTTCCGGGGCCTCAAATTATAGTTGGTAACTCCAGGCACTGTTTCATCAACAAAAAGGGGCAGAAACTCAGGATCAGATAGGCATCGAGATCCAGATTCCAGTGTGTTACAGACGGTTATCCGAGGCGGCCCTTATCTCCGGTGGGATCGCCTCAGACAGAACTGCATCACTTTCTTCGTCTGTCTGCGCCCACCTCACTCGGGCGTCAGAGAAGGGAACGAAGCGTGGCACCTTTCTCACACTCCTGATCACCGATGCCTTCGTTGACCCAGCAGTCATACGGAAGCGGGAGAGGCACCCGTTTCACATGAGACGCATGAATCCAGTGCTTTCTGCCGTCCACCTTGACAGCTGTTCTGGTGGCGAGTAGCACGATTACTGGCCCTTTCTACCTCGGCTCTAGGCTGCTTTTCTGTTGGAAGTTCCTTATCAGCACATGATCACCGGGCTGTATGCAATGCCCGGGCCCCTCTGGTAGTGGCTGCAATGTGGCGTGTATCTGTTGATGAAGAGAATGAAAATCTTTAGACAATTCATACAGGTAGTCTACAAGTAGGGGGTACTCTATCTCGGAAAAGCGCTTGGGTCTGGGGACGCCCCAAACATTAGCAGGGCGTCCAAAGACCACCTCGTAGGGGGACAACCCTGTTCTAGAATACGCTGTCGCTCTGGTAGATAATAAAGCCAAGGGTAATGCATCTGGCCATTTTAGTCCTGTGCTTTCTTGAATTTTTGCCAACTTCAGTTTGAGAGTATCATTGTACTTCTCAACCAGGCCTGCTGACTGGGGGTGATTCGCTGCATGGAACTTCTGCTTAATATGCAAACCTGTGCACACCAATTCAATGACTTTTGCATTGAAGTGGCTTCCGTTGTCACTCCAAATCACGTGTGGCAACCCATAGCGCAGGAAGTACTCTTTTAGAAGTGCCTTCGCCGTCGCCATAGCTGTATTCTCTTTAGTGGGGTAAGCCTCAATCCATTTACTGAATGCGCAGATCACTACTAGCACATGCTTCAGGTTATTTACCCGTTCCATTTCGATGAAATCCATCTGGAGAACCTCGAAAGGGAAGGAAGGTGGTGCAAAATTACCAGAAGGTGTAAGGGTACCTTTCCCAGGGTTATGTTTCAGACAAATGATACAATGCTTCACTAGGTGCGTGGCTGTCTTAGCGATATTATCATTCTGCCATACTGGATCCAGCAGCTCGCATATTCCTTTAGCACTAATGTGCGCCGGGCTATGGGCCATAGTCACAACAGGGAGCACATATGAATTAGGCAGCAGCCACCGCTGCTTCCCTGACAAGTCAGTCCAACACCCATCCTCATCCAAGCGACCTGTTCTCTCCTCCCACATTGCTAATTCATCCAAAGTCGCCTCACCCTGGATTTCCCTGACATTCTCCAATGTGTCCTCGAACATTCCATTGTCTGGGACCCACCTATCGGGACCTGCCACCAACATCTGTGTCATCTTTGATCGAGCTGTCTCCTTAGCTGTCTGGTCTGCGAAAGCGTTTCCCCTCCCAACATCCTCTGTAATAGCCTTATGAGCGCTACATTTCACTATTGCTAACTTACTGGGAAGTGTCAATGCAGACAGCAATCTATGTATCAATGGCCCATTCTGAATCCGCAGTCCATGCGAAGTCAAGAACCCTCTCTCCGCCCAGAGGCGCCCAAAATTATGGGCCACCCCAAAGGCGTATTGGCTGTCGGTGTAGATATTAACAGCCAGTCCCTCACTCAACTCACAAGCCCTGAGGAGGGCAACCAACTCTGTAGCTTGGGCCGATTGGTGCGGGATACGGGATGTCTCAACTACAGTGTGTAACGTTGTGATTGCATAGGCTGCAGTGGTAGTGCCATCTGGTAACTTAAAACAAGAGCCATCGACATATAGTTCCCCTTGGGGTTCAGATAAGGGAACATCAGTCAGGTCTTCCCGTCCCTTCGTTTCTTCCTTAGTCCGAAATAAACAATCATGGACATTGTTGGACTTGGCCCTTTTTGCAGGGTCATCCCTGAACTTTTTGCCTTCCTCCTAGCCTTTTTTCTGACATGGTGTTGGTGGTTTTAGGACTCTGGGCACTTTAGCACTGCTGTCCAGTGTAAAGTGCGTGTGCTCTCTGTGGTAAACATGGTAAGATTGGTCTACACCTGTTTGGCATATTTAATTTACCTGTCAGTCCCTTGTAAAATGGTATCTCAGATACCCAGGGCCAGTAAATTAAATGCTACTGGTGGGCTTGCAGCACTGATTGCGCCACCCACCAAAGTAGCCTTTCAAACCTGTCTCAGGCCTCTGCCATTGCAGGGCCTGTGCGCGCAGTGTTACTGCCACTGTGACGTGACACCTAAAGTGTGTGCCATGTCTGTGACCCCCCTTTTACTGCATATCAGTCACCCCTAAGGTAGGCCCTAGCTAGCCCTATGGGCAGGGTGCATTGTAGGTAAAAGGTAGGACATGTACCTTAAGTGTGTGACATGTCATGGTAGTGACAAACAGCCATTTTGGTTTCTCACTGCTGTGAGGCTGCCCTCCCATAGGAATGCATTGGGGATTCCCTGATAAGTGTTTCAGTGGTAATTCCTGATATGAGAGGAGCAGCGTGGTCAAGTTTGGTATGGTTGGAATAGTGATAATAAATGCTGCGCAATGGTGTGCGCAGATTTATTATCACTATTTCAGAAATGCCACTTTTAGAAGTTGGCATTTCTGTGTGCTATGTGTCTGCCTGCCTGATGTGGATTGCATGTCTGGCTTTGGAGTGACAGGGGCTGGTGAGGTGTGTGTGGCTCCAGGGAGGGCAGGGTGAGTCAGTGCTAGGCTGAAGGGGAGATCTGCATTTGGAGTAGTGGGAGGAGTAGTCCCCTGACCCTGAATAGGTCTGTGCCTGCCTAGGTGAATGCTGGCTCCGCCCCCCTGTGGTGTGTCTGACGACAGAGCCCCAACCTGACAAAGGAGGCTGGGAGCCCTGTAAACCAAGTGCTCCACACACCCCAGAACCAGTTGAGGCTGGATTCCCCCAAGCCCTGTGCCAGGGCAGACAAAGAAAATGTACTATAAATATTGGGGCTGTGACCCCATGTCAGGGTGCTTCCTTGTGCATTGGGACTTGCTGCTGCTGGGCCCCAGGAGGAACCGCCATGAGGGACTGCCTCCCTGCTGGAGGGCCCTGTGAGCTGGCCTGCCTGGGCCCAGCCTTTGCCCTGGAACTGTGGGGGCCTTAGCGCCTCGTGGGAGCTCTATCTACTTTTCAAGGAGAGTGCTGGTGCTTTTGCAGTGCAGGAGCTGCGACAACTTCAGAGGGGATTCCCCCGCATTTAGGCTACTGGAAGCGGGAGCCTACCCGCTGTTTTTGTGCTATTATCGGCGGGAGCCCACCCCGCATTTGCGAGCATTTGAGAGCGGGAGCCCACCCCGCATCGGTGTGCCTGGCTGGGTCCAGCGGGAGCCCACCCCGCATTTGTGCTTCAAAACGGAGCGGGTGCCCACCCCGCATTCTTGTTCCTTTTAGAAGCGGGAGCCTACCCCGCATTTATGCCTTAAAACCGAGCGGGAGCCCACCCCGCATCTTCATGTGCAGAAAGAGGCCACCGCACCACGAGCGGCGACCCGTAAGCCAGGCAGGCTGCCTGGTTGTGGGCGGGGCCACCTGCGAGATCCGTTGACCAATCTGGGCGAAGAAGCGTGGAAGTCAGGCGATGAGAGCCTGGTCAGAGGCGGGGCTCCCGTGTGCCAGAGGAAAGCCCCGCGTGTCCCCCAAAGTCACGAGTGAGGACCGAGAAGTTGGCTCGGGTCCCCCTACATCGGAGCAATGCTGTTCCCCGGCAGGAGTGGGAGCCACGCACCTGGCCTTGCGGAGGGATACAACTCAGCCCCCAAGGGAATGGTGAATGGGGCATTAGTTTCTGCACGGCCAACTCCGATCGCCGTGAAGGCAGAGAAGACAGCCCCGGTGAGTGTGGCTAAAAGCGTGCATTGTTAGTGCCTGTGAGGGGCACCGGAGGAGCCCCAGTGAAGGGGGCAATTTGGCATGTAAAAGTCCCGGAGTAGGGCTTCAAAGGCACCGTCAGTGCCAGTGCTCATTTCGCCTCAGCTGCACCGCGAGGGAGCGGGCAGCTGCAACGATGGGGGCATTTTTCTTTCTCTGAGAATGAATGAGTGAGATACACTCCTCCGCCCTAGCGCATTGAGCACAGTGTTTTCGCTGCCAAGGCAGCCAAATGGGCCAGTGGAAGGCCCCAGTACAAGCCCTGAAATTTGGGACAGAGGGCATTTGAGCCCCACAGGAAGACCAGTTGGCCTGGGGACAGGTTGGTGATATTAGTAGAGCGCCAGGCTCTACAAAACTGCATAATGTGTTTATGCCTAATATGATGATTGCCAAATGTGATTTATGCCCATGGTATTTATGCATAATGTGTTCATGCTAATGTGATGCCTAATGTGATGCCTACAGAGGGTGCTTATGAGGCTTGGGCCTAATGTGTTTTATGCCTACTGTGATGCAGACATAATGTGGTTATGTTGCTAGATATAATGCTGAAGTACAGTATTGTACCAGTAGTTACTGGTTGTGTTTTATATGTGCTACTAGTGCTTTCTAAAGGTTCTGACAGTGGCCCGATTGGCCCTGTCATGTGTATATAAACCCCTGTGAATATTGCCTAGTGCCAGTTGGCACAGTGTATATGTGTGATTATGATTCTAATGTGTTTTGGATAATACAAAGGCTATTTTTTATATAACCTTGTGTGGAGTTTCTTTTGTGGTGTGCCTAGTGTGTTGTTGCTGAGTGTGTGTGTTGCGCAAACGCTTTACACATTGCCTCTGGGATAAGCTTGACTGCTCGTGCCAAGCTACCAAGGGGGTGAGCAGGGGTTATCTTCAGTGTGTAACTCCCTTGCCCTGACTAGAGTGGTGGTTTCTGCCTAGCTTAGGCGCAAGCCCTAGCCAACCAGAAATCCCATTTCTAACAGACATCATTGCCCTTTTCTTCCGAAGGGAGGGGTAGTAACGTGGCTGGGTTCAGAGTAGCACATATTTTGATGGTAATGTGCGGAGCAAACAGGGTCAGTTCATAACCAGTCAGACGCGCACTAGTAAGGTGCTGTGTCTTTGTCTTATTCAATAATGTATCCACAGCATGAGGTACCATGACTGTGAGGTCAGTGTCAAGAACGAGCCCTGACGATTGTCTGATAGAAACCGCCACTGCCGCGGCAGCTCTCAGACAGCTCGAGAGCGCTCTGGCGACATTATCAAGCATGGCCGAGAAGTAGTCGCAGGGTCTCTGCTTACCACCAAAACCCTGTGTTAGAACAGAAAGCGCGCAACCGTCCACCTCATGCACGTAGAGCACAAAAGGCTTCTGGTAATCAGGAGTACCAAGCACAGGAGCAGAGCAAAGCGCAGTCTTTAATTGCTCAAAAGCTTGCTGGCATGCAGGTGTCCAAGGCAGGGGTTCATGCACAACTTTTGTGGTCAGGTAAAGAAGGGGTTTTGTTAGTAGGGAGTAATTAGGGATCCAATGCCGACAATACGATGTTATCCCTATAAACGCACGTACCTCGCGTTGGGTTCTAGGGACAGATATGTTAGTAATGGCAGCTATGCGCTCGGGTGTTAGTCTGCGACCCTCCTTCGACAGTAGGTGACCTAAATAGGTGACCTCCTGTCGACAATATTGAAATTTGGAAAGTGACACCTTGTGTCCATGATGCACCAGATGCAATAATAATTGAACTGTGGCGTTTTTGCAACCATCCTCATTGTCCAAAGCAATAAGGAGGTCGTCAACATACTGCAGCAGCACATTACCAGGGGGAAGCTCCAAAGAATCCAATTGAGCTTTTAAGGCTTGACTATAAATACTGGGGCTTTCAGTATAGCCTTGTGGAGCACGACAGAATCTAAAGCTCCGACCGGCTATTGCAAACCCAAACAGATATCGGCTATCTGTATGAATTGGCATGCTGAAGAAAGCGTTTTTCAAGTCAATTACAGAGAAAAATTCCACTGATGCGGGAATCATTGTTAAGATCGCTGTAATGTTCGGAACCACAGGGTATTGGCGAACTACGATCTTATTAACCTCTCTGAGGTCAATCACAAAGCAGTAAACATCAGGGTGGGCTTCAAGAGAATCCAAGGGGGCCTTTTTAAGGATAGGAAGAATAGGGCTATTACACACATTCGCCGTAGTCTCCTCAATCACACCAGACTCAATCAAATCCTGTATTATTTGCAATAGGGCCTTTTCGCCTGCTTGGGATATCTTGTACTGGGGAATACGTGGCAATTTAGCATTGTCCCTGACTTGTATAGAAACTGGCGGGATCTGGAGTAACCCCACATCCGTGTCTCCTGTAGCCCATAACGTACGTGGCACATCTCGAAACTCAGCTGGAAGAGGGGCATCCTTCGCAAAACACTGTTTGGCACGGGCTACCCGCGGTCCAATAGTCATGTAAACACCGTCTGGGGGCAAGAAATTGTCGCATGCAACCTTTTTAACAAATCAAGTCCTAACAAATTTTCTCCACAATTTGACATCAGTAAAAATGGTGAATCGACCGTAAAGGGGCCAATAGTCAAAGCAAGAGGCTTGGAAATGGGGCTAATGACCAGCACGCCTGAGAAACTCACTGAAACATTATTTTGGCCAGACAGAGCTGCCTCCGGGACCAGTGAACGGGAAACAGAGCTATTCATAGCCCCTGTATCGACTAAAAAATTTTGAGTAGTACCCTGTAAATCAGCAGTGACATAAGGTTCATTCTGATCTATAGGCACAGGAACTGGTCCCTCGCCCTGTCCTCAGCTGTCCTAGCTGTGAGACAACCCCGTCACTTCGTCCATGTCATAATCGTCGTGATAATACTGCTGTCCTCTGGGGTCATCAAAATAATTCCCGCTCTGTCTATTGTGGGATGAATCCTCTGATTGCATTCCCCTCTACCTCCTGTTCCTCGCCCGCATCCTCGAAAACCTCGACCTCTTGGGGCCTCACCCTTCTGTAACAACTCCGGACACTCATTCCGCCAATGTCCCTCCTTTTTGCAATACGCACATTGGTTGAGCCCGAGGGGCAAATTCTATGCGCCACCTCTGCCAGACTGCTGCTGGGCCGAACCCGAACCTCTACCTCGTCCATTTCCCCTCGCCACTTGCTGCATCAAAACTCTCGTCTTCAAATCCTTTGACTTTTTCTCCACCCTTTCCTTGTCTTCATTCTCTCTATGTTCGTAATATTGTGCCATACTCAATATCACGGACGGGGATGACGTCGTCCAAGTACTTTCCGAAGCCTGGAACCGCGTTGCAATCTCGGGAAGCAGGTTAGTGACAAATCTATTGACAAATAAACGAACACCACCCTCCTGCGACAGGTCCTGTCCACTAAAATCTAAGAACACCCCTTTAAATCTAGTAAAGAAATCCGACACACTCTCATCCTTCTTCTGGTGACACGCAGTCAACTTATCCCAATCCACTCTTTTTGGCGGGATAAGTGAATGCATGTATGTGATAATACGCCCTGGCAAAGTGAGGAGCTCCGCTTTCGACTTGTCGCCGGGCTTACGCTCCTTATCCCAAGCCCTAATCTCATCCCATGTTCCCCCCGAATCTAGTGCATGATCCTGCGTATGGACTTGCCTCCATATGTCCACTGGTACCAACAAGCCGAAAAACAACTCTATATCAGCTAACGTCATTACTGTAGAGGAGGCCGCCTCCGTCAATTCTTTATAATATGCAGTGGGGTTTTTCCGGGGGTCCGGCAGCTGGCTCTTTAAGGATAGGACCTCACTCCTCTTCCAAGGAGTATAGATCCATTGCTCCTGAAACCAAGCGTCAACCCGTTGTCTAATCACAGCATTAGTGGAATCGCGCAGTTCTGGAATTTCAGGGTGGTAAATGGGATGAACCTCCCTCATGGGATGCTGTGTCCCCATTGTCGGTACCTTCTGGAGCAACCTACCTCGGTAACCCACTAGTGTCATTATATTGCTAAAAACCTCATTGGGAGCCATACCTGCAGCATATACCCTATCCCGTATGTCATATATGATTTGCGGTGCAACTCCCTGAAAACATTGTTCCCACAGCTCTATCAGCATCGCTGACATGTGTTTAAGGGCATGCTGCTGTATAAACGGCTCATAATCTTTCATCACACTCCACACATCCTCCACACTATAGATCGGGTGTCGAGCCCACTGAGCTGCTTGATTCACCACCATTTTCTTTTCCTCATCACCCACTGCGGAACGCACCAACACTTTATCCATTCGATCTCGCGCCGCTGCCCAGTTCACATCATGCACGCCACGTGCAGGAGTTTCGACATTCAACTGTGCCTGGTGTGCCACACTCACGGGGGAAGGAGCAGACGCAGAGACAGGCACCATCATGTAGGGAGACAGGGTGGTAGGGGTGAGAGGGAGAGTAACGGTCGATCCAGAGCTGACAGACTGGACAGGAGAACTAACAGCACCCGCCCCGGTGCCTGGTGTGAGTAGAAGAGAAGCAAGAGGGGCCGGGGCTGTAGTGGTAGCGCTTGAAACGGGAATGCTAGAAGGGGCGGCACTAGAGGCCAAGCACTGAGTGGTCGGGACTGCCGGGTATATCCATTCAGGGGCATAAGGAGGAGGAGGACGAGAATCCAATAGGTCTTCGACGAAATCATCACCTTCCTCCCTAGTAACATAGCACTTATCTGTCTGTAACCCAAACTTTCTATCTGCACATTCTATACCCTTCTCTACCTTTCCTCTTTCATAAGCTACTGCTTTCTGTGTTATCGTTTGCGTCTGCCTCTTCCGGGCCTCTTTCTCTGCCCTCATGCGTCGCTGCTTTGCTTCTTTCTGCCATACTCTCAGAGAATCAAACATTGACTGTCTGCTCCTCCTAGCAAACCACTTGTCCTGCAAGAAGTTCAATTTCTGTTCATCAAATGAGCCAGTAAGCGGCCACTGTAACTCAGCATTGTCCCTCGTATATTTATGCCACAATGTGCTAAACATAACAGGGCCAATACCATGTTTAACATATATGTCAAAATGTGGAGAACCCTCCGGAGGTGCAGGCTGGCTCTCTTCCAATCGAGCATCAGTAGAACAACATCGACATCCAAAACACCCCAATTTGCTAAAACAAGGCATCTTAATATAAAACACATGCACTGTCCCTAACGGACAAGTAAAACACCAACAATCAACAAACTAAGACAAGATAAAATAACAAATATTAGTCATGGAGCCAAACGAAAACGGTCCAGGGACCACTCCCTACAGTCCAGAGACTGTATCAAATCCAAGAAGACAGGCTTCAGCCCCAGACCTTTTCGAGCATTAGCCAAATTACCAGTTGGTCTGGCAGATTGTTCGCGGGCAGTCCTGGACCTTTTCGAGCGCGGGCCAAATTTCCAGTTGGTCCGGTGAGCTGCTCACAAACACTCTGTGTCTTTTTCAAGGGTCCGCAGACCCACCAAGTTCAAGACAAGATGGTCCGGAGACCGTACCAAGACACAGCCTGTCGACTCGTGTCGTTTAAGCAAGGCAGTTCAAAAACTGCAGACAAGACAGTCTGAAGACTATCAAGACACAGCCCGCAGGCTCGTGCCGTCCAAGAATGGCGCCATTTTTTCCAAGAATCAAATCACTCACCTGGTGCACACAGGTCAAGTCAAGCTATTCTCCACTGCCGACTCTTCGGGCCAAACGGTCAACTCCAAGGTTTCGCATTCTCAGGACCCCAGCTGGTGACCACTAGACGAGGGAACGCCCGATCAGCCGGGCAGGGCAGCTGCAAGAACCAAGCTCGGTCTTGTGTGGGGTACCCTGATCCGCCCAACTGACCAAACGCACCCCTCGACCCTACAACCCGATTACGGGCGAGTCGGATCACCTTGCGGGGTCCCTGTTCGGGCGTCAACTGAAGGAAGTGGCCCTCTGGGGCCACTCGGGTCTTCTCACAACCACCTGCTATGCCTTCCCAAGAATGAAGAGTCGGTCAGACAGTAGAGAATACACACTTACATGCTTTATTAAAAATGCTCTGCAGAGGAGTCCATCATGACCTGCACCCTAAGATGTCTGCCGAGGGACTAACTTCCCAACGGTCTACAGTGAGTAATCATTCTTCCCCAAAAGCCTCCAACCCCGCCCACCATGGAAAATTACCAGCCGGGGCCGAACATGAACAAAGGAGGCACTGGGAGATGGGCTACCACCTGCCAGATGGGTACATGTTATCAGAAACTCAAGGCCACTGCGCTGGGTCTCAGCATCTCCTAACGTAGGAGCAGAACTACACACTTAGATTGGTATGTGAGAGCTGAATTGTCTCCTCATTAGCAGGTCGGGAAACAGTCTTGGACAGAAAGAAAAAACATTAGCGAAATACAGTGTTCTGCTGAGGCAAGCATTACGGGCCATGAGACCTAACTCGGGCACAGCCTAAGCAGCCTAATAAGGATTGCAAGAAACAAAATGGAGTCGCATTCGCCAACTGAAGCCTGCACATTACGCGGATAACTCAGTGGGTTGCATAAGTAAATACAACTGGCATCTATTTAGCCACACATTGCTAACTAAATATAACGTGAAAGGAATACATTGCAGTGACGGGATTTTAAAACCTAACACATGGAAGAAGGGGATAGAACAAAAACAAACAGATTCAATATGCAAATCATTATTCAGGTATGTCATCAGCTGGAGCTTGATCATATAGCTCACATAAGGAATCCCACATCAATAACACCAATAGTCAAAATCATGGCAGTACTACATTTGGTAAACACAGTATCATTCCTATACACTGACCCTGTATCTGGGAGAATTTTTCAACCAATGTTTAAGTGGTGTGCTACAAGACGTTTGTCCTACAATGATGAGACACATCAACAGCTTAATATACATTACACTAAATGAGGATTTCGGCAATGTGAAGGGATTTTAGTAAAGCTTTGGCTCCACTGCCACATATGGTTTGAGCAATTGATGGCACACATACTGGTTTAGTGCCAACACATGACAGAGAATGAGTCCAATGCAATCTTCAAAACATCCGTACAATCAGTGTGCAAGTTGTCTTGGTACAAGATACGCACACCTAAAGTCTGTGTCTGTCTTTCCCAGGATCAACCCATGGTCATTTTGTACGTCAAAACATTACTATCTAACTGCAAATATCAAACCTTTGAAATGTCCAAATGAAGATGGCATGATGAAGATACCTAAAACAGATTAAAACAAAAAGATGAGTAAAGAAACATAACAAAATTGACACATTACAAAGTCATCTTATTGAGGACTGTTAGAAATGGGATCTCTAGTTGGCAAGGGCTTGCACCTTTGTCCAAGTAGGGACCCTTCTTCCTAGTCAGGGTAAGGGTTGTTACACTCGTGAAGTAACCCCTGCTCACCCTCGTGGTAGCTTGGCACGAGCAGTCAGGCTTAATTCAGAGGCAGGGTGTAAAGCATTTGCACATAACCAACAGTAATACAGTGTAAGGACTACAAACGGACACCACACCAGTTTAGAAAAATAACCAATATTTTATATACTCAAGACAAGACCAATTACGACAAAAATCCACAATACTATACTTTAAAAATGAATGCTTGATACGGTAACTTCTTCTTTGCAGGAATAGCACAACAGCAAAGTTCGTACGAGTCGGTAGCTCCGTCCGAGCCTACCGTGATGCTGAAAACCACAGAGTCTAACAGTTCCAGCCGACCGCGTCGATACGGGCCAGCAGAGTCATGAACAGACTCGGTTACAGTACCTTTCTCGTTGTGGCTGGTATGGAGTGTACGAGCCGGTCGGCGTTCGTCGCGGTTGCGGTGCAAGACGGAGCGATGCAAGGTGCGGTGTCCCTCGATGCGGTGCAGGCAGCGGCTCGATGAGCGTCGTGCAGACGGAGTCGGTGAGTCCAAGGCGTGCGATGCAGGGTGAGACGATGCTCGATGCGGTGCTGACAGGTTGCGATGCAGGCGACCTAGCCGGAGTGCGGGAGCTGGCGTCGGACAGCGGTGCGAGTCGGAGCGGTGCGTCACAGACGTGCGAGCGGTGCGCCAAATGCGGTGCGGTCTCGACTCTTGAGCCAGTTGCAGCGACCGCATCGGTCGGGTCCGGTTGGTTCAGTGAAGCGATGCGATGCGAACTGCGGTGCCCACAGGTCACGGTGCAAGCAGCGGCTCGATGTTGGCGGCGTTGGACGTCGCCCACGGTGAGACCAGGGTTGCGATGCGAAGCGGGGCGATGCGGTCTGCGGTGCAAACAGGTCACCTGCCAGGGATGGATTCGGTTGACGGAGTCGGTTGCAGTTCCCTTCCTCTGTGGAAACTGAAACAGCGTTCCAGAAGCGGTACCCAGAGGCTTGTGAAGTCTTTGTAGTCCCTGAGACTTCTTAACAAGAGGCCAGCTCGGTTTCAGGCCCTTGGAGATACTCAGCACAAGTTTGTAGAAAGTTCAGTCCTTTCACTGCCCAAGGCAGAAGCAGCAGCTGCAGGCCAACCCAACAAAGCAACACCACAGCAAAGGGGCAGTACTCCTCCTGGCAGCTCTTCCAGCTCTTCGTCTTGGCAGGTTCCTTGATTCCAGCGAGATCTAAAATCATGGGGTCAGGGCCCCAATATTTATATCCCAAATTCCTTTGTTCTCTGAAGGCAGAGAGGCCTTTGCCTAGTCCAAACCAGTTCTGGAGCACTTTGTTGACAAGTCTCCGTCCCTTCTTTCAGTGAGTAGGCCAGGGACATCAGACGCACCACAGGAGGTGGAGCCAGCATTGTGGAAGGAAGGCACTGTCCTATTCAGGACCCAGGTGCGACCCCTCCCACCCATCTACATGTAGATCTTGCTATTCAGCCCTGTGCTGACTCACCCTGTCTCCTGGCATCCCCCAGCCCCTGTCACTCACACTCCAGACAAGGAATACACAACCTCACAGAGGCAGGCTTGGATGGTTAGACAAGAAAATACCCACTTTCTAAAAGTGGTATTTTCAAACCAACTTCACTAAAAGCTGCATTTTATCATTCTGAGTCCAGGCATACTAAACTCGAATTTCTACCATGTTCCCGGGGTCAGTTAGGATTATAAGCTGTAAGAATCAAAACTGCCCGTTCTGGCCTAGGGGGAACAGGTAGCCTTGCAATAGTGAAAACGAACTAGGCTGTAATTCACTATCAGGACATGCCGCACACACCCGGGCATGTCCTACCTTTCGCGTACAACGCACCCTGCCCACAGGGGTACCTTGGGCCTACCTTAGGGGTGACTAACATGTAGCAAAGGGAAGGTTTAGGGACTTGCAAGTGTGTGCACTTGCCAAGTCGACATGGCAGCCCCAGGCTGCGCACAGGCTCTGCGGTGGCAGGCCCGAGTTACACTTTACGGGCTGTTTGCGTGGGTGGCACAATCCAGTGCTGCAGCCCACCAACAGCATTTGGTCTATAGGCCCTGGCACTCGCAGTGCACTTTACAAGGGACTGACAGATAAACCAAATAGGCCAATCATGGAAACACCAATCCATAACACATTTTATACAGGAGCACTTGCACTTTCCCACTGGACCGCAGTGAGGAAAGTGCGCAGAATCATTACACCAGCAAAAACAGAGTCAAAACCGGGAGGTCAGAAAGCAAAAAGTCAGGGGAAACACGCCAAAAGATGCCAAGTCTAACACATGTCCCCTCCAGCTGAAAGTAGGGAGAACTACCCAACCCCATTGGAGTTCTCTTCACTAAGGCGGAAGAACCTGGACAGACCATCTGCGTTGGCGTGTTCTGTACCAGGACGGTGTTCCACCGTAAAGTCCATTCCCTGTAGGGAGATGGACCACCTCAGCAGTTTTGGATTCTCACCCCTCATTTGCATCAACCATCTGAGGGGCCTGTGGTCTGTCTGAACCCGGAAGTGAGTCCCAAACAGGTATGGTCTCAACTTCTTCAGCGCCCAGACCACAGCAAAAGCTTCCCTTTCTATGGCACTCCACCTCTGTTCCCTGGGAAGTAGTCTCCTGCTAAGGAAGACTACAGGCTGATCCAGGCCCTCTTTGTTCAGTTGTGAGAGCACCGCTCCCACACCATGCTCTGAAGCGTCAGTCTGCACGACGAATTCCTTGGAGAAGTCAGGTGCCTTGAGCACGGGCGCCGTGCACATGGCTGCCTTCAGGGCATCAAAAGCTTTCTGGCAGGACTCAGTCCAGATCACTTTCCTGGGCTGCCTCTTAGAGGTCAGCTCTGTTAAGGGGGCAACGATGGTGCCATAGCCCTTAACAAATCTCCTATAATAGCCGGTGAGACCTAAGAAGGCTCTCACCTCTGTCTGGGTCTTGGGGGGCTCCCAAGCCAGAATGGTGTCAATCTTGGGTTGTAGGGGCGCCACCTGGCCGCTTCCTACCTGGTGTCCCAAGTACACCACAGAACCCTGCACTTACTGGCCTTGATCGTGAGGCCTGCACCTTGCAGAGCCCTCAACACTTTCTCAAGGTGCTGTAAATGTTCCTCCCAGCTGGAACTGAACACAGCAATGTCATCCAGGTAGGCGGCACTGAAATCCTCCAGCCCGGCCAACACCTGATTGACCAACCTCTGAAAGGTGGCAGGGGCATTCTTCAACCCAAAGGGCATCACCCGGAATTGGTAATGACCTTCTGGGGTTGAGAATGCTGATCTCTCCTTGGCCCCATCGGTTAAGGCAATCTGCCAGTACCCAGACGTCAAATCAAACGTGCTGAGGAACCGGGCAGCTCCCAACCGATCAATGAGCTCATCAGCTCTGGGGATGGGGTGCGCGTCAGTCCTGGTGACGGCATTGAGCCCACGGTAGTCCACACAAAACCGGAGTTCTGGAGTGGCACCGGGCGCCGCAGCCTTTGGGACCAAGACCACTGGGCTGGCCCAAGGACTGGAGGAGGGCTCAATCACCCCTAACGCCAACATCTTAGAGACCTCCTCCTTGATGCTGGCTCTGACCCGGTCAGTCAACCTGTAAATCTTGTGCTTCACAGGATGGCTGTCACCGGTGTCCACGTCATGGGTACACCAGTGAGTAACACCGGGGGTCAGAGAGAACAGTGGGGCGAACTGTCCCAACAACTGGCGACAGTCCCCTGCTGCTCCTGAGTCAGAGTAGGGGAGAGGATCACACCCTCTACTGACCCATCATGCTCCTTGGTAGACAGGAGGTCAGGGAGGTGCTCGCTCTCCTCTTCCACCCCATCATCTGTCGCCAAGAGCATACTCACTTCGGACCTCTCGAAGTGGGGCTTGAGGCGGTTCACGTGAAGGACCCTCAAAGGGTTCCTTGGAGCCTGCAAATCCACCAGGTAGGTGACGTCACTTTTGCGCTCCTTTACCTCATATGGCCCAGTCCACTTGTCCTGCAAGGCACAAGGTGCTACTGGGGCCATGACCCACACTTTTTGCCCAGGTTGAAATTCGACCAGAGTGGCATTCTGGTCATACCATCTCTTCATTTCTTCCTGGCTTGCTTCTAGGTTCGCCTGAGCGAGTTTCCTGAAGCGGGCAGTTTGGTTTCTAAAGGCCAGCATGTAGCTAAATACATCCTGGGGAGTTTTCCTGGGAGCTGCCTCCCAGCCTTCCTTTACCAAACTCAGAGGTCCTCTGACAGGGTGGCCATACAGGAGCTCAAAGGGGCTGTACCCAAGAGACTTCTGAGGCACCTCCCTGTACGCAAAGAGTAGGCATGGCAA
The DNA here is from genome assembly GCA_963921515.1 of Calotriton arnoldi. NCBI lineage: Eukaryota > Metazoa > Chordata > Amphibia > Caudata > Salamandridae > Calotriton > Calotriton arnoldi. The sequence continues at coordinate 673,011 of CAWUFW010008144.1, forward strand.
GAGGACGTCCCACTTACGCCTCATGGGTTCTGTTAGACCCTTGATCATGCCTTTCAAGGTCTGGTTGAATCTCTCCACCAGACCGTTTCCTGTGGGTGGTAAGGAGTGGTGAACTTGTAGGTTACACCACACTCCTTCCACAGGGATGTCATATACTTCGATATGAAATTGGTCCCCCTATCAGAAACCACCTCTCTGGGGAATCCCACACGGGAAAAGATCCCCATTAACGCCCGGCCCACCACTGGCGCCGTCGTTGTCCTGAGAGGGATTGCCTCCGGGTACCGGGTGGCATGGTCCACCAAGACCAGGATGTACCTGTTGCCCATGGCTGTCTTGGGATCCAGTGGCCCCACAATATCCATCCCTACCCTTTCAAATGGTGTTCCAACAACAGGAAAAGGTTGGAGAGGAGCTTTGACCTTCCTCCCACTCTTACCACTTGCCTGGCAAGTTTGGCAAGACCTACAGTGTGCATCTGACTGCCTTCGCATTTGGGGCCAAAAGAAGTGGGTGACAAGCCTGTCAAAGGTCTTGTCCTGCCCCAAATGTCCTGCCAAAGGCACGTCATGAGCCAGACCCAGTAGGAAGGTCCTGAAGCGCTGGGGTACCACCAGCACACGGGCTGACCCAGGCTCAGCAACCTTAGGCTCACTGTATAGGAGACCACTCTCCCAGTAGATCAGATGTGACCCGGACTGATTGCCAGCTGCCTGGTCTGCAGCCTGCCGCCGCAGACCCTCCAGAGTAGGGCACTCGCTCTGCTCCCTGCAGAACTCCTCCCTGGTGGGACCCCCTTCTTGCTGCCAATGGGTCAGCTCAGAGATGTCTCCCAGTTCGGCTACCTGTTCCCCTGTAGGCACCGGGGCGTCCCCTCGAGGTCCGCCTCCTCCCGGTCCGTGGGAACTTCGGGGGCTGGTTTCCCGCGCCCCTGCCCTTTCTCTTGGCAGGGACTTGGGCCACTGTTTCAGGCTCCAAGTCCTCTTGATCACCCTTTCTGGCTGCCATTGACCGAGTAGACACGCATGCCCACTCTGGCAACCCAAGCATCTCCAAGTGAGACCTGAGCTCAACCTCCTTCCATGAGGACTGCTCCAGGTCGTTTCCTAGCAGACAATCTACAGGCATGGTAGGGCTCACAACCACTCTCAAGGGACCTGAGACCCCCCATTCAAAGGGAACCTGCGCCACCATACATTGGCGCTCTGAGTTGTCGACAGCAACTACTTGGTGGAATGCTCCTGGGACTACTTGCTTCTCAGACACCAGGTGACACCAGACTGAGGTCACACTGGCTCCAGTATCTCTGAGAGCCTCTACCCTGTTCCCATTAATGGTCACCCAGGTGCTATATTTCTTTGTGTTAGGGGCACCTGGTTTCCTGGGACCATCTCACTGTCCCCTAGTGAGACAAGGGTCATTTCTGCGGGATCCCCACCCTCCTGTGGGCACCCCTCCTCCCCAAGCGCTACACTAGCCAACACTTTGGATTGTCCACCGGTGGGTGGCTGTGTCCCCTTCAAGCACTTGGGGTCCCCTTAAAGTGACCTACCTGGTCACATGCATAACACTTGTGGGGCCGGTCTCAACAGGCTTCCCTGTAGAGACCCCTTTCTTCTTATCACCGGGGGCTGGGAACCTTTACCCTGGGTACTAGTTTGGGGCCCTTTAGAGAACTCCTGTGCTTTACCCTTGTCCCCTCCACCTTTCTGCTGGGGACCCTGCCCACCTTTGGCTGAGTCTCCCCCAAACGCTTTCTTGTGGACCCTGGTACTCACCCAGCGGTCCGCTTCCATAGCAAGCTTCCTGGGGTCAGTTAGCTTACTATCAACTAGGTGCTGGCACAGATCTGCAAAACATAGACTAGACAAGTGCTCCCATGCAATCAAGTTGTAGAGCCCCTGAAAATCTGTTACACTACTGCCCTTCACCCAACCATCCAGAGACCTGCAGAACACATCCACACATTCCAACCAAGTGTTGGCATCAGACTTCTTACTGGACCTGAACTGATCCCTGTACTTTTCAGGAGTAAGACCATACTTCGTGAGAAGGGCATCCTTCATGTCAGCATAGGTGAGGTGATACCCCTTACCCAAAGCTATCAGAGCATCCCTTGCTTCTTCAGGGAAAAGTGGCCACAATCCTGCTCCCCCATTCTCCTCAGGGACCCCATTCATGTGTATGTCTGCCTCATAACCCTGAAACCACCTTTGTATGTCATCCCCCTTCTTGAACTCCTTGCCTACGTTCTTGGGAATGTGCACAATCCTGTCGGCCTTTCTGGACGAATTGCTGCCACCATCTGAGCCTGACTTACTCCTAAGTTCTAGCTCCTTCAGTTCTCTCTCATGCTCTAAGAGCATCTTCCTCTCCTCTATGGCCAATCTCTTCTCCTCCCGCTCACTCTCCAGCCTGAGCTTCTGCAGCTCAAACTGCCTTGCCTCCCGCCTGTCCTCCAGCTCCTCTGGGGACAGACTGCTGCTGCCTGACCTGGCGGGTTCCCCCTACCCAAAAGCACATCCACCCTGGAAATAGGCTCCTCCACCTCCTCACTGAGATCACCAGGCTGCCCATTGGCATGTCTGGCTGCTACCCAGGCCCTCAGCGCCTTTTGTAGCTCCTCCTTCCTTGTGAGGCCTTTAATTTGGACTTTCAGGTTTTTACAAATCGCTCGTAACTCCTTTACGGCGTAGGATTCCAACCTGTCCTCCTCAAAGATAACTTCCAGAGATGCAACGGATGATGCAATTGATTCAGGCATGACAAAAGTCGTGAGTTAAAAACTGGCAAGATCAAAAATAGGCCAAAAGAAAAAGAACCAGTATGTGGTACGTAATGGTCTGCGATATGGTAGTAGTGCACACCAATCACTGTAAGTCAAGTGCAAACACAAGTCCTATCCTCACCGCTGACAACCAATGTTAGAAATGGGATCTCTAGTTGGCAAGGGCTTGCACCTTTGTCCAAGTAGGGACCCTTCTTCCTAGTCAGGGTAAGGGTTGTTACACTCGTGAAGTAACCCCTGCTCACCCTCGTGGTAGCTTGGCACGAGCAGTCAGGCTTAATTCAGAGGCAGGTTGTAAAGCATTTGCACATAACCAACAGTAATACAGTGTAAGCACTACAAACGGACACCACACCAGTTTAGAAAAATAACCAATATTTTATATACTCAAGACAAGACCAATTACGACAAAAATCCACAATACTATACTTTAAAAATGAATGCTTGATACGGTAACTTCTTCTTTGCAGGAATAGCACAACAGCAAAGTTCGTACGAGTCGGTAGCTCCGTCCGAGCCTACCGTGATGCTGAAAACCACAGAGTCTAACAGTTCCAGCCGACCGCGTCGATACGGGCCAGCAGAGTCATGAACAGACTCGGTTACAGTACCTTTCTCGTTGTGGCTGGTACGGAGTGTACGAGCCGGTCGGCGTTCGTCGCGGTTGCGGTGCAAGACGGAGCGATGCAAGGTGCGGTGTCCCTCGATGCGGTGCAGGCAGCGGCTCGATGAGCGTCGTGCAGACGGAGTCGGTGAGTCCAAGGCGTGCGATGCAGGGTGAGACGATGCTCGATGCGGTGCTGACAGGTTGCGATGCAGGCGACCTAGCCGGAGTGCGGGAGCTGGCGTCGGACAGCGGTGCGAGTCGGAGCGGTGCGTCGCAGACGTGCGAGCGGTGCCCCAAATGCGGTGCGGTCTCGACTCTTGAGCCAGTTGCAGCGACCGCGTCGGTCGGGTCCGGTTGGTTCAGTGAAGCGATGCGATGCGAACTGCGGTGCCCACAGGTCACGGTGCAAGCAGCGGCTCGATGTTGGCGGCGTTGGACGTCGCCCACGGTGAGACCAGGGTTGCGATGCGAAGCGGGGCGAAGCGGTCTGCGGTGCAAACAGGTCACCGGCCAGGGATGGATTCGGTTGACGGAGTCGGTTGCAGTTCCCTTCCTCTGTGGCAACTGAAACAGCGTTCCAGAAGCGGTACCCAGAGGCTTGTGAAGTCTTTGTAGTCCCTGAGACTTCTTAACAGGAGGCCAGCTCGGTTTCAGGCCCTTGGAGATACTCAGCACAAGTTTGTAGAAAGTTCAGTCCTTTCACTGCCCAAGGCAGAAGCAGCAGCTGCAGGCCAACCCAACAAAGCAACAACACAGCAAAGGGGCAGTACTCCTCCTGGCAGCCCTTCCAGCTCTTCGTCTTGGCAGGTTCCTTGATTCCAGCGAGATCTAAAATCATGGGGTCAGGGCACCAATATTTATATCCCAAATTCCTTTGTTCTCTGAAGGCAGAGAGGCCTTTGCCTAGTCCAAACCAGTTCTGGAGCACTTTGTTGACTAGTCTCCGTCCCTTCTTTCAGTGAGTAGGCCAGGGACATCAGACGCACCACAGGAGGTGGAGCCAGCATTGTGGAAGGAAGGCACTGTCCTATTCAGGACCCAGGTGTGACCCCTCCCACCCATCTACATGTAGATCTTGCTATTCAGCCCTGTGCTGACTCACCCTGTCTCCTGGCATCCCCCAGCCCCTGTCACTCACACTCCAGACAAGGAATACACAACCTCACAGAGGCAGGCTTGGATGGTTAGACAAGAAAATACCCACTTTCTAAAAGTGGTATTTTCAAACACAGAATGTTAAAACCAACTTCACTAAAAGCTGCATTTTATCATTCTGAGTCCAGGCATACTAAACTCGAATTTCTACCATGTTCCCGGGTCAGTTAGGATTATAAGCTGTAATAATCAAAACTGCCCGTTCTGGCCTAGGGGGAACAGGTAGCCTTGCAATAGTGAAAAACGAACTAGGCTGTAATTCACTATCAGGACATGCCGCACACACCCGGGCATGTCCTACCTTTCGCGTACAACGCACCCTGCCCACAGGGGTACCTTGGGCCTACCTTAGGGGTGACTAACATGTAGCAAAGGGAAGGTTTAGGGACTTACAAGTGTGTGCACTTGCCAAGTCGACATGGCAGCCCCAGGCTGCGCACAGGCTCTGCGGTGGCAGGCCCGAGTTACACTTTACGGGCTGTTTGCGTGGGTGGCACAATCCAGTGCTGCAGCCCACCAACAGCATTTGGTCTATAGGCCCTGGCACTCGCAGTGCACTTTACAAGGGTCTGACAGATAAACCAAATAGGCCAATCATGGAAACACCAATCCATAACACATTTTATACAGGAGCACTTGCACTTTCCCACTGGACCGCAGTGAGGAAAGTGCGCAGAATCATTACACCAGCAAAAACAGAGTCAAAACCGGGAGGTCAGAAAGCAAAAAGTCAGGGGAAACACGCCAAAAGATGCCAAGTCTAACAAGGACACATTTTCAAAAACACAATCAGAGATAAACAATCACAATGAACACAAAAGTCAATGTGTAGTAGCATTCCCTGAGAGGGAAATACCGCACATCAATGAACAACAGATGTAAAAAAGTAAAACAGTATATGGCGTAGAAGTTAAACAAGACAGCTGTAAGTACAGCAGGGTGCTTAGCTAGCTTCAGTCACCCACTACCCAAGGGTGCCAATCGCATGTGAAACATGCACATAAATAACCAAAAATAAAGCTAATACAGCACACCAATCATAAGTTCTAATTGATCTAATAAATCAAACTGTATTGCAGAGTGGCTAGTAATCAATACTGTAATTCTTTAGTCCATATAGTCCTTTGATTTCTTGTGCCCCATATACAGCACATAAAAGATTTTCCAAAGCAACTTATTCGTAGAAAACGTTTCTTTTATTGATTTTTTCTTTTTCTTAATGCTGCTGGGAATTGGCATTAAGAAAAAGAAAAAATCAATCAAAAAAACGTTTTCTACGAATAAGTTGCTTTGGAAAATCTTTTATGTGCTGTATATGGGGCACAAGAAATCAAAGGACTATATGGACTAAAGAATTACAGTATTGATTACTAGCCACTCGCAATACAGTTTGATTTATTAGATCAATTAGAACTTATGATTGGTGTGCTGTATTAGCTTTATTTTTTGGTTACAAAAGTCAATGTGTCAAAACTGCTCACTGTGCCACTGGATTCAAGCTAGCCTGGCTGAAGAAGGGTGACATACCCTGAAACCGGTCCCAGGATGCTTGTTTCCGGTCCAGGGAGGACCTGGCCTGGCAGTTCGGTCTGGACTGTTTCCATGGGGCACAGGGTCAAGACTGATTTGCATATGGCTGGGTCCAAACTGGGGTGGCGTAGTGGGCAAAAGAACAATGGATTTAACCCAGATCTTGTGACTGGGGGAGAATGTTTGCATTGTCAGCATTCCGTCCATCATTTGTTTGTCAAAACTGTGATCCGCAAAGACCTGAGGCCTGGATTTCCCTGAACTTGCTTATGCTTTATATAATATACCAAAATGAGGTATATCATTCAAAGAGTCCACAGGTTCCCATATGAGTGCACAGGGGCGTGCTCTAGCAATCCCAAGATGCTCTTCTAGGGGTTAGTGTGGTCGAGTAGCCTTAGGCTTATCAGAGAGGACTGTTAGACTTCCGCTAATACACACAATAGTCAATAATTGTGGCACACGACTGAATAAGGAGATCCACACTAATTTATTAAAAAAACGTGCATCTTTATACAAGTTTAGGCACTAGAATCAATATGATCAGGTAAGTACGTTTTGCAAGAGAAATACTTTACATTTTAAAAAGTCGACATTTTTCAGAAGCTGCAACATTATCCTATTGGAGTTAAAACAAGTACGGTATTCAGGTACAGTACAGCAACTTACAAGACCAATCTCGGTGACTTAAGATGATTATTGGGCAAGGTCCAAGGCAGCACCAGCAGGTCACTTCCAGAGGCACTAGGGCGGCCGGGTGTAGGGGGACAATACAGCGTTGGGTGCCCAATGTTAGTCTAGGGGGGTCGGCCTTCGTGAAAAGAGGCTGCAGGTTTTGACTGAGAGGCCAGTCGGGCTGAACCAACAGGAGGGTTCAAATCTTGTGATGCAGGGGATGTGGGGACAACAGTCGTCCTCTTCTCCTCTTGCTGGGGCAGCCGGGTGCAGAGGATCTTTGAGATGGCAGGTTTCTTCGTCCTGTAGCACTCACTGTTGAGGGGGCCCGCCAGCAGACCAAGGTGAACTCTGTCTCTGGAGGGCTTGGGGACTACGCTAACACTGTTGGCCTACTTCAACATGGGATGGGGGGCTCAGGTGCAGTGGTGCTTGGTGGCGTCTGGGTTTGGCAGTTCCGGAGTCCTCACAGTTCTCCTTGGGGTGCCTGCAAGACGCAGGGGAGCAGTTCCGCTGCTCCACAGGAGCTCTTGAGTCTTTATTAAAGGCAGGCCATCCCCTCAGGCTTTGGAAGCATGACAGATGCAGGACGAGATGTCTTTGGTGCAGGTTCGATGGGGAACAGCAGACAGGTCAGGAGGCTGGTGCCAGGTCAGATGCTCTTTGCCAGTCTTCTGCTTTCGCAGCTTTTCAATGTTCTTCTTCTTCGTAGGTCATCAGGGTCTGCTTTTCTGGTGCCAGGGACTCCCCTAAATAATGGATTTAAGGGGGTTAGAGGAGTGTAGGGTAGTAGCCAATGGGCTACCTATCCCTGGGTCACTACGCCCCTATATGACCACTTCCTGTGGGAAGTGGGCATAAGCCTGACCCAGAGTTTCTAAATTTGCCATCACCAAAATGGCTAACTCTGAAAAGTTGCCTTCATTTCAGGCAGCCCAACTGAGGGACGGTGCTGGCCTGAGGGTGGACATGCCTACCTGACTAGCTAATTTTCCCACCTGTCCAGGTGCCAAAGGGCTCTGGGCAAAGGGGGTCAGCTTCCTCCCCTCTGAGAGAAACCATATTTACCTACCAAAGGCAGTTGGCTCTTTGAAGCTCCACTGCTTTGGAATGCTAATCTGCAGGTCATCCTATGGGAGAGGGTGTAGGCATCTACGGCCCTAGCAGGCTTGGCTGCTGGCCTCCTGAGAGCAAAGGACCTCGCCCTTGGGTGTCAGAAACTTGTATTTGGTGGCAGGCTGGTGAAAAACAGTCAGTCAGTACACCAGGAGCTGGCAGATTTTCTGGGGGCACATCTAAGGTGCCCTCTGGGTGTATGTATCAAAATATCCAACACTGGCATCAGTGGAGGTTCATTAATTTGAGATGTTTAATACCAAACATACCTATTTTCAGTGAAGCCACCATATAGCAGGGGAACTCTTTTTCACTAGTGTCCAGCATATGTACTCAAAATGGCTTCCCTGTTCACTTGTACTGGCAGCAATAGAGCTGACCAGCACACGGGCATATCTCCCTGTGCAGATGTGTCCTCACATGTAGGATAGTGCACCCTCCCTTAGGGCTGTAATGCCTGCCGTATGGGTGAGTTGCTTATACTGCATCCAGTGTTTGTGGGCATGGCACACAGGGATGTGTGCCATTTCGTGTTTTCACTTTGGTCTGCACCAAGATATGCAGACTGCAGTGGCAGTCTGTTTGCACTTGGTGAGGGGTCCTTTAGGGGGGCACAATTCCTGCTGCAGCCCTTAAGGTCCCCCCTTATCCTCCTTGACCTAGGTACCAGGGGTACCACTTACTACGGACTTACAGGGAGTGCTAAAGGTATTGCCAGTTGGGGTACAATTGCACAGTTTTTGGGAAAGGGATCTGGCACTGGGTACCTGGTTAACAGGAACCAATTGCACTTCCAGTTGAAATCACATCAAATACCAGACAAAACGTGGGGGTGTCCATGTCAAAAAGGGCACTTTTACACCCTTCCCATAAAAATGTCCAGCACATACTTTTTTCCTCATTACATCAATAGTTGGTTGAACAGTTAATGTGATAATATGTAAAGAGATACTTACACTCATGTGAAGACATCCTGATGCAAGTCAACTCCTTCCTCCTCACCACTATCATCTTCATTTGGCATTTCAGGAACCTCACCCGGTGACTCTTCATGGTCTTCATATTCTGCAATGTAAGGCTATGTTGTGCAGCATGCAGCAGGTGATGGTGATTTGGCACACCTTATCGGGTGAGTAGAGGAGGGCTCCATCAGTCTTGTCCAGACAGTGTAATCTGGCTCCGTGTTCTTCCATGTGCCTCATTGAAGTGGACTTTCCCTGGCATTGTTGGATTTCTCAGAGAAGCCAACAACCATGGTCGGTTAGGATAAGCTGAGTATCCTTAAATAAAAAAAAAGAGAAGAGCCAAGATATGTAACACCATTGCAGATGATTCACCCTGAAATTACCCAAACAATATTATGTCAGATTGTACTCACCAACAAGCCAGGCCCTCTCACGTCCAAGTTGTGACATTTGCAGGGGTATGCTGATGTTCCATAGTACAAAGGAATCATGGGCTGAGCCGCGGAACTGCGCACAGACACTTGTGATGTACAAATCAGCTTAGCAAACAACTTGCACATTGATTGAATGGAAGTGCTTCCGAATCCAGTAGACTCGTTCCCTGCTGTGTGGTGGAACTAAGTTTTTATGTGTGCCATCAATTGCTCCAACCACGTGTGGTGGGCGACCCAAAGCAAAGAAATCGCCCTTCACATTCGCTAAATCCTCATGTCGTGGAAACTGGATAAAGCTGTAGATGTGTCTCATCATTGACAAAAGAACTTCTTGTAGCACACCACTGAAAGTTGGCTGTGACATTCCACCAGATACTGCCACAGTATATTGGAATGATCCTGTGGCCACAAATGAAGTACTGCTGTGAGTTTGATTATTGGTATAATAGATGTGGTATTTCTGGTGAGAAGCAGAAGATCTGGCTGCAGCTGATGACATAAATCCAGTATAGTTTACCTATTCAGTGTGAACTTTTTGATAATATCCCGTTCTTCCATGGTGGCAAGGTCTGGAAATGGGCTGTCATCTCCTCACTCACTCAGGGTTGAAATGTCTGCATTGGAAGAATTATGAACATTTTTAAACATTTTCCACATATTTATTTTTGATTACTAACACAAATGTAATGTTGTGCTATAAATATATGTGGTTTCACAATATATTTTAATCTAACATTTGTTTTTGTCATTTGTACTTCACAAATGTCATTTGTAGCTGTCAATATTTTAAATATGAAAGAATCTGTAAATAATACATTTCTAATGCATTATTTACAAATTCTTTTTTCATCCAAAATACCGTCAACTGAGGTTTAAACAGCACCAGGCAACTATCGCTTGTTCTCAGCAGTTCGAAGAAAGCTCACTTGCCTCCTAACATTGCAACCATGAGGACCTCTTCCACATTTGCTGCCATTTGTGAACTCTAGGAGTAATGATGCTAGGTCGAGCAGGTGAGAGGGCCCCTGCCTTCTCACCAGCTGAGCTGGATTTGCTGACAAAGGAGGTCCTGTCCCTGCATAGTTAGCTCTGTGGCTTTCCAGAGGAACAGGTACATATTTAAAATGTATATGCGAATCTGTCTAACTGTTTCTTCCCATTAACACAGGCTACAATGTCCCTTTGAGTCCCTGAGTGAAGTATAGTGATCGATGTGAAGTGTCATACATTTTTTTCCTTACATAGGGCAATGATGTTGGGGATTTGTAAGCACGTTACAAAGTAAAAAAAAAAAAAACATTTAGTATGCATTGTGAGTTTAAAGCCTTAGATTCTATTTGGTGTGTATGTAGAGATATATCTATTTTTATGTTTGAATTACATTTGAAACATAAACATCTCACTTTATATACATTAGAAAACACATTATATTGTCTTTACAAGTGTACATATATATGTTTTCGGTACAAACCAAATGAAAATGATGTTTGCTATGTGTATCGTCCCAGAAATCACTCAGCCTGATCAGAGGTCTCCAAACAGCTGAATGGTAGTTACCAGTCGCTCTCAGACCCCTTCAGAGTAGCACACAGCCTTGGGGTCAGTTATTAGATGGGCACAAGGTCATTTTTTCAAATATAAATTAAGGGAAGGCTGATTTAATTTGACGTCATGAACATCAGGCCGCAGATAGCAGGGCCTGACAATGAGCAGTGCTCAGTCAGAATCATGGCCTGGCTGGGGCCACATCTGTCATAAAAAAATATTTCCTTGTCATCTCAAATTTGGAAGTGTGCACAAAAATATGCCCTTTAAAACTTTTAAATGAACGAGAATTGAAATGGAGAGTTACCTAACTTCTTGAGCTAATACTTAATTTCATTTTACTCCCATGTCAAAGTATTTGATTTCCAAACGGCCGGTCCCTTACTCCCAGTGGCCAGTATTCACTGTGCCATAAGTATTTATGCAAGATACAGTCCTTTTTAACATGTGAGAAATTTAAAGTGCAGAAAAATGTTCCATGATATTTAGGGGCCGATTACGATGTCAGTCGGAAAGGCTCCGAACTGTATTCTGTTTGTCTTAATCCGTGTCAGAAGCCTTGTTTCCGACGACTCTTAAACATTTTTGACCGACCGATTATGATGGTTGGAAACCATTCAGACTGTCTGACTCATTTCTGACTCGGATCCGAACGGCATTCGGAGACACCAAGTCGGTCGGAGCTGACTCTAACGTCTCTATGGACCACGTTACCGACCGAGCGATTACGATGTCGGATTCGGACAGCCTTTCCGAATCGGTCTGTCCGACACAGATCGGCTGTCGGAATCTGACTTTTGGGGGCTGTAGCAGGCCCCTCTTCACCCGGAGGCCTCCGGTTGGGGGCCGTGGGGTTACCCAAGGGACCCCCCTGTAAAACCCATGCACAGTGTGGCAGGCACCACGGGGTGCCCGCCACATGGTGCAAGGTTTTCTGCAACCACCCCTTTTTTCAATGGGAGCCTGTGTTGTCGGTCAGAACACAATCTCCCATTGAAGTCAATGGGAGTCCGACCGAACGGTGTTTGGAAACATCGTAATCGGTCGGTCGAACTCCCCGAATCCGAGTCGGTTGGAAACCATTCCAAGATTGAGTCGGTCGGAATGCTTTCCGACCGACATCGTAATGAGGTCCTAAGTATTTAGTAGAATATTTCTCTGCACTTTTAAATTCCCCCAGTTCAAAACGACATGCAAGTGTTTGTTTGTGTCATCCATGTAACTGTGCTACTTATGGCAAAAGGTGTGTCCTTTGCTACAAGTAAATACCACACAGACTCTGTCACCCATACAATTATATCCCATTCATACGTACACATGTTCAGACATCTCCAAAGAGCAGGCTCTCACGGACACACACCCATGGCAGCCCTTTCATAGTGCCCTCAGTCAGAGTATGTAGTTCAAACCAGAGTATCTGGCCATATAAGCTTTAGGCATCAAGTCAGTGAAGCTGGCCATGAAGGTGTCTGGTAACAATGCACAATTTTTTTGTTTGACCTTCAGTAGTTCACAATGTTTTACACTGATCATAAGTAGCTCACATCACAGAAAATGTAGGAGCCCCATGGGCTAGATGATGTCACTAGCCTGGATTATTGATTTTAGGGCATGACAAGAGATGAGGGTAGTCAACAGGTCACTACAAAACTGTGTATTAATATATATGTTTTGGTCCGCATGTGAAAATACAAATGTTGTATGGTAAATTATGAGTCATGCTTGTGATAGATGTAGTAAAATTGTGTTACATCAATACAGACCAACAAATTCCTGTATTTATACAGGTCAATGCCCTTCAGAAGTCGGATATCTGGAAGGCCATCGCTAGAAAGGTGCAGACCCTAGGGGTCTACAAGCCGTGCAGTCTACCTTGCAGTAAGAGGTGGGAGGACCTACGATGCTGGACCTGAAAGTCAGTCAAAGTCCAACTCGGACAGTCCTCCCAACGTGGGAAGCACATGTGCCTCACCCTGACCCCCTAATGGCCTGCATTCTTGTGGTGGCCTATCCCCAGCTTGATGGACAGTTGAGAGCCCAACAGCAGCATGAAGAGGGTGAGTTCTTATTTGAGTTTCACATGTTACATTACTAATTTTTGGTTACAGCCAGGATTTTTCCCTTCAATATAAAGGGTGACTCATATCCAATGCTCAGAAAGAGTTCTTGAAGGTGTAAGTTTTGCACAATATGTATGATGAAGTGCTTTGTCTATTAATTTGTTGGAAAGGATCCCACCTGATTCCTGTTCACTATGAAAGGACTGTTCTTAGCAAACAAATGGCTGTATAAACTACACTTACACATCAGGATGTTTGATGTCATGAGGGACAGTTGTACCAAACAGGCCACTAGTCTTTGTTGTGTCAGGTGCGATGCTCCTTCACTATTGTGGTTGATGTAATGGTAGACCAATTACATGTGACATAGCATACCATGCACTTATGATACAGTGGATGTGCCAAATGTCACATTGGTAAGTTAGGATTTTACACAAACAAGAGTGAGAATGTGAGCCAGAAACACTAGTCACATCTGAATGAATGGCTACATTTTGGAGTCTCAAGAATCAAAAGAGGGAGGGAGAAGTTAAAGTTCCACTCAACTTCCCTTAAATGAACATGTAAAATCAAAAGGAGTGGAAGATTTGTGTTGAGACAGGGGTGGGGAAGGGGTGGGGAGGGAAACACCAAAATTGTTGTGAGACCCTCAACAGTGTTGTTCCCCCAAAGGGATATCTCCTTTTGGCGTACTTATCCTCTGATCGTTACATTATTGGGTCTTTTTCTCCACCAGGAGTGATTGTCTCTTGAATCTGAGACCATACGGAATCCGCCATGTGATAAAAAAAAGAAGGTTTAGAAATACCTCCTACCTTTACAAAGAATATATTTTGTTAAGAGGATCAAAGGTAGTGGTGTGATTAAAAATGTGGGATGTGAAAAGAGAGATATTAGGTGTCTCTCACATCTATCTCTGGAAGAACCAGGTATCAGCCAACTTTTCTCCCTATGGGTCGATGGCTTTCGTCAGGACTGAAAGGTTGTTTTATAGGATCCCTTCATGAAGTCAAATTAAATCAAATCAAATGGGACACTTTCCCTCCAACTTTTGAAGTTTTTTCTTCTTTATTGGACATATGGGACTCTTTGTCCAGTCCTAGAAGGAGGCACAAAGACATCGAGAACAATGTCTTATGTAATCCTTTGGGGGTTGTACGTCTATGTGAGCAAATGTAATAATTGCTCATGTATTCAAATACTAGGATGGATCTTGATTTGGTGGGCTCTATATGAAGTTTGGACAACTTATGCTGTGTTGATCTCACTGTATTTCGAAATGATAAGGAGTTTGAGTCTAGGTAGATGTAACATAGATCTACCTCTGGTTTCAGACCAAAGTATTCCACTGAAGCTACTCTTATAGGTGTCATGGACTACATTAAACTTTCCCGTTACAACAATAAGGTGGTGTTGTTAGTGCTGCTGGACTTGTCCGCAGCTTTGATACAGTGTCTCACCAAAAGTTACTCCATAGATTGAATGAGATTGGAATTCAGGGACTTGCTCTACAATGGCTTTCACGTTTTTTAGACCTTCTGCTCTCGCATCATGCCGCTCATGAAGGGGGTACCACAGGGCTCTTGTATTAGCCCTACCCTGTTCAATGTGTATATGGCCCCTCTTGCAAATATCATGAGAGATCATGGGTTCACTCCCTTTTCTTATGCGTATGATACCCAACTTCTTTTATGATTTGATTATAGTTCGGCCTCGACCAAATATCTCTTTGCTGATGGTATGCAAGCAATTTCTGGCTGGATGACGGAAAACTTCCTCCAGCTTAATGCCGATAAAGCAGAAATCTTATTATTCGGCAACATTCAAACTTTGTGGTCCTCAGATTGGTGGCCCCTTGATTTGGGCTTAGCCCGTACCCCTAAAATGGTGGCAAAAAACTTGAGCGTCCGTTTTGACCACTCTCTTACCATGAGAGATCAAGTAGCGGCCATCTCAGGCACTTGTTTTTACACATTGAGTCTTCTACAGAGAGTGTTCCATCTTCTTCCTCTATCGGTACGTATGACACTGATTCAAGCCTTTGTAATTAGTCACCTCGATTATTGTAACGCCCTTCTAGCGGCGGCAAATGAAGCCTTGCTGAATAGGCTGCAGGTGGTTCAGAACATGGCAGCCAGTTTGGCCCTTAAAATGCCACCTAGAACAGCCTCCCTCCCTTTGCAGAGGCGTCTGCATTGGCTACCCAACCGCCAAAGAATTAAATTCAAAATCTGCTGTTTTGTCCATAAAGCACTTGATGGCAGAGGTCCAAGCTACCTTGCGGAAAAACGTATTTGCTATCAACCTGGCAGATCTCTTCGTTCAGGGGAGAAGGCTCTTCTTGTTATACCCCGTTACAGGAAACTCCGTGCTGGGGGCAAAGCTTTTTCTTAAATTGCCCCACGGCACTGGAAGTCACTACCTGTACATCTACGTAAGTGCTCACATTTTCTTCATTTCAGGAAACTCCTGAAAACAGAACTCTTCAGTAACTGATCCTACTGGCCAAGCATTCCTGTACCTTTAGCGTGGAGATACCCCTTCTAGGGCGATTCCGGTGCTTTACAAATTCCATCATTCATTTCTTCATTCATTCATCCCATATGGTCTCAGATTCGAGAGACAATCCCTCCTGGTGGAGGAAAAGACCCAATGATATAAAGATCAGTGGCTAAGTACGCCAACGGGAGATATGCCTTTGGCGGAACTACATTTTGGACTTCACACATATCCCAATTGTGTTTAGCAACAGATATACTGTTTTAAACATGTTAAAAGTGACAGATTTGCATGATGTCTTACTCCTTCACAAATGTGTCTGTAAGCCAGTGTGTTTTTGTATAAATACTTGTGATAGGCATACCATTTTTGTAGAAACACAGACAGAACTGCGTACACAATGGTGACAGAGTAACACATACCTCAAACCATTTTTCACAGTCCTTTGTTATGTCCAGATGATGGAGAAAAATGGGATACTTGAAGGGATTTTGGCATATTTCATGTTCAGTCACACATATGTTGGAGTTCCTATCTTGAAGACTTAAAATCAGGACCAACTCATGATTCATTTGGGAAATTGTCTAATGCATCAAGGTGTATCTGTTTCATCTTGTGAATTGCATTTTATTCTTTGATGTGGGTATCATATGTGAATCAGTTTATGTTACATTTGCTGTGATGTGGTACCACTTTTGTCTAAGGTGAAAGCCACCGTATCTTGTTTAACAATTTCACAATGGTGAGACAACCTTGAGATAATTTGAGATATTTTGGAGTCAAATATGCATAAGTAGTTGTTCTGTCCTAAAGTGGATTAGAAATGTATCAAGCCCTATTTATTTACTTATGCTAGTGTAGTCATTTGTCAATCCACAATGACAATATGCCTAGATTTCTTTAACAGCTTAGGTAAATACATAGTGTGTGATACATTGATAAGCTACTTCAGTACTGAAACCATATAATATCTTGTACATTTGTACTTTACTTGAGTTACTTGAGGAGAGTGTTACCATTGTGAACTGGCCAAACAAAGGAGACAGGCTTTCAGTTTCTACAACTATTGGTACAACATTGCAGTATTTGTTGACATGCATTGATTCATATTTTACTTTTAGTGTCTGCCATTAATGTAGCATTTTTGACATTGTACAAACAGTGTCCAAAGGTATTTTGGTGTATATCCTTTTTGGTGACATACATTCACTATTCTGGAGAACAAAGGCCAACCATTCAGAGGTGTTCAACAGTTCCTTTAGAGAAATAAATATTGTTAAGTGACAGACAAGATCATATATGATGTAGAAGCTATCATGGGAAATTACAAAACTGTGACCAAATGGTTTCAGAAGATGTTCTGTACTTGCATGAGATGATGATGTAAAGAACCTGAGTTTGTGAGCCTTGAAGTAGGTGCAATATGAAAACTAGGAAAATGTTTTGTGCTCAAATTTATTGATCAATTGTATTCACACAGCTACAATAAAACTGTTGTATATGTCTTTTTGGCATCATCCAGAGAAGGCAAAGGAGACATTGGCCACGTAGGCGGGGTAGCAGCTGGTCACCTTGTCTCAGCTGGTGAGACAACCGACACCGAAGGACACAGTGACACGGAGGGTGAGGTGACTGGCATGGAGTCCACCAGCTCAACATCTTCTTCAGTGGCCTCCCCAAGCAACCGATCCCTAGTAGCGGCAGACCCTACTGCTCCAGTTACACCTGCATCCGTATCCACCACCCATATATCCATCTCTACCCTCCCTCTTGATCCCTCCCAGTTGGCCATCCCTGCCCCCCCTAAAAGGACTCGGGTCTCTTTTGTCACAGGTGCCTCACCCCTGCCCCTGTCCCCCCAGGCTGCGCTGATTGAGGAGGCTATTGACCGCTGTAGGCCAGACTGAACTCCTGAATGCCATCCAGGGGCTTAGCTGTCATATGCAACAAATGCTAACTTATCTGGTAGGCATTCATAGTGGTATGTCTGGCCTACAGCGGTCTTTTCAAGGTCTGGCCTCCTCACTGACCGCTGCCTTCCAACCATCCTAACCTTGTGCTCCTCCTCCTGTACCTTCTCCATCCCAATTCCCTATTCTCAACCATGTCCCAAGCACACTCACACCTTTGAACGCACCCACTCCAACACACATAAGCAGCACACACACATACACACAGAGACAGCAAAAAACATAGGCACACCCAAATTTACAGACACCACACCCACATGCACCACCACCAGCACACATAGACACCGTACCCACCACCACACCCTCATGCACCACCAGCACACCCACAGAAACTGCACTCACCACGACACACACATGCATCACCACCAGCACACCCACAGACACTGTACCCACAACCACACCCACATGCACCACCATCAGCACACCCACAGACACCGCACACACCACCACAGACGCATGCACCACCAGCACACCTATAGACATCGCACCCACCACTTCACCCACATGCACATGCACCACCACCAGCACACCCACAGACACTGCATCCACAACCCCACACATGCACTACTCCCACCACCAGCACACCCACAGACACTGCACCCACCACCACACCCACATGCACCAACCCCACCACCAGCACACCCATAGATACCACACCTACCACCACACCCACATGCACCACCACATCCACATGCACCACAACCATACCCAGCACCTCCACAGCACACCCATCCACACACACATTAGAATCCACACCTACAAAACACTAACACCCACACTCACCCACACAACAGACACCTAGGAAGCAACACACACCCAAATGTGCATGACATACACCAGACCCACAGGTACCTGCACCCTCAACAGACACATATACATCAGACACTGCTACTCCCTCTACCTCTCACATCCAACTCCCTGTCGAAATCCTGCCATTTTGCTATAGAAGATGTCTTTTTTGCCCTTGCCCTAACCCTTCCCAAACCACAACCTGACCTTACCATATGCAAAGCTACCCCTTCCACACCCCAACCCACCCCTTCCACAGCCCAACCCACCCCTCCCAAAACAGAAACCGCCCCTACTAAAACCAAATATACCTCTCCCAAACCCAAGATCACCCCTCCCAACCCCCACCTCACAAGTAAGATCTTTGAGGTGCCTTATCTGCCCACTAGATTCCCCTTCCTGATGAAGTTCCCCTTGGCAGTGAATTAGGAGGCAAGCTTTGTGCCACCGCACACCAGTGCACAGGACTTTGTAGAACCATTATGGGCTGCCATTTGGCTTTTGAAGTATATTGAGAGACTTATCTTATTGTTTGGAATAAATCCATAAATTTGATTTCACCTTAGTCCTGGCATCAACTTTCCTTTGCAATTATTTCATTCCAAGCAATGTTTCTGACTAAAATGTGAAGTACTTATTTTTCTTTACCATGATGGTAGGTAATGCAACAGATTTTTTAAATGTTTTAATGTCTACTTTGTTAAGTGCATACATTGTTTAACATAGTATGTGATGATCACTTGAATGTACATGCAGGCATTCATCATAAAAATGGCCACTTGCACCAACTAATTGATGTTTAAAAAATGTTGGGGATGTGCTACTACTGGTGTGTCAGTTCCACCTTGATTTCTGATCAGTATGAGCACATATGCCTTACACCTTATAACATATTGTAACTATTGAAATTGGATACCGTACAGGGCTTGCACTAGACAAGGGGAAATGTTAAATGGATGTATATGATGAATACTTCAAATTTGGGACTGACATTGATTTTACTGGTAATTTATAAGGTAAAGGTTGTGCCTTGTCTAGTTTAATTTCTACATCATGTTACACTGCACTTATCCCAATGATGTGTGTTGCACATAATTTTAATGTGACAATTTTCGAATTTTATTTAAACCGACCTGTATGGTGACTTTTTGATTTTCGATTTGATATCCTTTTTTGTGCATGTCCATTTTTTGAAGGCAGCTTGTACCACATTTATACATACAATGTTATCATACAAATTTCTTAAACATCAACATTAAGGGCATTTGCATTGCACATTGGTATGCTATTGCTTGTAAGAGAGATTTAAAAATGCATGAGTCCAATGCAAATGTTAACAGACAAGACAAAAGGCAACAGGTAAAAATGGAGCTTACCTTCCTTCGATTCTGTCCACTACGGTGTTGATTCTGTTTGTCATAAATCAGCAGCCGCAGGACTTGGAAAATCGGGTACGTGGTGATACAGGAAAGGTGAAGGTGAGGAAGGTTTTACCGCCACAGTCAAGTTGGTGGGAAGGCACATTGTGATTCGCCTGGCAGATAAACTGGTGGTCCTACCTCCGACAGCCACTTTTGCCTATTGAGCCATTGACACAGGTGAATATACCTGGCAGAGTAGGTGGTGCTCTGACAGCCTTTTGTCCGTCAAACCACCAGCATCTAAATAGAGCGGACGGGCTGCCTAATAGACGGGCAGAGAAACCGTCGAAAAAGCGGTGGCAGAACCACGTCAGCCAAGATCTACATCATGCCCTAAGTGATGTACTAGTGCTCACAGAGAGTTTGTGAGTCTGTGATTCTGGATGTGATGTATTCTAGATTACCTGGTTCTAAGATAATTTTGTGGAGTTCTTCAGATAGGAAACTTGACAGTATGATTCAGGAGGTGTCTAATAGTATTTTTTATTTTCCCAGGGCACTTTTGGAGATCCTTGGGTGCTGTTGAAAGCATATCATTGTGCACGCAATTTGTTTTATATTGTATTTCAAGGTAAATAATGGAAACAGGGACACACAAACACAGCCTTAAAGAGAACCAATCTGCTATAACAGTGACTTCCCTCAGAGCATCATCATAGGAACCATTTTCAGAACAATAGTATAACTATTGGTATGGATCATTGGGCCCTTTTTGGGGACCAATTGTCCTTTAGAGTGATAATGTGGTGTATGTTCAGTAGATGCAATTTACATGCTATTAAAAAGCTCATCTTTAAATTCTCCTATATGGTGCAAAAATCGTAAATGTATAAATGTGTTTGATTCACCACATACTGGGGGAAGCAACTGTGAAGAGTGTTATAACTCACCCCGTTTATCGAGTCACAGGTATATGGTCAACCAACAAGAGCAAAAAAGTATGCATTTGGGTTTCTATTACCTTTCCTTTGAAAAACAGCATCACAAGCAGCATGGGTTTGTATTTTTAACATGGCCTAAACAAATTTGCAGACAGTGCCACCAAAGCGGCAGTTCAAAGGCAATCTTTAAATTAAAAAGGCATGAGATGAGAAGCCGACAGTATTTAACCCACAGTACAATGCATAAGATCTTTTTCTCTGCATTGCACATAAATCTGCTTCCGCAAAAGAACAGCTGTCAGTGTAATAGGTTTTTAAATTGCAAAATGGGGTTGATGTAAAATAAAATTGTGCATCACAGTCTAACTCTTTCATCTATAAGTAGCAAAATAATACCTAAATGAGTATACCTACTGGAGACTGTTTACAGAATTCTATGAAAATGTAGCCCAATAGAGTCCACTTCTCTTCTGATGAAGCATTAAAATACCATATTAATGTAAGGATAAAAACTAGAAGTACTGAACAGCTGGACTGTATGACTACTGAACCCACCAACAAATTGGAAACTTGGTCGCTCCTAGATATAAATTCTTTTATGCGGCTCTTAGACAGCCTTAAATCCGGCTCTCCCAGGGATCCTCTCCCCATCGCTGTGCTGCAGAAGCTTGAGCGGCCTTCCCTGAAGTTAATTATGGAGCTGCTCAATGCTTCCTTACAGTAAGCAATTGTCCCTCCTGAATGGAAACATGCCATGGTCCTTCCACTCTTAAAAAAAGCCAATGCTGACCCTGCGCAACTGTCTAATTTTCGGCCTATTTCTTTACTCACGGCCTTTTCCAAGAACTTGGAAAAACATATTAATCTACAACTGGCTCACTTTGTTAAATCCCAAAATTTTCTGCATTCCTCACAGGCCGGTTTCAGAGTTGGTTTCTCGACAGAAACTACTCTTCTTGGAGTCACAGAAATGCTGCGAATCCACTTGGATACTGGAGACACTGTGGCACTTATATTACTTGATTTGAGTGAGCTTTCGACACGGTATCTCACACCGTGTTACTGAAAGCCTTGCAATCACTGGGTGTTGTTGGTTCTGCACTCAATTGGCTTGTTGATTTTTTGACAGACCGTACGTTCCAGGTCTTTTCTCCCACGGCCAGTTCTAAAACCCACTTATCAATTTATGGGGTACCTCAGGGCTCCAAACTCAGCCCTTTATTGTTTAATGTTTACGTCAAGCCTCTGGCCGCTATTGCCGAAGATGAGGGTTGTCCCTTTTCTCCTACGCCGACGACACCCAGATAATCTCTCTTTCTGCTGAAAGGGCGTCTAAGTCATCATCTTTCCAGTCTGGGTTGAGGAATATTGCATGTTGGATGCAAGCCAACTTCCTTAAGCTTAACGGCGAAAAGACGGAAGTGTTGATTTTGGGGAAGAATAGAGATCTCTGGGGACCTCAACACTGGCCTTCTGAAAAGGGTGCTCTAACCCAGCCTACTCATCAGGCCCATAATTTAGGCTTTATCATTGATGACCAGCTATCAATGAAGCAACAAGCGGTGAAAGTGGCCTCGACCTGCTTCACCATCCTTAAATGGCTCAAGAAAATCCTTTGGATGTTGCCCTGCTCCACTCAAAAATCCGTGGTCCAGGCTCTTGTCACTTCTAGACTGGATTACGGCAACATTCTGTAACTAGGAGTTAATAAGGATGTGATACGCAAATTGCAGGTGGTGCACAATGCGGCTGCTAGACTGCTTTGCCAGTTCCCAAAACGGCCTCCATCTCAGGTTCTCTTTGTGACCTTCATTGGCTCAGGGTTGAGAATCGCATTAAATTCAAAGCTCTGAGTTATATGTTCAAGATCAAATCTGGCAAGGCACCTCAGTACCTGAATGCTTTAATCCACCCTTACTTACCATCGCGCCTTCTTCGTTCCTCCACGCAGGCTAAATTTTCGGTCCCTAGGACCAGACTGTCGCGAATGGGTGGTCGGTCCTTCTCTTGCCTAGGTCCCTCTTTGTGGAATTCTTTCCCCATGTCACTTCGGAATGAAACCGTATATGGGAATTTTCGCAAGTATTAAAAACTTTGGCTGTTCAATAAATAGATTAATTTTCTTTTTCTGTTATTGTTCTTTTTTTTTCTGTTCCTGTCAGGCGGCGCCAGGAAACCTTCTGGTAGCTGTGCGCCTTATAAGATTAAATAACATAACATAACATAACAACGTGATACATCAAGCCGATTGTAAATTAAACTGACATTTGATGAATTCTGCTATGGTGTGTTTCGGTAAACAGAAAAGGCCTCTCCAAATAAACAGTTCTACAGAGTGCTTTGTAGTACTAAATTAAGGAGAGAACAAATATCTGAACATGCACATCATATCTAAAATAAAACTTATTCTGCTGTGCAGAATGATACTACAGTATGTAAACTAGTGTAATTGATTAGCTGACTGCTTAATACTTCTGTCATATACTCTGGTTTGATTTCTGTGAGATCACCACTCTAACTGCTTATCATGTTATGAAGAAACTCTTCTTTTGAATGGCATTTCTGCTCAAAATAGCAGGCTGCTCTTGTTTAGTTTAATAAGCTTTTCATTGAAATATAAGTACTTAATAATAATCAATATTATAGAATATTATATAGAAAAGGCATAACTAATGCCAAACATGACATATAACGTAATGCATTTGAAAACGAACTAAATATGTTATATGAACAATGATGAAGAAAGAAATGAAAAATGGAGAAACAGAAGGAGAGAAATAATGGAAGAAAACAAAAGTATGTTGCAACATTACTTCACACAGAAAACCACCAAATGAGTGATAAATAGTGTGAAAAAGTCATTAATGGACCACCAATTAGGCATGTCCATTACTTCTTCAAAAGAGAAAAGTGAAATGTTCTCAACACAAACTCAAAAAGAGAGAAGGTACCAACACATAAAAATGCAAGCACACACTTGTCTAATTATGAAAGAATGATAAGATTTAAAATCAGGAATTCTGACACCAACATCTATTAAGGAACTTTAAATGTTTAAAATATCTTTTTTAGGCCTATCATTCCATTAAACACTTAAACATAACATCGGAAAAAAAATCCTAGCGATGTTATGAGATTTGAAATGTTAAATTGAAATACAGAATAAAGGGCAAAGTGGACATCAATGCCTAAATTCACGTTTCAAATGAAAATAGTGGGGAAATTATGATTAATAAAGACATTTGCCCTAGGATTAGAATATAGCATTTTGACCATTTTTGAAACGTATACTACCAATTGATATGGTCAAAAGCTTTTTCAGCATCTACCCATAGTACAGCTAAGGGCAAATTGTAGGAGAAAGCTTTAAAGATAATATCAGAAAAGATGCAAGCATTATCTGAGGATAATCTTCCTTTAACAAATCTAGATTGATCAGTCTTAATGAGATTTGGAATAAGGGATAGCAACTGGGTTGTAAGAATTTCGACATATATCTTACATTCACTTTTAATTAAGTAACTAAACCTAAATTCTTTACAAAACCTTAGACACTTATCTTGTTTAGAAATGACAATAATGAGGGCATTCAGAAATGTATCATGACCCAGGGAATTGTGTAGAAATGATTTGTATAGTTCTAACAATTTACAAAAAAGGAAAAAGATGGAAAAAAGAGTCATATTAAGACAATCCAGAGCATGTGCTTCAGTTTGTTTAGCACAGGAATAGCAGCTAAAACGTCTTGTAAGGATATTTCACACTCTAATTTATCTAACTCAAGTTTAATCATGTTAGGCTCTGGAATACTGAAGAGCAATGTGTCAAGTACAGAATGAGAAGGAATTGTGTCCTAGTAATAAAGAGATTTATACAGTTTTTCAAATAGATTAGAGATAGACACCACAATGTAATTATTATTCTCATCAATAATGTTGAAAATTGGTTTGAGTTCTCTTTTCAGTGTTAAATAATTGTCTGCTAATTCCCCATGCTTATTTGGCCAAACAATATTTTAGGTTTAATAATTGGAAGAGATAGTAGCTCATTTGTATATTCAATTATTAGTTTAGATAATTCCATCTAACATGTGAGACGATTTGTAAGTTATGTAAGCGTGTACTAAAGTATTAATACATTTGAGAGGAGAAGAACATTAGATACCTTCTTCTTATGCCTTCAGGATTCCCATTCTCAAGTCCAATTCCACCCTGTGAGGCAGTGAGGGAGCAGCCCGCATGGCTCATTTCGGAGCACTCTTGGGCTCCACCCCCTCACTAGAGGGTACGCCCTAGTCGGCCAAAACGAACACCGGAGCTGGAGGCAGAGCGAGAAGCAGGAGATGTGGCCGAAGGGTTTTCTTACTGCTACAGCAACCGCTGTGGCAATTCATCTCGTTCTATGGCACGGCTAGAGCTGAGTGCCAGTATAGCCCAGGACAGAGCAGGTTGCTAACATGATCCGGTGCACTTTGGGCGGAATCTTCATCAGAGAGAGGGACGAGGAGGGAAGCCAACAGGTGCCTCACTGAGAAAAGGAGGTCTCTGGTGTCGAGATGTCATCAGGATAGGCCAGCCCTTCCCAGTAGAGGGTCCCTGTGCAGGCTCTCTTCCTACCCTCTCCCTTTCCTTGCCAGCCCTGCTAAGACAATACCCTGCCAAGGACAGTAGCCACCATCAAAATATAAAGTTCAGTGGCAGCAGGGAAATAAATCTTCTATAATTGTCTTGGACAAGAGTATGCGGCAGATGGTCCTGAGGGGAGCGGGAGCTCCAGCTAAAAGTCCCACATCAGCAAATCAAAGGGTTCAAAGGAAAGCAGTGTGACCGTGCATTCTTGCAGTTAGAAGGGAGAACAAATTTGCAAAAAAGGCAGCGCACCAGATGGTACCATGGAGCAGGTATGGTCAGTCTTTTCAGAAATATTAACCTCCCCCATGATGGTTCCTCTTGCACCTCTCCTAGATGCTTCTGCCTCTACTGGTTCTGTATCTGCTATGGATAATATGAACTGTAGCTACAATCCCCAGCAATGGAATAGTAGAGGATCCAGGGAGGCTGATTATCAATTGCATATACCCAACAGAAGTGGGGGAAAAAATAAATCAATGGAAGTGGTTGGTAAAGAACACAAAGTTTATCCTCTATTTGCCAAAAATTGAGAAATGACTTCGGAGAGTATAACTGTACAACCAGAAGGTTTGGAAGAAGACAGATTATTGGTGACATTTGACTCTGGTGCAGGACTGGCACCAGTCTCTGTGGATAGCTTGCTGTTGCCAAATATTGATCGAATAGTCAACACTGGTGTAGGGGAAGTCGTGGGTTTACTGTCTCAAATAACAGAAACACTGAGGGGCCGATTCCGATTCGGGCCGGAAAAAGCACCGACCGACTCGGATCCGGAAATAATACCGACCGACACGTACCCGTGGCGCACGACACGACAAGTACGATGCAAGGCGCGAAAAATCCGACCGACACGTACCAAAACCAAGTCGACCGACCGAGCCGCACGGAAAACAGCAATCCGGCCGGAAAAACACGCGAATCCAACCGACCGACACGCACCCGGAACAAATCCGACCGAAACGTACACGCGAACTCCAAACCGCAAAGTACGATGCAAGGCGCGAAAACCACGAGCGAGTCGGACGGAGGACAAGCCGTACGACCGACACGCATACAAAACCGAGCCGAAGCAACACAATACACCGCGACCGACGCGTACGCAGCATAGAAAACTGCACAAACACAGCGTGAACGAAACGGAGAACACCGTACGAGACCAATGCAGGGTCCGACTCGGTCACAAGAACGTTTCCAACATACACAAACAGCACAAAGGAAAAATCACCCAAAAAAAGGCCAAACAAGCAATTACCAAGCCAATAAATACTGGGGTGGGTGGGGACAGAGAACAAAGACACACCCACAACTCCACCTATATAAAGGACACAAATCACAACCATGAGCCTTTGCAAATGCCATTCCACTGCCAGCACCCAAGAGAAAGCAACCACACACCCACAGCTCATCCCTCACACAAGCCACACACCATCAGCACACCAACAAATACCTACCTCACATACACCCAGCAAAACACACACTCACACACCCACACCTGCACACCAACACACACATCACCCACCATCACCACCCATCACCATGCCCCCAAGAAGAATCCCAAGTTCCTAGATAGTGAATTGGAAGTCATGGTAGACGAGATCCTCAGGGTGGAGCCACAGCTGTTTGGCACACTGGTCCAACAGACCCCCATGTCGCAGAAAACCAAGATGTGGGAGAGGATCATCAACAGGGTGAACGCCCAATCACCATGTCGGCGCACAAAGACCGACATCCAGAACAGGTGGTATGACATGCGCAGGAGGGTACGGGACATGCTGAAGAAAGACTACATCAACAGCCAATACACCGGCAGTGGCCCTCCTGCCAAGCCAATATACCTCAGGCCCTGGGAGGAGAAGGTGCGGGCCATCCTTCCGCCAGTGAGCGTATATGGACTAGAGGACATCCCAGAGCCTGGTGAGTACACAACAAATGTACACAATATACTGCCACAAAACACACACATCACTGTCAAGGGGAGAGTCAAACCATGCACTCATAGCAATTACACAGCAACCAGAACAGAATCATCCCAAAATGTGTATGTCAGTCAGATAAACACAACACATGCCATCAAAAAGTCACATCCAACTGTGCCAACACATGTACAAACACAACTACAACTACAGCTAGGCAGTGGCACAAATAGAACTAACAAACAAATCCAGACATGTAGCCACCACAACAACACCAACACACAGTGAAGACCACTCAAAGGAAGGAATTCTGTGTATGCTGGCCAAGTCAGTGTAGCCAATAGCATCATGGGAGTCGCAGTCACACATATTGCCCCCCAACTGTCCCATCAACTCCACCATGAACCATGCGCACATCACAGGGAGTGGAGAAGGACTCACAAGATGGCTGACACTGGCTACTGCTGTGGGGAGCACAAGGCCCTGCTGGCAACTGTGCACCAACAAACAGCAGGACACCACTGACTGACATCCTGAGAGACAACTTACACTCCCTGCAACGCAAGCACGTTCCATGGTGGGATATCTGGCTAGCTGGGTGGGAAGGGGGACTTGCAGCACTGACCATAGTCACAAGCACCTCCCCTCACACACCCCCAACACAAACTCCACAGAACCCACCTGGTAGAATGCAATGCCCCCCATCCCAACACAAGATCCCACAAAGAACCACCACCCTGGGTTATGTCGTGTGAAGCACAGGGACACTCTTGGGACTTCTAGCCAAACAACTGCCAGGACAACACTCCCAGCCATCCTGTCAGCACAGCCAGCCCACCCCACAGGGAAGCAGAGTCAAAAGGAAGGAAGCATGGGCATGCTGGGAAGGGGGAGGAGGCAATAGCATGATGGGAGTCGTAGTCACAGCTCTACATCCCCCACCACATGGCCCAGCAAGCTCACACTCACGCATGCACATCCCACAGAGAGTGGAAAGGCCCATCAAAGATGTCTGACACTGTTGCTGTGTCGTGGGGAGCACAAGGGCATGCTGGGTACTGCACACCAACCAACAGCAGGACACCACTGTCAGCCATTTTGCCATTGCTCTCACACCCACACACACTGAACTCCACACAAGAGCAAGTAAGTATGGGAATGATGGGAAGTGGGGTGGAGGCAATGGCATGATGGGAGTCGTAGTCACAGACATAGCTCACCCCCACAACTGTCCCATCAACACCACCCTGAACCATGCTCACATCACAGGGAGTGGAGAAGGACTCACAAGATGGCTGACACTGGCTACTGCTGTGGGGAGCACAAGGCCCTGCTGGCAACTGTGCACCAACAAACAGCAGGACACCACTGACTGACATCCTGAGAGACAACTTACACTCCCTGCAACGCAAGCACGTTCCATGGTGGGATATCTGGCTAGCTGGGTGGAAAGGGGGACTTGCAGCACTGACCATAGTCACAAGCACCTCCCCTCACACACCCCCCAACACAAACTCCACAGAACCCACCTGGTAGAATGCAATGCCCCCATCCTAACACAAGATCCCACAAAGAACCACCACCCTGGGTTATGTCGTGTGAAGCACAGGGACACTCTTGGGACTTCTAGCCAATCAACTGCCAGGACAACACTCCCAGCCATCCTGTCAGCACAGCCAGCCCACCCCACAGGGAAGCAGAGTCAAAGGAAGGAAGCATGGGCATGCTGGGAAGGGGGAGGAGGCAATAGCATGATGGGAGTCGTAGTCACAGCTCTACATCCCCCACCACATGGCCCAGCAAGCTCACACTCACGCATGCACATCCCACAGAGAGTGGAAAGGCCCATCAAAGATGTCTGACACTGTTGCTGTGTCGTGGGGAGCACAAGGGCATGCTGGGTACTGCACACCAACCAACAGCAGGACACCACTGTCAGCCATCTTGCCATTGCTCTCACACCCACACACACTGAACTCCACACAAAAGCAAGTAAGTATGGGAATGCTGGGAAGTGGGGTGGAGGCAATGGCATGATGGGAGTCGTAGTCACAGACATAGCTCACCCCCACAACTGTCCCATCAACACCACCCTGAACCATGCTCACATCACAGGGAGTGGAGAAGGACTCACAAGATGGCTGACACTGGCTACTGCTGTGGGGAGCACAAGGCCCTGCTGGCAACTGTGCACCAACAAACAGCAGGACACCACTGACTGACATCCTGAGAGACAACTTACACTCCCTGCAACGCAAGCACGTTCCATGGTGGGATATCTGGCTAGCTGGGTGGGAAGGGGGACTTGCAGCACTGACCATAGTCACAAGCACCTCCCCTCACACACCCCCCAACACAAACTCCACAGAACCCACCTGGTAGAATGCAATGCCCCCCATCCTAACACAAGAGCCCACAAAGAACCACCACCCTGGGTTATGTCGTGTGAAGCACAGGGACACTCTTGGGACTTCTAGCCAAACAACTGCCAGGACAACACTCCCAGCCATCCTGTCAGCACAGCCAGCCCACCCCACAGGGAAGCAGAATCAAAAGGAAGGAAGCATGGGCATGCTGGCAAGGGGGGTGGAGGCAATAGCATGATGGGAGTCGTAGTCACTGATATTGGTCACCCCCACAACTGTCCCATCAACACCACCCTGAACCATGCTCACATCACAGGAAGTGGAGAAGGACTCACAAGATGGCTGACACTGGCTACTGCTGTGGGGAGCACAAGGCCCTGCTGGCAACTGTGCACCAACAAACAGCAGGACACCACTGACTGACATCCTGAGAGACAACTTACACTCCCTGCAACGCAAGCACGTTCCATGGTGGGATAACTTACTGGCTGGGTGGGTGGGAAGGAGGGCCGGCTGTCAACCAAACACAACCAATGCAGACCATGTTCACACCCCATAAAATACATAGAAATGCCCAAATAATGCAGGACAATGTGCCACACCAATATCAACCCCTGACTGTGACGACTTAGGACAATGCAATGTACAGGCCCGCACCCAGAGGCACAGTCACAACTGTCATGTGTGTCAACCATTGATGCCTGCAGAAACATAACATACATTGTTTGTGTCTCCCAAAAACAGGTGATGATGGGGACACAGCAGCAGACGCTGAGGAGTCCCAGTCCCAGGCTCAAGAGGATGCCGAGCTCACTGGCGGCGTACAGCCTCTGTCCTCCTCGGACGATGAAGACCAACCTGGCACATCTGGTGCAAGTCAACATGCAGCACCAGCAGGACCACCAGCTGCAGCACCAGCAGGACCACCAGCTGCACCCCCTGCACCCACCCCTCCAACGACTGTCACCACGAATACCATCCCTGCCGACATGGACAGAACAAGGAGCAACACCAGCACAGTGACCCTGGACCAACCTGGGGCCATGGACACCACCACCACCACCAACCCCCAAGGTGGACCAGGGTTATCTGTGCGTGCCACTGCACACACTGCACATGTCAGCAGGGGTGGTGGGAGGGGTGGGAGACAGAGGTCGCTGCTTGCAGACGTTGCTGGTGTGCATGATGACCCACAACTGGTACGCATAGCTGATGCGTACCAGTCCAGCACCGGAGACCTCAGCCAGGTAGTGGGGCTCCTCAGAGACATTAAACAGCAGCAGGCTGCCCATCATGCCTGCTTGGACTCCCACATGTCCCACGTGGAGTCACACATGTCCCGTGTGGACTCACACATGTCCCGCGTGGAGTCCAAGTGGGATGCACTGCATGAGATGACGGCGGTGCACAGGGACATTTTACAATGCCTCCGCCAGATGGACAGCAACCAGTCCACACCTCCCTGTGTGCCAACAACATCTGGTGCCGAACAAACTGCAACTGCCACAGGGAGGGAGGAGGACTCTGGCGGAGAGTCCCCTGCACCGCAGCAGCCTGTACTTGAGGGCCCCCCCAAGAAGAGGGGTCGTCCGAGGAGGGAAAAGTGAGAGGCCGATGGCCAAGCGCAACTCCCAGGAAGCCTGAACCTGTTCTGGATGTCCGCCTTTGTGCACAGACTGTTCACCCTGTTGACGGCAACACTACTCCCACACATTGCATGGGGAGTACAAGTTGGACCAATGTGTCAGACAACTGTGGCCCCGATACTGGGGATCCTGTCTACCAGGACTTTCAATTCACCTAGGAACTTGGGATTGCAAGATTTATGTACAGCACTACCCATCCTATGCACTATTAACACAAATGTATCACAATAAACACACTAATACACCATACTTGCCTCTGTCGTGATTCCAACGTGGGTGCTGTTATGGGGATGATGAACTGCAAAATTACACTGTGTATGCGAACTGCAACAGCAAGGACAACACAGGCATGTGAGTACAGGCAACGTGACACACATGAGGGAGACACACCACCAGGGCTACACAACACATACACACCTAGGCCATCTGACTCATTGCCTACACTGATGTTGCCAGGGAAGACGGTGCAATGCACAGACACCACACCCATTCCCAGTTGTAGTCAAGTAGCCCACAGGTGCAGTAAGCAAATGGCAGTCAAATGTGTGACCACAGACAATGCACAACACAAAGTGAAGCACAGGTTTATTACACAGTTGCAACATGCCGTAACCACTACAGATACAAGGTAATCCCACCTGGCAGCGGGCACACAGTCAACAACTGTAGACGGAAGGAAGTCCATGGGTGTGGCGCACATCACCTGTAGGGACACAACAGCTACCAGCCTGGATGTGCAATCACGTCGTCGGTGGACACAGTTGACCAAACGAATCTGAAAGTACCCTGTGAAGGACAGAAATGACACACAGTCATAAGCAATGGAGTACAGGACAGAACAGCAAAACTCATGCACAATACATGTTACAAGATACCCACCCAGAACCAAGTTAGCATGTCAACACTGTTGGGGAGTACAGCCCACCTGTCACCACACATCGCAACACACATCCAGTCAAGTAGCCCATGGACACACTCCAACAGCACCAGAGCACCACCCACACATCATGCCAACTCACATCATTGACATGACACCTCAGGATACTCACATTCAGCTAAAGAAGTTGGTGATGAGCTGTGTGCGGACATCACCATCACCATCATCATCATCATCGTCACTGGCATCGTGATCCAGGCCAGGATCCTCCACAGGTGGCGGATGTTGGTCATTGTCATCCTGGATGAGAGGCAACTCCTTCCGCACTGCCAGGTTGTGGAGCATGCAGCAGACGATGATAATCTTGCACACTTTCGCAGGGGCATATGGGAGGGACCCTCCGGTCTTGTCCAGGCAGCGGAAGCGGCTCTTCAGGAGACCAAAGGTCCGCTCAATCACTCTCCTGGTCCGACCATGTGCCTCATTGTAGCGCATCTGGGCTGGTGTCACAGGGTTCCTGAGGGGTGTCAGCAACCACGGCATGTTGGGGTATCCCGAGTCACCTACGGACAGACAAGTGCACATTAGCTGACTTGGAAAAGTGGGCGGAATACTACAGATCAGATCACACACAATGGCACAAAGTCAGTACACACCGACAAGCCAGGCACGCTGGTTCTGCATCTGTGCCATCATCCAGGGGATGCGACTACTCCTCATCACAAAGGCATCGTGTGCTGAACCAGGGAAACGGGCACACACGTGTGTGATGGTCATGTCTGCAAGACACACCACCAGTGCATTGACCGAGTGGTAGTGCTTGCGGTTCCTGTAGGCCTGCTCCTGGGCCTGTGGTGGTACCAAAGCCACATGTGTCCCATCAATGGAGCCAATTACATGCGGCATCCTCCCCAGGGCATAAAAGTCACTCTTCACGTCAGTGAGTCGTCGCAGTCTAGGGAAATAGATGTACCGGTTCAGGAAGAGCAACATTGCCGCCAAAACATCGCGGAGCACACGGCTGAACATGGTCTGTGACATCCCACCAGCAGTTGCCACAGTATGTTGGAAGGTACCAGTGGCAAAGAAGTGTAGGGCTGCCATCACCTTCACCTTGGGGGTCAGCGCTGTAGGATACGGCCGGCCAGGCTGCAAATGTGGGGACAACTGCACTGCCAAATCCTCAATCAGCTGCCTGGTGAAGCGGTACCGTCGGATGCTGTCCCGTTCCACCATCGTTGCCAGGTCTGGGAATGGTCGATGGACAGCAGGAGCCCTGCAGTGCAGAGGAGAAGTAAGCAAGATTGTCAGGCACCCCACATATGCGGCATTGAACACACTCAAGATCCCAACATACATCATTATGAGGCACAACTACATGAAGTGTGCAGTACCGGAAGGACATGTATGGTACATACATGGCCAACATCTGTCAACACGGTCCAACAGGTGGCATCAATTAGTCCCAGGTTGGCCCATTGGATATCATGAGGCCGTGTCACAGTTCCCATCTCCTGCTGCCGTGTCACAATAACCCCCACAGTGACATTTGAGGACAGATGTGCCCCAGGCACCACAGCTCAACGACAGGTACATTACCAGGGACCCTGTAATGCCACATGGACACTGGCATTACATGGAGTATCATGTATACACCACAGCAAAACAACCATGACCCCCACAGGTAGTGGCCCCACTTGCCACGGCAGGACAGACATGGACGTCTGTGACACACACGCACAACATCAGAGTCCATGCACACACAACGTGTATGTGGAGACTGTCTCCCATTGTGCACATGAAATCAGAGACATTGTAAACACTACATGCACAAAGACTGTGGAGGACCATCACTATTGTGCCACTGGGACACCCTGGCTCAAACATACCGTCCCACATGGGACTCACGGGGTATGTGACATGACATACACATACACCACTGTGAAATGTGACCATGGCACATGCACAGATATGAACAGTTGCACATCACAGTGGTCATGTACACGTAACACCCAGGATCCTGTCCCCATGAACACGTGCACAGCCTGGGGGTGGCTGCCAACAGGTGACACCCACAGGACAACATGTACACCAACATACACACAATAGGAAATGCATCCTTACAAGCCTTATGATAAAGTTTGGACAGGCTGTCGTGATGTAGGTGTGCCCCTCACTCCCTGGGAGCTATCTGTGGCTGGCATATGTCCATCTGAGACAGGCATGCTGACATATGCCAGTCACATGTACAGTGATGCGTTGTACTGCAATGGACCGATCGGTGCCTCCGGCCGGCCCATTGCATTCAATGTGTGCGGGTACGCGTTGTACCCCTGTGCGCGTTGAACTGCAATGGACCGATCGGTGCCTCCGGCCGGCCCATTGCATTCAATGTGTGCGGGTACGCGTTGTACCCCTGTGCGCGTTGTACCGCAATGGACCGATCGGTGCCTCCGGCCGGCCCATTGCAATCAATGTGTGCGGGTACGCGTTGTACCCCTGTGCGCGTTGTACCGCAATGGACCGATCGGTGCCTCCGGCCGGCCCATTGCAATCAATGTGTGCGGGTACGCGTTGTACCCCTGTGCGCGTTGAACTGCAATGGACCGATCGGTGCCTCCGGCCGGCCCATTGCATTCAATGTGTGCGGGTACGCGTTGTACCCCTGTGCGCGTTGTACCGCAATGGACCGATCGGTGCCTCCGGCCGGCCCATTGCAATCAATGTGTGCGGGTACGCGTTGTACCCCTGTGCGCGTTGTACTGCAATGGACCGATCGGTGCCTCCGGCCAGCCCATTGCAATCAATGTGTGGGGTACGCGTTGTACCCCTGTGCGCGTTGAACTGCAATGGACCGATCGGTGCCTACGGCCGGCCCATTGCAATCAATGTGTGCGGGTACGCGTTGTACCCCTGTGCGCGCTGTACCGCAATGGACCGATCGGTGCCTCCGGCCAGCCCATTGCAATCAATGTGTGCGGGTACGCGTTGTACCCCTGTGCGCGTTGAACTGCAATGGACCGATCGGTGCCTCCGGCCGGCCCATTGTAATCAATGTGTGCGGGTACGCGTTGTACCCCTGTGCGCGTTGTACCGCAATGGACCGATCGGTGCCTCCGCCCGGCCCATTGCAATCAATGTGTGCGGGTACGCGTTGTACCCTGTGCGCGTTGAACTGCAATGGACCGATCGGTGCCTCCGGCCGGCCCATTGCAATCAATGTGCGCGGGTACGCGTTGTACCCCTGTGCGCGTTGTACCGCAATGGACCGATCGGTGCCTCTGGCCGGCCCATTGCAATCAATGTGTGCGGGTACGCGTTGTACCCCTGTGCGCGTTTAACTGCAATGGACCGATCGGTGCCTCCGGCCGGCCCATTGCAATCAATGTGTGCGGGTATGCGTTGTACCCCTGTGCGCGTTGTACCGCAATGGACCGATCGGTGCCTCCGGCCGGCCCATTGCAATCAATGTGTGCGGGTACGCGTTGTACCCCTGTGCGCGTTGAACTGCAATGGACCGATCGGTGCCTCCAGCCGGCCCATTGCAATCAATGTGTGCGGGTACGCGTTGTACCCCTGTGCGCGTTGTACCGCAATGGACCGATCGGTGCCTCCGGCCGGCCCATTGCATTCAATGTGTGCGGGTACGCGTTGTACCCCTGTGCGCGTTGTACCGCAATGGACCGATCGGTGCGCACCCATTGACAATGGGCTTGCCTGGCAACGGACGCGTTTTCGAATTTCGAACGAGTCGGTTGCTGTAAATTCAGTTGGTCACCCACAACAATGTTGCAAAATCATGTATGTCATGAAGTTGAAGATTTGAAGGATGCTGTGGGCGTGTTTTGGTGCTGCTATTCCATGGATTGGCCAGATTCAGAAGATGCAAACGACTTGGACCTATCACTTTGTACACAAGGGACAGTATCTGCCTCTCCAGCACATATATATTGCTGGCTGTTCCCCTGAGAGCTCACTTGCCTGCACTACATGCTCCAGGACGACATCTGCCACTGCACTGCTGCTGTCTCTGCCCCTCTGGACCCTGCAATGGCACGTACTGTGGAGAGAGCCCCAGCCTTCAGCCTTGAAGAGAACCAGGCCCTGCTGGACAGCCTACTTCCACAGTACAGCAAGCTGTATGGGACACCAGGGGAGCAGGTGAGTGTTCTGTGCAATGCCTTTCTGAATGTGCATTTTGTGTGACTAGCAAGGCTGAGAGTCTGCACGCCACTGGCTAGCAGGCTCACTGAGTAGTTGTCACCCCCATAGTGTGTAGTGACTTGCACTGGACAGGTATGGTGCAGTGACAGTGCATTTGAACATGGTTTTACTTCCCATGCAATGATACCATGTAGTGACGTCTGGCAAACTGTCCATGGTCAGCTTTGCACTGCCTGTGTACATCATGTGCCCCTGTGATTGAGACATGTATATACAATTGTGTCATGCACGGATATGTTGCATGTGTGGTAATGGCCTTTTCACTTTGTCATCCTGACAGGTTAATGCCCATCGGAAGCAGGAAATCTGGAAGGACATCGTCCGGGCTGTCCGGTCCGTGGGGGTCTACAAGCGCCGGATCCGCAACTGCCAAAAGAGGTGGCAGGACCTTCGGGGCTGGACCCGGAGGATTGCACGGGTCCAGCTGAAGCTGTCGCCTCCTCGCAGGAGGGGCAGAACACGGACCCTGACCCCCACATGCTCCAGATCCTGGCGGTGGTGTTTCCAGACCTGGATGGGCAGCTGAAGGCCAGACAGCAGCAAGGAGGGGTGAGTCAAAGACTGCACTGTGAACTCTGTATTACATGCTTTGTGCCCTCCTCTGGCCTGGTTCAACTGCCACAGTGCAGCAGTCATGTTGTCCAGGAGCCATGTCCCTCTATTGTGCACTGCCCACTGCTCATCTGTTACCCAGGTGTGGCCCTTACATTCAGGGAATTGTGTCACTTGGGACTGTGTCCTTGCAGTTTGCTTCACTAAAGGTGGGGGACAGCATCTGTTTCCCTAACTCTGTTGTGGGCATCATGGGTGGGTCCATTGTTCACACAACGCCTGGGTTTGGACATGTGATCTGCGTGTTGCTTTGATATGCGGTCCACTTGCTGAGCTGAGCCACCACATGTGCCTGGGGTATGTGGCACACGCCCATGCAGCGGGTGGGAACAATGTTTGGGCCCCAGGAGTGTGCAGATTACGTGTGTCACACATACATAGCCAGCTATCCACTGTCCAGGGCACATCCCTCATTCATGTGGAGCAGGACAGTCATGCCTACTCCAGGCCATGCAATGCACTCTGTACTCCCACTCCCGTGTATCAGCTGACACATTGTGCACAGTGATTTGACCCCTCAGGTGTCTGCCTCTGTGTCAGTGTGCTGTGGATTAGTTGCCAGGACTGCTGGGGTGTTTCTTGGTAGGGGCTCAGCATGCCCCTGGAGATGTGACCATAGGAGACGATACTTGTGTGTCACATAGGTGTTTGATCAGCTGCCCGTGCAGACTGGGGTATGCGAATGTGAAGTTCATGCAGCTGTTCCCCATTCACAGCAAATTGTGAGGGGCTCAGGTTCAGAGGGTAGTGTCACAGGTCTCCCATGTGTCCAATAGGTGTGACCTGGACAGATGAGGGTTAAGATGATGTGTTGTGTGGGGGATGTACATGTGCACTTGTGCAGCTCCAGGACTTGCATTCCCCATGACCTACTATTGTGACACAGTGCATAGTGTTGTTGTCTGGCTGCCAAGTCATACATCACTGAGACAGTGATGTATGACTTAGCAGTCATGCCTCTGCGATGGCATGTGTCAACTTATTGGTGGTCCTGCAGGGGAGTGACATGTGCTACATGCACACCATAGTGGCGCTGGCTATCAGGACATGGGTGCATCATGGTGTCTGTCGCTGGTATGCATCACATGCATTTCCTATTTGACTCTGGGCATCCCTTTCATCCGGAAACCTGTACTGACTCAGTGGCAAGAGCTGTGATGTGTGCATGTCCACATGCCACACCGTGTCCTCTGCACTGTCCAACTACTGTGTACTTGGTGCATGTGTCCACACTGGGGTGTTGCAATCCAACAGACACCAGACAGATGGGTGCAAGGCCATGTGGGATGTGAGTGCCATGCTTGGCATCAGACTGACAATTGGCTTCTCCTGTTCAGTTAGGGCACTTTTAGCAATGTACAACTAATGATGCCAGGGCTTGCTCTGTAATGTGCTGTGCTCACAGTGGTGTGTGTGTTTGGTGCAGGTGACTGATGTCTGTCTGTTTCCCCATTGTTTGCAGATACATCCACGGTCACGGAAGGGGACAGCTCCACGGACCAGGAGGAGCCAGAGAGCCAGACTGGGTCAGCAGCCGAGGAGTGGTCGGAGGGACCCAGTGGCACGGAGGGCGAGGGGAGCCACACCGAGGAGTCCTCAGCACCATCCACCTCAGCTGAGGACCAGAGCAACTCGGAGGATGACTCCCTTGTGGAGGCGGGTGTCAGCAGCCACCACATGCCAGCTAGTGTTGCTGTCCCCGCCACCACCACCACCACCACCGCCCTCCCATCGGCTCCCATTCCCCAGGTCCGTGGAGGCTCCCATGTTCGGGAGCGTGTCTCCTTTGGCCCAGGCACCGCACCCCCTGCCCCTGTGTCCCCTGCTGCCCTGAGTGAGGAGTCTGTGTACCTCCTTCGCCAGCTCCATGTAGGGCAGACAGCCATGCTGAGTGTCCTCCATGCGCACACCGCACTGTTGACTCATCTGGTGTCGTTCATGGAGGGCATCTCATCGGGCATGTCTGACCTACAGAGGGGCAACAGGTCCATGGACTCCTCCCTGACGGCAGCAGTGTCCCTCCTCAGACAGTCCCTCACCCCTCCTGCCTCTGCTCCATCCACACTCCCCAGCACCTTACCCGTCCCAAGCACACACACACCGGCACAGGCACACACCAGCACACACACGTCCAGCACACAGACACACACGCCACAAACTAAACGCACACGCACGCACAGTCAGGGGACTGAAACCAGACTCACAGGGGATGGGGCCCTGGTACACACACACGCATCCACAGGCACTGCGCAGTCCTCAGTTGCCTCTCCCTCCAAAGCACCCTCCCTTGCCTCACCTGCAACCCCAAAGACCCAGCGCCTCTTCCTCAGTGACCTCGGCCTCTTCCCCTCCGATCCACCTGCCCCAGCATCCAGGGGGAAGAGGAAGCCCCCCACACGGAGCAGAGTGCCCTCGCCCCCGGACACCCTCCCCCAGGCACAGACAGACTGAGGCCCCCACCCGCAAGTCCCCCAGAGTGCTAAGAGCAAGACCCCGCCGCCGCCCTGCAGCTCAAGCACCAGGTCTCCTTCCTCCATCCCTCAGGCCCCCACTCCACAGGTGCCCCCACCACACCCTGCCCCAGGTT
Source organism: Calotriton arnoldi (assembly GCA_963921515.1). Lineage (NCBI taxonomy): Eukaryota > Metazoa > Chordata > Amphibia > Caudata > Salamandridae > Calotriton > Calotriton arnoldi. The sequence goes on from CAWUFW010008144.1 coordinate 712,302, forward strand.
CCCCCACCCACAGATATACCATCCCCAAGAGGCTCCGGCCTTCTCCCCCTGCCACTTGCTCTCCAGGCACCACAACCCCCGCTGCGCTTGTCTGTGCCACTGATGTGGTGAGGGTGTCCTCCCCTCTGTCCAGCCCACCTTGCTTGTTCCCCATTCTCCTCCCCTGGTGGTAGGCACTGCAGTGGAGTCCACTACCACCCTGTCTGACTTGGGCACTGCAGTGGCGGACCTGTCCACTCCATCTGCAGGGTCCACTGCAGTCGTGCCGGCACCCACAACATCTGAGCCATGCCCCCAGTTGTGCCGGCACACACCATGTTAGACACCTCCACTGCAGTTGTCAGTGGCTCTCCAGCACCCTCCACCCCTTCCCTGCTTCCTCCTGGTGAGCCCTGATCCTGTCCCTGCGGTGCCTGGCCTACCCCCCCGGTTGCCCCTCCTAGTGGATTGTCCCTGGTTTTGTGCAGGCATGTGTAGGGTGGCATCTGCCACTGTCACCCACTTGTGACTTTGTTGATGGACTGGCCATTGGCCTTTGTTTATGTTCTACCGGACTTCTACTTTTGATGCCACATATGCTGAATAAAGCAACTTTCTGTTCTCTAGTGCTTTTGCTTCTGATGTACATGATGTTGATGATGCTAACCATGCCCTTGCTGCAGTGATGGTGATATTTGGTCTCATGATAATGAAGTGTTACTGTGCAGGAACCCATGTGGTCCAGGGGGAATGTGTCCTATCCTGTGGTGTATCCATGTCATCCATAGCAGCATCTGAGGGTGTCATGTGTTCAGTATTTGGCAATGGGATTTCCTACTTAGATTGGCAATTTCACATCTGTGGCTTCCACCCCTGCACATCTGTTGTGCCTGCCATTGTTCTATTCGTCTACTTCCCTGACCGTGTGGCCATCTCCAGTGAACATGCAGGTTTGGGCATCAATGGGGAAGGACTCATCTGTGTTGTCAGTGCAACATTGCTATACAAGTGTGTTGGATCTGTGCTGATGATTCCGTTGGCACTTCCATGACCAGGCTGATGGGACGGGAGCCCTCATTTGGTGGTAATTGTTGATTGTGTGTCCCATTGCTGCCATGGTACGGTATCTGTTCACCTCACATCTGCAGCCTCCACAGGGTATCTGCATGTGTGTGCCCATTGGTGCAAATATGTGGGTCTGTATTCGGATGGTCACTTCTGTCATTGTGTCATTGATGATTGTTGACGGTGTCAGCCCCCATGGGTGTTGTTTGTCTGCACATGGCCAAAGTTATGTCTTATTTGCACTGCAGGATTTGGCTCCCCCAATTTATGTTGCAATGGGACACATACACTACTTTGCCACTGATGTGTTTGTTGTTCTGTGACCAGGAATCATCCATGCAGTTTGGCAGTTGCACCTCTTACTTTGTCAACACTTACCTTTTGGTCACTGTGATGATGGGGGTTTGGACCCCATTGCCACAATGTTCAAAATGTGCTGCAGCTATGGACCCCACACTTGCCTTTTGGTCACTGTGATGATGGGGGTTTGGACCCCATTGCCACAATGTTCAAAATGTGCTGCAGCTATGGACCCCACACTTGCCTTTTGGTCACTGTGATGATGGGGGTTTGGACCCCATTGCCACAATGTTCAAAATGTGCTGCAGCTATGGACCCCACACTTGCCTTTTGGTCACTGTGATGATGGGGGTTTGGACCCCATTGCCACAATGTTCAAAATGTGCTGCAGCTATGGACACCACACTTGCCTTTTGGTCACTGTGATGATGGGGTTTGGACCCCATTGCCACAATGGTCATGGCCTGCTTGCGTTGTGTGTGCCACACACATGTTTGTGTGGCACATGTGCTAGGGGTCACATTGTATGTTCGAAGTCATGTTCGGTGTTGTAGGCATTTGACACAGTCTACACATGCTTGTCATGGTGTTGGGGGATGTCTTCTTCTTGCATTCCCTAGGTTGTGGTGTGCTGGTTGTGTCATGCATTGTCCATCCTATGGGTGGGGGTGGTAGTGGTGGTAGGCATCCTGCCCCCCTGGGTGAGGGTGGTAGTGGTGGTAGGCATCCTGCCCCCCCTGGCTAAGGGTGGTGGTAGGCATCCAGCCCCCCCTGGCTAAGGGTGGTGGTAGGCATCCTGCCCCCCTGGGTGAGGGTGGTGGTAGTGGTAGGCATCCTGCCCCCCTGGCTAAGGGTGGTAGTAGTGGTAGGCATCCAGCCCCCCTGGCTAAGGGTGGTAGTAGTGGTAGGCATCCAGCCCCCTTGGCTAAGGGTGGTAGTAGTGGTAGGCATCCAGCCCCCCTGGCTAAGGGTGGTGGTAGGCATCCTGCCCCCCCTGGGTGAGGGTGGTAGTAGTGGTAGGCATCCTGCCCCCCCTGGCTAAGGGTGGTAGTAGTGGTAGGCATCCAGCCCCCCCTGGCTAAGGGTGGTGGTAGGCATCCTGCCCCCCGGGGTGAGGGTGGTAGTAGTGGTAGGCATCCTGCCCCCCTGGCTAAGGGTGGTAGTAGTGGTAGGCATCCTGCCCCCCCTGGCTAAGGGTGGTGGTAGGCATCCAGCCCCCCCTGGGTGAGGGTGGTAGTAGTGGTGGGCATCCTGCCCCCCTGGCTAAGGGTGGTAGTAGTGGTAGGCATCCTGCCCCCCCGGCTAAGGGTGGTAGTAGTGGTAGGCATCCTGCCCCCCTGGGTGAGGGTGGTAGTAGTGGTAGGCATCCTGCCCCCTGGGTGAGGGTGGTAGTAGTGGTAGGCATCCTGCCCCCCTGGGTGAGGGTGGTAGTAGTGGTAGGCATACAGCCCCCCTGGGTGAGGGTGGTAGTGGTGGTAGGCATCCTGCCCCCCTGGCTAAGGGTGGTGGTAGGCATCCAGCCCCCCTGGCTAAGGGTGGTGGTAGGCATCCTGCCCCCCTGGGTGAGGGTGGTGGTAGTGGTAGGCATCCTGCCCCCTGGCTAAGGGTGGTAGGCATCCAGCCCCCCTGGCTAAGGGTGGTAGTAGTGGTAGGCATCCTGCCCCCTGGCTAAGGGTGGTAGTAGTGGTAGGCATCCTGCCCCCTGGCTAAGGGTGGTAGTAGTGGTAGGCATCCTGCCCCCCTGGCTAAGGGTGGTAGTAGTGGTAGGCATCCTGCCCCCCTGGCTAAGGCTGGTAGTAGTGGTAGGCATCCTGCCCCCCTGGGTGAGGGTGGTAGTAGTGGTAGGCATCCTGCCCCCTGGCTAAGGGTGGTAGTAGTGGTAGGCATCCAGCCCCCTGGCTAAGGGTGGTGGTAGGCATCCTGCCCCCCTGGGTGAGGGTGGTAGTAGTGGTAGGCATCCTGCCCCCCTGGCTAAGGGTGGTAGTAGTGGTAGGCATCCAGCCCCCCTGGCTAAGGGTGGTGGTAGGCATCCTGCCCCCTGGGTGAGGGTGGTAGTAGTGGTAGACATCCTGCCCCCCTGGGTGAGGGTGGTAGTAGTGGTAGGCATCCTGCCCCCTGGCTAAGGGTGGTAGTAGTGGTAGGCATCCTGCCCCCCTGGCTAAGGGTGGTAGTAGTGGTAGGCATCCTGCCCCCCTGGGTGAGGGTGGTAGTAGTGGTAGGCATCCTGCCCCCTGGGTGAGGGTGGTAGTAGTGGTAGGCATCCAGCCCCCCTGGGTGAGGGTGGTAGTGGTGGTAGGCATCCTGCCCCCCTGGCTAAGGGTGGTGGTAGGCATCCAGCCCCCCTGGCTAAGGGTGGTGGTAGGCATCCTGCCCCCCTGGGTGAGGGTGGTGGTAGTGGTAGGCATCCTGCCCCCTGGCTAAGGGTGGTAGTAGTGGTAGGCATCCAGCCCCCCTGGCTAAGGGTGGTAGTAGTGGTAGGCATCCTGCCCCCCTGGCTGAGGGTGGTAGTAGTGGTAGGCATCCTGCCCCCTGGCTAAGGGTGGTAGTAGTGGTAGGCATCCTGCCCCCCTGGCTAAGGGTGGTAGTAGTGGTAGGCATCCTGCCCCCTGGCTAAGGGTGGTAGTAGTGGTAGGCATCCAGCCCCCCTGGGTGAGGGTGGTAGTGGTGGTAGGCATCCTGCCCCCCTGGCTAAGGGTGGTGGTAGGCATCCAGCCCCCTGGCTAAGGGTGGTGGTAGGCATCCTGCCCCCCTGGGTGAGGGTGGTAGTAGTGGTAGGCATCCTGCCCCCCTGGCTAAGGGTGGTAGTAGTGGTAGGCATCCTGCCCCCCTGGCTAAGGGTGGTAGTAGTGGTAGGCATCCTGCCCCCTGGCTAAGGGTGGTAGTAGTGGTAGGCATCCTGCCCCCTGGGTGAGGGTGGTAGTAGTGGTAGGCATCCTGCCCCCTGGGTGAGGGTGGTAGTAGTGGTAGGCATCCTGCCCCCTGGGTGAGGGTGGTAGTAGTGGTAGGCATCCTGCCCCCTGGCTAAGGGTGGTAGTAGTGGTAGGCATCCTGCCCCCTGGCTAAGGGTGGTAGTAGTGGTAGGCATCCTGCCCCCTGGCTAAGGGTGGTAGTAGTGGTAGGCATCCAGCCCCCTGGGTGAGGGTGGTAGTGGTGGTAGGCATCCTGCCCCCTGGCTAAGGGTGGTGGTAGGCATCCAGCCCCCCTGGCTAAGGGTGGTGGTAGGCATCCTGACCCCCTTGGGTGAGGGTGGTAGTAGTGGTAGGCATCCTGCCCCCTCTGGGTGAGGGTGGTAGTAGTGGTAGGCATCCTGCCCCCTGGCTAAGGGTGGTAGCAGTGGTAGGCATCCTGCCCCCCTGGCTAAGGGTGGTAGTAGTGGTAGGCATCCTGCCCCCCTGGGTGAGGGTGGTAGTAGTGGTAGGCATCCTGCCCCCTGGCTAAGGGTGGTAGTAGTGGTAGGCATCCTGCCCCCTGGGTGAGGGTGGTAGTAGTGGTAGGCATCCTGCCCCCCTGGGTGAGGGTGGTAGTAGTGGTAGGCATCCAGCCCCCTTGCTAAGGGTGGTGGTAGGCATCCTGCCCCCCTGGGTGAGGGTGGTAGTAGTGGTAGGCATCCTGCCCCCTGGCTAAGGGTGGTAGTAGTGGTAGGCATCCTGCCCCCCTGGGTGAGGGTGGTAGTAGTGGTAGGCATCCTGCCCCCCTGGGTGAGGGTGGTAGTAGTGGTAGGCATCCAGCCCCCTGGGTGAGGGTGGTAGTGGTGGTAGGCATCCTTCCCCCATGGCTAAGGGTGGTAGTAGTGGTAGGCATCCTGCCCCCCCTGGGTGAGGGTGGTAGTAGTGGTAGGCATCCAGCCCCCCCTGGGTAAGGGTGGTGGTAGGCATCCTGCCCCCCTGGGTGAGGGTGGTAGTAGTGGTAGACATCCTGCCCCCTGGCTAAGGGTGGTAGTAGTGGTAGGCATCCTGCCCCCCTGGGTGAGGGTGGTAGTAGTGGTAGGCATCCTGCCCCCTGGGTGAGGGTGGTAGTAGTGGTAGGCATCCAGCCCCCTGGGTAAGGGTGGTAGTGGTGGTAGGCATCCTTCCCCCTGGGTAGGGGTGGTGGTGCGCATTCAGGCCCCTGTGTGCATATGTGGCATTGGTGATGGGCATCCCGCCCCTATGGTGCTGCTGTTGCTGGTGTAAGTATATTCTGCATCCCTCTGTGTGTGTGTGATGTGTCGTGTACGTGTTGTATGTGTTTTGTGGTTGGTGTCTGGCTTACCTTCTGCGCCGTACGCGTCCGTGCCTGTTCCGGTAGTATATGTAGAATATTGGTATGATCGGGACGAAGGGATTCATGGTTGGTTCGTGTCGTTCGTCCTTCTCGTTGCTTCGCGTCGTCCTCGTCGCTTCGCCTCGTCCTCGTTGCTTCGCCTCGTCCTCGTCGCTTCGCGTCGTCCTCGTCGCTGCCGTGTTCGTCTCGTAGCCGTGGATCGTGTTGTGGCGCGAATCGGAGCTTATGTGCGCCTCTCCCGGATGCTTTGACGTGCCGTGCGTAGCGACGGGTTGGGCGCGTACGGAAAGCGCATCGTACTTGTCCGGCCGGACGGGGCTGCATTTTTCCTTCCGTGCGACTCGATTCGGCGTTTCCGGATTCGCCTCGGTCGGAGAACAGGACCTGGTTTGGGTGAGTACGGCTCGGCCGGATTCTTTGCTGTTGTGCGCATCGTACTTGCTCGTTCGGTGTGCTGTACGGATCGGTCGGGAAACAGGCTTTCGCATGGCTTTTTTCCCGACCGAATGGTGTTGGGTGCACCTCCGACCGAGATCGGAATCGGCCCCTGAGTCTTGATAGGATGGGCCAGGAACTGTCAATTGGCGTCGAAAGACCCCAGGCTTAAAATCTTGCTAACTCCCCAGGGGTGCAGGCGAAGCAGCAAAGTAAAGAGATGGGCAATTCTAGTCAACCTTCAATTTACCAGGTTCAGCAATTTTTTGAAACTATCCTAGCCAAAATTAGAGAATGTAAAACCTCCCAGGCGACGGAAATTGCCTCAGTTCATCATAGGTTGGATAAGATCGAGGGAATGGTGCAACAAATTCCAGAACGAATCAAGGAGCTTGAGCAAAGAGTATCAGGATTGGAGGATCGCTCTCTTTGGGCCTGATTCCGATCTTGTTCAGAAAGCATACCGACCGACTCGGTTCCGGAATGCTTTCCGTACGACTCGGATCAGGGGAGTCCGACCGAACGAGTACGATGGATACGTATGCATCCGGATACGATTCGGTCGGACTCCCATTGACTTCAATGGGAGCTTGTGTTCCGAACGAGAACACAGGCTCCCATTGAAGGAAGGGTTGGTTAGGGAAAATCGTGCACCCTGTGGTGGGCACCCCAATTCCGGCAGCCGTTTCGTTCCGGGCAAACCGAATCGGAAAGGCTGTCTGAATCAGTCATCGTACTCGCTCGTTCGGAAACCAAGTCCATACAGCTGTACGAATCTGCTCCGGAAAGGCTCAACCTCTCTGAATGCCTTTCGGAACCGAATTGGTCTGCCCTAATGGTTTCCAGGCATCGTACTTGGTCGTTCGGAACTGGTAACAAGTCGGTCCGAAACAAGGGCTCCGGATCAGATTCAGCAAACCTGAATCCGATTGGGAGCCCGTCTGACCGAGATCGGAATCGACCCCTTAGTTGGGACAAAGATATCGACATTCTTCAGAAAAAACTACATGCCTCACAAATTAAAGTAAATGAAAATGAGAACTATGCAAGAAGATCTAATTTGCATTTCATAGGTATCCCAGAGGAAAATTAACGTATTAATGGGCAGGCAAATCGCTGATATATATAGAAACAATGATAAAGAAACCTATTCTGGAGAATGTACCAGCTGATCGTACTATAATGGGAGCTCACAGGGTCCCTGCACAGTGTTCAGCTGGTGCCAAGTATCCAAGGACAATGATAGTAAATTTTTAGATTATTGCATAAAAGAAGCCATTTTAACTAAAGCGATTTAGAAGAAAGCCTTTTTTCTAACTGATGGGTCAAGAGTGAGAGTATTTTCGGATATGTCGGCATTAGTAGTTCGCCAACATAGGCATTTTCTGGGCTTGATTAGTCAGTTTAAAAATGCGGGGGCACAAGCGTCCATTGTCCCACAATCCAAGTTGAAAGTGTTATTCAAAGGACAATTCCATCTCTGTGTTACTCTTGAGGAAGCCCAGGAGGCGATGCAGAATGGGGTTAAGGAAAGTAATGAATAGAAGAGAAGCAGGGGCAGTTAGGTAAAATTAGAAAAGATGAAAGAGATTACGGACTGAGTTAGTGTTTATCCAGAGCATGTTAAATATTAGTCACTTTTCATACTATAGATGTCTAGATATGCGGCTAAGACCCAGTCACTTTTCTATAGCAGATTGTAGCACTTTCTTATGGATATGAAGCTAATATAAATGCAATTGAATGCTGGAGCTCAGCAGCACATATATCTCTATTTTGCTAAGCACTAGTCACTTTGTGATAATAGCACTTTTTGGCATGCTAGCACTTTATACTTGGCCCTGGTCCCAGGGAGAAGATGAGAGATGCTGTGGTATGCTGCTAAGCACCAGTCACTTTTTTGTTTTCAGTATGTAGCATGTTGCAGCATTTTTTCTATGATCTCTGAGGTTATGGAATGCCATGAGTTGTGGGAGGTTGTGTAGTAGATATTTGTGTATTTCGTAAAGCATTAGTCACTTTGTTAAAATAGCACTTCCAGGCACTCTAGCACTTTACACTTGGCACTGGCTCCAGGGATATGATATGGCTAAAATATATAGGGGTGGAAGCATGAGAGTGTAAGAAGGTGCCAAATCAGTGCACCATACCTTCATGGGTGGGCTGAGGAAGGGAGACATAGGCCGTCCTTTTCCTTAGATGGGTTTGGGGTGGGGAGATGGTTCGGGGAGTGTGGTAGTGGGGGTTGTGCAGATAAAAAGGAGCAAGATGGGAGCAGGACTTGTTTGGATTGACCAGTGGGAGAAGGAGGAGAAGAGGAAGTGAGGTGGAAATAGAGAAAGATATTGAAATAGGCCAAGTGCAGCAAGTAAATGTTGGGAAAAGGGAATTTCTGGGAGGACAAGATTCATGCTTGAGGGCCAAAGTCAAGAAATACCACAGAGTATAAAGATAATTACGTGTAATGTGAACAGCCAATTAATTGTGCGGAAGAGTGGTGTGCTGTTGAAATGGTTAGGGTCTTTTCCCCCGAAGGTAATTTTTTTGCAGGAAACGCATGTTAAGTCTAGCACTCTCAAAGTGCTTTTGCCAAGGAAATATTCACAAGCCTTCTTCGCCTTGGCAAATATGGCAGTGCGGGGAGTGGGACTATTATTCTCGAATACTGTAGATTAGGAGGTAAAGGAAGTAATTTGAGATAGGGAAGGTAGATGGATATGGATTAAGGTTAAGGTCACAGAAGTATTTCTTTCCTTTTTGAATTACTATGGCCCAATTTTCGATGATACTAAAGCTTTGGAGGAATTCTATGATCTATTAATAAACTCGAAAGGACCAATAGTTATGGGGGTATGATTTAAATTATATACAAGATCTAGGGCTAGACACTTCGAATGAATCTAAGCGACAATTAAAACCTAAAATCATAAAGCTGATTAAGATAATAAAGGAGTATTGTGCCCTAAGAGATCCGTGGCGATTAGATCATCTGGGTCTTTCCCAGTTTACGTGTTGTTCTTCGAGATTTAAGACAGCTTCGTGCCTAGATTTCTTTCTGATGAATAAGTTGTTAGAAAGAGGAGGGTCAGAGATAATAGCTCATTCTTTCTTAGATCACTCTATAGTCTCTCTAGTAATAGTGCTAGGAATATCTCAGAAAAGCACATCCAGATGGCAGCTTGATAAATGCAACATTTCATTTAGATGTTTTTTTAGAGCAATATTAATACTGCCAAAATATTTATTGTGCTGGAAGCTTTTAAGGCCGCTGTCCGGGGCCAGGTTATTTCTTATAAGGCTAGGATATATAAACAGCGATATGGTATTACATCAAAAATGGATAAGGGCAAAGGAACGATTAAGAGATTTATTCTATTAGAAGATATTGCTTGGAGTAAGGCTTATCAACAAAACTGTACGAGCAAAGTCAGCAAATAGGTAAATATTTAGCATGGTCTACTAAAACTCAGAAAAGGAGACAAGTGATCACTCAGGTGAGAGACCTGAACACATGAACCATTGAGGATAACAAGAAAAGGATAGTGGAAATATTTCTTAACCACTTTAAGAGAACTTATGCTGGAGTGCAGATAATGGATCAGCAAGAGTTGGTAGACTACTTTAGGTCCTTTCAGCTGCCACAAATTACCAGGGATCATACCAATACTCTGAATAAGCCAATGGAGCCCCTGGAAATGGCTGATGCACTTAAAAATATGGCTAGCACAAACAATCACGGAAATTATGGTATTTCCGTAGAGGTGTAAAAGGTTTTTCAAGCTGACATTCTCCAATTTTAATCAAATTAAAGGTGGGATCCCCATTTCTAAGAGATTTAAGCAGTCAGTAGTGATAAGTTTTCTTAACAAAGATAAAGATCCAAGGGACCCCAATTCTTATCATCCCATATGTTTATTAAATTCAGATTACAAATTGTTTATCAAATTTTAGGCAATTAGGATTGCTCCAAGTGTCCAACTAGTGGTCCATGTTGCTCAAACAGGGTTTCTGCCGAAAAGATCTATGGCTGCCAATACCTAATATTTAACACAGGTTATCGACTACTTTTCAGTCAACAAGGACAAGGCCGCAATACTAATGATGGATGCGGAAAAGGCTTTTGACCTTGTTGACTGGCAAGCTTTGTTTTTTTATCCTAGGGAAATGTGGGTTTCCAGCTCAATTTAGAGCGATGTAAAGGAGTTATAAAATGAGGCAGAAACTAAAATTATTATTAACATGGAAGAGGTGGGAAAGTTTATGATTGAGCAAGGAACTCGGCAGGGATGCTCGTTATCGCACTTTTGGTCTCTCTCTTTATTGGCACGTTTGCAATTAAAATCCGTTCTATTCTATTGATTTTAGCCCCTACATGTGGGATGGCGAAAATCAAACTATTCACAAATGATATAATTCTATATCTCAAGGCCTGGGGTTCAAACATACAGAAAGTGTTGGGGGAAATCCAGGCTTTTGCATGCGTAGGGGGATATAGACTAAATCAATCCAAAACAGAAATGGTCTTGTTTAACTCTATGACTTCCCAGCTTCCGGATGGTTTACAGTTACTACCACAATGGCCCATTAGATATTTAGGAATTTTTGTAACAAGTGAGTATGCACAACTGTTCCACCTAAATTATGGTAATACCCTTATAAAGGTAAAAAAGTTATTAGATAGAAGAACTTTGCTGCTTTTGTTGCTAGTGGGATAAGTTTCATTAGTTAAAATGTCAATACTTCCTTTGTTTTTATTTTTGTTTCTTAACATCGCGTATTCAGCTATGTCTTAAAGCATGAAGCATACCTGTATGTCATGCGTTTACTCCAATGCAAGATTGTGAGTTTTGGGGTCTAAAGTTTTCTCGTGGAGTCTTGCAGTGATGGAGAGACTTAGGCTTTGAAAAATTGGGGGACTTTTATAATCATACGAATTTGATAACATGAAATCTATCGTACAGCAAAATGCAGCATTATGTTTAAATTTTAACCAGTTGACTAGCTTTCTTAAAATAACTATGTGAGGATGAGTGAGTCTGCACGCATGATAACTGGGCGGATCAATGAAATAAGATGGGTTAAGTGGGAAACTGGTATTGCTTGCTACACAGGAGTGTCAACAAGAAACTCCTGGATGAATTACTTCCAAGAGTTTTTCAAGAAACAGGTTGCAGATTTAATATTAAGGAATAGCAGGTACTGAGTGAGATTGGATATAGAGCATTAAGAGCAGCAAATTTAAAAGAATGGCCTTTTTATCAAGTTAGATGGCATATTATACCCCACATAGACTGCATAAGATGTTCCCATCGCTCCTGGATCAATGTTTTAGGTGTAAGATGAATGGTGCATGCGTTTTTGCATGTACTAGTCTACAGCAATTTTGGGAGGATATTTTTAAGATTATTATTCATTGCATGTCTACTATCATTCTTCCACCACCCATGTTGGGCCTATTTGTTTCTCCACATGAAGTGTACCAGTTAAAGAAATACCAACAATATTTTGTTTTTCTAGCAATAGCGGTGGCCAGGTCTTTGATTTTGCAAAATTGGAAAACATGAACGCTGCTGACAATAGTGCAGTGGCTGAATAAGATGGCTAGGAACTATGACTTTGAAGAGGCCTATGCTAAGCGATTGGGGGCACTTCATAGGTTAGAGGTAACCTGGGCATGTTATTCTTTATCATTAATGAATATGCAATGAGCTGTAAGTGATCCAGCTGGTTCGATGTTGGATACAGTTAGCACTTTATGCTTTTGCCCTAAGGGTTTTGCATGTACTGTAATAATATTTATGCTGCTATATAATAGGAACTATGTTTTTCTTTTTTTCTTTTTTTTAAAAAGAAGAATATTGATCACATCATTGGGTTGGGTATGTTCACTTTCATAGTATTATTGCTGCTATGAGTAAACTAAGATTGTACTTTCAGATAGATTGTTTAATGAAGACTAGTATTCTATATTTCTGTACGCGATAGGATGACTTTTTGATCAACAAATACTATAGGATATGATTTGTATTTTTATATAACTGCACTTTGTCATTTAAATGGGTTTTGATGCTCCTAGGGAGATAAATATGAGATAGTTTTACTTGACATGAACTTGCTTTATGGATGAACATGGATGAATTATTTGTATTACCTGCTTCTTATTTTGCTCAAATAAAAAAAATATATAAAAAAATATAAACTCACCCTAATAGCGAGTAACAATAAACCTAAAAACCTCAACCAATAAATAAACATTTAAAATAAAACTGATGCTTTTTTTGTTCCAACAGAAAAGGAATCACCTACAGCACATTACAACAACCCCAATGGAAAAGCTGCAAAATAGTGTGAAACATTTCAAAAGAACATACATGTAAGTATAAAAAATAGAAGTAGTTCCATACATTTATGTGTAAATAACAAATGTATAAATATTAAACAATTGTATTTATTTATACTGTAACACTGCATTCAGATACAATGGCACAACAAGCTAAATGTATAACATCCCAGAAAGAAAAGCAATTACTAAGTCACATGGGTTACACCTAGAACCAAGAAAGTGCATGGACAGAAAATGTGAATTGGAAATGTACCAAATATTATTCTAATGCATGCTATGGGAAGGCCACATCAAAAGATGAAGTTGTAATTCATTTATGAGAACACACACCTACCAAATGTGGGAGAAATAGAAGTAAGGGAGGTATTGCAGGATATAACAGAGGCAAGCACTAGCTTCGAGGGACCTACAACCAAAATCCTAAAAGATAAACTGCCTAAAATCCATGAGCACATCACAGGGCAACCGCCACCTAGACCCACTTTAAAACATTTGATTGTATGAACTAAAATAGCCACCAGCTATACTCCTCCTGCCCCTAGAAGATACCAAGACATAGAAGTACTTGAACATTCAACAATGACACAAAATGAGGAACCTTTCCTTTTATATAATAACCCAAACAATGAGAAATGAATCCTAATATTCTCCACAGCAAATAATTTATTAAAAGTAAGCCAGTGTCAAACCTGGATGATGGATGGAACCTTCAAAGTGTGTCCCAAACCATGACCTCAGATATATACTATACGTGCTGAATATCAAAACACAAATATCCCTTTTATATATTCCCTAACAGCAAATAAACAAAGCAGCACTTGCTATGAACTCTTAAACCACATTAAACATAAAACAAATAACTACTACCCACAATAAATAATCATAGACTTTGAACAAGCCATGATTCAGATCATTTTAAAACGTTTCTCCCACACAGCCATACAAGGATGTTACTATCATTTCAATCAAAGCATATGGAGACACCTCCAACAATCTGCATTAAAGGGCTTATTATGAGTTTGGCTGTCCTATGGACCACCGTACCAGCGGTGGCGGTCCAACCGTGGTGATCTCGGTGGTCCGACCGCCGTAGTAAGAGTTGGGGAGATTGGTTTTCCGAAGACTGCTGCTGAACCGCTGATACCACCAGCCAACTCCGAGTGCGGCGGCCGTAGAGATGGCCTATGAGGCTGTGGGAGGCTCGGACCACCAGTGAAACTGTCCGTCCAATTACGAGTTGCTTTACAGCCGGCATGACCGTGGCGGTCCAACCACCACATCTGAGACAGCGGAAAGGGAGGGATATAAGGCTGAAACTCACCTCTACTCATCTTCTACCATCATGGAGCCATCGAGCACATCCTGCTTCTGCTCTATCTCCTCGACCACCTTCAAAACCCAGTCCATCACGGTCAAAATCAGCAGTATGTCATACAACTACCATAGACTCCTCTGCAAAACAATGTACCGCCATGGACCAGGCAAGGTAGGTGGGTCCTGAAGTAATTTTCACTTTTACAAGAACCTTGTCTGGAATTGTTTTCTTATCATTCATCAAAAATACATTTGTAGGAGTCCCTCCTAGGCCAAAACACTGGTACTGCACAGGCACACAGTACACAAATGGACATGTGTTTGCAAATTATATACAGTGATAGTTATGTGTGTATTATTTTGAGTTCCACAACACCACCTCCTCAACAATATCACACCTATTAATCTCAGTCACACATAACTTTTGCCCTTTCTCACTTGTCTACCATGTTTCTACTGATCTTCACTAGTCATACAGCTTACCATATCTCGTGTTACTGAAGTGACTACAACTACCATGAGACCTTATGACTGCAACTATAACCAAGATGCTACACTCCTTTTTCCCCTGCTCACTTGTCTCCCATGTCACTACTGATCTTCACTTATAATGCAGGTTATCATTTGTCAAGTGTTGCTAAAGTGACATTGAACTGACTACAGCTACCATGAGGCCTTGTCATTGTAACTTTACCCAAGACGCTACAATCCTTTTGTCCCTTCTCACTTGTCTCCCATGTCACTACTGATGTTCACTACTCATGCAGGTTACCATTTCTCAAGTGTTGCAAAGCGACATTGAAGTGACTACAACTACCATGAGGCCTTGTCATTGTAACTCTAACCAAGATGCTATAGTGAATGTGAGACACTCACATGATTGCACACATCTCAGGTTCTGTTTTAATATTAAAGAAACATCTGTATGGATTTGTCAGTAAAGTCAGACACACCTTCTCTGCTATGACTACTCTGTATTAGACTTTCACAGATCACTCACATGAAAAAGCAACGTCAGTCAAAGGGAGTACATAGAATCAGTGTGAAACCATTTTAAGGGCACAAAGGAAACACTCTCTACAGAATAGCTATGCCTCTATCAGGGGGGACCCTGAAAGGCTGGGGCCTGGGGCACAGTACATTTTGCACCTGCCTGACAACCTCCATGTGCACTTGACCTGGGAACTGAAGTGTATCAGGGACAACCAATAGCAGAACCAAGTGTCATGCATGTTTAGGCAATGGGTAAGTGCAACTTAGGAAAGCAAACACAGCACTAATAGCATGTGGCACACATCTAGATGAAGTAGCTGTAAGGTATATATTTCAAAATGGAAACATGTCCATGCAGAACTACACAAAGGTATGACAAGTTGACACCCTCCATGTGTGGCTACACAAATATCGAACTTCAACACATCAAACACATATCCAACTTACATCATAGGGAGAAGTGCAACCTAAATGACACTGACAGTGTCCAGGCCGAGCTGAAATACTTACCACATTACCACATAACATGTCACCCAATGCAATATCTGCCCCATTTGGATGTCATCCCACAAAAACATCTATCCAACATTTCCCCTTGTCCTGTCTAACTTCAACACTTGCTCCAAGGGCACATCATAGTAACCCCAACAACTGGATCAGCAATCAGGGATCAAACAAACACATCTGTACTCATACATCACTAACTATACAATAACATCAAATAGAAATGTAATGGCAGGACCAATGTCTTCCAAAAGAAGATAAGCTTTATTCAAACTTGAACAACCAATCAAGGGAAACAAAGGTCAATGGCCAGTCCATATGATCAAAATGTGCAACAGCACCAGACTGTGAGATGTAACTTGCCCTTACTGATACTCACAAGGAAGCATCCATTGGGCATAGCAGGCACCTCAAAGATGGTACTTGGGAAGGGGGGCAGAGGTTTAGGGAGGGGTGGGTTTCTCCTTAGTAGGGGGCTTCTTGAGTTTGGGGGGTTTGGGGTGGGTTTAAGGTTTTTTTCTCTTTAGGGCTGGGTTTAGGGGTTGGGAGGCTGAATTTCAGGGGTGGAGTAGGAAGTGGAAGGGATGAGTTTGTGTGTGGAAGTGTTTTTTGGGACTTTGGAGGGAGGTTCATGTTTCAGAGGGTTAAGTGCAAGGACAAACAAGAAAGATTCACTGGGAAAATAGGTAGGGTGTTCGGGATGGAGTTCGGATTGGGAGGAAGAGGGAGTGGACATGTGTGGTTGGTCTGCTGTTTGCAGTGTGTGTTGTGATGGTGGCTGTTGTATCGGTGACTGTGAGCGTATGTGCTGTTTTGGTAGAAGTGTTGTAGATGTGCTGGGTGTTGTGGAGGGGTATGTGGCTGTTGCTGTGATGTCTCTGGGTATGGTTGTGTCTGTGGAGGGGTCTGTGGCTATTGCTGTGATGTTTGTGGGTATGGTTGTGTCTGTGGAGGGGTCTGTGGCTGTTGCTGTGATGTTTGTGAGTATGGTTGTGTCTGTGGAGGGATCAGTGTGTGTTGTTGTGATGTCTGCGGGTTAGGGTGTGTATGTTGAGGGGTCTTTGGCTGTTGCTGTGATGTTTGTGGGTATGGTTGTGTCTGTGGAGAGGTTTGTGTGTGTGGCTGTGATGTCTGCGGTTATGGGTATGTCTGCAGAGGGGTCTGTGGCTATTGCTCTGATGTCTGTGGGTATAGTTGCATCTGTGGAGGGGTCAGCGTGTGTTGGTGTGATGTCATGCTGGTGTGGGTGTATCAGTGGAGGGGTAAGTGTGTGTTGGTGTCTGCAGGTATGGGTGTGTCTGAGGCAGAGTCAGTGTATGTTGTTGTGGTACCTGGGGGTATACTGTGGTGAGGGAGGTGAGTGAATGCTGCGTGTGTGCATGTCTTTGTTTCTTGGATGTCTTGGGTTTGTGTGTGGTGCTTGGGTCTTTTGAAGTGTGCGCATGCTTAGGTGTGTGTGTGCTCGGGATAGGATTGGAATAGGGAATGTGGATGAGGAGGGGTCTGGAGGGGGGTGGAAGGTTGGGATGGGTGGAGGACTGCTATGAGGGAGGAGAACAGAGCCTGAAAAGATCTCTGTAGGCCAGACATGGCAGTGTGAATGCCTTCCAGGAAGGCAACCATCTGGGTTATCTGGGTGCTTAGCCCCTGTATGGCATTCAACACTGCAGTCTGACCCATAGAGATGTCGTTCAGTAGGTCAAGAGCCTCCTCACTCAGCGCAGCGAGACTAGCAGGGGCTGAGGTGCCTGCAGAGAAGGAGAGCCCTTCCCTCTTAGGGGAGTGGGAATGACCAACTAGTGGGGGGACAACAGGGAGGGTGGCAATGGAACTGAGAGTGGTGGACAAGGATAAAGGTGAAACTGATACTGTTGGGTCCTCCACCATTTCGGAGTGTTCACTGGAGGATGACTCAGATGACGATAAGATGTGGATGTTATTCTCCCGGGCTCTATTCACACCCTCCTGATCACTGGATGTATCTGAAATCACATGCAGCATGGGTTTATTGCAACTACATTTCCAGTCCTGACCATCACAAATCACCATAAAACATTGAAGAAGTCCACATATCACACCAGATTCATGGTTCACTCTATAGACTTCCATGTTAGCATGAGCACATGCATGCATGGTACTTCTCCTCCAAACTGTTGGGTCCACTCATGTCAGAAACCCAGACTGGCCCAAACACATGGATGGAATTCTCTATACTCCATCCTTATGTCCATATTCGGGTAGTTGATCAACTTGCATACTTTGGCACTTGTTGTATACAACTGTAGAGAGATGCAACCAAATAGTATGGATACAATTTGAGATTTATACAATGCTCACTCAAGGCCCAGAGTCCTACAGATCTACCCATCCCTCATAACACATCATGATCATGAAGGTCAAGTTGAACACCAATGTACCAGCAATTACTGTTGTGGCAGACATCATGTCACATGCAAATGCTCATTGCACACTGATGACACTTTGGACTTCAAATTACATCATCTGACCAGTACCTCAAAAGTCAATTGAAATTTTGACACATGTAGTTTAGCTATGTAACCTTTACACACCGAAAAGCAGTGAGAAGTATATGGTAAGGGTATACCCTCAGCTTCCCTATTTTACAATGCAATAAACATAAGGAAAGGGGAGACCCAGTTATTTGTGACAGTGTCTGTCTTGCCTGTATTCGAGACAAGTGAGCATAATGCACCCAGGTAAATCGGTGCTTGCTTCACAATTTCTCAGGCAGTAAACTTTCTCTGTGATGGTGTGAGAAATGAAACTATATATATATATATATATGTACCACCACCTGTGGCATGCTTCATCATTGGACCCTCACCCAGACACTGAACGTGAATGGGTGGGCTTGACACGATTGTGAGTGGAGCTCTTTGAGTGGTAGTAGTGAGTGAAGGCAGGGTTGAGTGAGTGTGTTAAAATAGCCTTTAAATCCATTGTAACAAATATATTATTCTGGGATCTAGGGATAGGTTAAAATAGATCAGTGTGATGCTTTTAGGAATTAATGTTCCCAGGCATCCGATAGGTCCACATGTTTCAGCCTTTACATAGCCCGTGAAGGGTCAGTAGGTTTTCCTCAGGACCTCGTTTTTACCCAGCTTTTTGCAATTGCTAATTTTCTGTGCAATTAAATAGTAAAAAAAGCATGCACGTAACCATACAGACCATATTTATAGGACATTTTCCTTGTATGGTTGTAACTGAAAAGAGAAAAAGTGGGGGACAGATTAGGCATCAGGGGCGCTCGTACTTTTTGGAGCACCCCTAATAGCCAAATGCACACTGGCCAACATGTAGACACTAATGCTGATGGCACCAGTGAAATTTGCACTCTCATTTCACTGTATAACCAGTACTTACCAGTGGGAACTGTTGTACAGTCACTGCATGTACTGTGAACTCTATGCCATGTCACATGCAAAAGGGCCAATATCAAATGAGAGACAGTAGTGAGGGTATATTACTCCTCACACAAGCAAAACTAGTTGCCTGTGTGGTAAAATTTTCACCCAGATTTACTTAGAACATGAGATGATTACTCACTTCCCTAAGCCAGGTGTCTGCTCAAATGGAGAGGATTGGATGTGGACAGGGCTCTGCTGTCTTCCAGGTCAGAAAGACAATAGCCACAGCACAGCAGCATGCACCTAATACCACACTTACAGTAACAATGACACAACTTGTGTTCGGCACATGGGCCACCACTAATCTTGGTTTGGACATGCCTGCCTGTAACACACAAAGTTGGCAGAGTAACATGTATGACTCTGGCCAGGACTCATCCCCTTGTCTCTGCTGCTGGGCCCTCAACTGCCCATCAAGTAGGCCTGGGGGGGGAACTTCGCTCCATTCATGGAGTTTGCGGATTTTTCTGCACTACATACTCCACAGAGCTCGCGAAGTGCAGAAAACTCTGCTCCTCATAGTGCAGCAGAGTTTTTCCCCCTTGCGCTTGCCAACTGTAAGTTGGCGAGCTCGAGCTGCCGTTCAGGTAGAATTTCTACCCGAGCGGCAGGAAGATCAGTGTGAATGGCAGTTCACGGCGCACTCCACTGCTTGCGGAACTCCCCTGAGTTTTTACGTCACTTTGCGGAGTTCCGTGATGTAGAACTCCGCAAACTCTGCCCAAGCCTACCATCACGGTCCGGGTAGGCGGCTGTCAAAATGCGGACCATCAGGGGGGTCAGGGTCCGGCAAGCGCCCCTTCCATGTTGGGAGGACTTCCCCAGCTGGACCTCTGTGATCTTCCGGGTCCAGCGCCTCAGGTCGTCCAACCTCTTCCTGCAGTGGGCACTACGCCGGTTGTAGAACCCCAGGGTCCGCACCTTCCAGGCGATGAATTTCCAAATGGCCTTCTTCTGATGGGCGCTGACCTGTATGGATGCAATAGATGTCAAAACAGATGGTAACTGGAAGTTTGAGGAGAACTGTCAGCTCGACACACATCACGTTGACATGTAGCACAAGCCTTCATCAAGAGTCAACATATTACATGTGTCCATGCCACATACTAAGCACAACTAATGCATGGAAACACTCTTTTGTGGTCATTTGATGAATAACCAGTGGCGGCTCGCAGAGGGAATGCTGTGGGGCAGTGGGGGGGGGGCGGGCGGGGCAGGGTGGGGGGTAGTGGAGTCAGACATACGACAGCAAGGAGTAAAGTAAGTAAATAAATAAATAAAACTATTTACCTTGCGCTCGCTGCATCGGCGAGTTGCCGATGCAGCAAGCGCAAGGTAAATAGTTTTATTTATTTACTTACTTTACTCCTTGACGTCATATGTCCGAACCCACTACCCTCCCCCACCCTGCCCTGCCCCGCCCCACCACCCCACAACATTCCCTCTGCGAGCCGCCACTGTGAATAACCTTAACCCTGGTCATGACCTACACTGACTAAACCACCCCACTAACATCATTTAGGCCAGGCCCATCCTACATGGAATGTGATGTGAGGTACCATGACACACAATACACCATTTGGACCTTCTGGAGGGTAAACTACCTGTGCAAGATTGTCCAGACATCTTTCCTGCGAGTCTCATTTCATTGATCCATATGGTCCTTAGTGGCAAGATGCATAGCATACACAACATTCTAAGACTAAGGTCACAAGGTAAGGGCTGGTAAGTGTGACACTGAGAGCTACTTATTTGAGTATCATAGTAAGTCAACATAAGTTTGTTTGGGATGTACTGCCATCACAGGACCCCCATTTTGCCACATGAGGCACTGTAACAGTGATGACGATGAATCTATCATTGTATGAATTGTGTGATAGGGAATATTGTAGCCCAGCAGATGAATCACATTTCTAAATCTCTTTAAAAGTAGGCCACTATCTACACTTTTCATGTCTCAGATGTACAATAGACCTGTAAAGTGGAAGCAACACTATTTGAAAAGTGTAAACAGGCCTGTGTTAGTAAATGGACAGTTATTGTTGACAGACACACAGTGACACAGTGGTTCAATGGAAAAAAGTATCAGGTCAGGGGATCACCTAAGTCACCATGCCTCATATTATCCACATAACAGCTATCAGGGCTACTAGTGGGACAGATCACTCTTTCTGGGAGCATCCATGGATCAGCAGGTTTACAGGGACATTAACTGTGCATCAGTTCTCATGCCATAGTAACTCTGGTCCAGGCTGGGCCATGGCCCATACAGCCCGCATATAAATGTCAGGCCTTGCTCTCTGCAGTCTGAGGCTACTTATTCCACATGAACCTCACATTTCTATCCAATTCAATACAGATAAGTCAAACTTCTGGCTATTCCATATGTGAAACTATGGTTGTTTGGCACTCTGAAGGTGTCTGTGAGGTATAGCTACCTCCCAGACAGCTGTTTTTACAAAGTCTGATAAGGACTGAGTGATAAGTGGGACGGTAAACTTCGCTAACATCATCCTCAAATGCTTCGAAGAGTATACAGACATGGCTCATGGTGTGAACCCTTGTTACTTCAGAATTCATTGTAGCTACTGTACTCAGCGCCACATTGTAGCCTAGGGGAACAGAAAGGAAGAAGTTGAACAGAGTGAACAACTGTATTTGAAATAGTTACCTGTTTCTCTGGTGAGCCATAGAGCTGTGAATACAGGGGAAGGACCTCATCTACCAAGGTCTCCAGCTCCTCTGGAGTGAAGGTATTGTCCCTACGCCCTGTAGTGAGTGCCATGATTGCTCCCAGAGGTGAAAAACAGCAGCTAAAATGGAGGAGGTCTTGATAGCAGCATTGTCAAGAGGCAAGTGAGCTATATTCCAACCCACGCGTGCATGTAGGCCATGTAGGTGGTCATCAGCGTAGGTGCACACAGCCATTGACCCGCACCATCACTATCTTATCACGTTAGCCTATGGCTGTGACCACTGTGCATGCGACCGCCGACCACAGTGTTGAGTACCGCTGGCGGCCAACGTTCAACATGTCCTATTAGCGATGTCAGGTTGCCACCATGTTAGTGGCTGGGAAAACTGTACATAGGCCAAATGTGTGCTGCGCACTATACGCCTGGGTTGGCTGTATTTTCCCATTACATGTTCTGCTGCCCTCACTAGAGTAGAAATTTACACATTTTCTGATATGACGATGTGCACAGTTCTGTTACAGACCGGGGAAGGCCACCTTGGGGATGACATGTGGATGTTCAAGATTTGACAGTAATTATGTAAAATGTGTACTGCTTCATGAAGCACTGATGTTTAGACACATGACTTTTGCCTTACTCTTCACATATGTTACTCTGCACTACTGTGACCAAAATACATTTTTTTGTTACTCCTTACACAGGTACCCTGGGAGAGGGAGGAGATGCCAGCCACCTGTGTACCGCCAATTTCCAGACTTACACAGCATCACAAAGTTTGGTTTAAATAGTCAAACAATTGTGGATCTATGTCATCAGTTGGAGCCTGACCTCCTACCTCATCTAAATAATCCTACATCAATACCATCACTAGTGAAACTCGTCTGAGTTTTGCATTTGTTGCCCACAGGCTCATTTCAACTCACTGTTGCTATTTCTGGTGGAATGTCACAACCGATGTTCAGTTGGGTCCTCACAGAGGTGCTTACAGCAATGTTGAGACACGTGGGCAGCTACATACAGTTCCCCAGACGTGAGGACTTAGCCACTGTGAAGGCGGATTTCTATAGATTTGAGCACATCCCACATGTGATTGGATCTATTGATGGCACCCATATTGGCTTAGTACTATCACACGACAGGGAGGAAGTCTACTGGAACAGGAAGCACTACCATTCTATCAATGTGCAACCTAGCGGATTTGTACATCTCAAATGTCTTGCCCTGTTCCCAGAATCTGCCCATGATGCCTACGTACTGTGGAACAGCACCATACCCCAGCTGATGTCTCAACCACTACCGGAAAGGGTCCTGGCTTGTAGGTAAGTGTGATCTCTCCTAACTTTGTGTGAAAAATGTCAGGTAGTATGATGTGAAAGTGTGTAACCAAATGTCGGCCTTCTGTCTTTCTTCCATCTAGGAGACTCAGCGTATCCCAACCAGGCATGGTTGTTGGCACCGCTGAGGAATCCTACTACGCAAAGGGAAGTCCCCTTCAATGAGGCCCATGAAAGAACCCGGTGGCAAGTGGAGCAGGCTTTTGGGCTTCTGACAGCCAGATTCAGATGTCTGGACCCGTCTTGGGGGAGCCCTCATTTACTTACCTGGGAAGGTGTGTAATATCACCGTGGCTTGCTGCATACTCCACAACATTGCCCTGCGACGGAACATTCCTTACATCGTAGAGGATGCAGGCCATGAAGACCCACCGGGTGGGGACCCTGGAATGCCAAATGAAGATGATGATAGTGGTGAAAAGGAATGAGTTGGACTTGTGTCAGGATGTCATCCGAAACTACTTCTCCTGAGTGCAAGTATGGTGTGAGATGTGATGACTTTGACTATTCTTGCAACTCTTGTAGTGATGTTGTGAGGAGGATGTCAAAGCTACATACTAGGAATATATGGGTCTGGCAATGTCTTGGGAAAGGTGTTTCTTTTGTACCTGTAGCTTTGTTCAGCTGTAATGGTGTCCTGGACTGTGTTCTCTAGAAGTTGACAATGTGATGTGTGTCATATGTATGTTTTCTTAGCTAATCTCTCTGTGTTGGTCTGCTTCAGGTACCTTCACCATGTCATCTTCATTTGGATTTTTCAGAGTTGTGACATTACCAGGTATATGATGCTGTTCAGACGTACAAAGTGCACATGGATTGGTCCTGGGAATGTCTGTCACAGAGTTTGGATGTACAAAGCCAGTACCAAGACAACTTGCACAGCGATAGAATGGAAGATACGTGGCTTCCATTGGACTTGCTCCTTGTTGTGCATTGGTCCTAATGCAATATGCGTGCCATCATGTGATCCAACACAAGGTTGTGTTGTGCCCAATTCATGCTATCCTGCCTTCACCTTGGCTAAATCCTCATTGTCTATAAACTGGATGTAGCTGTTGATGTGTCTCGTCATTGTATCAAAGTGCTTGTAGCACATCACTGACATTTGTTTGTGACATTCCACCAGATGCAAGCAACACTGGATTGAAATGACCCTGTGGTCAGAAACTGTTATACTGGCATGCATCTGTTTATTTCTTTATTTGATGTAGGATTCCTTTTGTGAGGTAGGCAATATGGCTCCTGCTGATTATGTAGACCTAATTGTTGTCTATTGTGTAGGATATTGTCAGATGTATCTCCTTCTTCCGTGTTGTGAAAGTCTGCAAGCGATGTGATCACTGACCCAGAATATCTGAGTCATGTCTTATTTGCTATGTTTCTGACATCATGTCAGCATATGATTAGAACAATGGAATAAAGATGTTCTCAGCCCAGGCCCTTGTATGTATGTATTGTGACATGGTAGTGATCCTTAGTTGAACATTGTTTACATACAACATAACCATGCTTCCAGAAGTCCCTAGTTTTGACATTGCAAAGTTCACATGGTAGAATATTCCCATTGTTATATGTGAGAATTACAAAAGTAGACAATGCCTTGGTGACGTGTTTTTTAGGAAGTGAAAAAGGCCAAAGAATCAACATAAAATTAAACAGTGCAAACAATAAGTGAAGTCTTCAGTCATGGTGGGTGAAACTATTGTAGTAGAGTCCAAATGGTCATGACTCCAAAGCAGTGACGGCCGGCAACCTCGTTGTGGATGCGGTCCACCTCAGTGTGGATGTCAGCAACCTTCCGGTACATGTCTCTGTGCCCCTTCATATCCCAGATTTGCCAGTGCCTGGCCCATGACACTTTGGGAGTCTGGTAGACTTCCAGGACCTAGGTGATGACAGCCTGATTGACTGTGGCCTCAGTGAGCTCACTCTAGGGGCCCACAGTTACCCTACCTCTATGCCTCCCTGACAGCCCTCTGCCCTTGGCGCAGGCTGCACCCTCCCAGTTAGTCCTGGTTCCTCCGTGACTGGGGTGGTGTTAGCCATTGAAGAATCCAGAAGTGGGTGGAATAGGTAAACACCCAGTTTGGTTATGTATTTAGCATTGTTCATCTTGTGATAAGTGCAGAGTCAGGGGTCACCTGGCACTGCTAATCAGTTTCTTTCATGGCTCACATATATTAAGGGTACACCATTGTTATGGTGTCACTGATGTCATCATTGGTTTGATTTGATGGGTCCAGGACACCTTAAAGCAAAGTAGTCATATGTATATTTGAGTGGAGCATTGTCTGTACAGTGCAGTCCATGATGAGTGAAGATCAGTTGTAGCATGGGAGACAAGTGAGAAGGAGCAAAAGGAGTGTAGAATCGTGGTTAGAATTGGAGTGCCAAGGCCTCATAGTAGTTGTAGTTACTTCAATGTCACTTTAGTAACACTTGAGTAATGGTAACCTGCATGAGTATTGAACGTCAGTAGTGACATGGGGGACAAGTGAGAAGGGGCAGTAGTAGTGTAGCATCTTGGTTAGTGTTGGAGTGACAAGGCCTCATGGTAGTTGTATTCTCTTCAATGTCACTTTGCAACACTTGACAAATGATCAGTATGCCATAGCTCTTGGCAACATGCATTTGAGATAGACCCTACATTTTAATTTTAACACAAATCATGGATCCTGGATAGATATTTTGATGGAAATGCTCTTACCGGCAGCATTGCAACATGTGGCATGTCCTAGAGTTGGATGCATGTGCTCCTTTATGCAACAATACACATTGCCACAGACAAATCGACATCTCAAATACTTTGAGTATTGCACGTTAGGAAAGAATCTAGAGAACAGAAAAGGAAAAGCAGAGTTGAGAGCAAACAGGACATTGTGATATTGTGGCAGTTATTGAAGTGTAACTTACCAGAGTCCACTCCCCCCTCTATTCCTGACAAGCCCTCAGTATGCAGGATGGCCAAGACCTTGTCCTCCCAGGGTAAAAGATGTAATGGTGTGATTTGAGGGCAACCGCGATTCATCTGATCCTCCAGGTAGTGGCTGTTGTACTTGGTACAAACCCTCAGCCTGAGGTCGTTCCACCTCTACCTAATGTCTCCCTGTGTGCGCAGGGTGTTACCAATAGCATTCACTCTGTTGACTATCCTGCCCCACATTTCTATTTTTGTACTGAGAGGAGTATGCTGGCCTTGCGACCCAAAAACTCTAATTATTTCATCCACCATGACTGTCAACTCTTGCTCAGTGAAGCTAGGTTTTTTTTCTTAGGCATGGTGAAAAAAACAAAAATGTGAGTGAGTATGTGAATGAAGAACACACAAGTGAAAGAGGTAAAATGGTGCAAAAAAAAATTACAGGTGGTGGAGAGTGCTAAACGGTAAGATGAAAAAAAGGGTGCCTTATCTAAAAAGTGCAGTAAATTTCTGTCTGTCTTGCTGTGCTGCAGTTTGGAAGCAAAGGATGCTGGTCAGGGATGGGGTGTGTTTCATAATGTGATTTGCAGGCATATCCACTTGTCAAAGCACATCAGGTGTGTAGTTTTTAAATCCATCCAATGGTCACTGTTGTGTTTTTTTTTGCCGCGTACCACGGCGGTCAATTGCTGTTGGGTAACCACCGTTTGTTGAACACCGCTGTTAGACCGCAAGTACAACTGTGTAGTCGTAATACGCTCGGCGGGTCTGCCGCAGTCCCGCCGGGTAGACTGCTGTGGCCGCGGTCTGCATTTCAGACAGCACAACTCATAATACGTGGACGGTAGATCGCCAGCGCAAAGGGGGCATGAACAATGCGGATGCGGTTCTCAGGTGGTCAGACCGCCAAACTTGTAATAAGGCCCTAACTGTAGAATGTGCTACAAACTGCCAATTCGCCTTTTAAATAAAAAGCATTATAGCACTAGCCTATGTCCCTGTCACAGAGGTAGCTAACCACTACAATTTACTAATAGAAAGATCTTTCTACCAACAAAACAAAGACAAACTAAGCCCCCTAATGGATTATTTAGACTTAGATTGGCAGACTGCATCCATCCGGACACAGATGCCAACCCAAGTTCCAAATACCATGATGGAATGTCTATGGCAGTACCTTGACACAGGAAGCCAAATCAAACAACGCAGTGTAAAGATGTCACAATGCCTTCCAATCCACACTAGGCAAAACCCAACCTACACCCTATATATTTATAGAAGCATTACAAAAAGAGCAAAGCTACCAACAACCATGAATGGAGCAATCTGTTAGCCAAACTGCACCTAAACTTAGCAAATAAACCAAAAGAATGTACGGCATACTACAATTATAAAGTCAAACTCTTCATAAACAACAAAGAAGTCGATTTCTTAGAAACAATAGTCCAAATGACATTCTAACATAAATAGTAACCTACAAAAGTTCCAAAAAACTGCCTCAAAATCTAAACCAAGATAACAAATCATTTTTGATATAAATAATAAACATAATATTTTATTACAACAGTCTAAACATTAACTAAAACTCAAATATTAATGCACCTCATTTCTGAAATTATTTCCCTCAGGAAAATTTCTCTCGTAAAAATCTTTTTTTTTTAAATATCATCACAGATCTGGTATTCGGTTTGGATACAAGTTGTATTTCCCACCATTTGCTGCAATTATCTACCAAATAAAGGGCTTGTTTGTTTTTTATTTAAAAAAGCATGAAGAGATCTAATGAAATCCACAGCTGTTTTGACCTATGGATGGTCTGGTACATTAACTGGTTGTAAAGGTGGATTCATCGTCTTCAGCTGCTTATCACTACCGGCACACAAAATACACAATTTAATCATGGAATACATCTGTATACCCATTCCAGACCACTGAAACCTTGATCGCCTGGCACGTGTGATCAAAATCTGCTCTTGCTGAATTTTATAACCCAACTCCAGACTCTTGTCTCTTAAAATAATTTAGGAAATGTATTTGTCCGCCACTCAACAACATGCATCTGGACTGACAATTTATCCACAACCTTGGCAAAAGACTGGACCTGAACCTGAACTAATCTCTCTTGACCACCACCGATCAGCTTATTCCTTCATCATTTTAGGATCACTGTACTTCAGCATTGCATCAACCCAATCCTCTTCAGACACACCACAGAATCTCTCCACGTGTCTCACAGCAATCAAACATTCTTCATCTTCATGTTTAGCCAATTCATCCTGATGCTGGAGAGGCGATATTCATATATAATCTTCTCTCACATTTTTTTCTCCTGACATATGTGTTGCTTCATAATTGTACTGTAGCAGTTTTGAACTTGACCTTACAATCCTTTGCACTTGATCATTTACCACATTGCCATTCACCATATAAATAAGAGGTTTGTGGCCAGTGACCAATGTGAACTCTATACCCCAAGCAAAGCCCTTACATTTTTCAATAACCCAGTAACAACCAAGTAACTTTTTCTCAAAGGCAGAGATCTGTATCTTTGCTTTAGGTTTCGTCCAGATGCAACCCAAAAGTTCGATCAATTTCACCTTCCTTCTTAGACAGTACATTCCCTAATCCTTGTTTAATGGCATCAATTGTTATGCAAGATGGAACATTTGGATCGAACTCACAATATACAGATTGTTCCATAACCGACCCAGCACTTATGGAGAGGTACCAGGCTGGCATTCTTTAGCACTAAAAATGTGATGTACTGCATCTTTTCTGCAGAGGGATTAGATGTGAAGCAGAGTCTGTGATTACAGAATGACAGATGGACTTAAAGGATTAATTTTGGTACTGATGAATGAGTGAACTGTTCAATTTTACAGCATTATGTAACGTGACTACATTTTAATGAGTAAGTGCACCACTGAGTGGGAGGTAGCAATTAAGCCCTATGTAGGAGCTTTGGCTTAACATCATGGTTTTACTTCACCTTAGTCATTGACAAAAAAGTTTATTTCAGATATAAACTGCATAAAACTACAAAACAATCAGATAAAATCCATTATGCAAACTTTTTTAAGAAAGGATAGGATTTAACACTAGTGAATTTTGACTGATGAAAACTATAACTGAAACACTAGATCCCTCCCCTGTGAAGGATGGAGTCTGATCTAGGTGAAATATTAAAATTAAGTACTATTCTGGATGCACATTTGATTAAGTTAAGCTTTATTTCAATCAAGGAGCATTCTAAGGACTAAAGATGACTTTATAACATGAGTGACAGGTGAGTTCCTCGCCCACTACCTGATTCACACTTTTGTGAGAGTGTCATGCATCGGGCTATAATGTGAATTATTGCAGATTTATGTGTAACCCATTAATTCCCAGAAATAAGACATTATAATGCAGGGGAAAACTCTGTGAATCAGGTTTGAGTGTAAGTACATCTTCTTCCTGGAAGTTCATGAACACAGCATCCGTAATTAACCCAATTTGCTGATCGGAGCTCACACTCTTCTCCACAAAGAGACCAGGGTCTAGGGCAAGCACTGACAGCACTGATTAGAATGAGTTGTGCACTACCACAGAGATGGACACTAGAGAGTAGGCAGTATTTGAGATGCTTCTTCCGCGGCAATTGCCAGCACCCCATTGTACTGCGTGACCAGGGGTTTACTGTCCTCTTGGTGCTCTGGGCCAGTGCAATGCAAATGCACTGTGCCCAATTTAGTAGTAGTCACTGAATGGATGGCTGCCATGTCTATCTAGCCACCAACTGGGTCTACCCGGATGCCTGAAAACACGCAACAGTACTCTCCCTCCTCAAAAAACCTTCCGCAGACCAGAAGACACTAGCCAAATATCAGCCTATCTCCTTGCTATCCTACCCAGCAAAAGTCATGGAAAAATGACCTTGCTATCCTACCCATCAAAAGTCATGGAAAAATGATAAACAAATGCCTAGCCGCCCATGTCAATGACAACGACTTCCCCAACACCACTCAATATGGATTCAGGACCAACCACAGTACATAGACTACCCTCATCACCTCCAAGGATGACATCTGGATGATCATGAACAGAGGTGACACCAAGGCCTTCATACTACTAGACCTTTCTGTAGCCTTCAGAACCAACTCCTACTTAATCATTATCCAACAACTGCACAAACCCAGCATGCTTGGTCCTGAACTTTGCTTGGTTTACTCCTTCCTGACAGGCCGTGCCCAGTTGGTCAGCCTGGCCCCGTTCACCTCAGATGCAATTAATTAAAGCCTACATAATCCCACTCACTAGCATCATCTACTCCAAGGGAATCAACATCATAGCCTACCCTGACCCCATCCAGCTCATACTCACTGTCTCCGATAAGACGCCAAACATGTGGAAACAATTTCCCTGTCTGCATGACCGAAGTCGTCAGATGGATGAAAATCAACCGCCTCAAGCTCAACAGAGACGAGACAGAAGTAGTAATCTGAAGCAAAACACAGCTCACTCTTGGACTCCACCTGGTGGCCTGCTGAACTTGGACCCACACGCCTCCTGGCAACACACACAAAGAACCTCTCAATAGTAATCGACAACTACCTCACCATGGCCAACCAAGTGAATGCAGT